>JAUDYN010000008.1:0-1200000 GCA_030407005.1 Desarmillaria ectypa
TTATTGGGCGTGTTGAACATGATGACTCTAGTCTTGGGAAACTTTCAGCAATACGCTCAGTTCATAGTCGAGGTACGCCTAGACTGTTGGCGTCATTCATCTTTCCCTGATTCATTTCTGATAATACTTTAGCCCAGGATACAACATGCAACGCTATGTGACGGAGAGGACTTTTCCTTTACGCGCAATGAAAGGCAATACGATGTTACTAGACGATTTTTAAAATCACTCCCGCCCACTGGATTAATCCATTTTCGTTTCCCCTCCTCCTTAGGCGCCTGAGAATGAATTCACGTTCGGGTGGCATCGAGCTCCGTCCAATAGGCTCCGGTCACTCGTTCATGATAAGTGTGCTTCGCTCATACTTGGCCATCTCCTGGTTTACTGATGAACAACCCGCACAAACGTCAATTTTGGTCCTAGACTTAGTTGGTATGATATGAATATTTCTCCGATGTTGGTTAACCTTTTAGCAGATTCTTAACCCAAGAGCGTACCAGGAGAAAGATTGCCCAGTTCTGCGTCCGTCAGTCAGGGATGGGCACTCAGGTACTTTTAGAGTGTTCTGACCCACAACGGGGAACCGAATGGTATATGGGTGCGTTACCCGACAAGTCTCCTCAAACGCTAGCCTTACGCGTTTGATAGAAAACGATTCCGGACAGTCCGCGGATGATCATGCCTTTGTACAGACGCCGGGAAAAGATAAAATGGTAAATTTGGAGGGACGTGCAGTTTCCATTGCATGAACGTGATACGGATAATCTCCGCGAGAGGTGAGCGTCGTTCAGGCTTTGATAGGGTCGAAATTGGAAACATCGGAGAGTCTGAGATGCTGCGGAACGAAAGGAGCGCACTGTGACAAGACGTGGGATGAGTCATCCGAGAACGGTTTTCTTCTCTGCAGGCAGAAACGGCTGCTCGTAATCTCCCCATGGGCTCGGACATGCGGCTAGAAGGCGCAGGTGTTGTTGTAAGCTAATAGGGAAGTCATGATGTCATGTAATCCTAGCGAGGAGGTCTACGCGTTCTAGAGCTGAACGGTGCATATATTCTTCTTAGAAGATAAGCCTCGTGTCAGCCGCGTGTCAGAATATTCATTTGAAAATTTACCATTCACTAGAGCGCCATATCTGAGTTGACGATAATCCTGTGAAGGAGAGGAAAGTCCGATTATTTCAGTCGACTTGAGCAGGAGGGGCTAAAATGAACGGTGTAAGTTGAACATGACATTTCTGCCATCGTAAGCGGTGAAACGGATGAAATCGACGAAGAGCGGGGACAAGTGCCCGGTGCGAAGCACGCTGTGGAGGGTTTGGCGGTGGGCGGTGATGATAGGTAGCACAGAAATTATTGCGACGATGCTCTGAGACAACTTATCATTCGCCGATTTTGAGTGCCTTTCGCCATTCAGTTGCCTTACCTACCTGACGCGGGAAGGGCCGTTGAATAATCAAGCATGCAAAAGCAGCCGATAATCGGCCTGACCTACTTCGTCAATCTGCCAGGTTCAAATCAAATTTGGGTATCCCAGTTAATCCTGGCCTGACGTAGGTTAGAAGGACGTCGCGGTGATAATAAATTACAATTCACTTGAATTAACATACGTTATAGCGAAAGCTAGTCGTCGCTATGGGTCACCAGGGTTGCATCCCGAGAAATCAGAAACGAAATCCGGCCTGAATGTGGGTAGGAATCACGTCGAAATGCACAGATGGAATACATACTCACACACACCTCCTGTAGATTGACAAACATCGTAAGAAAGTTTTCAGCCGGATAGTCGTGTCGTTTTATTTCCTCGAGATTATCATTGTATGTTGTTTTGATAATTCGACATTGGTGTCATATTTCCCCGCCATGCCATCTGTGTAGGACCACAAAGACCTAGTATTCGTCAGACTAATCAAGATGGACACGCCGTACACGTTATATCACTGATGTGTTTGGAAAAGGCGCCTCAGTGTTCAAGCTGAAGCTGAGAGGGGGTGTATTTGAAGTTTCGCAGTGAATGTCAAGATTCTAAAGAAGTCTCTACTTGGATATTATATATGGGAGGGATGTTTAAGTTGAACTTTGAATATTGTGTTCCCTACCATTTGGAATCATGTAGAATTAGTCCCTGTATCCAATATCTTCGAGAAAAGGTCCGATTTTATGTAGCTGTTAGATCTTCTTGATATGTGCAAGAGGTAAAATGCGGGAATCGGGATAGCTATTGGTAGTCACCGACAAACTCCCTTAATGTGCATGTGATCACGGAAGAACCCGGACCATGTCCAGAGACTGACCAAAAATATCAATTGTCGCATATTTCGGCCAATAAGGTATTTCTCTTCTTCCTGATTTTCAGACTCGATTATAACTGACGTCCTTTGTCCGCTTCACAATATTAGTGCGAGTACCACGCCTCTCATCCAATGTCCGCTCGAATTGCCTCTACAGCCCCGTCATTTTTAGCAACTGATACGGCTCCAAGTACTTCCGATCAGGTTGTGATAGACTTTTCCGTTGAGTTCATTAAAAACACTCATGCTCCAGATCTGCTAAAGAGTGCCTAGCACAACTGATGCACGGCTTTGCTGTTTCCGAGAGTCACAAGCGTTCCAGCACAACGTTTCTTGTAAATCTGGCCCAATTTCCTATGGGCCCACCGATATCCCATGACTCGACAGGACACCGGACGAAAAGTTTCATGAACTCCTGCGTGAAGTTTCATCATGCCCTTATAGCGTTCCAATTTTATCACGCATTGCCATCTTTCATCTAGAAGGATCCACTCGTTCGGAGCCTTTTGGAGACAGCAGAATTTTTACAACAGCATCGTCGATATTTTAAGTTGTAAAAGGTCGAATAATGGATTGCAAGAAAACAGTCTACTATGCGCGGTCACTGGGCCGTAGCTTATCAATTATACTACGGAATCTACCGCAATGGATTTTCAGGGCCCCTTGACGTTCTTAAGACAGGTTCTCGGGCCGGCGACTATTCGAAAGGGCACTAGTCCGGAGTGTTCTCTACGTCCAAACACGAGTTCTGCCTGGGCAACATCCCGTCCCGAAGCCGGGGTCCCCATTAAGTCAACTAGGTATTTCTGCCTTCTTATTTTCGAGCCTATGTCGCTTTTTATTGTCTGGGGGTCAGATACAGAGACATTCAGTTTGTATACCATTAGCAGGCGCAGAGCAACTTTGCGAGATATACTTGACTCGCAACTTACATCTCGGATTATGGGTCATACGGACACTGTGCTTCACGCTATAGCGATAGAGCCCACAAGTTCTAGACTAAACATTGCCTCACTCTGTTTCGCACCATCGGATTTAAAGCGTATCAAAGGGTACAGACAGCTTCCCTTCTTGTCTCGAGCATTCGCTTACTTTCATAGCTCTTTAGATCGAGACTCGAGGCCATCCTGGAAATAACACACCAAACAACACGCGTACCCCACGAGTATACCAAGTCCAACACATCATCCAACTACGCCTAATCCACATAAACTCGTGCGCTGTGTTGAGGTCACTGGTGATGATCGCCCGGGAAGAACCGCTTCGGCATGTTGATGTCCTTGAAATCACGTTCCGGCTGTGATTTCTGTCCGACCTGGGGTTGGTATTTAACTGCTCGAACGATAAACCCTGAATACCAATTCGTACTGCGACATTCGATGACAACCTACCTCCGCAGCCTCGTTGAGGGTAGCTTGAATGCGAGCAAAAGGAGACCCTCTTCATTTTATGATTCTAAACCACTTCGACTCTCACGTTCACGTTCAGGGAGTGACACACCTCCCGCTGTTTCGTCTTCTGCATACAGCTCAGGACGAAACAGGAGTCCAGAATCCTCCACTTCTTGTCCTGCCCAGGACCGTTCACTTGTTCTGGTGCTAACACATACCAAGGATTATAAACATCACCATCACCACAACCATCATCCTCCCAATTCCTTAGAGAGTCTAATTCTCAGTCAAGAACATGATCGTCGTACGTTATTATTTCCCTTTATTATTTAACGAATACCTAATTCTCTTATCACAGGAACAACTTGTCCTATATACCTCGCCATCGTATCCCATCCCTCACGAGCAAGCTCAACAGATTCATCAACACCCACATCATCTCACTGTGAATCTACCACCAGCATCACACACTCCTCCCTTCGCCCTGTCTTGAAGAAGAGCGGTACCTGGCAGCCCGGATCACATACAAGAACACAACGTACGTCCTCCTTACGTATTCAGATAATCCTTTTTCATTAAATCAACATTATAGACCACGTATCTTTCGCTAATCCCAACATCCCTGATGTTCTCCACATGCACCCTCTCCTCGCTTCGGGCCGACTCAACCGCGCGCCTATATCATACGACTTGAGATTCCTACCGTCCTCGACATCTGTCGTGGACCGCAGAACTCGGATGTCTATACCTATACATACACTCTCGGAACCGGCGACTGACCCGCCCAAATCGACCAAACTCGTACTGAGATGCGATGATTTCCCTTGGCCGGTCATCGTGCATCCCCAACGCCCTGGAGCGATAACAAACCTCGATTTGTTGTACGCCGTGCACAGCATGCTCTCGACACGGGTAACACATGAGGAATGGGATGCGCTAGGGCACGGTACACACGCTCAGTTGAAAGCGGCGAAGGCATACGAGGTACGATGTACGGAACTTGGCGGGGGATGGGATGATGGTGTGAGAAGGATTGACTGGCTGGGCGAGACGACGTGCTTGGTCGGCGTAGAGGTGGATAAGAGCGCCTCCGAGTGCGGCGTTGGGAAGTTGGTCTTTGCGAAGCCTTGAGATGGATTCTCATGAGCCGGTGGGGCTATTATATCAAAGATTTCGAATCTCTGGCATTGCGTGGGCATATATATCTTTAGTTTTACCGGATTTAAGAAAACAATACTCAGCTTCATGGGCTGCGCTAAATATGGGTGAAAGCCTGCCTCCGATTATTTCGACACGCCCTGCAGTGTTGCCTTAGATATCCAAAATTGACTATGATCTTCGCAGTTCCGAAAATTAAATATAGAAATACAGATATCCTTGTTGATAGTCGGTTTCCTACCTCTACTGACAAATTTGGTAATTAACGTGAAATCAAGAAACCAACAGAGTTCAAGTTGCAAGTATGGCGCCTGGACAAACTTGTGTGAATCTCGGTTATACCTGAGAATAGAAATTGCAGGAAAAATGGAAGATGGGATCAAACTTGCCAAGTACACAAGGGCATAAACTTGCATTGCGCAAAGCTTGATAGAAATTAGCGACACGATGGCGTTGTTGAGCTTTGTAATCCAACCAAATTGCGGCCAAAATTAGCAACTTGCGCACACATGATTTTTTACACGCTATTACGCCCATAGTTATGAACCGAGAATGGAAGCACAGCATTGTACGGGAAGGAATCCGTGGTGGGAAAGAGCAGTACCACTAAGTAATGAAACCTTCGAGCTCGGGCCATACGCTAAGCAAAAGAAGACTCCACTGAAGTTTTGGCATCGTGCGGATCTTTAAATGTCAAATGTTTACTAAGGTGCTCTCCGGATTTATAAATATGGAAGCACGGAGCGAAAGATTATACAGCGTATATCATTTATCAAATATTTTGCAAGCCTAGCTTTCGCCAGGGCACTAGAAATTTTGCGTGGTCACCTGCGTGGTACCACGCTTGCGTGCCACGCGACCACGCAGCCACGCAAGTTCAACTTTTAGTTGAAGTGACTTATTAGTCGACTTTACTTTACATGTTTCTTAATGATAATAGAGCATATCATGCTCATCATTAACATATCCTCCACAGTGTACAGGTCGCAATTAGGGTAATATCCGATATTTGTCAAAATGATGTTAAATGTTAGTGGACTTCGTGACAGTCAATTAAAAGCTTTCGAGCTTTGGATTTATGTTTCCAAGGTATGTATGTATCCTACACTTACATGTCTATAATTAAGAGAAGGAAATATTGTCAAAGACGGCTAATTTTTCTTTTTGATCACTCAAAGTTCTTTAACTAACACTAGTACACAGCTATAGACATAATCCCGGCACAAAATCCGCATGAACCGCCCGAAAACCGATGGAACTACCCAGTCTAAACATACGAACACTACGCTTGCTTATGCAGATATAAACCTTGGACCACGCAAGTGACCACGCTAGCGTGCCACGCAGGCACCATGCAGGCACCAAGCAGGCACCACGCGGGTGTGCATATCATTGTTTTGTGAGAGTATATCGTTATTATACTCTTCTGATAGTTATAATAGTATCTCCTACATCAATTATGCTTTAAAAACTTTTTAATCCAGAAAGAATTCAAAATATTGACTCTAGACTTCGAAGAATTTGGATAATATAAGTCTAAAGTAGCTAAAGACGAGTATGATAAATTGTAATCAAGTTCCAATATAATGGTAAAACTGAGTTATTACATTTTCCGACGCCGTTTCTTAAGGATTGGTCGAGGCATTGGTTTGGAGTAATCCTTAGGGTCCTCAGTAGCAGAGCGTTTTAAGGGGTCTTTCATTTGATGCTCGTGAATAGTCCCATTCTCATACACATAGTGCGGTCCATGCTACACTTTGGGGATCAGAGTTCACTCATTGTTAATCGCAGAACAATATCTTACCTCTACTTCAGAGTCTGTTCCAACTCTATAATCGACATCATGATCTGACATGTAGAATACCAATTGTCTTGATGGCATCCTACATCAAGACCCCATTGCTGGTTACCCGCTATGCCTGCCTCTTCGCTTTGGCTGAATAATCGGGACTCCAAATTTTCGAGTGCTTCAAGATCAATGTCAATGACAGTGAAATTGGTACCCGTATGCTCATCCATATACTTCCATGTCTTCTGTAAGAGAGTAGGCCACTGTTTCCGGTATCTGGATAATAGTGTGCCTTTTAGCCGACTTGCCATAAGGAGAGTACGACAATGAGCCATTGGAAGCAGACCAATCTAGTTGAGGCGACTTTGCTTTGCTCCTGGAATCTTGTCGTCAAACCAGGAATTCATGGCTGCTTGATCATCTTGTGAGATACCACCTGATATTGGAACAACAGAGCAAATAATATCATTCTTTTGCTGAAGTAGCCAACTCATTGCTGGGACTGCATCAATCGGTGCTGCACTTGGGTTCTCAAGAAGTTGTCTGAGAATACCAACGTGAGGTGAAAGTGCTTGATCAATCTCTGGCGTGAAAGGCAGCAGATTTGGTGTGATCATGAGCTCGTCCTTTTGTTCTTTGATCTCCCATGCATGCCGGAACTTCCCCAACTGAATCTTGTTAAAGATGTACATCCATATACATAATATGATGCTCACCCGGATGTTCCGACGGTCTTTATGGTCTTGCCACAGCTCATTAACGATGTCATTCTCATAAATTTGAGTTACGATCCAGATATATGGATGGAACTTTGGATAAAGCAATTGAAGCGCAGCAATTTTACGGTCCAAATCTTTCCTTCCACATCTAAAAGGCGAACTACATACCAAAAAAGCCCATATCTTGCGAGAGCTGCTTTTCCAATACTGTTATTATTGCAGCTGTGAGTCCATTGTATAAGCATGACAAAAAGCACTTACAGTGGATGCATTTGAACTGATCATCCACGAGAATGGGCGGAATTCCTGCATTAGAAATGAGACTAGATGCAGTAACCAAAATCGCATTGTACTTACAGTCGCATTGATTCTCTTTTGCTATATTCTCTATGCCCATGCAGGAGCTCCTGGATCGTATCGAGACAGCATCTGTGGCATTGGAACTTGACCTTGGGAGAGTTCAAGAAGGGTGGACGTGCCATGCCATTGAGACCACGTTAACATGCAACATGAGACCAAAATCCACAAATATCACAACAAATGCCTTTCTCTGGTGACATGAAATAACCTGAGTTGCCTGTTGTCCCGCAGCGACACTGGAAAATCATGTCTCGTTCACTTGATCCTGATGATACTAGTTCAGAAGGAGATTGACTGGAGGGTATGATGTGTCGAGCTTTCAAGGACCAGATCTCTGCTGCAGCACTTTCTGAACCATATTCGGCATCAGAAGAAATTGCAAAACGCTTTTTTTGAGTTTTCCAATCCTTCAGGACTATATGACTGCTCATATATGATCGATCCTGCTGTTGAATTTTGCTGAATTTCTTCAATATCAGTAGAACTGATTTCTGTAGGAATTTTTGACGATGAATACTCTCAAATCTTCTGGAAGTCTGTCGCCACCACCAGATTTCATCATTGGTGAGTTCTCGATAACCGGTTCTTGTAAATGTGACATTGGGAATGATGTTAATGTCATAAGCGTCAAAGAAAAGACCATGTACCCTTTCAGCAATACCTAACTGCGCCTCAAGGAAAGCCTTCTGTGCAATCCGACATCCACAGAGTTGATAAAGAACTGTTTGAGTGCGAGCAGACTTTTTCAGGCATATTAATGACTTCTCTTCCAATGAGATACATCGCCAATGTAGCATTTTGCTCGTGAGTAGCATATCCATTATTCTTCATCCCATCGTAGAGATAGATTGCACAGCCTTTGTCATCAGGGGTAAGGGTCATATAGCATATGGTTTCCATTGATGAGAAAGATCCAAGCTACAATATTGCATATCAGCCCAGAATTCTGATCATCCTTTAGGAATGTAAGGATGAAAGAGGCTGGAAAGTCCCACTGCCTTGGATTCCGGTCATCAACAGAGATCGTTACAATGGTTGGAAGAGATATGTAGAATTCCAGGAGTTGAGGCTTTCCATGACAGGATGATACCCCCTCTGCATTATACCAGCATCTATCCATGACATGTCCAACTTGATTAACCTGTGTCAATTCCCTAAACCACGCTTCAATACTGCCACCTAAGCGTTTAGCTTCCTCTACAGACTCTGGTGGATAGAAGAGAGTTGTCTTGCGAGGACAATGAACATGTACATGAGTAAATGCAGTTTGTTCATCTTTTTCAAACTCATTTTGCGGCTCTTGGCATGTTCAAACTGTTATATATAGCCCAAAGAATAGTGATTGGATAGTAATGTCACTTCCAATAAACTGGCGAGACACAAGATCACTGAGCCATGACTGTATAGACCATCAATATGGCACACATCTTGTTGAAGATGAATTAGAAACATACTATTGTTGGTTGTGCATCATGGATGTTACCATAAAGCATATTATTTCTTCACAGGATAGTGCGGAAACGGTCACGCTTTTTTAGCAGTGTTGATCGGTTAAGGGAAGCATCATTAGGCAAGGTTAACATTCGCAAACTATCCAGAACAGAGTATAGGTTGCTCAGAAGAGGTGGGTTGAACTTGCTTGACTGTTGAAATAATGATGAGAAAAGTCGCCAATGTGGAGTAAGTGCTGCGGAAAGAGCCATTAATGAGGAGTCAAGCCAACAGGAATTGTTTGACCAGGGATTGCCTGGCTGTGGTGGAAGCATTTTCTGAGATGATAGATGTTTAAGATTGTGCACAAACTGAACATGCAATTTTTTTGAATTCACATGATGAAGGTCTTACCGTGTATCTGGAGGGCGGACATCATTTTTATTGCAACGGGAGACAGTTGGTTAGGGTAAACGAGATAGTTTAGTGCGTCCGATTGTCTCAGAATATACCTTCCAAGGTTCTGGCTGTCCATAGCGGGTTGGAGATCCAACTGAAGTTTACGAGTTTGAGTTGGAAAAGGAAATATGGGATTTCAAAACTCACCAAGTGCAGCCTTTTTCAATCGTTCATAGTAATTGGCCATAGACAAAAGACCTTCAAACCCTTCAATCACATCATGATTACAGCCAACTCCTGAGTACAGTTTCCAATGCATTGCTTCCTCTGCATTCGTACTTCCTGGAATAGAATCCCAAACCTTTGCATCCATAATCTGCTGCGACTTCAAGATCATCGAGGCATGTGACTCCCTCATCCATCACGCAAGCCATGTTGACATGTGTGGCCATTTATTAACAATGAGATGTGCAACTGCTTTAAATTCCTCTTGATCAGGAACAGAGAAGAGTTTCATTGCGAGTTTCTTGAACTTGCTTTCATCTTGGACCGGAATGATAGAGCCAATGCGTTTAATAACAGTAACTGCATTGCGAAAGTGCTGCTCACATCCCTTCAGAAGCTTTGCACCATCTCCAAGGAGTTGTTCTTGAGTGCGAGAGTCACCTTGCTTGATGCAGAACTTGGCAAATGCAAGAAGGTACCCAGAGCGTTCACCCTCACTGAAATCAACGACCTGTAGTGTTCTTTCATGACCAAAAAAGTTGATATAATGGCTAGGTAGCATGCGTACCTGCACTAAAACTTCATCAGTGAGCTCAGTATTTGCTTTTTCAGCTTGGTGAGCCATTGAGTTGAATAATGCGTAGAAATGCCATATGTAGTGCTCCTTAGATGCGCCATTTCAGTAATAAAATAAAGCAGGAACCCAGCACATCAGTATTGTGGAGTATGTCGAGGTCACAAGGAGAAGGGACGTTTGTTTTCTCCACCAGCCATGGGCAGCATGAGAAACCATCCCATTGACCGGTTTGCCAATGATTGTATCCTTTATCACTCTGCTGGACATGTAAGCTGACTATAGAGAAATAACAATGACTTCTCCCAATATTCGTCGGATGATGAAATCAGGATGTGCTTTACAGAAAGCAGAATAGAGGTTGAGAAAATGTTCATATATACATGAGCCTTTTTTCCCAGATGACTTCCGAATCTTACTGCGTTCATACTGAAATCTTCCAGCATTCATCAAGGATTGGGATAAATCAGCAACAGGCTTGCCATGTGGACCCTGGAGTGTAGGATGACCAATGATCAAAGCAAGAGCTTTGAGATGAGGCTGTGACGATGCAAGTTCCCTAAATTCCAGTTCTGCTTTTGGTGTCAGATGAATGTCGTGTGTCAGATGTGGATGGTGATGATATCCACCATTAGAATAATGCACACCACCCCTCCAGTGATGCAAGACTGAGTGAATACCCTTGCCATCAGGTCCTCCAGAACATGGTTTCCAAACCATATTTCCACCACAGCAGCAGAAAATTCCAAGCTGCTTCTCTCGTGAAGGCTTGTCTACTTTCGGACGAATAATTATGTGACAAGTCTCCTTGTCGCACTTCATATAGCCTAGACAAAGGCAAGTTAATCTCTTTCCAGCTTGCCAAGTTTCCACATCTGCAAAGTGGACTTTATCCCCTCCATTAACCTTCATAGACCAGAGAACCATGAGGTTTTTCTTAGCCTCAAACATGCCATGGTCAATATCAAGTTCAAAATCACCATCCGGCCATCCATCCCACGTCTCATGCAGGTTTTCACTCTTCATCAGATCCAGTGCCATATTTTTGCTGTCATGTATTAGCTTGTAATTATCGATAGTAGTGTATACATCCTTAGTGCGGAACTGAAAATATGACCGTTCTCCATTGTCCTTTGTTTTCATAGAACTGTCTGGTCCAGGCTGCATGGGAGAAACCTTCAGTTCCAATGGGGTTGACGAAGCTTTGACTTCGTGTTTGAGAATTTTGGTTTCTTTGGAATTCTGCGACGATGTGTCGACTTCTTTCACTGGTTTGGGTACGTAACATTGAACATTTCCGAGAAAATACATACACTCCTGTCAATCATACCATGTATGGTGAAGCGATGAGTTACAATAAATACTTACCACTTTCGTCGAACACTGGAACATGTGTTGAGGGAAAATTAAAGGGGATAATTTCTCCAGGAATTGACGGGTCTTAGTTTTGATGCTCATGCAAGTTTTCCTCCAACCTGTGACGTAGATATTGCTTGAATTTATCCTGGGATGTGAACATTTGCATGAGCTCATCGTCAATCAGAAATATCACATACAAGGAACATAAACATGGCGTATAAGGCTTCTTGTTGACTGGAATAAATGATATGCTTTCAGTTTGTCAAAGACAAGAAAAGAAGAATGAAATACATAAGATATTTGTGTAACACTTGTCAACAGCATTTCCAACCGATCGAGTGGCTGAAATGAATCTGTTTACATACTCCTGTAGTGAAGAGGAAAGGTAATTACTTACATACCATGGTTGAATGATATCAGAACCATGAGTTGAAGGTCGCCTATTCTAAACATGAGTTGCACGAGACGATGAGATCAAGCAACCGGCATAGATAATACCAAAAGAGGAGATTCAAGGCCTGAGGTCTGACAAATTGACAAGGATATTTATTCCGAGCTTATAACAGTACTAACAGAAAATGACCAAGTGAACATAACAGTATCAGGGAGCGGAGTGCATTGAGTCGTATTTAATGGAACTTTTATTCCCTCTGTGATTTGTCAACCACGCTGACAACCACACAGATAACCACGTAGCCACGCAGAATTCTTCTTGCCCCTTTCGCCACATGTCACGGTACTCTGGACATCTCGCGTGCCATCTCTGAATCCCTCATCAAACCGTTCAAGCGAAAACTGTTTCCAATGCATCGACCTTTTCATTTCCCCCTTACTCATACCCTCAATAACGATCCTCAGCAACCAACATATATTCCCCACATTCGCACCATACTTATTCCGAAGACGGATCTCCTTAGATTTCATGTTATCCCTCCACCCCATCAATATGTGCAACAGCAGGATGGACATCGGAACGACCTGTAATCCCTGCTTATCAACAATGGCCTCCGAAAGCTGTAAAATTCCTGGATTCCGTCTTCTCCAACCTCCCATGTACACCACGGTCACGGTATCACACCATCTTCTACAGAGCTCCGTGTGACTGAGTTAGCGTTCACGAGATAGAACCAATCCGGGTTCTTAGCAACCAAAAAATCTTTTAGCAAATCTCGCTTACAGGTATGTGATGACATCAACGTCGACGTCCTATCGTTCCACCAGTATCCACAACGAGTACTATAACAACACTCAGCTCACATTTGGCATCCAGTCATTTCCATAAAGATAGCAAGCTGTACTCCCCAAGATCGCAAATGTGTATTCAGCATCTAAAATGATACGAGTAACTTGTCTCGCGGCGCGAAATACGACAGCCTCCAAACCACGGGTTGGAATCACTGCACTTGCTAGAGGAATCCTCGTGACGAGTGAAAGCAAAGTACTGGATTTCATCGATAGCGATCTCGTGTCACGCCCATCAAATGCATCGTCATCTACCCAATGGCTAAGTATAGCCATACCTAAAAAATACTGCTCTCCTTGGTTCGAGTCGAAGAGACTAAGAAATGGTGGCTGTTAGAAGGAACGAAGACTTTTCAAGGACGGCGCCAATCATTGAATTTTAAATCAGGTACTTTATCTTTCAGCCCCAATGGCTGGGACGTATTACGATTAAAATTTGAATACTAAATAGATGATGGCAGCAGGAGAAAAATAAAATAATACCAGCATACTATCCTTTCAATCATTCGTTGACAGAATCGATGTTCATGTCGATAATTCCCCGTTCTGGCGAACTGTGCGGAATAGAGACTGCGGTAGCGATGCTAGCTACGGCCTGTGTCGCCTGTTTCGAGTATGGGGGGTAAAACATTTCAAGATGGGGTTCCATGCTGCCAACACCATGTCAAAAATCCTGACCATAGTGTCGGTCCGCAAAGTAGTATGAATATTTTATTCCATTAACGATTCTTTGTGAAAGAAAATATATACCTATGGTATCGACAATCGAAATACTGGCCGAACAGCAAATGGGCAGCTCCGAGCAACAGCATCCAAAATGAACCTAGAATGAAAGACTTATCATGGTCTTGATAGAAGTGGGACCCTATATCGCGAAGTCAACAAAATCCAGACGAAGGCAAAGAAAGGAAATCAGAGATGTTGGTGGAAAAACAGCCTCATCGGGTATGGTCACCCTCTGAAATAGCAAATATAGAAGATATGACGTCATGCGAGAAACTAAACCGAGGGAGAGGAGCGTGTACCTCAAAATGAAGGTCCCTACATCCATCAGAGATCTAAAAAAATAACGTAATCAGCGAAATCTTAAGATGTCAGATGGGTGAGGGTAATCTCAGGAAGAGAAATTACGGACGCAACAGCTTTGCCCATCCACCCCAACGGAGCTGTTAAATGCAAGGGGAATATGCGGTTCATCAGGTGACACTATGTAGAGAAGGAAACTTAGCCTTGTAAGTTAATAGGAGGAGGGAAGGAATTAACGTAGTATGCCGTGAAGCCGCCGAGCTCGGGAAACATGCCAAAAGCGGATGTCCACGCGACACTGTGGCAAAGCTATCTGACTGTAGCGTCAACCGTCTGTAGCGTTCGAACCAAGCAAATGTAGCGCACTTGCAGTAGTGTGAGGACGAGCAGTCGGCAAAATTGGTACGGTCACAATCGGTCATAATGCCACGTGCTGCGTTGCTCCATCACCGCCTCCTAAAACAGCCGAAACCAAACCAATTACCAGGGTAACCCCGCATAGCAACGTTCTTATCCTAGACCCAATTCCACTGCTGCACTACTATGGCTTGGAAACGAAACAAACGACACTATTTTCTCTACCCCCTGCGACCAAATACATGTAAGAACGCTGCGTCTTAGAGCCAATAATCCGCCTAGTTACACCCGGTGCTGGCGTCCCGTTTCCCAACAGTATCCCAACAAGGTCCTTACGACCCCTTGTGACCGGGATACTATGGAGGTACGTCATGTCCTTTTTTCTACGATACATGTTCAGGGATATTGACCTACTACCACCAACCGACTATATATATTATCCCATGAATATCGTCTCATATTCACTCCGATACTCCGCATACGTCCTTTACAATAATTGCCCTGGGACTATATTCAGACGCTGGCAATGACGTCGGCGTGTTTACCCTTCGAATACTATTGAGACATCGCCCAATCGAGAAGAATAGCAATGAATGTGTCAATATCACTGAGAGTGTGTTCTGCATAGATCACCACTCGAATACGTTCCTATCCTCTCAGTACGATAGGGAAGTGAATCGCCTGGGCTGCGTATCCTTTTGAATTTAGATATTTCGCAAGCTTCAGCGACTAGTTCATGAGCAATAGGGATATTGGTGAGACAAGAGGGTCTTTGCTTCTGTCAAACTGTTAAGAATATGGGTATTTGGGCTAATACACGAGTTGAATAAGTACTCGAAGTAAAACCGAGTCATAACGACCAAGAAGGATCTGTAAGGTGCTAACAAACGCTAGACGTAGTTAACGAGGGTGTCAGGAAGCGCTAGGCGTAGTCAGGAAGCAAGGAGATTGGCAAGCGCTAGGCATAACCGATCAGATGCTTAGTTCATACAATGAAGTGGAGTTGAAGATCAGTTGATAGCTTTTTGTTCTCTAATACAATGGTACGCATAATGTTTATATACTATATTGAGTCATTATTGTTCTACAAGGTTCCGTGGTATTCTAGTTCCAGTGAGAAGAATAGAGAAATTAAGAGAAAGTACCGGTAGCCGGAGGTGAAGGCCGAGAAGACCGAGAGCAGGCATGTGTTGACTCATGTACAATCTGGCGAAGACCCGATATCCATAACGCAACCGCACACGTCGCAAGGTCAGATTCTAGAACGCCTTTCAGAAATAGCCAAATTTTCGTAGCAAAGTACTAGCTGCACTCGTAGACTTGTTTCCGAAGCTATAACATATGGGTTGTTAGCAACTTATCTAAAAAGGTGTGGACTAGGATATTTATCCTGTCCCCTTCAGTTCCCGATATAAACCCGAACGTGTTTCTGATTGCGATCAGGTGGAGATGGGGTATTGAAATCGTGTAGATTAGAGGTCGAGCATAATTGACAAGGTAGTTTCGGATAACACGTTACATGAGAACAACGGCTGACAATATGATTTAGGTCACCTTGAAGCCCAGCCGAAGAATAAAAAAAGCCCACCGCCCGTCAAACCTTTGTTTTTTTCCAAATGTATGAAGCACAGTATCTACCTTGACCTGCAATCCTAGAGGTTCCACATAACCCAGACCCATCGGGTCGTACAACCCGGAGGTATGTGCCTTATCCACGATCATATGACAATACGCCTTTAGTATGTAGCGATAGAAAGGTAGTCATTGGATAAGAAGTCGGGGACGTTAGTAGAGACTGCCGACCAAAGAAAATCGAGCACTAGCATGCCAATTGTGGCACGTTTATCAAGGCTCTTTTGCAGTGTGATATCAAATGGGGTATTTATGACGAAGGAATGGTGAGCCATGGATATTCCAGTGGCGTTATTAATACTACAACCTTATCCTTTATGAAAGTGTTCATGGTGACTGTAATATATGGGAAATGCGTGGTTTGCATTCAGCAACAGTGATAGAACTTCATTGGATCTGAGCCATATGTACTGCATGGATTCCGTAAATACATGATTATCAGGGTTTCTTTGATCGCGTTTCGTAGCATTTTTTTGTTGCACCTTTGGTTCTCGCCTGTTTCAAACCATAAATGGGACGAGGTCATGATGGAACTATCCGACGCAACGATTTACGTCTTCGGAGTGTGAAAGAGAACACTGTTTTACGAACAATGGGTATTAGATAGTTGCTCAAATACAGCAGATCACATTTATTGGAATCGCTGATTCTAAACAGGTGATTGTGGCATCTGCGCATTCCTGTCTAAATATGCAGAGTAGTATCCAGTCGTTACGGGACCTTTTTGGTCTAACTTTGGAAAGGTCATTCCTAGCCAACGGTGTCGTGGTAAACATTATGTTTAGGAGAGATTCATTCCTTGTCGCATCTCGCATCTCGCATCTTTATCTTGTAGGAACGAACCACCAAGGTGGCGTTCGTGTTTAGGTCCTGGATGAGCCTGGATTTCTAACACGGGAGTTAGAATAAATTCAGGGTTTTAGTCGTGACCTGTCTTCCTTGGCTGGAGTTAGTGCTCCGGGCGAAGTTATGTATCGCACAATAACTTAGGTGCCTATCCATGGCTTACAGAAATAAATAGAACACAGGAAATCGTAACCGGGTTTTTGAATAGATAACATAGAGGTTGCTTCCACTTGTATGTACACTCTGCTTCTAGTTCCACTAGCTGTGCTTGAATGTAATTCCAAGGTGTGGACCGAAACCCCAAATTTATAGGCAATAACATAACAATCAATCACAGTACAGCAACCGAAAATATATCGTACACCAACGAAGCTTCTATTCAAATTATAGCCGTAAATACGGGGGCCATGTGGGGTTGATTGAGTAATTTTGTCGACTTCCCAGGAGAACGCGAACTATGCATTTATACAGCATGTTACACGTTCTTCTCAACATCATCCCCACCAGTATCACCAGAAAGACTCTTTAGTTTCCAATGAATGACGAGTTCCTCAGCTGTGCTTTCCAAGCTCGTTTGCCCACTGGTAGTTGTGTGAGTTGTGATATGCATTCCAATCTTCAAAGGTTGCATCGGATAGGCCATTGATATGCCCGTGGCTATGCTTGGTTCATTGCGTCTCCTTCGTCGGAGGGCACTTCTTGCGACCCACTCGGGATTAGCCTGTGTCGTCTGGTCAAAAGTCGATATAGCAACCTCAAGCGTAGATTGAAGGCAAACGAGGGTGATGATCAGAGTGGGGTAAATGGCCTATATCCATTCAAAAATGAGCGTCATATGAATTGAATAGTTCGATTCGAAGATTGACCGTCAGCTGAGAAAGTATATCCATCACAATATATACCCCATTGTTCGCACAGATAAAGGCGATGATTGAAATAATCTATTTTTTAAATTCAATTCCTCAGAAACTGATTTTTCACGAAGGGGATAGACGTACCCAGGTAGTAGAATAAAAAACACCTGACTCGATAAGTATGGCAAGAATTCCGCCTTGCCTGCGAAATCTGACCATCAGACCCTCTCCTGTGATTTCACGGATAATCTTGCTGTGCGACCTTGCATAGAATCTAAAATCAACCAAATAAATGAAAGGAAAATGCTACACGTACCAAGTGCGATATGCCACGAGCGCAGTAGCCCAGGTGTTCGTTATTAGCGTAGACGTGATGAAAACAATTGCCCATGAGCTCAGAGTATCATTATGGAAGACGCTAATCCCGGGAGGTGCAGTTGCAAATGCTCGTACCAACCCAATAGCAGACGCTTCATGAAATCGTGTTTCTTAGCGTATGGCCTTCTGAGAGAAAAAAAACAGAATATCCACCTGTAGTGCCCGTAAGAAGCATCGCAGAAGTGAATATCACCCACGACCTTCTACTCCATAGCGTCCATGCTCTCCATATCACGATACTGTCGCCAATGACAATCTACAATCAACTCGTAAATAAAGTGCAGAGACCTTGTGATGAATATTATCTACTCACGTTAACCGACGCTAAAGATAGCTGCGAATAGATCATAGGGGATGAATTGTCTTCGAAGACGTTGCTACCTTCGGCAGCATGTTGCTTCAAAAAAGCAAAATAGTTTTGCTGAAAGCTGACAGACATATGGGACGTTGCTACTGCCCACATGATAGAATTCAATACGATCATGGCTATGATGACCTTTGTCTTGGTCTTCTTCATTCTACGACTTGCTATGAGTAATGGGCATGTCAGGCTACATGATGTCGCTCACAATAGAAGATACATCGAGGCAATGAAAAGACTGGTGTACATTCCTATTGTGCAACTGGTTAGCTGTAACTATCCACGAGAGCATTTAACGGCACCATTTAGAAGTATCTCAATACCCAAAGCAATGAAGTAGGCTGAGGGGAGTGAAAGCGTCATGGCTAACGGCCGATAGCAGTTAGCAAGTAATCAAGGGAACAAAGTGGACGCGCCGAACAAGCTTCCGAGTACGTATATATAAGTATTCGGCCTTTATGGCCAATCTTGAAACCTATTTTTGATCGTCCAACACGGCATTTGGAGCGGGTTTCTACCTAACCTTCCCGTGAGCATTTCTTCTCAAAATTCATCAATATCCTGGGGAATATCTTTCCTTTTCCGTCATCCTACATCTTTACAGCTTGCCGTCTTATTGTCTTATCTCTTTTTGCTTGTTTCACTTATTTCCCCTTCTTCCAGGTACGATATCTTGGGTTTTATTAACCCCATCCTTCAGCCGTCGATTTATCTCTCCTGCTACTGCCTTCGATCTGAAAATGCCGCCTGTTTACATCGTTACGTTTTCGTGAGTCCTATATGTATATATAGGTATTCGGTCATAATAAAAATTTTCTTCCCTTGCCATCAACTCATGTCTCCAATGCGTGTCCATTTATCCTTGATAGTGGGCTTGTTGTCTCTCTTGTTATGCTATTGCAAAGTGTTGGGTCCAATGTCATAAAAGTGAGTCTGCTCCATTTCTGGATTTGTGCAAGCTTGGAAACGGTTTCTTATGGTCGTCTGCACTGTGGTTCTTTTAGACCTGCATGCAGCGGTGTCGTACCCTGCTGTTGCCTTCATCGGGTCTGAGGCCTGCTTATCCGCTCTCATATACGCTTGGAGGTGTGTGATGTTACTGCGTTATGCTTGCTATCTGATATTCTACATGTTCATGTTGTCCTATGTTACCGGTGCATGCGTGAGATCTGTACTGTGTAATCCATCATACGTCGACATCTTGGTGTCTACGTGAGTGATGCGTCTACTGTTATGATACTGTCTGATCCTCGTAGGTGTGTAGGTCGTCAATTGGTTCCGGTCTGTGTTTACATTCCACATCGTGTATCCCGCCTTTCCCTTTGCACGTCCTAGGAGATGGAGAGGTCGCG
Organism: Desarmillaria ectypa; assembly: GCA_030407005.1. Classification (NCBI taxonomy): domain Eukaryota; kingdom Fungi; phylum Basidiomycota; class Agaricomycetes; order Agaricales; family Physalacriaceae; genus Desarmillaria; species Desarmillaria ectypa. Next base: position 19,742 of record JAUDYN010000008.1, read on the forward strand.
TTATGTCCGATGAACCGTTGAGGTTCAGGGTAACACTCTGCACGTATTACGCCCGTTTGCTTGACTCATAGCAGGGTGAACTCCCCAAGTTTGAAAGCGAGTCTGACAGCTTTAGCAGCTTCATAACAATGGCCCTAAACCTCGCGTTCAAACCAAGCAAATGTAGTGTACTTGCATTTCACATCACATCCATGATCCTTGGCGACGGTAATGATAGGCGGGAGACGGGAGCTGTTGACGCGATATATGACGGAGAATACGACGTGGGCACGAGCTTGGTAGCTTCACGCCTGGCAACAACGTACGTCATTGTTGCTACACCAAACCATTCTATTGTCATTCTGGAAAGAATTCACCATTGCCCGTTCGTAGGGTAGGCGCGATCAGACGTAGACGACTGAGTAGCAATGCTGATAAAACAAGGTTCAATAACGGTAGCACTTGGGGTTACCGGTACCCACAGTGTTCTCCCTTCAAAGATGTCACAATATCTACGGCTAACATGGACTAATGGACATATTTGCCAGTCCCTAAGCCTTTCCAGTCCAGAAGTCTGGCTGTATGGACCATTTTCGTCGATACACACCAGCTCAGTCAAAGTCAAGAACACATATCCAGCACGTAGCAGATACAGGTCAGTTTCGCGTTCGAGTGGACCAAGAGGGGGTATGCATTCGAGGAACATCGGAAAAAAGGGAGAAAAACTTTCAAACAAATCACGTGACTAGCGCGTTTCACGATTTGCAATAACCGGGTCCAGATACTTGCCATACACCTAGTCTTCCAGTCTTTTAGAAAGGAGTTCTTGCCTTATCTCCCATCAAAGAAAGGTACAAAATCCAACAGTTCAGACCTTTAGGCCACGTTCAAAGCTGCGGCTGGCCATTATAGCGCAGTAGTTCAAAAGTCTTGGCGTTTCATGTCATGGCTCCCTGCGATTAGTTTTCATCAACAGGGTCTGACGTCGGGAAATACTATCAATATCAGGCCCGAGGCTTAGGTGAGGAAAGAAATTTGGTGGTCATCAAGCAGTTTTTCCTAAAACAATATCGTCGTGTTTCGCTTTGATTGATCATCAATCCCCCCCATTCCCATGGGTCAGGCATGCACCTTTGGCGGACGGAGGCGCTCTGAGTTTCGTACGAGGAAGGGATGAAAGATGAAGGAAATAGGTGATAATTATATTGATCACTGATCTTCGTTTTAATTGATGCGAGTCGTCGAGAGGAGTGGGTGTAGGTGCGTGTTTGTTTCCGACATCCGTTCTCCTCAGACATAACCTTGTCTTTCCTGCCACCATCCGGGGCTTAAACCCCTTGCGATCACCCAAATGGCACTAGCGAGTTACGGGGCGTTGGCTATTTCGCTAACCTTTTGAATACGCAGGAACGAAATGGCCGCCGCCCCATCACGGTGGCTGTATCACTGTCCCATCAAAAGAAAACTGAATTCTTCCTATAAATAGGCTCGGGGGAAGAACGTTTTGATGGGCGTGCCTTCAATCTTTCTTCCTTCCTATGGCTTTGGTCTACACGTCACTCGACGAAATCGAAGGAGTTCGTAGCGTCCTCCAAGGTCCTCTTTGCATAAACTTATTGACTTGGCGAGCAGACTCATCGTGTGCTCCACGAAACGTTTGCTTCGCGGTTAACAGTTCCCATTGCATGGCGCCAGCACCAGCTCCTCCAGCTCGCGAGGATGTTCCAGGAGAACCACGAAGCGCTAGCGGCTGCTTTGACCGAGGTATCCCACTAGCACCATTTTCAAACAAAACCTAAACTTCAACAGGACATTGGACGACCGACGCTCGAAGCGTACTTTACAGAGATCAACACCGCCGTGGAGAGGTCCCTCAAGGCGGCGTGGGACCTCCCACATTGGGCGGATGGACGCGATGTGGAGGTCAACGAGGATATGTTCCGCGCTTGGAGGCCTAGAGTGAGGAAGGAACCCAAGGGCGTTGGCCTAATTATCTCGTACGGAAGATTTCCACCTCGCTTTTCTTTTCTTCAGTGCGTATTGACTAACCCCTGCTGTGAAGACCGTGGAACTTTCCGTTTTTCCTCGCTACGATGCCTATCATCGGGGCTCTTGCTGCGGGGTGCTGTTGGGTGCTGAAACCATCGGAATTGGCCCCGCATTGCTCGAAGCTTTTGGGGGAGCTCATAGGGAAGTATCTAGATCCGAGAGCGTGTAGGGTCGTCCAGGGGGGTGTGGAGGAGACGACCACCCTACTGAACCTCAAATGGGATCACAGTAAGTTATTTTTAAGTTCGCACATTTTGTGATAATGCTCATAAAATGCGATCAGTCTTCTACACGGGAAACGCGAGGATCGCGAGGGCCATAGCCCATAAAGCCGCTGAGCACCTCACGCCTACGACCCTCGAACTCGGTGGGAAGTGTCCCGTCCTTCTGGACCCCAAGTCCGCGGATTTGGATGTGGCGGTGAAGAGAATCATGTTTGGGAAATGCCATAATTCCGGACAGGTAAAAGTTATAATCAAAATCTCAGCTTTAGAGCTAACGGTGTATATAGACATGCGTGTCCCCAGACTATCTCGTCATACCGACGTACGACGACCCGGAGGTCATTCCGCGCGTCATCGAGGCTTTCAAACGTGCGTACGCATCGTTCTACCCTTCCGGTGGGGCGCTCTCCCACCCAGGAGCGGTCTCCCGAATAGGCTCCCTCGCACATTTCACCCGGCTCGCAGCGCTTCTGTCCCACACGAAGGGACGCGTCGTCCTTGGTGGGCATGCAGACTTGGTGAGTCTTAGGATGGAGGTAACGCTAGTGGTTGGAGTGGGAGAAGAGGACGTATTGATGGGTGAGGAGATTTTCGGTCCGGTTTTGCCGGTGCTGGAGGTGAGGGATTGGGAGGAGGCTGTGGCGGTTGTGCGGAGGGTCGGGGCGCCGTTGGTGACGTATATCTTTTCGGAGGATGGGAGTGTGAAGGAGATGGGTAGGTGGTTTTGCGGTTTAGTGGTTTTTAGGTTGGTGCGTAATGGTTTATTTGGTTTTTAGTGAGGAAGGGTACGAAGAGTGGGAGTTCGGTGTGTAATTGCACATTCTTGCAGATGGCTGGTACGGTCTTTGTCTTCGTTTGTTGGCTCCATTGTTGATGGATATTTTTAGTGTATGAACTGCCATTCGGTGGCGTTGGAGAATCAGGATGTGTGTATCCCTTCCTTCTCTGCATACAAGGGCAACTAATAAGCTGACAATTCACAGCTGGACGGAGTAACAAAGCGTGTATGGATGAGTTCTCATACATTCGCTCGGAAGTCGACGTTCCCATGGCGTGAGTATCGCCAACCGTCCCTTTGTCTCTCAGGCTTTTGACATGGTGTTGACAGCATGGAACCCCATCTTGAAATGTTTTACCCCCCATACTCGAAACAGGCGACACAGGCCGTAGCTAGCATCGCTACCGCAGTCTCTATTCCGCACAGTTCGCCAGAACGGGGAATTATCGACATGAACATCGATTCTGTCAACGAATGATTGAAAGGATAGTATGCTGGTATTATTTTATTTTTCTCCTGCTGCCATCATCTATTTAGTATTCAAATTTTAATCGTAATACGTCCCAGCCATTGGGGCTGAAAGATAAAGTACCTGATTTAAAATTCAATGATTGGCGCCGTCCTTGAAAAGTCTTCGTTCCTTCTAACAGCCACCATTTCTTAGTCTCTTCGACTCGAACCAAGGAGAGCAGTATTTTTTAGGTATGGCTATACTTAGCCATTGGGTAGATGACGATGCATTTGATGGGCGTGACACGAGATCGCTATCGATGAAATCCAGTACTTTGCTTTCACTCGTCACGAGGATTCCTCTAGCAAGTGCAGTGATTCCAACCCGTGGTTTGGAGGCTGTCGTATTTCGCGCCGCGAGACAAGTTACTCGTATCATTTTAGATGCTGAATACACATTTGCGATCTTGGGGAGTACAGCTTGCTATCTTTATGGAAATGACTGGATGCCAAATGTGAGCTGAGTGTTGTTATAGTACTCGTTGTGGATACTGGTGGAACGATAGGACGTCGACGTTGATGTCATCACATACCTGTAAGCGAGATTTGCTAAAAGATTTTTTGGTTGCTAAGAACCCGGATTGGTTCTATCTCGTGAACGCTAACTCAGTCACACGGAGCTCTGTAGAAGATGGTGTGATACCGTGACCGTGGTGTACATGGGAGGTTGGAGAAGACGGAATCCAGGAATTTTACAGCTTTCGGAGGCCATTGTTGATAAGCAGGGATTATAGGTCGTTCCGATGTCCATCCTGCTGTTGCACATATTGATGGGGTGGAGGGATAACATGAAATCTAAGGAGATCCGTCTTCGGAATAAGTATGGTGCGAATGTGGGGAATATATGTTGGTTGCTGAGGATCGTTATTGAGGGTATGAGTAAGGGGGAAATGAAAAGGTCGATGCATTGGAAACGGTTTTCGCTTGAATGGTTTGATGAGGAATTCAGAAATGGCACGCGAGATTTCCAGAGTACCGTGACATGTGGCGAAAGCTAGGCTTGCAAAATATTTGATAAATGATATACGCTGTATAATCTTTCGCTCCGTGCTTCCGTATTTATAAATCCGGAGAGTACCTTAGTAAACATTTGACATTTAAAGATCCGCACGATGCCGAAACTTCAGTGGAGTCTTCTTTTGCTTAGCGTGTGGCCCGAGCTCGAAGGTTTTATTACTTACTGGTACTGCTCTTTCCCACCACGGATTCCTTCCCGTACAATGCTGTTCTTCCATTCTCGGTTCATAACTATGGGCGTAATAGCGTGTAAAAAATTATGTGTGCGCAAGTTGCTAATTTTGGCCCCAAGATTGTCAAGGCGCCTTACTTGCAACTTGAACTCTGTTGGTTTCCTGATTTCACGTTAATTACAGAATTTATCAGTAATGGTAGGAAACCGACTATCAACAAGGATATCTGTGTTTCTATATTTATTTTGTGCAACAGCGTCACTTGTTTTTGGACAGAAAACGCGGGTCTTCGCTCTTTCATATGAACGCCATCTGATGAGTCTCCCACTTAGCCTTATCATGGTGTCCAGACTTCCTGTTTCACGCCTTGGACCATGTCGAGGTCTCCAGAAGTGCTATACAAGCTGTGAGCAATTCCTCTCTGACAGCGACGTCAATATGGAAGCCACAGCTATCCCAGCCACCAACGTCTGCCTCTTTTGTATCTTTACAACAGCTCATTTACAGGTTTCTTTCCTGTCCATGCTTCCATCATTCTGACTCGATGTCTTAATGATAGCTATTCTTTAACTCCCCAGAAATGGACCAGGCCGTGAGGAGAAAAGATGAGGTTGAAGTAGCTTTAAACAAAGACGATGAGTGTGAGTTTATTAAGGAATTGATGGGAGATTTCGATTTTGAAGCGCAGGATTCCAATTGTGGGATAGATGTATATTGCAAGGCAGTGATTAGACCTTTGGCCATGGTTGAAGCTCACAATGCAAGTATTCCTTAGTTTGGACCTATCTCAGACTGGTTCAGAGCTTCTGTCATTTATGGATAATATAAGTCATTGTTCATACACTTGACCAACGGATACACCCAATATATATTACATACTATTCATGAGATTTAATATAAATCTTCTGTTGGATTATCGGAGCATTTTGACGTATATTCAGACGTGCTAGCAACCAGCTTGTAGCAACAAGGCTCTAATGCTTCGGAAACTACTTTATTCCCAGAAAATTACCGGCCCGATAAGGCAGTACAATATCCTCTTCATGACTCAAGCTCACGTGTAGACTGCTGGACTTGAGTGGAACAGCTATTTCCTAGAGAAATTAGTAGCCAGCTCGGAACCCCTGCTCGCAATTTCGCCTTGGACTCGGAAAGGAAGTTTTCCCGAACGGTATTGAAGAAGCGTGCTATCGTCAGGCCTCGTGCCAGCAGCATATCAGAATCCTGATGTCCTAATTACCATTCACTAGAGCGCCATATCGCAGTTGACAATAATAGTGTACATCCGAAAAGTCGGATCATTTCAGTCAACTTGAGCAGGAGAGGCGAAAAATGGACGGTGTAGGTTAAATATGATATTTCTGCCTTGGTAAGCGGTAAAACGGAAGAAATCGAAAAAAAGTGGGGGCCAGTGCCGGGTGCAAAGTACGCTTTGAAGAGCTCTGCCGTGGTCTGTGAGGATAAGTAGCACAGATATTATTACGGTAATGTTCTGAGAAAAACTTCGGATCTAGTAGCCAATCAGACCAGGCGGCAATAAATACTCGAGGAAGGATGCCTCTCCATATCGCCGTGATGAACAATGCATGGAGCCTGAGTGACTAAGAGTACCCTAGCAGGAAACGTAGGCGATTAGCGGCGGTAATAAACCTATTTCCTTGAATTGAACGCGTGCATAGAAGATTTTACGGTTCCGTAAGAAATTGCGCCCATGTTTTAAACTAGCTGTGAATATCCTTCCTAATTTGGTATTTTAAACCGAGGTTTCAAACATATTGGTAAGGAATGTCAATAACCTGTTAGAAATAAGCTATTAACCATGCTTATAACCTGCATGCAATTTGTCCTAGCAGCTTCGACAAGCTTGTATAATGTCAGAAGACTACTGTAACGCCCAGTCCAAACTTACACGATATTCGTCATGTCGTTACATGGGCCGAGAGAACCAGATATATGTAGGCATGCCCATCATTTTCCCGAGGATTAGTGCTAAAACTGACAAAGCTTGTCAGAAGCCTATTTTCCAACCACGAGAATATCAGAAAGTACCATGACCGGTCACAATAAGTACTCTAGCGCTGCGCAGAGCGCGTGTTTGAAACCAGTTTGAAATATAATGTAAACCATGTTGTAAACACCTTGTTCAGGATTCCGGCATTTCTTACAAAACCCGAAAATGGACCGACTATTTGCAGCAAAGGAAAAATTAAGAGACAATACTGTGGGGAGTTGCAATATACCTGAAAGGAAAAAATAAAAAATAAAAAACCCTTCTCGAACGACTCATCCCTCCTCTTGGTATAATGTGCTCCTTGCCTTCCGCAGACTACATCCCAAGGAAAGTGTCTAGTCAGCAACACGACTGCTTATCAATCCCTATCAAACTGACCAACGCCTCCAATCCTAAACACCTCTCCACTTAGCATGTCCTGTATTCCTTCCGCGTCGGATCCCCCACCTTCATTTCTTTTGAACTGGCAGTTACCCATGCAATGCACCGGAACAATGCAGAGATTAACAATTTGTGATAGAATATATTTCGAACAGCTATCTGCTATTGAATTTCACATGTGAATGAAATGGAAATGTGTTACTATCGTAGTCATGAGTCTGACGGTGAGGTATCTTGAAGGTAGGGTAGAATAACGGTGTTTTGTGCTGCAAACTTGATTGCAGTTCATCTGTCGCTTGAAGGATAGAGCGAACAGGTTCTTGATGACGTTGAGGGACCTTGAGAATGTCCTGTGAAGGCTGTGCCCTGATAATCAATCAGTAATGTGTCTTCCACAAAGTAGAGACCAAATGCTGTACGTATTTAAAGCGCTCCATAGGACAGAAGTCACACCAGCGAAAATGGTAGTAAAAATATATTCATTAGCCATTATTTGGAAATATTCAGGCGGCGGCGGCGGCGGGAGGGTGTAAAATAGAATAGAAAATTCGAGGGGGCCAAGAGATGTTCGTTTCTGGCGTTTCTCATTGCTCCATGAGAATTTTCCTAGAAATAAGTATTCTTGACCCTTGCTCGTTCCCAATAATCCTATGTTGTGATGCATACTTTCTCTATTTCAAAACTTCATGTTCATGGCGGCCATCATCGTTACGGTCTCTTTACGGATAATCCCATGTGTGATCTAACCACTTAACATTGCTTGATCTTCGTCGGCTGCAGTGTTCAGAATTTCTATGGGAAGAAACGCAAAACTTGTTTCGAATGATGCTCACATCCATCCTTCATGGCGGTGGCGTTGCACATTATCCCTCTTCCGTCTTCTGCAAAACCACCACCGAGAACAGAATCACCCCCACCCATCTAACTCCAATGCTATACAATTGATCGGAAGGTTTAAACATTCCACTATTTTCTGGAAATTCACGTTAACGCCTCCCCCTGTTGTGATTTTTTTCCGGGGTATCTTAGTGTATTGGGGACCGAACGAGCAATGAGTCGGCTCCCGGATTGGGGACTTCCTTCCGCTTTCATTCCTCCCCGAAAAATTAATTCCCTCTGTGTGAGACTCTTGTGGGAGCCGACCATCGTCTACGAGCGGTATTTCACCTTTTAGTAGCAGGAATATTGAATACATTACGTAATCCCGATTGCCTTATCTTTCTCTGCTTTTTTGCGGTCCCCCATGTAACGGCACTTGAATGGATCACTGGCTGGTGGATACTCTTAGACTTTACTAGCTTTTATCTACAAAGAACTTGTTCTCTTGTCCATAATGAGCTCTGCGTTTCGACCAAATTATCTGTGGCTCAAGATATGCTGCTTCGAACTGGGTATCTAACAGGCAGGAGTAACGGTTTCCATGCGCCGCCCGATTAGCTCTCCCAGACACGAAGTTCGTCTTGTAGAATTTACGCGTCGTTGTACTACGCACTACATGAACATAATGGCAACGCTGAGACCCATCAACCTCGCTATCACGCAGTCCTATTATGCATATGGCTGTCCAAATGTTCCTCCCTCCAATTCAGGATAAATGATCGCCTATGATATTCATATGTATGTACATTTAATATAAAATCGAGAAAGGTTTTGGGCATTTTAATCGACGCTTTCTGCTATCACCCATTAATATGAAACACGCTTGCCGCTCTACGCTCATGAGAGGTAGACAACAAGACAGAAAGCTGGTTACTCACGGTAATGTCAAGGTCTTTCCATTATCGCCCTTGATGACAAGTATTTGGGTACCCTATATCATGTCCGAGTCAGCTTAGAAGTTCATTCTTCAAAACAGCGATACTAACATCTGACATACGACTCGTGAGTTGTATGACACCTGTTACGAGTTTTCCGTTAGAGTCGAAAAACGAGACGCGTGAACCAGCCTAGAGAAGTGAATATTGACGTGTAATGGACGACTCTGTTCATACGCACTGCAAAGACGTTCATCGAAAAAATAGTTGGCGGGGGATAACCCAAACTGAGTGGACCTAAACCTACACGACACACCGGGTTAAATACCTTTCAAAAACCATTGCTTTTAATCTTGAATATCGAGGGGAAACCACTTGTAGACCGACCCGGAGAATGGGAATCCGGAAAATAATTCAAATTACGTCAGAAAATATACTCCGCAATCCCACCCAAGACACGGGGTCACTCTACGAACATCAGCTTACCACAATTCAACAAATAGAAAATAGCTAATGATGATGATGATGATAGTACATGTTTTTCTTGCTTTGGTGTACGCAATGCCTGTCATCGGAGATCAATAATAACCGGTGAAGAAGGTAAGCCCGAGAGTGCTTTCGGAGGGCGGGGCCGTCGGTATCGAACATACTTTCCAGCTGGATTCCAATGCCAAGCGACCAAAATACTTGAGGCACGAACGAGGGCAATGATAGGTAAAATTCCCCATTTGATGTAAAGGCTTTACCACTATCGTTGTAAACGTTCCTCCTCCGAACTAGGAGTTCATCATTAAGATCGAGCTTCGTTGTGAAAGAAACATGTTTTATCTCGCATGTAGTGACATACACATCCTCAGGAAGTCTGAAGCCTTCAATCAGTGCATTCACCGGCGTTGTTGGTGAAGTTGAAGCCCTAACGTAGCTGCCTACAAATCATGTATAAAAGATTGAACAATCCATGAAAACGAAAGGGGATTCGCGCTTGTCTTGCCAAATCCTGAGGAAAGAGGATGGTCATATACCTAACCTTAGTAACAAAACGGCGCCCATAGTATATGAATAACGTTGGGACCGTCTCGCTAGGTCCAAGAGGGAGAACACGGTAAAGCTAGTGATAGTCGCGATCGTAGCTACGAACAACGGAGAAGGACGGAAATCCTGCCCGGATATGCACGCGATCACGGAGGTACCGGACCGTGCTAAAGCTGCACCGAAGAAGGCCACATATTGGACATTCAAGTTGGTTGGGCGATATTGAAGGGAGACTGATCGGAAACGGCGACTAAACTGAATTGTTATAACGTTACGGGTCAAGATACACTCCATGTGTATCTAATTCTCCCAAGATGTATCTCTCACTTTAATCTTGCTATGACTTTGCGACCGATATTTTCTCAGGAGAGTTGATCAACCACTACAACATCTAAAATCTACAGAAACAGAGCTTGGTCTCAAAACTGAGGCTTGAATTCCTAGCTCAGTACTCGAACTTTACCGAATATCCCCAGCCGAACAAGCAATGTGAAGTGAGCCCCAAAACTTAATTTTTTGCGAATAACATGGTTGCTTCCAACGATGCAAGACGCCATAATCTGTGACAGGTATAACCTTAGGAATCGAGTCAGCATGTTCCTTCAGTCCCAAGATGAAATTTATCACAAAATGATTAATGGCTGGATTAATATCGGGCCCGTACGGTGGATCTTCGATCGGCCCTGGCTCACCAAATCAAGGTGGGATGAAAACCTCTAATTAGACGAGAGACCAAATGAAGATATCCCATCAATGAGGCTTGATCAATGATGTGTTCAGTATGCGGGAGCTAAAACATTAATGGCCGATTTCAATAAGGAGAGGTTTACCCGGTAGGAAAATCGTATTCCACAGGGAAGGAGGAGAAAGACTGATCACGAATATTTATGTACGGGACTCTCACTAATGATCCATCTAGATCTCAGTAGGAATGAATACATTAGTATACATAGCCGATATTCAACTTACACATCTCCTTGATTCTCTCATCGTTCAAAGACATGTGCGTATACCCCTCGGATAATGTATCCGTTGATGATGTTCCACGAATTGCGAGGGTCAGTGAGGTAAGCTGTAAAGGGTGGCAGAGCAGAGGCACGGGATAAAATAAACGCAATGGAGAGGAGGTCCAGGCAACACAAGTGAAAGTGGAAAGCAGAAAGTTTCGCAGCGAGTTGACACCAATGTCTGTTCGGGATGAGGGCATACGAAGAGCAAACCGTAGGATACATGAAATGAAAACGGCGTGACGTTGCAACGCAGCTTTATGCGTACGGTCGTGCTCGGGATCCATGAAACAACATAGCGGGAACAGCAGAATTGGGACAGAGACTTGATGAATCAGGAGGCGCAGGAGACATCAGCTCCCCCAACTTGTGTGAGTCGGGACTACGAGGGATGGATTATTATTACGCTCATACATAACACCACGACGTGAGTTTCCTTCTCGAATCATGTCACCTGATGAACTACACATCCCCCTTGGACTCGACGGTCCCGTTGGGCTGGGCTGTGTTGCGTCCGTAATTTCTTTCTTCCCTCGCCTGTTTTGATATTTTTTAGACGGAGCGGACGAGGTTAATTTTAGATCTCCGAGTCCTTCTCGCATGATGTCATATCTATATTTACTATGCCCGATGAGACTAAATGTTTCCACCAAGACGCTACTTGTATCAGGCACTCCGGTCCCGGGGTTCAAATGACAAGTTCTTCTAGTGCTAACGGAGTCTTTGTGTCTTTCTCCATTAATGAATGTCAGTCCACTCGGCTCTAACTACTCCGTTTTCCCTCCAGGCTCCGTCTGATGTATATCGCCGTTCTACTCGTAACTTGAAGCTACCCGAGGTGAAAGAGACCTTGATACACGATGATAGCAAGGCAGACTGCTCGAAAAAGTGCAACTTGGAACTAGTAATGTTTAAATTTCAGTGTCTTTGTGTTTTAGACCTGAATGTTAGTGCATTTACTCTCCCGCAAAGACCCCACTGGCCAGTCAGCATCATATATCTGTTATATATACGTAAAACCAAGACTTGTAGCATGCGATAGCACTTTGGAGAAAGCTCCGCGCGTCCATGTCATTCATGCTGTAAGACAAAATCAACGGTCAGGTCGGAATGCATCTCCCATATCAAAATCAAATTATGAGGGCACAGATAAAAGTTCAGGTACAGTCACATTACTGACAACCGAACTCCGGGACCGTAAGGCTTGAACCTTGAGCTTAAAGTCATGAAATTTTCTAGCGCTCGGACACTCAGATTCGGGTTAGATAAACCCGAAATTCTAAAATGGTCTCATCGGGCATGTCAATATAGATATGACATCAGAAGGACTCGGAGATCTAAAATTAACCTCGTCACACCCAACCCTCATGAGGCCGGGCAACACGCCAAAACGGGGATGTTCACGGGTCACGCCGAGTCAATTAAAGCTATCTGACCGTAGAGTCAACTATCTGTGACTTTCGAATCAAGCGGATGTAGCGACATATAACGCAGAAGATGACGTGAGACTTGAGCTTGGAGTAACCAAAGTGAAGTAAGAAAAAGTTCAAACAAGAGCAATCAAACGAAACACATGGCGAGTGTTTCAAAATTGGCAATTGAAGCTTTTCTTCTTCATTCGTAGGGGAACTTGTAGCTTGCACTTTTATACAAAAAAATTGCCGCCCATCATCTTCATTAACACACAACGCCCTTTGTCTTATCAGCACCTCCGCCCCGCAGCTGTCGATCATTCAATTTTATCCACAGCGGATGACAACGATGGCGGCAACCCTTATATACAGTGGACTTGCAAGTGCAGAGATTATCCACCAAATATCATCCAGCCTCTCATTCTTGTCGAAGAAGAGATTCCCCGTCTCTTTATAACAAAATCCATTTCATTCTTAACCAAAGACCCTTATCCTAAATCGCGAGCCTCCTATTATCTTCAACGCGGGGCCGTGTTTCTCCAGGGGTATTCCAAGCCCTTACCTGGAATCATGCATGTATCGTGACGAATTTGGCTGCTAGCATCGGCGGTCTGACATGGATGCTCTGGGATTATTGTCTCGAGAAAAAATGGTCAGCCATTGGGCTCTGTTCCGGTGCTATTGTAGGTTTGTTCGCTATCACCCCTGCTTTGGATTCGTCGGAGCGTGTGCGTATTCATGTATCTACTCTTCATTTTTACCACCCTTAACACGCTCTTAGCTACCACCGTTCTCTTCGGCGTCATGGCTGGTATTTGCTGCAACTTTGCGACCCAGCTCAAACACACCATAACTTCAAGGTGTATACCTGCATACTAGTTTCAGTATTCAGTATAATTATTCCTTTCGTTAGGACTTTAAATTTCCTTGTTCAAAACGTAAATTTATAACACAAGCAGCACCATATAAGAAGCCCGTGCCTCAATTCGAGGAATACTTGGGATGCTTTTAACACTGAGTGTTCTGATAGACCTGAGTTGAGAAGCACTGCGAAAAAGATCAGAATGAACTATGTGTTAATCGCATATGGCGTACATTATAATTATCTGCGTTGATGCGTTGGTTAGCGTCAGAAAGCGCCTGGTCCGAGGCACAACCATAGATAACATCATCGGTACCAGAGGTCGCATGAGTGAGCTAAAGGACAGACCCGATCAGTTCAACGATCTATGTGCATTCATAATATCTCGTGCCTCATGGAGGGTCGTCCCACCCCGAACATTCCGAGACGCCACAGTGGTTCCACGACAAAGACTGGTACTGGGAACCTCGTTGAAAAAGAGACTGCAGAAGTAAACCTGTGCACAGTCAGATGTAATTCGTTGATGAAACGCGTACGTACATTCGTCGTAGAGATGACAGTATATGCAATGACACCGCTGCTACAAGCGCGGAACGTATCCGTGCAGCTCAATCTGCGGGAATTGAGATGCCGAAAAGCAAGATGGATGAGAATAACCTACGTCCTTGAGCCAGATGACTCGCTCGCGACGTTATTAAACACGCTGCGAATCGTCGATGTTGACGTAGCGCCGTAGTACGCAGTGTACAGCGAATTAGCACCATTGTTGGAAATATAAGACGACGCAATAGACGCTAACGATTTCGCCTCCGTATAGCTGAAACTACGCGTCAGAGAGCCATGCAATCCAGAGGGAGAGCCGCAGATGCCGACCTTGCGTCGATAAAGCTCTTCTGAGAAGCAGAGGTACAGATATCAACGGCGCGTGCATCCAGGACTGGAAGATCCCGCTTCGCTAGGTCTCCGGAGACGTGCACGTCGACAGAGCTGGAGGATATAGATACCTGATCGAGACTCGCCGCATTTGCCAATCTAGCTTGGGGACTGGTCATCTGGAACGACGTAACAGGCGCAAACGTGAATGTTCCAGGACCAGCGGAAGCAAAGTCAAAGCGCGTCGATACTATATAGTGAGATGGGTAGCTTTGGTAACGGAGAAAATATAGTACGACTACTCACGCTCGTGTTCAACAGTGACTGATTCTCCAGGAGGAATGACCGCAAACGCAGAGTCGTCAATGTCTTCCAATGAAACCGTAAGCTGCACAAAGCCGGTGAGTTGTGTGCCCGTAATAAATCAGACAGAGCAACGCCACCTTAATCCCAGTGAACGGGACAGTTTCCCCGTTCTTGGTGACAGTGAACGAGCGCGTCGGAAGGATATCGTCCAATATTGTGCCGTACTTCAAGATCTTTACAGACTCTGCGCCAGCATTGGTCACTTTCGCCGTGAACTTGAGTTCGTAGACACTGGTGACATTGGTAGTGGGGCCTGACAAGGACACGCTGAGACCAGCGCTCCTCTGGTAAGGACTGGCGAAGCCGGACAGGGCAAGGCTGAGGGTGATCAAAGCAGTGAGCATTTTTATAGAGCTGTCGAGTGATAGTCTTTGAGTAGTAAGTTCCTGCTGCTTAAATATCGGTTTCCTTATCTCGAGAAGACAAAAACTCTGCGAGCATCGTGGCAACGGGTCACATGTGCGAGATACATCGATAATCAACCTCGTAGAGAGCGAAGTTCTTGGAGGTTCTTGGCTAGAATTCATCATAAGCATCAACCTCAATGCCAAAATAGCGCTCACACTCCTCTCTCTCTTCACTGTAAAATACTTTAAGAATAGAGATAGCGAAAGATCAAATAACTCGAGCACAAGGCATCTCAATTGTCAGACTGAGTACAAGGTAAGACGCTCTCGTAGGATATTGTCTTGGCACTAAAGACGATAGGCCTCAGATACACGCGGTCCTATCCTATCAAGTGAGCTCCAATGCTTGTCGAACCCGACATTTCTCCTCAGCACAGGTCTTCGAACCCACATGTTTGGAAACTCATAGCGTGACTTCAATGCTGGGGAATGTCGTAATTTTGGCGCCGTCGTGGGAACGAAGTTTTGGTGAATGATAAGGAATTTGAATGGAGAATTCTAACTTGGAACAAAATAATAAGGGGCATCATGGGGATATCATGGTCGCTAGAAAATGAAAATTTGGTACGATTATGGACAAGTTCGTCCCATATCCAGACGGAAATGCTCCATGAAGCTCACGGGCCGCTTGGAGCCAAGGCGGATATATGCATACCCCCCCGCAAAACGTCATGCTTCAGTCATGAGAACAAACTAGAAACACGAGGTTGTCTGTTCCGGCATTACGTCGAGAGCGAAGACATAAACCACTGTTGTGTCATGAGAACGCGGAAGTAAAGAGGCAGGAGCAAAGACAGTACATACTTTATTGGACCGAGTTCTAGCCAGGAGAAAATAATAAGCTTCGCGTACGCCGGGAGAAGAAGGTCGTCTTGCCCAGTTATTCAGAGTCCCGTACACCCCAAGATCCGTACTCTCGCTCCTGAGACGAACGGAATAAAATGCATATAACGACCAAAAAAACAAATATATTTCTGGCCAAGTGCAATGGACCGTTAATGAATGACTCGACGAAGGTGCAACTAACCTGTCACCCTCCGAGCATCCGAGCGTCGGGTCATCCAACCGTAAGCCGTTATTTTGACTTTTGCACGGCCCTGGGAATGGGAGTGCGATATGATTGTGATTTTGAGAACGGTAGTGTGTATGCAGATGCGATGCGGGAATGAAACGTTGAACTGTAATTTGAAGTCTTAATCGAAATGAACATGATATTCGAGTCTTGGGCAAATGTCAAAGATTACTACGGTGGTTATTTAGTACAAGTTTCGTCAGCTATCTGATGCTTGTAGTGTGATACTGAGTTACACAATGAAGAAGATCTGATGGATGAGCCACTTTCAGGAGGGCTGAACGATCTCTCAGCTACAACGCTGAAGAATCTTCTTCGAATTATCACAGCATGGATGTCACAGAAGTATCACTGACATCGACCCTACATAGATACAAATGTCAAGGATCCATTGAGAAATTTTCGTCAAAGACAACAAAGATACCTATCGTAACGATAAGGTGCAGTCAGGACGAAGCGTGCAAGCATCCCAACATCCAAACTGAATCCGAAATAGAAGACGGCATTCTTGTGAGTCTGGTACGCAGGTGAAACATATAACAATAATCCCGTATTAGTAAGGTAGATCGTAAAAGAGAAAGCCAAAAACTTGCCGACCAAGAACATCAGAAGACAGTTTGAATGGATATGAATATGGTATACCACGATCCTTGAGTGCGAGCTGGCATAACTGTGAGCAAGCAAAGGCAGTAGTGTACCCCCAGTATCATAACAACCTCTCATTGCATTCATGTAAGGTAGCGATAGGCGAGGGAGAGAATGGGTTAGGGCTATAAAGGCGAGAGAAGCCAGTTCCGGAAGTATATGCTGATAAAACAAGGTTCAGTCCAGTTAACTTTTTCATGGATGAGATCACTGACACTCACGTTTTCATCGATATTGGGCAAATTTTGCCATAAAGCTAACGCCTAAAGATGAGGGTGCATTGCACGCACCTGGTTCGAATCTGATAACATCCCACCTTATAATTAAAATTCAGCCTTCCGTCTACGGTGATACTTGCTGGAAAGTTCTAGAAGGAGAAATCCGGCATCGTGCCGAGAGTCGATGAGTAAGCAAGAGAGTCGTAGAAAGTTGTAGTACATTCTAGATTCTAGTGCGAAGTAGTATAAATATGAGCTCTGTAGGAGCCATAGAATAACAATTCCTTTACATCTGGCTTTACCAGCCTGGATTCTACCCTGCACAACACCCAGGATTCCAACAGATACATATCTAATGGCCAGGAATACGGGATAGTCGAAGTTCCGTTTGGCGTGGGTTTGACAGTTAATTTACTGTATCCATTCAGCACTTAATGACCTGGATGGGTAATGGCTGGAACTGCTCTATCCTTAGCAGTTGCTCTTCCCAAGATGCCCCCCCCCCCCCCCCCCCCCTCTTTCCCTTGTCGTTTTCAGATACAGTTGACGATGTCGTTGGGTCTCTGATCGCTACGGCGGATATCATCGAGAAGGTTTACGCTCAGTGAGGGCTTATTCACCAAGCACTCTGATTTTCCTCTTAGTCCTAATGAAATAGTCTACTGACATGACTATTTCAGACTTATCATCAAGGCACCCATCCTTAGGGCTCTACTGTTGGATGAGAAATAATGTGTATTCGACTTCAAACCGTCTTTCAGTGCTTTCTTGATCTCTTTTAGCGCTGCTGACGAATCTTCGGTCAGTGAGCATGCGAGCCGTTGATTGATAAGGCAACTGACATGGTTCTCTATCTTTTCTGGGACTGCTTTGAATTACTTTAGCTGTACTTACTACACATGAAGCTGCCACAATTTATTCTTCTGTGGCATTCATTTTGTATTTACTGACTAGCGTGGTAATACTCTCTTCCATAGCGACGTTCAGCGCCGTAAGCTGCCTGATCCCTTTTATGGGGCTTCTCCTTGGAGTTGGATGGAAATCCTCTGTCCGGTCATTATTTCATTTTCTCTCGCTTTGGTGGAGTCAGGATGAATACAATGCCATACAGAGCCAAGTTCAAAATTTCATTTTTTTAAATTTCTTTTCTCTCATGATTCAATTTTGAAACCTGTAAGAACAGTATCTAAATGTAGTATAACTTCCTGCAAAGTCAAGTAATTCCAATGATTGATATGTCGCGCTATTACTAGTTTCATACACTATGTTCCCAGTCATTCTTCTCATTGTCGTCATATCCTCCAACCTACCCGCCGGGCATTCCTGCCATATCTTCTGAGTGGTTCGACAGTGCTTTGAATTTTTCATTGTACCATGTAAGAACGGATAAGCATCCGGCTGGGAAGGAAAGTTTGGGACTGCATTCATTATTGAGCGAATGAGACCGGCGAGGGCGGAATAAAAAATATCGAAAATATTGACTAATTTACTGCTCCAGAGAGGGTCGAACTCTCGAGCTTTCGATGTTGTTATAAATTGAGGATAATAGTCGGACACTGTAACCAACTCAGCCATGGGGCAGATGTCCAATTTTCTTTCCTACTACAACTCAGATGTTATATCACTGAAGCTTGGTCACAGCACTGAAGAAAGTGAACCCATTAAAGTGGGGAAAACTTACCGCGGAGCATATGTCGGTCCGGGTAGCCATTGTAGAATACCTACAAAGAATAATTTGCGATCATCTTCAATTTGTGTCCGTGGTGACTAAAAAGAAGACGTTCTAGCAACGTTCTAAAACACTGTAGTTACCACGTAAATAATTCACTGTACCCCAGATATAGCCAGTGAGGCAAGAAAAAAAAATAGGGTACATATCTTTCAACTGCATGTACGTATTTCTCCAAACTATGGTCGAAATGGGAGAAGCAACGTGAAATACATACTCTTATTAAAACAGCGCCACGTACGAACGTACTGACGAACCGAAATTCTTGCGGATTCGTTGGAAATATCGTCGCTATAACTCATAATGCGTAAGGAGGAGGTACTAGCGGTGGTACTAGCAGAAGACTTACGAATTAACTTCCTCCGAGTCGCGGAACTAGACACGGACAGAGCCAGCATGGATCTCATCATTGTACCTGACAATCTTTATATGGATAGTTGCAACAAAGAAGAAAGGATATACGGGTAAAATAACGAACCCGAACACTAGCGGAATCGGTGTCGACCTCATCGTTATACCTGACGAGGTCTTTATCAAAGGGCAAGAAGGTAGACAGGATGACATACGGATTGATGATGCATTTATCTTTATTGGCTCGAGCCTAAACACTGGCGGAGTCTGTGTTGACTTCGTCTGTCGCATAGCTACGCCAATGATGCGAAGTGTGCGACAATGCAGGAGAAGGGGATGGCGGATGGCGTACGGGTTCATGGCGCGTTTGATATCGAGTTCGTCGTTAAGTCTATAGCACTTCTCAATTTTGGGCCGTCGTGTGAGGGAATGAATTACGCGTTGACATTGGCGCGGGGAATATGCGAGACTTCTGCGAACGAAGAGGCATATGTAGAATGGAATGGGTAGATCACGATGAGAAAACCAGCGTCAGATACTGAAAATACAAGGGAAATTATGCGGAGAAGCTCCATACTTGAGTACTGTTGCTTCGAGTAGCGTCTGGGATGGCTTAAAAGGTGCACCAAGTTAACGATGACCCCAGAAAGAGGGAGTAAGCATCCTCACGTCCTGTGAAAGGCTAACAGGACCTTTAATGCCACGAGTGAAGATACCTAGAAAATTCTGCCTGTGATAATCTTCCTGGGGGGTATCTATCAGAACAAAATGTTGCGAAAGAAAGATAGCAGTGAGAAAGATCTATTAAGCAGGTGGTTTATCGATAATGAGTGCACACCATTCGGAGAGACAAAATTCCAGAAAACGTTCATTCGTTCATAACGCTATGCTTCAGTGAGAAGATCCTTGATCTTGAGAGTCGAAGCAAAGGCTGAAAGAATTACTGAAGATTGTGGCACCGCGGCGGCTGTTCCCGTGAATTCATGATCCGCCATGATCCTGCTTCTTCTTGCGGTCGTACACCACGACTTTGACTTGGTCTGAACTACTTCTATCTACTGACCGGAACAATGTTGGATATTTCTTGGGCCCATGACCTGTTCAAAACAAAAAAAGTCTAACATCCACGAATGAGTCACGGGTTTTGGTAACCATCTTATCGATCCTGAACTTGTACTTATATCCATCAATATTAGGGTCATATCTCTCCTGGAAGCGGTAGATTTCTGTCTCGCTAACATATATGTGTTCATCAGGAGCGGTCCGCACATTGCTACTATCAATTTTTACCTGATCCCGGCTCTTCAGCCTGAGTTTTAGCGAAGTTTACGAAATGATCGTAGCTCATCGCTACTGATATCTATCGGCGTTGTGGGCGGCATCGTTCCACCCACTACTACTGTTCTTTAACTACGATGCTCGCCATTCCATTACTCTTGTGAGCCCCGTCTGTCTTTCTTCTAACCCTCTCTGAAAAAATACATAAAGCGTTCTTTTTGCACCATATAGCGCATCATGGCAATTTAATTTCAACAGCAGTACCTTAGCCAATACATCTGCTAGCGTTGCGTGGACGAGGGAGGCCAAAGATAGCGTAGAAGTTGGTTTTGGTCTCCGATTGAGACAACCTGACGTGCTTCCTTCTACGAAGACTATCCCATATTGGTGCCAATTCGGAGGTGTACAAGAGACCAAGGGGACTTTTTTTGTACAGTTTTACACAGAGGGGTGTGTGCACTGACATGGTCCTTACCTGATATCTAACTAGCTCAAAGATCATACATTGCTGAGGCGATGCTATTAAAAGCATTTCAAACGTTCATTTTGAACCTTCATGTCTTTTCATTCCTTTAATCTATTCGTGTCAGGACGAACTCTTCGAGCGATATTCTCGCTTCTAGTGACATAATCAGCGTTCAAGCCGCTAACTCACAAGCGCCCTCTGCTCAGTAAGTGCTAAATTTAGACTCGTTGAGTGTTCTGAAACCAAAATACCTTTCCAGAGATGTCCTTACTCTCAATTTCGTCGCTGGTAAAGCAATGCAAGTGTGAAGACCTTTCCCTAACCGACACGGACCTGAGAGCTTATGTATTCTTTCCCGCAGAACAAGCCCTCAAATGTTGGTCACAATCAATTTCGGTGTTTCATCGGCGCCCTAAAAATCTTCAGGACATTGACGACGACATCTGCTTCATCCACGACATTTGGTTCTCTTACTACAAGAAGCATGTGAATATTTCTTCTTTCCCGGAAGATAGAACACGAGTCTTATAATTCTTTTCAGCGTACCAGTACCAGGCACCACTCTAACGCCATCGCAAGTGCTTTTCTTTCTTCTCGAGAAGCAAATATCTGATCTTCAACAGATCCCCACCGTCGCCAAGCGCATCTAATAACGCTGCTGTCATTGCCGGAAGTGTATGCGGTGCTCTCGGGCTAATGGCGATCATCACGGGCTTCGGCATTCAGATATATCGGAGAAAAAGACACAGAAACAGCACTTCGCGTCGTGCATCCGCAGAGCAGGAACATTACTATACTACCACTCCGCATCCATTCATAATCCAAACACCATCGATAGCGGTAACAGTGGAATCGACACCAACCGCACCAAGACCCCTTAATAATGCACTGACAGTACGCCAGGCGTTATTGCGCGACCGAGCAGAGGGACTACGAGCGCAGGTCGCCACTTTGGAGCAGAACAATATTGAAGGTCGGCTGATGGAGGAGAACGAGCGACAGTGGAGGCTCATTTCAAGTTTGGAGAGACAGATCAGGTACTTGACGGAGCAGCAGGGGTCATCGTGGGCTTTGGGGTATACAGACGAGCCTCCGCCTTCGTATATGTCGGGTTCGAGTAGTGGGTTGTCGTGATGGACTCCTGGAATCTGATTTATGTATTCTAGTAGGAATGATTTCCTGTATCCGAGCGCACAGGTACGTTGAAAGCATTTACAGGTTAGTCTCTTGGTGAGGCGAGACTTCAGCTTGTAACACTGGAAAGATGGTATTTCTCCTTGTGTGTTATGTGTGACTTTCATGCGAGCTTTCTGTTCCCGCGTACGCTGGAAATATTGGACTCGCATAAGGTAGAGGAGAGTCGAAATAACGCATGTGCTTGTACACCATGTGAACGAGGTTATATATCGCTTACGCTTCCAAACTCTTCGCGTGAATGAACACATCCTCCAAAGTACCTGCAATTATCCTCCTGCACATGATTGTCTGTGTGTTCAATGCACTCCACACGTCTAATCTCTACAGTATCTGAAAGGTCATTCAAATGGAACTCAATGCAGTTTTTGCCTTCTTCCCTGTACACCTTACCTTCCTCCTCTTCTTCCAAAGCCTTGAATGCTCCCATTTCTTCCCACGTCCATTGACCGTACATAGAATCTCTCTCTGCCAGTATCACAGGAGCAAGAGAGATAATAAATACTTGATTGGCTTCGCGTAGATGGTGGCGTCAACGCCTTTGAGGTATTTTCGCGAAAGCTCGCTTTGCAGTATAGATGGCGGAGTGGAAATCCAAATCCTCCCTACGGCTGGCTAAAATCTCCTTGATTGGGTCGACAAGGGCTGAGAGGGGAGCTTCGTCTAAGAACCCAGGAGGGGCTCGAAGTTTGTTGCCATACGTTTCTCGGCGTAATCAAGACGTGATTTACCTCTAACGTCGTCGATATTCGAATAGTAATCGTCAAAGTCAAAGTCTGCGTCACTTCCCTCAGGAGAGATGAAGACGTCGTATTGGAGTATCAACCGTATGCCCTCCATTACTGGGTCGACTTTATGATTGACATACCTGCGGGGGGCTGTTGCTCTGAGACTGTTCGTGTTCAGATCCAGATTCAGACGTACTCCCAGATTCCGACATTCTCTGGATCTGTAATGGATACGACTTGGGTTGAATCTCTTGCCCACTGTGGTAGGTAGAAGCGAGCCACTCTCCCAAGACGTATTCAACGCCGCGAAGACGGTAGCACAATCGGTTTCCCCGTGCGACAAGTCGCGGTGCCAGTCGAAATGCTAACCCTGGTAGTACAATGCAAGCTTGTAGAGCCCGACATCGATCATTCTACCAACTAAAAAGGTCAGCCATAGGGAAACCTTAAGATGGGAACGGATATGGTCGAATAGTTGGTACGCGTACATATAGACGATAAGTATTTGATGATATCCGCACTGATATCGCAGTATGTCTGGTTTGTAACTGTCCGGTCCCCTTTCCGAAGGAAGAAAGCGTGTTTTTGAGCGGATAGTATCAATGTCTAGGTAGCCGAGAGTACGAAAAGAAGTTTTTACTGGACCCATCAACTCGCTTACACTAAAGTGGGATTCCAGAGTAAAAGAGACGAATGGATAGATAGGAGGCAAGATTGTTCAGAGCCTTGATAACAGGTGAATCGCGAATTACACCTTGCTACTGTATGGGTAGGCTTTCGATGTGTGTATTGAAATCCACGTAGGCCAGTATTGGGCGTTCGGGTTCTTAAGACGCTGACATGCTGATATACGAGTGATATATGCTTGAAGAGCGTTATGTGCGAAGTAATCTCTTGACGGTTGGATACTAACAAGCGAAGATAAGTAAGTTTCAAATAAAAAGCGGATGTCTCAAAACTTACAATAAGGTGTAGTTGTGTGAAGAACCAAACAAATAACGTGGCTAGAAATATGTCTTTTCAGTAGATTGTAGGTTGATTGTTGATGCCAAGAAACAACGAAGGGTATGGGTTCTGATTGGTACCGCGCTACTAGTTAATATGATTCGACATTGCATAGGAAATCCGTGCTTACTCTAAGGATGCGGTACATACTATGGAAGGTTCAGTAAGCCCCTTCCAGAATAATGCGCCATTGGTCGGGACGAGGCGTGTTCCTCCACAATGCCAGTGGCTACGTTCTCTAAACTTCTCTAAATGCATCTTCAAGCCCATATTCTTGAATCCGTCGTCCTTGTGTTGCAAAGCCTTTGAAAGGTCTTGCATGTGAACCACTTCAGGCTGCGGAAGCCGAACAGGAAAGAGAGAGAACAAGGGATATTAAAGTTGCCTACGTCGGCGTGTATGTTAAAAGCGAATCCAAAGGAAAATAATAGACCCTACCCCTGGAGCTCCTGTACCAATGCCGCGAGATTTACAGGGTCCATCCAAAGTATCCCTATTCAGTCGTGGACGTAAAGGATCATAACGTACTCTGGGGCGAAGTAGAAGTCCCCCCACCCCCACAGTTGCCACGGAGTCCAGTCGATAGGTCCATGGTGAACGCCAGTAGCAAAGAAGCGTATTTGTTGACTCAAACGAGGCGTCATCTTATAGCAGCAAAGATCCCCGACAGAGACAAAGAATGAATCTCAGAGCGCCTCACGCCGGTACAGAACAGAGGTGGTCGCCATGATTCGCTATGACTCAGCTTGAATAAGGTTGCGTATCCATCAGTTTTCTGTTAGCAAGTGAACTTGGGCAGAAAGATGAAAGTATGTACCTCTTGTACCTTTGTGGACCATATACGGCATTTTATACGGACGAGTACGATAGCCAAGTGACGGGCTATCTCCGGAATGGATCACTGCCGTGTCGGACGTTCCTAAACGAAAGGCTTCTTAACCTTGCGCTGACCCCTGGAATGTGCTCGACGGTCGCCAGTACCTGGAGAATTAGGACTTACTTATAGCACAGGGACGACTTTGACCCTTAAATGCATCTGCGGCCGCAGCACCTCGAAGTAGCATCCGACAGGGGATCAGTGTAATTGGAGATTAAATTACGATTAAACAATTTCAATTAATCGAAACACCATCCTCCATTGATTCCCAGCTAGTTAATACAGAAGTCAGCTGATCATGGCCACCATTTATTCGATAAAAAGACGTACCGTTTGACCTTACATACCCATTTATTAGTCAGAAGGGACGAAAATGAAAGCAATATACGTACCTGTCATGAAGCGTGACTCCTTGGAAGCGAGGTAAGATACAAGTCCTACTATATCCTCAGGTTGCCCAATATAGTCTAAGGCCGAACGCGCCATATTCTTTGCTTGTTATTAGTTAGGCTATCTACACGCGGATGGAATCGTACCGTCTTAATCAAGGTATCCACATCTCCTTGTTGACGTGCTGCATCTCTGCCTAGAATAAGATGAGCCTCGACGGCCCGCCAATTGGCAGCATGTGATACGTACACATTTCAGTATCGATCGCACCTAAACATTTGGGTCAATGAGTGATCCGAGCGCGTCGCAAATCCCGAGAGATGCTAATCACCTGGTGCGTATGCATTGACGGTGATCCCATACTTTCCTAGATCAAGTGCTATTTCCGAGAAGCCATCAAAGAAGAGTTAGAAGAAAGTAATGAACACATACCGGCTCCCTGGGTCAGTCCCCGAATAGCCGACTTTGTTGCACCATACAGTGACATCATCGGCAAACCTGACATCGTTCAACATGATATTCTGGAAGAAGTTTGGTAACAAACCTTGTTTTCCAGCAGAAGATGAACATCCAATGATCCGTCCCCCACGTCCTTGTTTCACCATCTGCTTCGCGGCATACTGGTAGCAGAGAAAGCATCCTCGTGTATTAACTGCGAAGCTTCGGTCCCACTGATCTACCGTATCTGCATGAAGGGTTAGGCATGACAGAGAGAATGAGTAAAAATGCACGATACGCACAATCAAGTACGTTCGCATTGCGACAGATGGCAGCATTAGCAACCATCTATTAAGATGGCTATAAGGAAACATGATCTGAAATGAACATAAAGCGACGTACCACGTCCAGTCCACCCAGCGTATTCACAGCGCCTTCCACCATATATTTGACGTCGATTTCACTTGATACATCTCCCGGAATGACAGCTGTTTTGCGACCTTTCCTGATAATCTCCTTTTCGACCTCCTTCAACTTAGCAATCTTCTCAGGCAGTGGGAGATCGTTCACGACAACATCGAACCCGTCGTCTGCTAATCGAAGAGCGATTGCTTTCCCGATACCTTGAGCAGCTCCAGTAACGACTGCAACGCCCTTGGATGGTGACATGAAGGAGAGCAAGAGTGATAAAGAACCGAGGTTAAAGGAAGATCGTTTGATACCCAGCTTATTATAAGTTATCGGCGTTTTCAGTTTCCCGGGATGTCCTCTTGATTATTTTGCAACGCATAAAAAGCACACGAACGGCTAGAAGTTATTCGCCGGGCTAAGTATAGACCAAGGTCAGTCTTTCTAGGCCCTTATATCAAATTACGACACAAGATTCGAATGACCAAATTAACCTCGTTCGAGTTGCATGCCTCGGAGTATTTCGAAATAACAATCTGTAAGCACGGTTTATCAGTACCACCTCTCTCTGATGGACTTATTATCATAGCTGTTTCAGCTACTTCAGATGCCTTTCACCACAACACCACCGCAAAGCATCGTGTTCGGGAGCAAAATCAGTTGGTTAACCGCCCGGATGCCGCCCGATGATACAATTGACGTGGCGTAAGAGCCCTTCGGAAACTTTATAACAATATTGAGAAGAATCATTTCTACTAGCGACTGAGTCCATTCAAGTCTCACATCCAAGAGGAATGAGCAATATTAAAAGCAAAGTTTAGTTGCTGTCAGTGACATTTTTTTGCTGCTTCAATGATGATCTTGCCACGTCCATCAAACCCAAACGGACTATTACGCCATCTTTAAACTCCGGCTGTCATAGAATGTTCCCGTCGCAGCACATGTTCATCAAGAAATAAAGTACTGCCATGCAGGAGACAACACAAGAAATAAGGTAGACAAGAAAGAAGTTGGGCTGGAGCATGAAGATGGTGTCAAGCCTAATTAGATATGCTCTTCGATGGTGCGCCAAATAGTAGATGTGGTTAACTATGCAAGAGCGGTAGTACTTGCGGTGAGAATGGGGTCAAGAACATTAAAAAAACTGCAACCTAATAACCGTCAACATGTGATCCTCGTATCGAACTAGAAGCACCAGAAAATTGTAACGTCCATGTATTAAAAACCGCCATTCATGAGAAACGATAATTCGTGTGAAATGACGATGTATGAAAAATTAGAAAAGGTTTTCGGTCACGGTGAGTATGGCCGGGTATAATGGGTGTGAGATTCGTAAAGGGAACCTAATCTTATCTCCGACTTGGCTCCTGCCTTCCTCCGGTCCATCATGTCGTCTTCTTTCGCCGTCTTAAGCGGCGTGCTAATCTCCTGTTCAAGATTGCGCGTGCGTTCAGCCGATGATTTTACTCAGCGATCCATATCCATCAAGCGCCCATCTCGACTCTTTAGTCAGGGATACAAATGATGCCATCTGAGATCCATTATGCTTTAATCTGTATTTATTGGCCTATTCTAAAATAATTCCAACACCGCTGGGAATTTGATAGGATTTGAAAAGTCGCAATCAAGAAAGGCTTCGATCTGTAATGGGACATTATCTGCCCCCTGTTTGCCTACTGCTACCGATAGTAGCGCCCTACGAGCCCATCTCTCGCTCTTCGTGATTCACAGATGGATAATGCTATTGCTGGTCGTAAATATTAGACTGCATTTACTCTAAGATATGGCAGCTCCTTCGCACTAAGTGCCATGAGGTATCAAGAAGGTGACGCTCAACGCCGGGTCGAGAGGTCAGAAAAGCGGCGCCAATTGTGTCTAACTTCTATGTGGCTGACAGTGACCGTGCCAGCTCTTTTCGAGTCTCCTAGGTTCTAATCAGACTATATTGTAATGTCTCAGCGCTGGCGAGAAGTACCTACTCTACTGGTAGGTGCGTGATAAACAGTCGTTTTTCAACATAGATAAACTGCATGGAGAGGAGAATGATGAAGATGGCGCCATGGCCCGGCCACTCGGCTCATGTCAGCGGTGACTGTCACAATCTTCATAGCACGATATGAGTCTGACTGGTGGCTTCAGATCTCCGCAAGCGTCATTGGAATGGATCCACTAGTCGCTCTTACCTTCATTAATGGCCTTGGCTCTTATGGAGCGTCGAAGAATCTGGGGGGCTTCGGCTTTCTATCGGATCTTGTCATTGAATGGACAGCCGATCAACCTGTGCAATTCACTTTTACCAGCACCCATGTTGACGAATAGGGCTTTGGTCGTCTCATCAAAGTTTCTCCTCGCTGGAAATCCGTTACCATTTGTTGGATTTCCCGGATGACTTATACTTCAAGTTTAGCTTGCCACTGATTGACGACCTCAGTGGAATTTTTGTGTGGTATCGGAACTCCGTAGGGCTACAATTGACACGTCGTACAGCCTTGGAGCGTTCCTTTTCGCCCTACCTAGGAACCAGCTGCTCTTTCTGAGCATGAATGTAGATAACTAGGAGGTTCATCTGGAACATATACTCGAGTATACTACGAATGTCCCAAAGTGTGCTTATCAACTTCGAGAATTCCACATGCTGGATTCCGTATGTCAAGACACCGCAGGTGTGCGCTTCCACGGAGCAGATATGAGATGCCTTCCAAAACCTCTCCACTATGTGTTGCCTCCGTTTTTTCAAAAGAGCGCTCGTGACAGGCGTGAGGCTCTGGTTAATTCCTATCGATGAAGGTACGTTGGTCTTTTTGAGAATGGCAACGTAATGAAAACACAGTTTACTGATGATGAGGTGGGTCGGGAACGTCTTGGGCCAATGAACGTATCACACTTGAGCTCACAGGATAGAGGATGAAATATACGACGGTGGATATTGTTGAAGTGTACCCGGTCCGGGTTCCGACCATACTAGTAATTGAAATTACATGGGAAGCATGCCATAAGCGGCTCGGGGCAACGACGTCGCCGTTGCTCCTAGAGTATACCATCTCATACTGATCATTGCACCTCATGAATAAGGAAAACGTGGCAAGTAATATTAATCACAGAAAATTGAACAGCCTCAATGAAGAAAAAGCAAAGGGAACACATCTTTTAATTCTTTATTAGATGGGCGCACACATTTACCTCACAAAACTCTCAGATTTATACGTAGTCAGAGAAGAACGCATGGTTGCTATATCGAATGATGCGTCAGCACTAGAAACAAAAAGGATAAACACGCAACGCACTCTGCATTCAAATACGCCTTCGCAGGACTTGACTTTGCGAGGGACTTGCACGCGGTCTCGCCTACAAACCATAAGCTTATACAGGGAGATACGAAAGATTGACATACCATATGCATAATCATCAGTTCCCAAAATCTTGGGGAAATGCGATCCCTCATGAATAATCGTGCTATTCATACATCAGCAAACAGAGTGCAGAAAGCGCGAGGGGGGAAGATGTACTCGGCTCGACTGCCCGACCCGGTGGCAGGGCATTCCCAGTAGTACCCACACAGGTACACCTTGCCGTAAGTCGAAGGATAAACGTACGCATACGTATCCGATTCAGTGCAGGAGCAGTCGTATGTCCAAGAAGCAGGTTCCGAGACGAGGCCCTACTCATTATCGTCAGACAAGTCTGAAAAAGCAAAAGAGAAGTGTACCTGGAAAGCGCTCAGAGTACTCTTGTACCGGCTCGTCGCAAACGTGCCATACCACGTCGTCTGGGTCGTCGATCCGCTTGGGTTGGCTGTCAAGTGGTTGATGCTCGCCTTGGCTATGACAGAGCTGTCGGAGATTGCCTGAGCATTGGTACTCTGTCGGGATGAAGAGCAGGAAGTGTAGCTTGCGCGTTTGCCGAGGAAGCGTGCACTGGAGCGGTCGTCGGAGGCTCCACCAAGGGAGGAGGACGAGAGCGTCGAAGAAGAGGAAAGCTGGCCTGAAAGCGCAATAGAGGCAGGAGTCACCTGGGCGCCGATGGTTGTCAGAGTGCCATCATCTTCAACAGCTTGAATGGCGGACAGAGGAGTGATGGTATATGTACTCTCGCCGGTGTTCGTGAAGTTAAAGTAGTTTCCTAGCTCATGTGTGACGGAAAAAGACTCTCCGGGTGCGAGAACAGTGAACGCGTGGTTGGCACCCTTCTTAGCGGCAACAGAGGGGATGTAGCGTACGGCGACACCCGTGAAATCTGCAGAGATTCCGGCGGAGTTGATGACTGTGAAGGACTCCGTAGCCCATGAGCTGAGAACTGTGCGTGGATCGTTTAGGAGCTTGACAGTTTCATCGCCGCTGTTGACAATGGTCGTCACTACCTCAAGATTAGAGACGTCGGAGAGGCTTGTCGGAGCTATAGAAGTGTTTCTCAGTGGAATGATATCTAACATAAAGTACGCGAACACTGACCAGACGCAGATATGGTGAGAGACTTGGTCGCAGAGGTGACGCTAGCGAAGGCCAAGAGTGCTGCAGAAAGGTGGAACATTGTGCTGACGCTGTTACTACCTTTGAAGAGTGCACGCTTTTATTGTTCCTTGTAACTTTGAGCCAAGACATTCACCACAAGGCAGATAGCTTGCCGCATGTGGGTAAAGACGTTCCTCCATGTGAAGGCGAACACCAGGTCTTAGTATCGATAAGAGGTGGTGGCAAGATCAGTGTTCCTGCGAGCAGAAGAATAAACGCTCGTTTCACGCGGAAAGAAAGACAAGTTGTCAACGCAAAATAGGTAGAGATCGGTAGCCTCATTGCGCCAGAAGGCCGAAGGAAATGAGTTCGGATAGCAGCTACCCAGGTGCGTGAATAGTTGCCGGACGCACATGCTTCGAGATCACGGGACGAGATGACTATTTTCTACAAGATGGAACCTCCCGGATTCATGATAAGTACGCATGCTGCATTGCCTTGGTGATGTTGATTATCGACTTTCCTACAGCCGGACCCTGTTATCATTGATGGTGAAAATCCGAGACCATATGGCTCGGTACCGAAGATATTGATTGAAATAAATATCGTCTGTTCATACGTTTATTCAATTGAACGTCAGCATGCGTGATGAACAAGTGATTAACAAGGAAGCTTAGCGCTAATGATTAGGATAAAATTGGCGACCTGGAAGCTGCGTACTTCGATCCCGGTGCAATGACGAAGCGTCTTCGGATGTTAGTGATACTACTAGAAGATAGCTCCTTCCAACCTGTAAGAAGAGCTTGCCAATAAAATTCCGAGTATCACATACTTAACGCCCATATCACCTTTGGTTTCTCCGGTGCTTCAATTGAACATCCACATGGTAGAATTCAGGATTTGTGGTTATTTGATATCTTAGTATGCTGCTTGTGAGCGTCAAGCCATAGTAAAGCCACGATAAAACCCTTTTTTCTCCGCTATCCCTAAGGATCTGGTAGTGGAGCCAAGAACCATCGAACGTAAAAGTGAATCAGAGCCGCGTAAGAGAAAAAAAACAGTTACATCGAGAGGCGCGGCCAGGTTCATGGAGTTCCCGTACTTGAAACTGAATGCGAGAAACGACAGGAACAGATGGAGGTGGCAGTTGAATCTATGGGTATCGATATCCAGACATCGTGTTTCTAAGTGGTTCTTCGAATAATGAATAATAGAGAAGACATAGACGCGTGTAGGATAGAACAACACATCCGTAGCGATCATCGGCAGTTGGACACACGGGAAACAGCCAGAAAAAAGGATTATCATAAGCAACGGATTGGCGAACGCAAGGAAATAGACCGCTCCATAGGTGGAGCAGAAACTCACTTCGTCAAAGTAGGTATCTCCACGTGCCGAATTCGCCAAGGGGATAAAACAAACTGGTCTCGTAAGGTATACCGTCGCCCCCTTCCACAACAGCACAAGAGCATGGGATCTGAACTATTTGAGAGGAGAAAAGGGCGTGACTAGTCAGCGAGTCGAACTTTGTGTGAGCCACCTCTTGTTAGTGAATAATTGTTACGCTAATACCAGTAAACTGCTCTCACCATCGAAGGACTTGTCTACTTGGTCTCTTGGCGTTTACTCCAACAGCCAAAATCTAGAGGACAAGCTCAGAATTACCTACACCTTGTGTCGGTTATTGTTTTCTCTCGGAATCTTATGAATGCACATTATGCCTCATTCTTTTCGGGTGTTTGAGGGGCTCCGATACACACACGCTAACGGAAACCGAAGAGCAAAAACTGGGAATAATCATGAGACTGGGACCAGGGCGCAGCCGCAAAAACAAGGTTCAATGAGAAAACCATCGAATGACAAATTAATTGACGCCTACAGTCGTCCTGAGCTGTAACAATCCGGAAGGCGCAACGGCAGACCTTTGAAATTTCATATTTCTTGTTCATCCTGAGCAAATCCCCTGCACAAAGACTTGTCAGGACGTCGTCAGTGAGGAAGGACAGCATCGCACGCACCAATCCTTGTCAAAATACGTATTTTACAGCCATCGACGGTTGAAGATAATAGCTACATTGCGGTCGACGTGATCCAAAAAAGCATATAGGGATCAAATGAAATACAGCGCCGACGACCGCTTTCATCACCAATGAAGGAAGAAAGGAAAAGAAGACGTCCCGGCGAAATTTGTTTACGCTTCCAAGCAAGGGCCAATCAATAATGTTCACGTGACTTGCGCGTCGTGGACCAGGGGCCCGGGTAAAGGGGGATTAACTCGGGATTGTGAAGGTGTGTGCTATATCACTACGGTCATTGGCCTCTTGAGCAAGCCCATTTGTTCTCTTCCTCTTGCTGAACTTCTTGACATACGGTGCAGTTATTCCGTGATGTCGGAGTACTTGCCTAACAGAGAGTGGGAATGCGATTCTAAGTACCAGTCACCGATTGTGGAAATGCACAGTCAAAAATCGCATAAACGCATACCTCTTATCGGTTACTATCAATACGTGGTTTCTCATGACGAACCAACCATCCATCTCGCGGAAGCGATGAATCGGCCTGACGACTACGATATACATTTGACAACGTGTAACGACGAAGGCCAAGAACGGGATTCTTCTGTCATCGATTAACTGTAAAAGTTTGATGCAGCGTGTATCAAATGTCCGATATGGAAGGGCTAGGTTCACTGACCATAAGCCTAACATTAATTAGCCCACTTTAAATTGCCCTGCATAATATCCTTTGTTGGAATTTGAGAGTTGAGCCGAGATGATGGCAATCCGGCATCATGCCGAACTTGCTGATTAAAGGAGAAGTATTAGGAAAGTTGTAGGAGATTCTAGTAAATTGGCATTTAGTATATAAGTAGGTACAGTAGTCTACATTTACATGCGTTTGCAGAGCTCAGCCAAGCGCAATACTATTGGCCTGACACGGTGCATGTACTAACTGAGAACGAACTGATCCCCCGTTTTTACGACATCCCTTATACCAATTTTCGCTTCGTTCCGATGTCCCTCGCCCCGAGCATACGACTTGGCGCTCATAATGTTCGGCTTACGAACCAATACACTAGTCACTGCCGAATTTCCTGGGTCAGTATAAAGTATCTTCAAGGCTTCGATTACCTCCCGAGTTTTTAAGTGGACAATGTCTCAATCCTCCGTACAGTCATGCTACGGCTTTTCACAGGAGCTGCGAAAGCGTGCTGCGAAGATTGGGGCATATGCATACTACTCTTGTTATCTCGCGATCCTTAGCAGCTTCGTCATGCGATATCTGCGGTATTTTACAAGTCCTGCTAATCTACTACTTCATATCCGTTGCACTGCATTAAAATTTAAAGTATTTTTACCCCTACATACACAGAAAATATTAAAAGTCTTCTGTATAAATATTAATTATTCCCTATATTTGATAACTTCGTTCAGGAAAGAGTAAAATATTAAAATACTTTTCGTACTTTTCCAGTAAAAAAACGATAAAATGTTTTTGCATATTTTCTATGTATTCATAGGTAAAAATACATTGTCTTTCATTCAGTGTCGCTCAGAAATAGTGTCGTGTTATGGTACAAAGATGCAGTCTTACAAAGTTCTTCACCCTCATTCGCCTCTACATAACATATCCTATGCACACCCTAACCGCCTTGGCGGCTAAAGGGCACCTTGAGAGGCGCTAACGATAACCCACACATATGCGAAAGAATCATGAAACTGGGAATGTGCAGGTGATAGTCATTCCGTAATACTTGTTTGTAATGGAGAGAATACACGTCCATTCTAACCCTTATCTTCGGCCTTGAAGAGGCTAGCGACTGAGTAATCATTAAAGCACTTTCCCTTTTCTTCGCCGCCGTGCTTCTTCCTTCCGGCGTTTTCCGTATTTGATTTTCGACCACACCTCGCCTTTGACCAAATCCCGTCAAAAACCCTACAAATTGTATTGCCCTCGACCGTGGGCGCTTCCCGCGTTACCCCCGGAACGACCGGCTATATCCATGACATACCACCTTAAGTATTAGAGTTTAGAAAACCGTCATATAATCAAAGATATCAGAAACTTTATTCTGACCCCTCATTGGGAAAGGATTTTCGGTCCAACTACTGAATTTTCGTGGTTGTCTGTACATCTGAGAGTTTTTGCATGTTCGTAAACTCTTTCGTCGTCACCTTCCTTATTGTGTCTTTAATAGCTTGGCACTTGCAGGGTATCACGTTTTTAACGCAGTCCCATTCCAGCCTCCACTTCTCGTGCCGGCCCACCATGAGAATCACTTCTCACATCTAGAGGCCCAGCCCCACTTTCTGATCCCTGCCACTCTATCGAAGCTAAGGGAAACGTGAGGCACGCGATATCACAAATATTGAGCATCTATGACCCTGTTTAGGACGCTATTAAGGAGCTAATGTTTCTATAGAAGTTGATGAAATGACTTCTGTGGACGAGAACCCCTGTAGATGTTTCAATAGCAGCATACTTCCCTTGCGATCTGCGGAGGGCACTAGTGCCCACTAGATGATAAATGATAATCTTCAGCTTTGCGTACCAATTCCTGTTGCAATATGGTAAGATACTCATTATTTTTCACATCAGAATAACAAGCACGAGCTTCAATCCTACCGCCTGAACTTTGTTTGTACATATCCTATACGGCATGTATCATAGACTTGTTTCTATCGGAAGTATCTTTCATTTTATTCGTCCTGAAATTACAGACCATACACTATTGTGGGAGACAGTGCCCTTATGTATTGACATACCGCCGAGGCTTCTTGGCGCTGCGTCGTAATAATCTCTTTGGATCTACGTGTGACCCGCTAACCGTTGCAAGCCTTGTTCACTGGAGGAACTGGTAAAATGTGTTGGCACCTACGCACGCTACTCAACCATTTTTCCTTGGTTTTCCAGATCCTCCGAAGAAGTCTCGGAGTCAAGGTTTTAACGTTCTGTGTCCGTGGGAAGTGGCTCTTCGCGAATGATGATACACAACTTATATCAGAGCTCTTAATCCCCGAGAACGGGGTCTGAGTCGGAGTTGTCCGGATGTGGGGCCCTTGTATCTGGGAATGCTGCAGTTCTCTCAGTTCGAATCCTTAGCATCGAGCCTCAAAGAACACTTGCGGAAGAAAGCTTGCATCTTCATGCAATTTTTGAAATTTACGACAGAGAACTCGGACTAGTTCCAACCAACCCTGTGTATGTTCATCGTTACTATCTGTTACATCACAGACCCTGTCTGGATCTGGGGTATTTTCGAAGCCGTCGATCTCAGTTCCTTCTTACCACGGGTATTTTCCTAGGAGCTGGGTCAATGACATACACCGATTAGCCTTCATTGGAATCAAATTCTTCTGCTGTAGGTTTCCGGTACTTATACCGCTGTATCGCGTAGATTCTAATTTACAGTTAAACTTTACCCCACGAACTATCTTGGCTATGAATTTATTTCCAGTGCATTGTCCTCGTATCCTTCACGATGGATCAAGGCTTACTATTTCTTTACCATCTAGGCTGGTTCTCACGTCTTCTTTCATGACTCGACCGGCCGAGTCGTTAAAGGCGTCGTTGAATCTACGAGTCGTATGGGAAATGTGAGTACATTTCTCTCGGAAAGCGTATTTTCAACCAACATCCTACAGGGTATGCAAATCATTGTTATCCGGTGCGACAATGGTGGGCAAATAACCTTACCGTGAGTAATCCGCTTTCACGTCCCCGCTGTTAAACATCGCATTCCCGTAGTGCCTCAAGTGTTTTTACAGGTTCGCTGTAGGACATGACATCAAAGAGGGTGGTTAACATCAGCGCAAGGAAAATGATAAGAATGCGCACTATGTATTATCATACCCAAGCTCTTGTTTTATTGTTGTAGGACACCAGTTATATGCAGATCGTACTCTCATGGCATCCAGAAAGGAAGCACGATACTTATCTCGTATTTCAACGCCATTCCATCATAATAAGATTATTAATGGCACTTGACGAAATTTTGAATGGTTGAATTAGAGTAGAAACTGGAATGATAGCATCATCCGCTGAGTGGTCTTTAACAATCCTAACTTTTTGGGTCCAGGATCGTTGTCTATTCTCTTGCGGTAAAAAACGATATCTGGAAGCTAAGTCCTATGGCTTGAACGGTTCGCGCAAGGATTCCATGGAGGAAGGGAAAGAAAGAGCGGTGGTTAGATTCTGGTAAACGAAGTACGATAAGACTGATATAATACACACATTTCGCTGTTCGAAGAACCAAGGCCTGACTACAAGCACTTCTACTTTTTCCGGTTATAACGTCTACGGTTATGAGAGCAGAAATACACCAGGAGTGAGTAAACTCTGCGTCCGGGAGTGGAGAATTTTTTGGCTTACACCTGCTTTGGGGCCAAATGTAACAACGAATGAGGTTATTGCCGGTGCGAGTTCCAAGTCGGTTCAAATCTTCTCGACTCATAAGAGACAATTTGGAGACAAGGCTTGAGGAGGCGACGATTTTTGAGACATCTCTGGTGTTAAAATGTAGAACGGTACCATTGTATGCAAAAGTATTTATGGTCAAGAACAACCTGAATCTGACTGCTTGCAGCTGGCGTCGTAAACATGGCCCTATCGAAAAGGGAACGTTACCCTGTATGAATATTATGTTAGATATAGAAATACCCATGGAATACATCACGGTGAATTCAACGAGTCTATTAAGCTGGATAAACTCAGCGATGCAGAGGCTGCTGTGGGCATTGCAGGGAAGGCTTTTTTACCTTCAGAGATCGTTGATGTACCCGACAAATGTTCCTAAAAGGATACCACATCAAAGTTTATGAATTGTGGCAGATAATATTCAGAGCAGGCAGCTCAATGAGCATAACTCAATAATCGTCAAGAAAGGTGGCAAAACATGACCGTCAAAAACAGAAAGCGTATAACCGTGACCGATCGTAACTTTTTACTTCATCTACCACAAATATACCAAGATTGACAGCATGCAAAGCCTCGTGTTCAGTCCCTCTGAAATGAGCTATTTCTTGACCACCTCCTGCTTCCAGGACCCCCCGAAGTTATTATCAAACTCACCCAAGTTGCAAGGGGGCGTGCCGCCCAAATGCCGTCGGATTGCCGCATCACTGACTGCTGAGGGACGCTTCTTGGATACTTGTGCTCTGTCACTGTGCGAATAATATTTACAACACTACGACGCATAAACGTATCTCTTAATCTTTAGCTGACTTCTAAACGTCATTTCAATGTCGACTCATCGATAACGATGTAGACTTCATTAATAGCTGTTTACAAGGGTCTCTATTAAGCATCTCGACGTGCCCTTCCTTGTAGTGGAACTATATTTGGGGTACATCGATCTCCTTCTA
Organism: Desarmillaria ectypa; assembly: GCA_030407005.1. Lineage (NCBI taxonomy): Eukaryota > Fungi > Basidiomycota > Agaricomycetes > Agaricales > Physalacriaceae > Desarmillaria > Desarmillaria ectypa. The sequence continues at coordinate 57,188 of JAUDYN010000008.1, forward strand.
ATTAACTACTGTGCCTTTCGATGATAAAGAGGGCCATGTCAACGTCTGATGTACCATGACATGGACAGTGACAAAATTTTTCCTCCGCGAGTCATATGCTCCTGCTGTGCTACACAATCTGAAGTCGCCGTGAGGTCTTTCACTTCCAGTGATGCCCTTCTTATGAATAAGATTTGTCATATCACGGCGAGGAGCTGGATTATTTGGTCATTGCCTAGCCTCCAGTGAGATCCTGGCTCAGCGCAACTTCGCACGTCTAACGGTCCAGGTTTCCGCCATAACATCCTTCGAATTTTAACAGAGTATGGGTTTATAACCGAAACGTCGTGTGCATTTACGTCTCTGGCAGGGTGACCCTTAATTCCCGTTTTACCAGGAACAACGCAGCACGGTTGTTGACCCTCTTCTACATTTATTGCTACACTGAAAGTAGGTGGCATGGAGGAACCTGGGTATTAGTGACGATATTTGCACGCTGAATCAGTGGTGGCTGAAATATGACTACAAAGAAAATCCTTGCGCTACCAAAGGGGACACAAGTACTGTAACATTCCATGGTGCCCACCGTCGCCGATATCCCACCCGATGATCGCTAAGATAATCGTATTATTCAGATCTTTCCGGGCGCTATGTATCTCGGTCCTTGTGACGGCTAAACTTCCTATAACGCCGTTCTGGTTCTCGTACTCGGAAGCTGTTAGGGCACGCTACCGAATTTATCGTCTGCTCTACAGCGGCATTCAATGCCATAGAGAAGGCATCTCTATATGCCAGAGTCAGCGGTGCCAGGTGGTATCAAAGTTAGTTAAAGAGTAAGAATAGCATTTTTGGTGGTATTCAATAGCTTACAGAGTGTTAATCTCAGATAATATACCTTTTCAGCGCCAATGAATCTTCTATTCAAGAAGCGGCGGATGACGAGGTACCGTCGCTTCCTGTTAATCAAGACTCGAAACTGGTGTGCATTATCTCGCAATTCAACCGGTTTTTGGCGACCATGGACTCATGTTCATTCTTGTAGGCACACTCTCTTAGATTAATGAATGCTTAATGTATTATGTGTTGTCAGTATTCTATCTCCGAGAGAATGAAGGTAGCCGCACTTCGCCTTGGACCCCATCGGGTTGCCGGTTCGTACGGACCCTATGAACTATTCTCCCATCACAACCCTCAACCTTGAGTAGTTCCTCACTATCCCGGAAATGAACTTCTGCATCTAGACCATACCATTTTGAGGGACGCCAGAGAAATTTATTGCGTCCCTCATGTTCCCCAAAACGACGCCTTTACTCACATACCTGTCACTTTGTCACTTTGTCCATTTGCCTGGGAGTTTAAAGTATTGTGTACATCAATCGCGGCATTCATCACCTTCGTATATCTTATTGCCGGACCTGTTTCATCTCATGCCTCGACCTGTTGCTCCGGAAACTTCATCAGGGAGCTTCAGCAAGATCAATGTGCCAGTCTCTCACTGCTTCTCGTGTTAGTCTACGAGTAGACTGTTTTTCTCATGTCTTCGATCAGCTGCCGCTTACTGGGAAGTTGTGGTGGTGTTCAGTAGGTGGAAGGACTATACTTTGTGTATATTCGGTAGGTACGAAGGAATCCGAATAATCAAGCTGCGTAGGTCTATCAATATTCTAACGGATGTTAAGATATCATACTTCCAAGCTGTGGCTGACTAACCCATCAAATGGTAATCTGAACCAAATCGATCCATATGTATATACCGAACGGTCTCTGAGGAATGAAAAGATGGCTAACAGTAATACGTGTATGGGTGTCTAGTATTAGTAGTATTAGGCAAAACTGTTGAATCCCATCACCCGAATCATGCATGTACGTGTCCTCCATGGCATATATCTTATAATATCCTCTATTGAAAGGAATAATCATCCTCCTGATAGTCGAGATGCACCACCTCTCTTCGACCAATATACCTCCGATTCTGTGTGAGAATGGCACGAATTTATACGAATTACGCATTATTGACAGGCCTGTCTCTGCAGCGTCCACTATCTAGCCCTGCATTCCAGGTGACCCTGGAATGTCCGCACGATCGGACATATGTCTGGTTAATTCTCTCTGTCGAAGTTTTTGACTTCCCGCATCTGTGAGCATTACTACTTGGTGCGATACAGAGGGACTTCTTGTGAGAGCATAGCTCTGATATCGAGCAAAGAACTCAGAATCACAGAGATTTTCAGCCACCCCAGTTAAGAGACTCACGCGTTTGGCATTACTAGAGTATTTTACACTTATAATCATCGTTACCGTAGAATTAGATTCCAAAAACAGTTTTCAGACGGTCCCATGTTCAATTCCTACTCAGTGCTGACAAGAAGCTCTCAGGCTTCCCCTCGCCACCGGCCATCTATCTATATAACTAATCCATCAATTATATACGCCACTTATCATTGCAAGAATTCTGATGTATCGGTACCTGTTGCATAATGCTTGCGGGGATATGCACCCCCCTCCACGAATCATCAATCATAGCTGACTCTGCTCGGTTCTGGGTCTTGTTCTAAAGCGCTCCAAGTTCGATATTCCTGCGACATTTGGGATCCGTTCCATATATAATACACCCTTTCCCTAAATATCCTTAATTGAGCTGCAACTAAAATAGTTTTCAGGTACTTAAATCAGCATGCCGCGGTGATTAAAATACGCAACCAACAATTCTCCATCAACTGTCGTCTATGAGCGTGTTTCTAGTGCGTTCTCGTTCACGGCGTATCTAGAAGTACTTTGACGTTTTCATTCTTACCGTCTAGAGTGGTTCATGCGTCTTCTTCTATGACTCGACCGGACAACTCGTGAGAGGTATGGTCGAGTCCACGAGTCTTATGGCAGACGTGAGCATCGTTTTCTCGAGCAACGCATCTTTCAGCTGGAGTTTTATCTGCTACAGGGCACTCAAATGGTTCTCATCAAACGTGAAGATGGAAGGTCAATAACTTTACCGTACGTAACTCCCTTCCTCTTTAGCTGTGCCGGCTTGCTAATTTCTTTCAACTATAGATCTGCAAGCGTGTTTAAAGGCTAGTTTCACGAAGTGACTACAAGGAGACTGACTGGGATCATCTCGTGTAACCCTATTACCGTACTCGAATTCCTCGTCTTGGTTCTAGGCCAATCAATACAGACACAGACATGAACATTGTCCCGTATATATATGAGATTGTTCATTTTGAAGGAGATAAATATTTTGAACAAGGGCTGAGTTATGAACAAGCATTGTGGTGTACAACGGGAAATACCTAGGTACAGGAAACTGCCTGTGCTCAGTTTACACACGCACCTAGCCGTTTCCTTGCTTCATGCACGTTTTAAGGTACCTTCAGAAGATGAAGCCTAATTACTCGCAACAGCTGAGGCTACCACATCTATGCGTACAAGCCTCTACTCAACGTCAACGGCTACATGTATCTGCCGTATTAGTCCAATCAGCAGAGTGTCTGGGAAACGTTCTGGGGAGAATCTGGACATATCGATCTCAACATGGCGCTTGACTGCTGCATCACTAAGGCAGAGCTTATTTTGGCAATACAACACGACCAACGAAGTGTTCCTCTCTGAATATAAGGATTTAAAGCGACCTTTCACGTGAAGGTCTTCACAAAATATAAATATATTCATTAGAAGTTGAAAAGAAGCGTCATACGAAAGCTCCGATAGTGCAAATTACTTCCATAAGTGTCGAAGTCTATATCGAGAAGGGTACCTCAGGTGACGGGGGATATTCTACGGCACCAGTGATAACATGGTTAAGAAGGGTAAAGTAAAAAAAATGTGACTATACATAATATCAGCAGGCTGAGCGCATTAGTTGTAATTATCTTGGAAATAAACTGCCACTTGCTGCAGACTCGCTAAAGTTGGAAAGGACACGTTCGCGAAACCGCAAAAGAAACCATCATGTTATTGTAAAATTCCTTCACCATTTCGTCTCTGCCAAAAGGAGATCGGCATTAGAAGAGCCGTTTGATAGAAACAGTGTCCCGCAGCAGCAATATCAGCAAAAGATTTGATTGCAACAAGATGAAAAAGGACTTATAGAGCGAGCGCCCTCCGAGGTAGTAAAACAAGAAGGGAATCGAGGATCGAGGATCACTTGCTTACCTCGAGCCTTGAAACAATCGATCTAAACAGAACGCCGTCCGCTTAGCTGTTGAAAATGATGGAAAAGTGGAAATAGGGAAAGCAGATCATGTGTGGAACAGCCCCAAATATATAACCTAAATGTGCCGTAAGAAATACACGACTGATAATATAACTTTATCGGGAGGTGAACACAAGTTATGGAATTATGATCTCCTATAGAGTCAAAACGGCCTACAGAAACAACTGTCGGAACGAGAGAAATATGGAGAACACCAAGAGCTCGCACTGAACGATGAAGAATGACGCTCATACTGGAGCTCAGTCTCGACCTAGCGAGAAGAGTAATGTGTCAGCGCCATGAATGAGACAAAATTGAACTTTTCCCCAGATTCTAGATCTCTGTGCAAGCGTAGCTATCCATCAGGAAACAGCAAGGAATGAACGCCAGAAACTACTCACCGCACTATTGTAATATGTATTCCACCTCTTAGCGGTGCACAGCAACGATAATGTCGCAAGAGCTCAAAGATACCTGGTTAGGCAGTCAGTTTTCGTACTATCTGGAGGCCCATCCATATGACGCACGCCATGCGCAATGAAGTCATATCGGCGGTGGCTGCTTACGACGGAACTGATGATACATATTCCTATTCACAAGAAGGTGGTGGAAACTATACGGCCGCATTCAGTAGACATTGTGTGAGATTTCGAACTTCTCATGGAACTGACAGTCAGTCACCGTTTGATTTTCATACGGATTCACTTACGTGTTTACTTACTCTCGTGGGGATTTCGTAGCATATAAGGCTGTCAAATTCGTCGTTAGTTCACATATTACGTTTTCCACAGATGCAAACCATTTCGCCACTCATATATCCACTGTAGGTGCGTAATCCATCCTCATTCCTAATTTTTCATTTGTACTACGAGCTATCAGAACATCTTCACCAAGGAGAGTGAACGGTACCGTATGTATCGGTCATACGGTCATCATGAAGCCAAGAATACGTAAACTCACCGGGGCGGCGCAGGCCGGGAGGCATAGAGCTGAGGAGGGTTGCGATTGTTAATGAGAGGCGAGAAGGAAGAAAAGAGGGCAGTGGATTTGGTTTACGCTCATGAACAAAACCAATCAAGCGTAGCACGTGACTGACGCGTCTCATGAACACGCTTTGAACGGGCTGTCAGTATAATGCACATCAGGCGACGCGTGTCAAATACTGTACTATTATGATCGCATATTCACATAACACGTAACTTGGGCTCATAATGTGAATATCTGTGAATATCATAACACATAACACGGCACAGTGAAGATAATATATTTTGTATGAATAAACAGCCTTTTTGAGTGTCAAAAGTCGAATATTTCGCACTGCCGTACATTGTAATATATGTAGTACGGGGCAGATGGCTAAAAATGGCATGCGTAGGGATATCTATGTCTAAGATCGTTCCCATTCTTCGCCTTCGTACCGGGTCAATCGCTTGATATTACGGCCACACTTACCAGAGGCATCTCCAGTTCGGCTCTGGAGCATTTTGATGTAATAATACTAATGAATCATCTGCTCCCGCAATTGTTGAGCAGAGAATAGACCCATCAGCAGCATTTGCCACAAATCCCGGCTCAAGGTCCATGCCTCGGGAATGCACAAGGTCCGCAACAACATCCAATGAGATACCACTATCAGCTGTTAGAAGACGGATCATGCAAGTAATACATGCTGACAAAATGAAAATCTAATTTGACCATAACACGTAACACCAGCTTGTGAAGGTCTGTCCCAGTGAATATGTGCATGATGCGTAACGCGGCGTGAAGATACGGTCGTAATAGTACAGTATCCTGATATACGTCTTCCATAGTTTCGAGATTCTCCTTCCCCCCTTCCCCCAATGTCTCTGGCATAATTGGAAGGAGATAGTGACAAAGTATTCGAGGGAGAAATCGGTCACCGGAGGTTGGAGGGTGTAGTTGGGTATAGCTGGATGGGCCGGAGACAGCTACTCGATTACATAGCATCCGTGTGCATCTACGTTATGATTGAAAACAAAAATATGACCGCTTGAAAATCTAAATCGTCAGACCGTACTCAGACGCCACTTTCAATTTGGATTTCCGAATCCCAACTTTGTCCTTTCAACGATGAAGCTTGAATGATGAGTCAACGGCTACGGAACATGTATCTGCTACAGATGGATGACTATGGACATACAAGGATTGGCCAGAACCTAGCCCTGGAAGTCTGGACCGACCTTGAGGCCCACTCTTGCCGAGGGCGAGGGCTTGAGTTGCAAGTATAACTTCAATCTGTAAGCCAGATAGGCACTTTTGCAATCAATTTTACGCTTCGTATGTCGAAAGACGGACCCTTGAAAGCCGAGCCAAGCCTAAGTCCCAGAATGACTCTATCTATCCCAGACGTGTCCTCCTTACCCAGCATCGGACATATTGATTATTTCCGTCGTCCTCGTATGTTAGTGCTCCAGGCATTGAGATGGCCTCATTGACTTCTAAAACTGTCGTCATTCCATGCAGATGGTATTTTATTGTGCTCTCGTTGCTCTTTCAAGAAGGGTACTAGTCAATGACAATAGGTGAATTAGGACTTGCTTCTTCATGTGCAGGTCTATGACTGGATATTAACATTCATTTAGCCCCTATCATTTATTCACTGCCACACCTTCTGAATATACTGATCCCCGTCTGACCTTGAGAGCGTAAACGAGAGGAGACAAAGATGGATTCGAGCCGGGTCACATGATAGTTTAGGGCATGTAGACGTAGTTTTCCGGTTGTCATAGCTAGCTTTTCTCGTATATATCCATTCAATCTATCGGACTCTGCGAGGGGTTCCATGTGGTGACGAGAGCGGGATTCGGCTCAGTTTCTACTCTATCTCTGTACTTCACAATCCATCTCTGCACTTGGAAGATCTCTGCGGCTCCTTTTCTCAACTCATACTGGCTCGGCTCCGGAACGCAAAAGGCCAATATATATCATCTACAATTTCAACTATCTCGACACCGGACCTCTCCTCCAAATCGTCGCTATCACCGTCAGCATCGTCGACGGTTCCATCTATGTACTCCTCTGATAGGATCGAGCCCGGCCTTATCACCGATACCACCACTACCATCAATCAAGGTGTCCCTGCAAAGTATCTCCATGCTCTACGGCGACGGACGCGAGGGAGAGAGCCCACGGAACTTTCTCAGCATGTTCGGGCGCGTTATGGATGATCGGGAACGTACCGGCTGATGAAAGGCCAGTGAAATTTAAGCACTGTGTCGCAGCTGAATTCGATGCCATGGAACGGTATGCCGAGCTCAAGAAGGAGGACAAGGAGAAGTGGGACAAGTTTAGCGCAGCGTTCAATGCAAGATGGCCATTAATATTGGCGACAGCGAAAACCCAGGAGGAGAAGGAAGAAGAACTAACCGCACATACTCTGAGTGAAGGGGATCTAGGGTCGTGTGACTTATGGTCGAGAGAGGTGTTACGCTTGACGAAGAGAGCTAAAAAGCACCGGTAAAAATCGCCAGGTATAGTGACAAAAGTTGATCGGGCTTGTCACCAGTGGGCGAATGTGCCCTTTTCTCATGTTTATATCATTGTATTGAATAATTCAGGAGAGCGGGTCAAGTTAGAGGGCTGTTTCAGGGAAGAAAATGACGGAGCGCATTTTCGTCGCCGAGTTGTGGCTGTCAATCCCATCACCTGAGTTCCTTGTCACGTGTATATGATTACCGTGCCTATGTAAAGCACTGTTTCTGTTCTTCACTCGCGTGCTATTGAACCAAATTAGATAAACCTTAGTTAAAACCCTTTAGTAAAAGTGGTTGACTTTCTGCATTAGTCGGTAGAACTAATTTATCCGCGAGACGGATGGTTTGATACCTTGTGGCAATATAGCTTGCGTTTGCACCTGTGACGGTAAGAATTATTGTGTACAATTTCTCTACCTCTCCTTTTCGCTATCGCATATTTCATTTCGATAGGTTAGGGTATGTGGGGTCATTCTCGACCTGCTGCATCCTACCTTCCCTACTATAAGGGAACTCTTCGCCTTTGAAACTAGTTATCTATGTATTAGTCTCCGTGAAAATCAAACGGCGTGGCCAAGCGTCGATCTATCTAATTTGGGGGGAAATGACTCCATCTGTACCTACCATCCCCGTCTCGCAACAAGTAAGACCGCATTACGTCGCTGACCCTGACGGGCTCTAGCGTATTTCGTCCGAATTTGTATACTACGTGAACCCCCGTTTCCTCGATCATTTCATCGCAAAGAGGATGGTTTTCCCGTATATAAATGAATGCACTGTGTATCTTCAAATGGTCAGTTAACATTACCCCACCAACTACTTCATCTATGAACGCATTTGCCGTACGTTATCCCAGTGTCCTTCATTGCACGTAGATGTTTACTGCTGCGGGTTCTTTCTCTACCATTTAGGCTGGTACCCGAGTCTACTTTTATGATTCGAACGGACAAATCGTAAAAGGCGTCGTCGAGTCTACAACCCGCATGGCAGACGTGAGCATCGTGCTCCCAACTAATAAATCCTTCCCCTGACAGATTATAGGGTACGCAAATGCTTCGTATCAAACGCGATAATGGAAATAATATAACCTTACCGTGGGTAATCCACTTTCGTAGTGATGACTTACTAACGAAGGGTGTCCGTAGATCTGCGAGCGTGTTCCAAGGTTAGCTATAGGGTGTGATTATGAGAGAATCTGGTACAATTTCTTGAGAAACCTTAGCGGGAGATCGAGTCCAATAATATCATGCCTAATTCATTTCTTTTTACAATAATGAGGAACCCTCGATGTACCATTGTTATCTTACAACAGAAGGGGCAGTAGGCCGAGCTATTTCACAAGTTCTTCATTCTGATAAGCATAGTCATACGATCAATGAACGTTGAGAAGAAGAGCACCAGCAAACAGCTCATGCTACCAACGAATCAGAAGCCTGAAAGCCGGACCAAGCGTCGGCGATGCCTTTGATTCGAGTCACAGAGTACTATGGGAGTAAGGCGTGTAAATTTTCCGACCGGTGCAAGTGGCTTTTTTCCGAGTGCAAGTTCCTTTCAAATGTGCGAGTTCACTTTCATCCTCCCACACCTTGGTGGTTGTTTTAGACTAGTTTTCGACTGGCTATAGTCTTCGGATTCGTGTCAGAAAGCGCTTCGCGTATGCAACGAGTTGTTCAGCAAGCACTAGGCGTAGCTGAGGGTTCACGCAGTGAAGGTGTACTGTGAGAGTAGTAGATTGATTAATAATACTTTAATACAATGATATGGACATATCTATGTACTAAGGAAGGGTTCGAGTCTTTATTATGCTATAATGTTCCATTGTATTCTAGTATTGGGAAGAAGGATACAGACATGAAGAGAAAATATGTGCGAGTCACTGCTAGGACCGAGCGGGCCGAGTACGAGCACGTGTTGACTCATGCACCGAATCAGCGGATACTCGATATCCATAACAAAAACGATTCAATAAACCCAGAGATCAAAATACTAAAATGACTTCAGCGCGTGAAATGGAAACAAAGAAACAAGTAAAGTAAATGAATACATGTAAGAAGCTTACGGAGTCGGGCCGCCACGACAATGTCATCGTAAAGGTCCATGATAATATTGGCCCCGCCACCTTCTCCCGCTCCGAACTAGTAATGTCCGGGCCGTGATTAGGGCCCGCGACCCGACCCTGACGGAGAGCTTTGGCGGGCTCAACGTTCGGGCTTACAAATTGCCATTGCCTGACCCTGAAAAGCCCACGTCAAGCCCGAAATACCCAGCCCAACCCGGCCCAGACATCACCCCTCAATTCCGTGCCGCTTCCGTCAAGTTCGGATACAAAACTGACTTCGTCTTGACCATCTCTACTGCTATTCACTTGGTGTAGAATGTTGACATGGAGTCGACTGGTACGAGCGACACTGCTCTTTGTCGATAAGGTATCTGATATCCGTGTACGTCCAGGAGGACCCTAACAAACCTATGAAAAGGTTTGGAAGATATTGAGATGCTGGTTGATTTGAGGTGCCTGAGACATACCGATGCCATTAGAGGAACAGCACCACTTAGGGGGAGAATGAGGACTTCATTCTGGTCCTTAGCTTGACGCCGCATGGCCGTAATAAGGTATTGCATTTTCAAAGGCATCCGCCTTGATCGCCTTTGTTTGGTTCAGATTTGTGACGCGTTCATGCCATAGTCCGTTTTAGAGGGTTACCACATTAATACATTATCGCTGTATGTTGATGCGAATCTCTGTGTGTCGAAGAATTTTCAAGCTGCACACCAAAACATCAAAGCCACCCTCGTAGCAGTTTCGGCGCATGTTAAGCACCACCAAAACAGCACAGCGTACCGGCAGCTATCAAGAATTGACAAGAGAAACTACGTCATACATGGTTCATTGATGAGTGTCTCGCTCAGTATTATTGAGCGTGATAAGAGCATAGAATGGAGGAACAGTGTAGAGAACGGACTAGAAAGGAAGGTTTGAGAGAAGCAATCAAACATCCCACGTGAATGATGGGGGTACCGTTCACTATTCCTTCTCGATTCTTCACAATTTTCACCACCAGAATTTATGAATATATCTGAATATGAAAAGACTTATCACTTTTCCCTTATCCACACCACTTATATTCAGCCAGTCGTAAATATGCCTACTTCATCTCCGAAACACACTTGAGTGGTACTCCACTCTCCGCCTTGGACCAAATTGGGTAAACGGTTTGATGAATTATGCGCCTCAATAGGAGGCACTTCCTCACCATCATGATATGAACTTCTTTGTCTAGACCATGATATTCTGTACACCCATTGGGGAGCTACAATGACATGTTGATCATCGCTGTGTGGTTGTCTACAGCTAGGCAGCTGTTCCCATTCGTGAAAATGTTGAGATACTAAGCTCCGCTATATCTATAGCATAGTGATACTCTGTTCATGTATGGCAAATGATCAGTGACAGGGAAAATTAACCTACGCGTGGTCCTCCATCAGTCTATTCTACTCGCGAGCTGTGGCAAGAATGCCTTGTTATATTTATATTTTCGAGATTTCTGTTGGTACATGAGATTCCCGTGTTCAGTATTACTATCTAAAGAGCCAAAGCCTTCCATCGATATTTTAGGGAGACGTTCTTTGATTCTAACTCGGAATTACATGTGGCGTTCATAGATACGCTACGTTGAGTGAGATCTGTGAGTTCAATTTCTTTTGAACATTAATTACTGGAATTAAAGATGCTTCAATGTAGAACATGTTTTGGCTGGTCACTCGCCTTTTAAAATGCGGTTTCAGACAATAGTGCCGCAAAAGTATTACTTCATTCATTCGCGGAAATACATTAAGGCAAGCGCGGAGCTATTATGATTACAGGAAAATGATCTTATTCTTACAGGGTATATCGGATCGATACTCGGGGGATCATGTATGTGCCCCCATCTTATTGCTTATTGTCCCAGGATATTTTCCGAAGGAACATCTACTTCACATCCCTCAAGGTGGCTTGCATCCGTCCTTGATAATTCATTAATATACTATGAATGACTAGGCACTTATATCGATGTTTCACATACATCCAAAACCCCAGTAAAAATTTCCCGCATTCCTCTCCCCGTATACAATGAACTCGCTTCCAGTGCGCTCTCCTCATATCTTTCTCAGTTCACTACCACCTCCCTTTTTTAGATTGGATCGCATATCTTCTTCTACAACTCAGCTGGACGTCTTGTAGGAGGTGTCGTTGAATCAACAAGTTTCATGGCAAACGTGAGGATTGTTCTCTTGACGAACGAGTATTTCAGCCTGATGCATTACAGGGTACACAAATAGTTCATATCAGGCGCGACAATGGAAGGATCGTGGCGCTTCCGTAAGTACTGAACTTTCGTTGTAGTTGTACTGAAAACCTCGCGTGCACGCAGGGCTGCAGGTGTGTTTCGAAGTTAGTTGGTAGAAAAGAAAGAGATTGTTATCATGCGTGGGAATATGAGTCAGATGAAACATATACTCGTACCCAGACAACCTTCTGTTTCGGTCTTTTATATCACATTCCTAATAGATCGATCAAATAGAGTTTCGCAAATCGTCGAGCATCAATGTGTAGAAGTCGATGAAATGAAGAAAACATACCACTACGCGCCGACATGGATGCATGAAATTAATTGATATCCCTCGCGTATCGGTCGGGTGCATACAGGCTCTTCAGTAACCATTCCGTGGGCCCACACACTGCTACTGCATCACTGGACGCAAGCGGGACCCATCCCGTCGTCTGAGTCAGTATCCTGTTCATGATCCCACGCCTATCTTCATTGTCTAGCGTCCCCACGTAGGCTCTACACATTCGAGTAGTTTCAGGTAAGATAACTGGGAGGAAAATAAAAAATGAAGACTTCCATTTAAGAGCTCTCAATCTGAGAACGTTTGTGCGAAAAATAGAGAAATGGTGATAACGACCTATGTAATGGTCGAACCATCACTAGACTCGCGGCGTCCATAAATTCTCGTTAAACGCCTTTCAGACGTCGCAGCAGAATTTTCTTACTACTCTACCCGTTCTTGAGACCATGATCTATTAGGATGCGAATATGAATATCTTAGTAGGTTTCCCCCCTATGCCATTCACGCTTTTTGTTTACTCTATTTCCCCGTCTTAGAGACTATACATATGTCTGAACGGATTGTGTGAACACTATCCGCTTTGCATAGTCATATCTTTGTTCTGCAAAAGCTGGGTCCCGCATGTCGCCCTTGCTCCTGGCGGCTGGTTAGTTTGATTCAAAGAGAACTTCGATGAATATCCACGCTTATGCTACTGGTACGTATCTCTGTCCTACAGATCTATATGCGACTTCTGCCTACCAAATAGTAGATAATGATGTGGGCTACGTACTATGCGTCCACAACAAATCGGGTGCACATTCTTCTCCAGCTTCAAGCAGTCTCTTCTATAATGAAAGGAACGCTGCTTCACGCTTCATCAGTCAAAACATCAAAAACGAACAAGGACAAGGATGGTGAAGCCCTACGGATTACGTTCGTATCGAGGAGGACTCGCCTTCCCTATTGCATCTCGTCGCGGCTGTACCTCTCCTTGACCGATGAGAACAGTGAAAGCCGCCATCCGACATCACACCCGAACTCATTGACCCAGACGCAGCATACCTCCATTGCTGAAGCTACCCAAAGTGATTAATTTTCTCTCAAGGCGGAAGTTTCCCGGCGGATCCTGGCGTCGAGCATAGCCGCGCTTTGAACGATGTTTTAAAAAGACCGGCTCCCCCCCTTATTCTTGTTCCTTATATCGTTTTCAAAATGACTAAATTCTGCCGTGGGTCGCATATTAGATAGAGCTCAGCCGATATGCCCTGCCCTTTTTGATCGGCAATGAAAGTATATCAGCTTGATAGATGTTGTAACGGCACAAATTTTTCTCGGACATCTGGTCAGGTGAGGAAGCAAAGGTACTTCTTATTCTGTCCCAGGCTTGCCTTCGGTTACGAATTTGCCGGACATTATGCCCAGCATATCTAGCAGGGAACATTTATGCCTTTCCTTGAGCTTTCCCCGATGATCCTCCGTTGAGCCTCATTTACGAAGGTGTTATTTTGCCCACAGGATCCCATTGTCGGTCGTGGAGACCTCGAGCCGCGCGGCGAATCTTTTCACTGAAATTGAGACATTACTTCGTATCTTGCCATGACACTTTCATCATGTTCGAACACCGGCCGTCGCTTGGAACATGTTTTTTTTCCTAAGACGACCCCAGCATTCCAAATTTGTTGAGCTCACACTCTCCTAGCTCTTGGGCCTTAAAAGAGCGGTTTTTGTCATCATAAGAAGGCCCGAGCGTGACAGTTACCTTGTCATTGCTATCATCCAGAATCATTCCCACCCCACAAGAGCGTTCACTGTCCGTGCCAAGGCCAAGCCTTAGCGCCATTTGAAAATGGGACACGGAAGGTGACCGACGTGCTCAGTCATAATCAGCACATGCCATTCTCAGACTGCCCGCTCTTCATCTCATAATGGACTGCTAGTTATCAAAATGAACGGTGAACTTTGCAGTCCATTGTCGACCATCTGTTTATTTATGTCGGCAAATGTGAACCCATATGGCACGTGAAGTGGCTCGGGAATGCGGTACCGAGTCGTCTTGGCGATTCACATTTGGAAGTCGAAGACTTCTAGCGAGGGGTGTCGGATCGGGTGCCTGGCATCAAAGCGTATTCCTCGATGCTCCTTACCCATTTCAGCTCCCTCCGCAGGTGCCTTCCTCGAAACGGTTTTGCTCTCGGCTGGTAGCCAAACATTAGCCGGAATTCAATTGAAAACGGTAACACGATGCTCGTTCCCCTATACAAGAATGCCTTACTTCAAAGCTCAAAAATACGTAACCGGGACCTAACGCGAACGTGTGGGAACAGAAAGGGCATTATCCTTATGTAGGGGTTTTTTAACAGTTTTCCATGCTCCTTTACAGTTCATGCAGTGCAGTACTCCAGTCCTCCTATGGACACATTTTCACATTCTATCGCGGACCACGAGGATCTCATCCGGTGTCCAGTTCAGGGCAGGTATCGAAGCACGAAGATTTCTCTTCGGCCAAGAACCTCGGGCTCTAGACAATGAGATGCATGAACCGAGTTAATATCTTAATGGTAGCCACTGCGCGGCTCGAGGGAGAATGCTTTTAAATTGGAGCATTCGCTGATGAGATTGCTCATTGAAACACACCCATGTTGCTCTCATCCCTCCTTATACTTATTTTATTTTTTTATAGTACGCTTGCTCAGCAGAGCAATGAGAATCCGGCTGTCGGTGGTAGCCCAAATGGCGGCTGGCAGAGATTCCCCGACGTCGTCGACGCTACCGGATATCCGAAATGGGTTGTTCATAAGGACCTCGGTGCCTACTTGGTGCGCCTTTTCTTCTCTCTTATTCGATGAGCAGCTAATGCTTGTGTAGCCTGTGTACCAAACCTCGGGTCTGAACACGACAGAAGTTACAAGGGCAGTCATTGTCTTACATGGACAGGCGCGTTGGATTCTAATTCGGTGTCTGTATTTGCTGATCCATTGATGCTATCAAAAGCCCCGGGATTGTTGGTATCGTAAGCACCGTTCGTTACTTCCCACATTGGATAACAGCGCTGACGATCATGCCCCAGATTGGAATTCTATGAACAACGCACTCTACAAAGCTACGTATGATGACCCTAGCATCGTACGCGAGCATATATCGATACTAGGTCTGTGCTTCTTCGACGAAGATGACCTATCCGGAGGCGCAGCCGAAGAGGGCCAGCTCCTCTATGGAAAGACGGCGTGGATCAGTGGACAGGACAATGTTGCACCTGACTCTATATCCAACTATAGCAGCTTCGATGTACTCGACTCACTTGTTGCATATTATATGGACAAGACTGTCTATCCGAATCTTGAGGTAACAATTTTGTCTTGGTTCAACGGGGCCTTCCTTACTGTTTGATTAAGGTTGTCGTCGTTGGAGGACATTCAGCTGGTGCCCAGATGGCCCAGCGGTATGCCGCCCTGAGAAGCTCGACCGACGACGATGATCGGTTACATTTTTGGGTCGGTGAGTGCTCTTTATGTTGTTTGCGGTGAGAGTGCCTCATTTCTCACAACTGCTAAGCGAATCCGGGATCTCTACTTTGGCTGACATCCGGCCGTCCAGTCTCGGTCGACGGTTGCAATGGTACAGACGTTTACAAGTACGGGTTGGAGTCCGGCTTCCCTGGGTACGTAACTAGGAATGCCCGCGAACTGGACAGGTCTGGAATCGTTGAGAGGTACAATGGTCGTAACATGCATTATGCATGGGGACTTGTGTGTGATAATGATCTTTTTTCTCCGACTGATTACTCACACAATATCCCAGGCGGATTACGGGAACGGAGATACCAGATGTCAAGTAATGGTGAGTTCTCCCCATTCATATCCTGAAATTTTAACTGAACACGCGATATCTCGCAGGCTCAAGGGAATACCCAGATTAGCAGGGGACAAAACTTTGTCAAGATGTTGGAAGGTATGGGTGGCATCCCCAATCTTACCACCATCGACTGGGTGCCAAACATCGGTCATTCTAGCGAGGGAATGATGGCGAGCGAGGGTGGGATTGATAAGGCGAGTAGAATTTAGTTTCGTGGCTGCTCTCGTAACTCAGGGTTCGATAGTTATTCCGATATGTGTCGAGCAGCGCGAGCGCTTAATGTGGCAATGTGGAGTTCCATTGGATAGTCGGTTTGAATTATTGAGGTCATTTGGACTTGTATATGTATTGATGCATTTCTTGGTCTATTATAAGCTAAGCGTCCGTTCATATTGAAAAATGATTTCCATTGAAATAAAACACAGACGAACATTAGTTGCTATGGATTGCAGCATCGTGGCTCAGAGAAGGATTGTCCGCACCATGTGATTTGTGTGTAATAATGAAGATAATTTCATGAGATTATCGGGATATGATGAGACAAAATCGCATTGTGTTACCAGATCTAAAATGCTCGGCTGACCGGCGTTTTGTTATTTTTTCCCAGCATTCTATTAGGGTTTCACTATCTTTCACTGCCTTTTGTCATCGGAGATCGCAGCGCCAGGTATATTTTTTATTGGGCTCGATGTGTTTATGGTACCCACAGAGCCGTTGCCCCATGGCCAATGAAGAGACGTCCACCCCGAAAGGATGTAATTTGTCAAGCTTTGCCAACCATGAGGCTAGCCTTCACCAGAGGATATATACTAGATCTATCATATAAGAATCTGAGAACGATTCCGACCCATTTAAGTTTCTTGTGTCGAGCTCAGCTAAGACGGCAGGAGAAAAGGGAATCTCTTGTATGTCGTGCATAAAAAATACAACAGTGAAAACTGAAAACTTCCTACAGTTTAGGCATGGGGATACAATCGTTATATGATCTTGAAGACAGAAATTGATCAAAGCAAGATCTAGTAAACGCGTTCGGGGACTTGACCACTATGCATGCAGTGCTCGTCAAGAAGCCTTGCGGGAAACTCGGTAACAATAAAACGGAAAAAGGCAGGAGCTATATCAATTTCTGGCTAATGATATCTACTTTTTTCAGAGAGTTTAAAACAATCGTGAAGCAGGCTTTTATCCATAAGTAAGTTCAGAACTGTGAGTCTTGGCTTTTCGATAGCTTTCATGATATCTTCTAATCACCCAAACGCGGCTTTCCTTCATCAGTACGTGCTCTCAACCAAATTCCTCTTAAATCGCTTAAGTTTTAATTATGCTGATAGTTATTCTTCGACTATAATACGACTCTTTCGGGCTAATAAGCACCTAAGGATTGGTCGCTTTTCGGCCGCAAAATAGATCATTCTTTCCTGGCAGGGGTGTTATCCATTTACCGACACGATGCCCTAATCAGATATACCCGCTATCTAAGAGCAAAGACCAGTTCCCCTTGATCGACTCTTTCTTGAAATTCTCACTTACATATTTCACATGTGTGTTCTCGAACACAGTTACTACTTGATATTGTGGAGGCAAATCGCCAATAATACGCCGTCTTTGTAAACACGTCTCTCATTTACCAATTCCCAAGTCGTTAGAGATCCTGTGTCGAGGTTCAAGGTTGCGTTGGAGCGCTCTTCCTGTCTCGCCCTGAACCTGGAGTTATCTCCTGGCAATGAGTATCCCCTCGAGGTGCAGAGAGAGATCTATCGGTTGCTATTGCTGACCCGTGGTGGTGGGAACATTTAACAATTATTCCCCGTCACGTAGTTCTTCCTTTTTTATCGCACATCCGTGACAGTCAGCCTGATCAACTCTTTCAGCTAGTAGTCCATTGTCGTGATTTGTGGACACCCCTTCATATCGACGCCTTCCAGGATGCCCCCGTTTTGCGTACCGTTGAGCTCCATACCAACTACGCGGGCGCACGGTTCGAGCTGCCTTGGAATCATATCATTGAATTCTTTGACTACAGGTCTATGGGGGATTCTAAATCCATACATCATGTAATCGACATCATTCAGTGGTGTCCAAACATACACACTCTCCATGCATATCATGAAGTCAGTCTTGCACCCCCGTTCGTTCGATCAAGTTTGCGCGATGTCACAGTATGTGTGAGGGTCCTATTCTTCAGAGCCTAGTATTACCACAATTAGAGAAGATCTGCCTAGCTCCTGGTGAGGACTCGCATGAATATTGTCCCTACGACGCGCTTCCAGCTCTTCTGAGTCTTATCTAGCGCTCGCAATGTTCCCTCACATCACTTGAACTCGCCAATATCATTTTCACTGACAATATTTTCGACATTCTCTAATGTACCTTACACGTCAAAACCCTCAAAATTTACACACAAGGCTGGGAATCTGACTATGATCGCATATTCAAATCCCTCATTGAACGCTTAGCTCTCCATCTCCAGCAAGTTTTTCTTCTTCTCTTTGGTAATCTTAGCATCACTGTTGCTGATCTTCGCATGCAAGACCCCTGTCATTTCATTGATCATGCTTTCTTTGAGATGGTATCCCTAAGGTGGAATACCGGGGTCTTATCTGCCGTCAGGCTAAATGTATCGGAGCCATGGGAGGACTTGACTTGGGGGTTAACTCGTGAACATATAAATGAGTTTCGCAAGTTCAAAAACAACGGATTGGATATCAAACTGGGTGTTTTACGTCGTGATGGTGAAGTTAAATTCCTATCCTCTGTACGAACGAGATATATTTAGGGATTACGTCCTCGATCATTGAATACAGACCACTGTTACTATTTTCTGTCCATTAATTCCCGACACTTACTACTTCCATAATATACAGTGGTATTTCAGCAGCACACTCAGGGGAATAATCTCTGGTCACAAACGGGGGATTCAATGTTGAAGCTGTTGTACAGACAGAATATCTGAGGACTGAGCGATGGGACTTGCGTTGTCCTAATAGCGTTACTATCATCCGATGTTCCATTCTTCATTCTTCGTACTTTTCGACTTGGGGAAGAGCCTAGAGCCGGCTATTTCAATTTCAAATTTTTCAATGTCGGACGGCATCCCCCGGACAATTTTTCACGATACAATTCTTCAACTCTTTGCTCGAAATATGAGGCTAACAGATGGATAGAGGGCATTAGAAATATTGGCTCATAAACAAGGCTGCTAAAAGTTCGCCTTGGCGTTGGCAGTAGAAGTTCAGGTGCGTGCCTCTTTCAACGCCGGCTGCATTTGAACTAATGTGCTGCCTTCTAGTAAATTCCATTGACACATATGACTTCTGTCACTATCTCCGAAAATACAGGGCACTGAAATATTTCGCCTTTGCATTTATGGAGACTGTCGTCCACGTATTTGACTACCTGCATAGTCCTTGGGTTCTTGGACAAGTCCTCTCGTCATGGAGACACGTTGTCAACAACGCCCCTTCTTTATAGACGAGATTTACCGCATCTCCCGATCATTTCAGGCATATCGCCGTCAGGGACCCGGTATCCATAATTCGCATGGTACTCCAGTGCTCATCAGGCCTTCACTTGAGCCTAGAGCTATCTCCATGTGGGCAATATCCCCTTGAAGTTACCGAAAAAATCTTCCAGGCCACTATTGCTCATTCATGGCGCTGGGAATGACTAGTACCGGAATTGGACCCTACCATCATTGCCATTCTCTCTCTCAGATCCAGTACGCTCCACTTCGACAGTCTAACCCATATCACGATTTATGGCTTTGAACTGGTAGAAGGAAATCGAGTTGATGTGTTTAAACGCGCCCCTACTTTGCAGACCGTTGACATACACGGAAACTTCGAGCGCGCGTAGTTCGAATTTCCTTGGGGAAATATTGCCACTTACTTTGATCGTATGACGACTGGATCTGCTGTGGCGATACGCGAACTACTTGATGTGATTAAGCGCTGCACAGCTGTGCAAACGTTGTATGTGCCTTATCAATATGCTGACGGTACTCGCCACGAACTCGTGGCTACTGCCCTCATCTGTCGGTCAGGCCTACGTCATCTTACTGCATGCGAATAGTCATTCTTCGTAATCTGGTATTACCACAGCTGGAAGAGATGTGTCTCTCCCCCGAGGAGGGCTCGGACATGCATTGTCCGAATGATGCGCTTCCCGCTCTGCTGAGTCTCATTGAGCGCTCCAAATGTAATCTCACCTCGTTGACGTTGAATAATGCCTTTTTCACCAATCTTCTATTCGACATTCTCAAGCTTACCCCAGCTATCGAATCCCTCCGCCTGTCGACGTATTGCTGGCGGTCGCACTATAATCCAGTCTTCATATATCTCATCAATCGCCTGGCGTCTCACACAGGCGAGGATTCACCGACTTTAATTCCCTCTCCCTTGTCAGTCAACTCGGCGTGTATGTCCATGACTGCAGGCCGTGTCGGTTTATCGAGCATTCTTTCTTTGAGATGGTGTCTTTGAGGTGGAAAATTAATATCTTGAAGGCCATTCACCTGACTATTTCGGAGTCAGAGGAAGGCCTTAGCTGGAGTTTGACGCCGGAACATATTGGCCAACTCCGCGAGTTCATCAAGGAAGGGTTGGATATAAACCTCGCGTTGGAACGCTACAGTCCTGGCTTGTATGTTTATGACGACGTCGCAGTTGAACGATTTGTTTAGTCGAAACGGATGAGCAAGGCGTCATTTGTATTCTTGATAAGGGTGATCTATCGTGAGGAATTCTTGCTGCCTGCAGGAAATGGAGCGAACTTTATATTACGTACAGTTTTCTTCTTATTTCTTCTTCGTTGCATGGCATTCGTTGGTATGTTACATTTCAACTTTTGTCGCCTATACTGGTCTAGATGTATTGAATTAACTCTATCTATGTCCCTTGAGCTCACGGAACTACAGTAAAAAGTACGACCATGGAGCAATATGTTAGATATTCAAGCTCACATTATCAACAAGTGACGACGCTGATCATTGCGCTGTCATGGCGATCATCTCTCCTGTTGTTAACCTTTTCCTTGCGTTCGATTGTACGTATTCGTTACTTATACCCGCGGAATTTGGCTAGAACTGTCGCATAAAAGCATTGCAACAGATATTCACTCCCCTCTTCTCTCGCTCATTACCATATGTTGAGCAACGGATCGCATCACAACATATCCCCCTGTTTCACTTTCCAGCCGTCTGACTCGGACACTCTTTGCGTACCCATAGGTGTCATCTCGTGGCGCTCCACCTGCACGAAGACCTCAGTATTCGCAGTGGTCAATCTAACAACATCATCCTTCTGGGAATCAAGTTCGGGATTTCATCGTCCCGTCAAATAAGTAGGTGAAAGCGTACCTTCCTGGACGTATCCAAGTTTGTTTTCGATGACACAGAGTAGGACCATCCAGAGCGAGCGTTTAGGCTACTCATGAGCGCGTTGGTGTAGAGTTTCCCAAGCATGCCGGTGAATATTATGTGGATGTTTGGAGAGGCCTGAGGACATGATAAGGTCACAACGTACAAGGCATAAAAGAACGCTGCAGCGTACGATGGCAAGAAATGTTATAAGATCCATCATTGCGCAAAGGGAGGTGATCAATCCCGTTTGAACAGTGACTGAATGTAAATATGTAAGGAGAGAACCAAAATTCTAGAAATGTGGAAGAAAAGACGTACGTCGGATGATCCGATCCATCACCTCATTAGACTGCTCGAATCCGGTTTTGTGACCACGCTGTGAGAACCTTGTGAGGAGGACGATTCCTCATAGATACATCGTCGAAGCTGCTTACGCTGCCAGGAGAAGAGTTAGCGGATTCCTTGTCATCGAAGGACTGAATATATGACATACAGATACCATACCAAAGCCCCTGTGATCAGGAAGTCGCAAACACAACTAGATACGAGCCAGATAATCACCGTGATTTTGAATTTCTGAAAATCAGTTACTGCCTCTTGAGCGTTCGCCTCAGCAGCCGTGGCTATACCACCAGCTAGTAAAATGGTCATGGTCAGGCTGCAGAAGACTCTAAGATGAACAAGGCTTACCGACTTCTAGAAGAGCTGTGAAGAACACGCTCAATGCGGATATCCAGCTGGATGTGAGAATCTTAACGCGCCACGCGAAGAAGAGTTGGACTGCGCCAGCCATGATAGCCTAAAGAGCCTGATAAGCGCGACAATGAGGGGTGAAGGGAGGTGCTGACCGTTAGTGCCAAGTCTCCGGGGAGAGGAAGAAATCCTGTTAGCAGGAACCGCATGGAAAAAAGGTGTACACGACATACTGGCGGCACCCACTGCAAAGAATTCTAAGTTAGATCATTCTAATTAGAGGAATGGCGACTCACACCATGTAGAGCGGTTGTAAGAATTCGCGTTACCTAGGAGTACGTGATCAGGTTTGTACCATAAAGAGGGAGGGCGTGGAGAGGCTTACCAAAATTTAGTATCAGCGCAATGTACATATCAACCATGTACAAAACCGTTCCAGCCACATTAACAAGCAAAAGGGCGTAGACCTGCTTTCTGATATAAGCCTATGCGTAGCCAAGCACACGAAATACGACTGGCAAATATACGGATCCAGAGATGATCACGGCTGCAAATCAGAGCTAAGATCAGGAATGGAATCACGAAGGAAAAGAGAATAAATACCGTTGATACTTGATGTAATACATGTAGTATTGCACAAATATCATGCCCAGCAAGATTAGGTTAAACATCAGGCCCAGGAGCAAGGGTCCCATTCTAAAACCACGCTCCGGTTAGAAAGGTAAGATAGATAGAGGATTAAACTATACGTCGCGGCAGCCGGATTCATAGCGGTCAATTGGTTGAAAGGCGACTTTTGGCTTCTTGTTTAGATACCGTTGCTTTATCAAAGGGCCGTCTGACTCTGTCTTAGGTTCCATCTGTGCGATATCCTTTGTTATCCAAAACAACATGTACAATAATCTCAGACAGTCCGCGTCGAAAAGGAGGATCTCGGCACAGCCCCAGGCCGCCGCAGTCCCATATCAGCGGTAGCCGTGGGACAGCTAATTTCAATTTGTTCGGCAGAGCGATCAGCTGAGATCAGGAGGGAACTTGCAACTTTTAAGAAAGGAATGAAAGCTACCAAACATAATGTTATAAGGAAGGATTTGAACTTGCTACATGACCAACGACATCTCGAGAAGACTAAGTAAATAAAATTTTCATAATCGTCTATTTCCACGGGGTGCTTTTTTAGATACCTGAGTTCAAGTACACCCACTCTGCTGCAAGAATCTCACAGAAAATCAAGTCGTCATACTCCTATCCTCAATACCATGGTAAATTTCAAGTCAAAGAGTCAAAAGTGGAGATTTGACAGCTCAAAATTTCTTTCAGACATCTCTTGTTGTTCAATCTAAGGAGATGCGTCAAGTTATTACCTAGATACAAGCAAGGTACAGGTGCGTAGTATTCATATTCTCGAACATGCTCGATCTGACAACGACACATATTTGACAGTCTTTCATGCACTTCAAGTTCTTATACAACAACAGCTCCTCTCCCCCTCCCTTCCTCAATAGAGCAGCCCTTTCGGTAACTCCAGTTGTCCTTAATTCCCACATGACAGTATCAGTATCTGATGTACTGGTATGAATTCTCGACATTAACCACATCCGCTTGCTGGGAATTACATTACTCCCGCAAACTCAGCAATTTATTAATATCACCTACGCTTAATGTTATTTTCCGGGATGACATATTCTACCCATCTTATTTGTCGAAAACAACATGGAAATCGCGGTCCCTAACGTTATCGAAACTTCAATTCCTCTTGCCAAGGTCATAGGCTGGACAATGCCTCTTCTTGGGCCAGTTTTACAGACACAGATCGACTAGATATAATGAAATAGAAGCCACTGCTCTAACACATCTCCGACAACTGACGCTTCTACGTATTTTAAACCCCAGTGTTGTCCGTTCCGTTCCCATACACGTGGCCCGGTGTGCAGGCGGCTCAAAGTCCATCCGGCATATACGGACTTGACGCAAGGCGGAAGCTTTAATCATGTCCCGAATGATAAGGATCACCTTGCAACTTTAGTTTTCTTCCTGCGTCCCATCGCATTGGTACGAACCATGCAGTCATCCGCCTTGACTCTAGGCAAGGTGTGAAGTGATAGAAGCGATCAGATAGTGCACGAGCAGCGGACATAAAGTCTTTGGCATTCTGTTCTGTGCGAAACGTTACGACAATGGCACTAGGAGAAGCTGCGAGGCGCTCGAGCTCGGAGATAGTCCCCATTGAGAAAAAGCGGGCATGCCTCCTAAGATCTGGGAGACAGTGCTCCAGGGAGAGAGAACCAGCCGGCGTGGACAGGCCTAAAATCGCGTTGTGGTGCTCCAGGAAACGGCCAGTGACAATGGTGGAGAGGTCAGACACCCGTTTCTGAAGATTGGTGATGTCGTTACGCACATCTGGAAGGTCGACAGGAGGCTGCAACAGCGACTCACTGGCTATGAATGAGTGAAGCTGATCATGAAGAGTATGAAGCTGGGTCTCCATCTGTGTACGCAGCTGAACAGGAAAGGATTTCCACTGTGAAGAAGGGAGGGTATAATTAACAGACAGAGGAGAGAATGGCGCAGGTGTGGAAGGAAGCACAGGGGTATCGGTGGGGATGGCAGCATTGGCATCCTTTCCCTTGCGCTTCTTCTTTGGAGGTACGACAGAGGTGAAAGGCTCACCGCTAGCAGCAATGAAGGATGAATCTGTTTGGCTGGGCGTCGAACGAATTTACAGGAACCAGGGTGATAGTAGGCGCATCATTGTCATTCGACGCGAGAGCTGAAGGTTTGCACTTCACAGGGGTCCTCCCTTTCTCCATAGTAGAAGTGGATCAATAGTCATCGTCTCTATCGCCATGTGAGAATCATCGATGATATCAGCGAAGGGCAGACTTGGGAGGTTTTCGAGGGTATGAAGGAAGGTCTCGTCTGCTGTGTGGTCCGTCATGGGGATGAAGATGGCGATTTCGAACATCCAACGCGAGGAAATGCTTAGCCGTTGCAACTGAGACAGCAGGCTGCAGACATGAGGAAAGAATAAAATGAAAGTAAGACATAGAGGTGGGTGGTGAGGATGGTGCACATCGGGATATCAGTATATACCCAGGGCATGTACGTTGACGATGATGACGGGGATATAATAAGGCAAACATACACATACAATGAAGTGAGACCAGGTGCAAAGACTAGTGGACGATGCGGCGATGCATGGACAGCAATGAATGTCAAGGAACGCTGACGAACGGATAGTCCTAAAAACTTAGCCCGTCACAAACCCGAAATCCAGAAACCGAGTAGAACTGCACAGGCGAGCTCTTTCGAAAAGAAAAAAAAAAAAGATCGCCTATGGAGCACACCAACACTATCCTTCCTTAGTATGAATCGTTACGAAAGATCTGCATTTTTTCTAACATCCACACCCGCGTTCAAGGTACTGGTAACTCTCAATAAATAATATTACACCTTGTTTACATATCCCATAAGGTAGCCATTATAGCCAAAAACCGGAGCCTAGTGTACACAAAGTCTCGGAATGATCAAACGCTGCAGTCATCCGCCTTGACTCTAGGCAAGGTGTGAAGCTCCAACGAATGAGTCGATTTATTCTGCTTCTGTAGAATGGAAGCCATGATGACTAACGCGTTCCGTACAAAAGGAATAGATACTTACAATCTCTGAAGAGGCATCGTCTTCAAGATGTGGCTGGTAATCGACTTGGATTGCCACATCACCCGGCTTAATTCAGGCCATCAGCTCGAGGAGCCCTCCTTCAAAAGACAACGCTCACCCTAGCAACCTGGAGCCTAGTCCCAGCAGAAAATGACTCGGACGTCAACCTGTGTACACCACTTAGAGATCTGAACCGCTTCCGCGAGTTCAAGGTCGCCTGTAGCGACTGGTCAGTTACACCATATCCTCGGAACTGAAACGAGAAGATCTTACTAAGACGGAGACGCTGTACACTATGCAAGCCTGTTAGGCGAAACATGTTGGCTGAAAAGAACTCTCGACGTACTTCGACACAAAACTGCGTACAAACCGACAAATATCAGATTGTCACTCCAGACGGTCTGTTTGAAGACTGTTAGGCTCGTCTTATAGTAGTTAGACAACAGCTCACCGCTGTAACGAAGCAAAGAATAGCAAAGACGCTAGATGCTAATGATTAATATTATAATGCACAGTAAATATTCCATATTGCTCGCCTATTAAGAAACCCGGTATTCAGAGAGTAAAGGACTAGCCTATTGAGAATGTGGTTTGTTCTGCAGATATCCGTCATTTAAATGGCATCATGTACGACGGAAGGTGATACATACTGTGCGTTTCGCGTTTTGCTTTTCAAGAGCATATAAATCAGAGAGGCGGTTATCAACTTCGGACGAATTAGTACGACGTTGACACAAGACGATCAACTACGCACGATATCGGCACTGTATCCAAAAACCAATAGCTTCGCAATGTTCTTTAGTTCTCCAAGCTGTTTAGTTGATGTAAGGGATTGGCTGTAAGTTATTCGATGTTAATATAGCAAGGGTACATAGCATCCGGGACCATACCATCGTGCGTAGTAGTCTACGAGCAAAACACCTCTTAGCCAAAGGACCCGGTACGATCGATTTAGCTACTCACACAGAGTAACCACGAAATTGCCGATGACCAAGCTTGCCTGAGTGAATTTAACTATAGAGGTTCGGGGAACCCAACGAGAGACGTACGATGAAGGGGGCAAGAAAGCGGTTTCTCTGGCTAACTAGAATACAAATGAGACAAATATGGCAAGGAAATAGGTAGAGAACAAGACTCACCGATGTATACTCTCCATGTAAAGAAGCTGGTGCGAATGAAGGTCAGCCCAATTGTTTCTGGTGTTGACGGCCACGAGTACGAACCCCTGACAGACCAGCCCCTGACATGCCTGCAGGGAAGCATTAGGCATAAGAAAGAGCAAGACAAGAATAACTCGCACCGTTATAACCAATTGTATTAAAAAGGTCCTAGAGATTTGCGTACATGAAGTCAGTAGTCCGGTATGCACAGAGGTCACACTCACCAGAGCAGCCTAGTCAAGATCAACGGATTGGAGAATCCTTTGATCAAGTAGATGTACAGAGCATGGGTAATGAAGATTTGATGCGAGGTGTCGAGAAGACTGGTACACGAGGTCAACATCGGGTTAATGAAAGAACTGATGACCACTTACCACACAACTGCAACGACAAATTTCATACCAATGTGATCCTTCGGGTAGTCCTGTGAAAACGGTTGGTATTCAATACGCCTTTCCAAAATATCAAAGACGGCGCACCGAGTAATACTCATAAGTATG
The DNA here is from genome assembly GCA_030407005.1 of Desarmillaria ectypa. Classification (NCBI taxonomy): domain Eukaryota; kingdom Fungi; phylum Basidiomycota; class Agaricomycetes; order Agaricales; family Physalacriaceae; genus Desarmillaria; species Desarmillaria ectypa. Next base: position 84,667 of record JAUDYN010000008.1, read on the forward strand.
CAATACCGAGCTCCCCCAAATGCTGCATTGTCGGTTGAGCGACACCCGCTCATACTTCCAGGATATCGTATTACCCACCTCGCTGCGATTCTGTACATGGAATTGGACTCATGACGAGAGAGCAAGACGAAGAAGGAAAACTTACATTGTCCCGATGAGAAGGGCTCCCATCTAGAGCAAAGTAATCAGCCGACGAATCAGGAAGCAAAATCAAGGGCTTGCGGTGTTGTCAAGAGCTGGAAGGACCATTGTAGTACTCATGCTGGAGGGGTTGATCCACCCACTCCACCAAGGAAGTAGTATATATACAACGGAGACCCGCTCCAAGACAGAGTCCGAAGCAGAGAACGCGGTTTAATTGTACCTCATTCATTTTTTTGATGGGATTCGCCATGATGTCACTTTCTCACAACTAATCGGTCTCTGGAAGTTTGCGGTAATCCGCTCAATCGTCGCAGACAACTTCCACCTTCAGGGTTCTGTGATGCGGTCCAGAGTTTCGACGAGGTCTCAAGCAAAGGGATAGATGGAAGCGTTTAGCAAGTGTACGCGTTTGACGGTGATGAAATCGAGAAGTGGGAAGAAAGGCTCGTAGGAAGAAGTTTTTGCGAAGAAATCGCGGGGGTAAGGTCATGTGGGAATGTCCAAGGTGGGTGTTGCCGTCTGATCATGATCGAAGTCCTGGCACCCATCCTGCGTGACGCATGAGGCGTTCTCGACCGAACGCAGAATCCCGAGCACATGCAGAGAGAATTCCGAATATAAACGGTCTTCCATGCGGTTTTTGCAAATCAACGACAGAACTAAGTGAAAATTAGGATAGAGCTCCTGATGGGGAAGATTTGCGTGACCGTAATCTTATATACCCTGTGAACAGGAACATCATACTTGGGCATGGCGATACATAATTCGTAAAACTCGGTCAACACTTTTGAATAGAAGCACCTGGCTCTCGTTGCGATGTTAAACAAAGGCAGTTTTTCATCCTGGTGACCAGAAAAAGCATCAACAATGCTTCTGCTGATAAGAAAGAACCCATACCGTAAACACCAAAATCAATGGCTTCGTCAACGGTCGGCCGAAGGATTCGCCAGTCATTACAGTTCTTGCTGAAGCGATGACCTGTGGACCTGAGATCAGTCGGAGATATTTGCCTTGGGTTCGCAAGATATGAACGTTTAGGTCGTCGATACTGGCATCTTTGTCTTTAGCTGGAAAATGCGTGTGAGAATTCGCAGAATAGGTCTCCCCATCTACATCAATATTCGGGACGAAAACTGGGGTGAACTCGTGTCTGTTCCGCTAAGAAAAGGGAAACCAAAGGTAACGTAAAAATCAAATCTCACCCAAAACGGGAACAACTCTCATCACGCTAATATCAACGGTGAATCCATTTCTTTCGTGAACATGGGATCGCTGCTAAGCTCCAATCAGCTCTCGCTTATAAACACAGAAGACTTACATGGCTCCAAGTGTATCATTGCGACTCATGAGAAATTGAAGGTCTCCAACTCCGATCCGCGTGTTAAACATTAAAAAACGTAAGGAACCCTAGCGCCACAGTAGAATTAACCGCATAGATATATCCTTCGTCCGTCATAAATGACTGAATAACTTGACATATGCTGTGAGATTTTCTTTCTGGTCGATGAGGTTAGGAAAAGGGAGGTTTAGGGCTCTCAAATCCTGTCTTTGATCTTGATCGGAGAGCACTTCCGTCCTATGCTTCAAAGACTTGAAGTCATATTCTGCGTAGTGAGAAGTATGAGAGAGACAACAGAAGCTAACCAAGTAAAACGTACCAATAGGAATCTAGTTTCATTCATCGCACCATGTTCGACGCTTTGAGGTCCATGAGGTCGTCGAAGTCGTTGTAGGTGAATGCTGATTGATTGGCTCGGTGGCTACCTGACGTCGAACTTTATCTTCCGGGCCCGGGCGGTCGTGTTACGAATTCTGAATATCCTTTCTTCAAGCAGTAATTAATCACTGTCCTCATGATGACCCAAACGGGATGTTCGAAAAGCGAGGAGACTAGAACCGTTGCGCAGCCACTGAAGGCTATAGACTTGCATTGAATTTCCCGTCCTCGAAAATCTAGGGTGTTCGACATTTTTGACAGAATATCTGCGAAAGACGGTGATTGCGGATACAGGGTAGGAGAGGGTGGGGGTGATGACGGCAATTTTTGGAGGACAGCACGCCAAGGCTAGCTTATATGTCAAGGACCGCAGAATAAAATACGCCACCAAGCTTTCGGTCCGTCATGGCTCGAACAGAAGGCAACAAGTTATGGCATTGGCCCGGAGAACGACCATGAAAGCGAATACAGTTGTATTACGACCATCTAAAGATATCGTTGAGGAATTGTCGAACGTCGGAAGAATAGAATGAACGTACCGTTAGCAGCGGCCATGAGATCTCGAATACTTGGACTTCAACATGAATCACCTTTGCTTTACCACGTTCCCGGGGCGATTTCTGCGACATAGTTCAAATCCTAGAACAAGGTAATCTGCACGGTTGTAAGCAAGACTCCAAAAACGCTACAATTGACACAGTACCTGCAAATGAATGATTGCTCTCCTGGAGCATTCGAATCTCCGACAAGATACATCTTCTCCCGCTGTCCATCATCAATCGAAATTTTCGGATGAACATTTCTTCAGAGTCAAATACCACCTTCGGCAGGTACCAAACTTGAAAAGCTGACAAAATCGCAGCACCTTCTACAAATGCCGGTAGAATGCCAAACCCGAGGAACAGGCTCACATATTCCATTCAGATATGCAGACACCGGTGCTTGGAAGGGTCCAAGAGAAAACCTTTAGCAAGAGTCGGGACGTCGATACTCAGCCTTCTATCCTCCACTCTGCTATCGACAGTGGAACCCCTCGTAGAGTCCGAGAGATGGAATAGAATAATAATACGGAAATGGCAAAATTACGTCTACTTGCCCTGAACCATCACGTGACCCAGCCCGAACCCGTCTTCCCCTCCTCTCGTCTACGCTCCCAACAGCACCATATTCTTTCAGAAAGGCCAGCATGCTTCACCACCAAAATAACTGGAGAAACGCTTGGTAAAGCACACACTGACATCAACCCGTGAGGTTTCGGAACCCCGTCCAAGTTCTCTGGCGCATGCGCATGGCATTCTGTTACCGAAACCACTTGGAAATCGAATACAGAAATTGAGAAAAGCAACCGAGGTCGGGGAGAGTATCAGACTCCGAATTTCGATGCTCAGGTCGAACAAGCGCCCCGGTCTGATAACATCCGCTCCGCTCCAGGTCAAAATTTGCTTTGAATTTCATTTCACAATATACAGCAAACCATAGGCATGAATCGAGATTTTCCAGTAGGAAGGAGAAGTGATATATGATGTGGGTGAAACGAGAGTAGCGGCTGGAGATACGGGACAAGAGGCAATTTCAATATGTGAACGGCTGGAAAACGGCCCCGTCTGTATCAGTTCATTGTTGTTGAAGACGTGAAGTGGCCGAAATCAGAGGCACATATGTTGCACAGCTTCTCCCTGGAACAGTGCAGTCAGTATAACTTGAGTACGCAGGCCGAGAATAGTACTCCCATTTAATGTTTTCCTCCAGTAATCTGTAATGGCACTGCATCAGCTTTGGTAAAACAAAATATCTGGAATTCAATACGTACCACTGAGGATGAGGCTTGACGGCATTTACAAGAGCATATAGATTTCTACCCTTAGACTTCGATGAGGCCACATCTGAAAATCATGTTTTTGATTTTGGCTAACCGGAGGTATTTGTCTCATTGGTGTCGAATCACGATTCTTGTGCTGAAATGCTTCGCAATACTGAAACAGGATCAGAAGCCAATTATCCATCAGAGAAGGCTAATACTTGCGGTAGACATTGTAGGATACTGATGCAAAATGACGACGGTGATCTTCCATTCTTCAGACAAACGCCGGTGGTGCTTATTGAGCGTCCAACCATCTATCCACGGTATATTTTTGGAGCGCTTCCGAATCATTACAGAATCAGAAAATTGTAGACATCCACTGCTCAAGATTGTGCCTGCATGCATTCTAAATCTGCCATCGCTAGCGTAGCACCACATATCCCCGTTAGTCTTCAGATACCGAACTCCTCGTGATATTATATCTGCATAGAGAAAGAAAACCCCACAATGCAAGACATCGAAAACGGGATCAGTGATTGTTACAATCCAAAACAGTGGAAGCGCTTACGGTATCCAGATTTGAACTCAGGAATCATCCAGACTCTCTGAGGTCAAAAGACACGCTGTAAATCAATGCCGCAGTTGGTAGGAAGGCACCGGACATGCGGGTGTCATGCGAACGCATGGTCATCATTCACGCATAGGCTATGTTCAGCGTGTTCAAGCAATAAGAGACAGCATGGGTCCTCAGAGACTCTCGGTCATATGGACACCAAGAGGCGAGTTGCTGCCGGAGTAGGGCCTATCTAATAAAGCAGTAATTTTGGTCCGGAGCATTACGATGGAAGATAAGAAGTCTGGTATGGTACATGTGCTCTACCTTTACAAACTATCTGGGAAGTTCTTCAGTACTGAGACTGTAGTTTATGAAAGAGTACGCTAACTTTTCATACTTGAACGATTCTTCGAATCATCTTCTCGTCGATAAATGTCGTATTGCCAAGTCTTGTTGGTCACATTTCCATTCCCACGGAAGCCGGGCGAGTTTTTTTTATAACTGATGATAAAGAGTATCGAGGGGAACGGCCTCCAAGCGTTGAGGATACCATCACTCCCAGCTAAATTCTTGAACTCATCGACAACTGCCATTAGCAAAAGCAAAAATTACCAACCAGAGACCGTACCCGTTAGCATGACTGTACTTTATGTACCCCGGGGATCAGTTCAGCGGGCGTAAAGATAAGGAAAGGGATTAGGAAGGCATGAATAAGAGCATTTAGATGGACGTCTGCTCCAGCGATCAGAAATTGTTTAGCCTTTAGTTCGCTACAAACATACACGGTAGTGAGATGGAGAAAAACGACGAACTTGAATTTTTGACGTACACTGACATCACCATCTACCGATATATGTGTCAGGTTCTAAGGCCGTTTACATACTACAAGCGCCCCACACATAGTTCACAATGTCGCGATATGGAAATCCAGGCAACTAATTGAACAAAAGAAGCTGCGCAGCCAGACATTGAGTCTAGATTCTGCGTGTCGAAGTGGTGGCGTTAACGAAGAAATGATATCGGAAACTCCCGAAAAGCCTTATAAGCAATACAGGCAAAAGATCAGATTTGTTCGACTAATAATGCGGTCCGAGGCTACTAAATAAGGAGTTACCCCACCACAATTACATGATATGTGCCTTATAATGCCTATTGATGCCGGTAAAATGCCTATATGACTTATAATACGCCGAAACTTGCTCCTTATCACACCGAGTGTAATGTTACAGCATTACTTATCCTAGGTTACACGTCATTATAACTATTTTGAACATTTCCTATAATTCGGCACCGCCACCACGGGTGGCTTACGCCACGATCTCCAGGAACGTCATAGACATCCTCCACCGCCTAGACCTTCAGTGAACGAAGGTGAAGTTTAGCATTGAATATCAAAATCCACAAGTTGTGTACAATAAGGTGAGTTTATTTACCAAATGACGACAAATGTGCTAATGTTTTTCCCTGCGTTCTAGCTTAACATTTAACATGGCAGAACTCCGAATATCTGTTTACTTGAGACTGTACTCGGAGTCGTTACAGCTACTTCGACGAGACTATTGTACATTTATACGCAAAAATAGAAGAATCAGAGAGCCTTGTGCGCTTTCAAAAACTCTTCTGCATGACGCTTAGCTCCTGCAGAAACTCGAGGATCTAGATCGAAGAAGTGATTACTGACAAGCACACTGGAAGTCAAAGCTTACTATGCAAAGCCGCCTTGTACCCAGCAAGAACTCGCATTTCGTGCTCAGCGTCAGACTTCACATTACTCGAATCAATTCCTGCGGCTTCGAGTATCTCACGGGCGTGCTGTTTCGCTTCTTTGGACGTCCCCTGGTCTGAATACGGGTGAGATGGGCCAATAAAAGGACTAGTGAAACCCACTGTGAAGAGTTGCTTTGTATCCGCCTGAATGGCAGCTCAGCATAATGATCTGCCAGTGAAACGATACTCTTACCGAGAGTACGGTTCACATGCTGCTGGTCCTCTTGTTCATTTGCTCCTGCGAGCTCTTTCAGCCGCTCCTGCGCAACGAGTTTAGCCTCCTCGGACGTGTTTGGATTACTGATAGTCGATTTGAGTCCGGAGATGACATGCGCCGGATCCTTTTGGTGTGCTACATTGCGTTTCAGTACAGGACAAGATAATAATGAAGATCCATACAAGATGAGGCCATCTTTCTTATTATGATGGAACGTCGAAGGCGTTGCATTTATGGCGCGGATGTTTCACTAATTTTTATCACGGGAATTTGTATGTCTCAGGGTGGTGTTATGATTCATAGATGATGATGTGGATATCGTGGTGGAACCGCCTCTTTTAGATCATCCTCGTGAGCTCCACTCACGCGGAGATTTCAAAGGATTGAAATTTCGGGTGGGAGTATTCGGCTTCTGTTTACGTGTCTGATGATAAATATTCGATTTACTTCCAGACGTGCGCGTGCTATAGTCAGGTGCTTTCACGTAATTTTTGAACACCAGCACCCCATCCATTCCGACACCGACAGATGATGATCGCTGTCTCAGGGTCGGGGATACCTTGATGAAGATCACGATCACAGTCTTCCTCAAAGGTATCGCCACGGCAGGACTTTGACACAATACCGGCAACGATAAGGGTTGGCACAATTCCATGGACATCAATGAAAACAAGATCATACAGAATAAGATTTTTTTGCAAGGACCTTGATGTACATCATGACGACGTCTGCAAAAAATCAATTATCAAAATCACGAATCATGAGCGCCAAAGAGAATAGATGGCCTAAGACTCGACCGGGACTTCCAGGATCCCAAAGTAGGAATGAACACTCGTAACACGCAGGATGCGATATTCACCAGGAAAAGGCTGTTACGTCGTGACTCAGAGCTCAGATGTAACTGGTACCTCAAGCTATTCGTCATATCAGGTTCGTCATATTTCGAGTTACGATACAGAACAACTGACATCCTGGATTCGCACAGGTCCTTGGATGCTTCATCAACCTGCCTCTTCATTATAGGAAGTTCGTTAGGCGCAATCACTTTGTTGGTCGTGGCTGCTTGCATGAGAAGAAGATGGCTACGTCATTCACAAATGAATGAATTATTTCCCGACGAACAGGTCATCCTAGTTTGGAAGACTAGAAGATATTAGCGATGGCCGAGAGTCGGGATGAAGATATCCTGTCTCCATGTTACTCCACACGTTAAGATACGCTTCATTTATGAATAAACGATTGTCTTATGATTATGATGATGACTTGAAGAAACGGGGAGGACTGCTAGACGAATTCAAGCTCAGATACGCCGCCCAGCGTAAATACGATTCTCCAGGGATATTTTTACTTATCGTAAATACGCAGATCACTAATACACCCCAATCTTCCTTACCGACTCCGTCGGCCCATCGATTGGGCTAGGACCCTGAGGCAAGCCCAGCAACTGCTCGAACTGTAGTCTACACCGCTCGACAAGCTCACGGTTAAGCATCCACCCATCAAATGGCTTCGTATCTAGCATATTGCCATACTCCATTAATGCTTCATGAACTCAATGAGTGGGAAGAAAATGTTATGAAAGATGGACATACGCTTGAGCCCTTCTTTTGGTGGGACATCGTTTCTGACGCTCCATCCCCCACTAGCCAGCACGGTTTGGTAATCCACCGACAACAACCAGTTCATATAAAGTTTTGCAGCGCGGGGGTGCTCGGCGGTGTTGAATATCGCTGCACGCTGTGCCCAGATAACCAGAGCGCTCGAGTCCGAGTCCGGGGGGAGCTGTTCGATAATTCCAGTACTTCCATTCGGGAATCCCATAGCTGTGGTAAATGTCACAGCTTCGGGTCCGTCTGACAGCAGGACCGAAGGTGGGGTAGCAGTCCCCCGGACCCAGGTGATACCTTGCGCGATGAAGTCGTAGATAGCTTGCCAGCCATGGGTTTGTTGGATTTTGTAGAACCTTCGAGGGTGGATAAAATAAGCGAGGTCAATATGGGAAACCAGGGATACGTACTCGAATAAGACAGCGTCGTCATCGTTAGGATACGCGCTTACGATGCGGTTCTGCCATTTAGGGTCGAGGTAGTCAAGGAATTCTTTCGGGGCTTCGGATGCGTTTGTCTTGGACGTCGCGTAGGTGTTGGTAAAGAGGTAATACGCCATTCCTCTGCAGAAACAAATTAATTGCTAGAGGAGGGTGGTACAGATATACACGTACACGAAGGCGCCGTCAGGATCTTTGACATCATCCGTTACTTGATCCCATCACGCTGGTTTGTAGTTGAGAAGCTTGGATGCCATCAGAACCACAGACGTGAGTACGAAAGGCGATACTCACTCGACCTTCTCTCTTCCACCGAACGAAGTCGTGATACGTTTGCAGATGCGCAACGTCCACTCCCGCCTTTCCCGTAATGTTTAGAGATCGGTCAATAATTCCGTCATGGTACTTGTGAGCCAAATGAGATTTATGTAGTGAGACGATCAGGCGACTTACTTTGGAAAGGTCGACGTTGATGGTAATGTTTATATTAGGGAATCTTTCTTGGAAAGACTGGATGAAGGGATCTTGCTGAACACTCGTATCGCCTCCAGCTCGGACGAAGAGCTGGCCTCCCTCGGCAATGGCAAGCTCGTACAGCTCATCAAGGGACTGTGTTTCCACAGCTACAGGCGTAGGAGCAGGAGAACTGCTGTCGGACCCAGATAGGCCTCCCATCCATCCAAAGATAGGCTCAAAGATGGGGGAAGCAGACACCGCAGTGAAGTATGTAGCGAATATGAAAAGAATGGCGTGCATTTGTGAAAGAGTGGACGCGGACAAAGGGCTATGTTTTTTCGCCGTCGACCATATTAATTTATAATGCCATTATCCTCAGGGAATCCCTGCACCCTGTCAGAGGGCTGAGAGCCACCTAACGAGATGGCATATGACATAGAAATTGCATCAATTGAGTGACCCTCCATTCGCTAGGTGTCATGGCGTTATGGCGTGGGCAGCGCGTATGACCGCATCGGCCCCGAAGTTTCGACCATTATTGTTCTTTCAAAATTCGGGCATTCGTGTGAAAATTACCTTTCATGCTCTAAAGCCTGGATGTTGTCAGATGAAGATTATTTTATCGTGATGCACTCACTTCAAGAGTAAGAGTGAGACGGAGATGTCATACATTTGCTTATGTCCGTTCTGACATTTGGATTAGGACCGGAGACTGAAACGATATTCAGAAGACTGATGGCACATGAAGACCATCTTCCAATTAATTATACTTGTGTCACTTTCCTCCACGTCGCTCTTTCGAGCAAGAAAACCAGGGGACGTCGATGGTCAATGCTTATGGTATGACTCAGATGGTAGGCAAATGCGGCTGAAAAATATGTCGTGTGTCCCAAAGGCATCAAAATCGGTGAATTTCGTGGATGATCGTAACGCGGACATCTCGCTAAATCTAGTGTCCGAGTCAGTCATTTTGGCGAGCTCAAGGACGAAAGAAGGCATTGTTATCATACCTCTTCAGAGTTTTAGATCCCCTTTTCGTGGAAAGTCTCGCATAGAGTTATCTTAATATCGGTTCCGCTATTCAGAAGGCTGGCCAGTGGCGCATCAGCTTTGCTATTGTCGAGCTGAAATGGCGCTGATACTCAGCAGTTTGGTCCAGCAAATAAGGGACTGTTTCACTTTGAAGGAATCTAAGGTGCACAAGATTATTAGCTGCAGCGTGCTAGGAGCAGAGGGTCCAGGGGACAGCCATAGATGGGTTATTCCGGGACAGATATCCGGCATGAAACGCGTCTAAATCACGTGATGAGAAGTTGGTTGGTATTTGGGTTTTCCATTCAGTTTTCAGGCTCCACTGGAACTCTAGCTTCTCAGCAACCTGCAGAAAGAGTGTTGGAATTTGAGAGTTGAGCCAAGGTTATGGCAATCTGGCATCATGCCAAACTTGCTGATTAAGAGAGAAGTATTAGGAAAGTTATAGAACATTCTAGTAGATTAGCATTTAGTATATAAGTAGGTACAGTAGTGTACATCTGCATGCCTTTGCAGAGCTCAGCCAAGCAAAATACTATTGGCCTGACACCATGCATGTTAGACCCAAACTTCGTTGGACAACAATAGTAAACACTGGGCTGTATTGCATTTGTACAGTCACCCAATGAGTCCAAGAATGTTGTCAACTAAGAGTCAAGACTAAAGACTAGCTTTAGATGAGAGGAAGAGTTGACAAGAAAGTTTGGTAGGATTAAACTTAGCTCAAAGCTGGAGAATATACAGCAAGAGCTATGCTACTTATATACTAAAGTTTGGGTTCTAATAATAGATAGGTATATGTATGTCTATGTGTGAAATGAATGGAAACAATGGTATAGTGGAATGACTGCAGAAAGGCATAGTTCCATGTCTATGTAGGTGCTGAGCTTAGATATGATAAGCCAGCACCTAGATGAAAGATAAGCATGAAAAATAGGTGAAATCATAACAATACCCCCTTGTTAAGACAGATGTCCTGACTGTCATTATGATCTGACTACTGGTCATTCCAAGAGTGTCCCTCTTGCATTTCATGTCATCCCCATTCCATTGATCCTCTCCTCCATCACCATCCTGATTGTTTGCCCTCCAGTAGTCATTAATGAGGTCTTTCAGATCTGTGACTTTCTCTTCATAATACCAGTATTTGATGCAGGGATATTTCCTGATTAAATATCTCCATTGATCTCCAGTTTTCTTCATGTCAATGATGACTGTGGATTTCATGGGAGTGACCACTATCACTTGAACTTCTATTGCTCCTTTCACTTTAAGGTACTTGGCAATCACCCCTTTTGCATTGCCTACATTCCTCTCTGTGACCCATTGGTTTTCTTCTGCTCTGTACCCCTTCCACTTGACTAGATAGTCAGTGACTGTTCTTGATGGTTGACCTTTTCATCCTTGAACTTTATGAGGTCTGTCATCCAGGATTGTCTCAATCTTATATTCTTCTTCACTGTGGATGATGTCTGGCAGTGGTGGTGGTGGTGGTTGTTCCTGATTAGGGAAGGTGGGAGGAATGTATGCCATAAGAAGTGTTTTGTTGAACACTAGGTATATTTTCCATAGGGGAGGGAGTTTCAGCTTGTATGCTGAAAGACTATGTTTTTCAAGTACTGTGAAGGGTCCTACCTGTTTGTCATCCAGCTTTTTCTTTGGTCAGGGTAGATGAAGATTCATGGTATCAAGCCAAACCTTTTGACTGATTTGGTACTCAATTGCCATTCTCTTTTTCTTGTCATATTGAGTTTTCATCTGTTCTGCAGCTTTTTGTAAAGCAGTTCAAGTTTTTTCATGAATGTATTTCATCATATCTGTCAATGATTCTAATCCTGGGGTGTGAAGAGGAGAATGAGTGTGTGAGTCAGGGGTGACTTGAGGATTTCATCCATAGTTGACTTGGAATAGGCTTCTGCCTGTGGTGGAGTGTACACAGTTGTTGTGTTGAAAGGCTGCCAAGGGTAGCCATTCTTCCCAATCATCTTGTCAGTGATTGATGAATATCCATAGATATTTTTCTATCTCCTGGTTAACATGCTCTGTCTGTCCATCAGTTTGAGGATGGAATGCCATAGAGGCATTTCCTTTGATTTGTAATATGTCATATAAGTCTTTCAAGAACTTAGACACAAATTGTGATCCTCTGTCAGATATGACAGTGATGGGCATGTTGTGTTTAGCATATACTTCATCACATAAGATTCAGACCGATCCTTCAGATGAAAGTTCTATGCTGCAGGCAATTGGAATGATTTCTTTGAAAAACCTGTCAACAATGACCAAAATGGCATCATGGTTATTGGAGAGTGGTAATCCTGTAACTATATTGACAGAAATGTGTGTCCATGGTTCTGAAGGGATTTCATTAGGATAGAGGGGAGCTCATTTGGCTTGAGTATTGGTTTTGGTTTGGGCATATGTTTCAATGTCTTTCTTCATCTTAGGCCACCAGTAGTCTCTTAGGACTAGCTCTTTTGTTTTCTCCTGTTAGGACCCTGTCTAACACATGATCTTGGGACTGTGTGTCACTCTTGGGCTGTCTTGCATTTGGACAATCACCCATAATAAGAGGACAGCTTGGTATTTAGAGGAGTGTAGAAGAAGATATATAGATTGAATTTAGTCAGAAGATAGAGACTAAGTACAAAATCTCTCTACTTTATATATGAAAGTACTGAGTTTATTAATAGGTGAAACATGAGAGTCCATGTGTGAAACATTAGAAGTCAGGTGATTGTGGACCAATCAGATTGAGAGGATTTGAAATATAGGAGATATGAGAGGTCTGGTGAGACTGAATACCAGTGTTTTGATGGATACAATGGTGTTGCATGAGCATTGTGACATAAAACACTAAAACATGATAAGATAATGGAAAAATCATAACATTACCCTCTTGTTAAAGCAGTCATCCCGACTGCTATGGTTCTTCTTCAGGGGTTTCAAGTTGTGATTCTGCTTGATTGATCCAGTACTAGTTGATTAGTTATTTCCATATGTCTTTATCCAGGTTAACAATCCATTTTCAAAGTCCATCCTTGTGTTGGGCTAGATAAGTGGCATCCCCATTGTCAGAGTATTCATGATCAAGTAAATAAGCTACAGTTTTATCCTTGGTTATGATTTTGGTGGTGTGTAGAGCACAGTTAACATTTGCTTTGTACTCCAGAATCACATCCTTGGCATTTGTCATTTCTATTTCTCAGACCCATGAATTATGTTCCCTGGTCCATCCTTTCCATTTAACCAAGTAGTCAGTGACTATCTTGGATGGTTGTCCCTTCTTTGCTCATACTTGATGAGTGCAAGTGTCTAATACTTCTTTGACTTTGTATTCCTCTTGTCCATTGACAAGGTCAGGAGGAGGAGGCAGCAGCTGTTGTTGGTGTTTGGGAATAATGGTGCAATGTAAGGAGTCAACAATTTCTCATTAAATCTGGGGTGTATCTTCCAGTGTGGTGGAAGTTTTAATTTGTATGCTGCTGCTCCTGCTTTCTCAAGGATTTCAAACAGACCTGTTCATTTGTCATCAAGTTTTTTCTTTGGTCATGGAAGATGGAGGTTAGCCATGTCAAGCCATACCCAGTCACTGACCTGGTACTGATGTGCCAGTTGTTTCCTTTTGTTGTATTGCATCTTCATTTGCATGGCTGCCTTTTCCAATGCATTATGGGTTTCCTTGTGTACTTGGACCATAGTTTCTGTGAACTCTATGGCCAAGGGATTAGCAAATTGAGTTTTTTGCATAGAGTCAGGAATGAGTTGGGGATTTCTTCCATATAGGATCATGAATGGGCTCTTTCCTGTTGCTGAATGTACCCGATTGTTATGTGCGAATTCTGTGAGTGGTAACCATTCTACTCAATTGGTTTGTTGGTGATTGACAAAGATTTGTAAGTATTTCTTGATTTCCTGGTTGACCCACTCTATTTGTCTGTCAGTCTGTGGATGATATGCTGTGGATGCATTCTGGGTAATATTCAGCATTCTATAGAGTTCCTTCATGAAGGTGGATACAAATTGGGGTCCCCAGTCAGAAATGATGACTTGTGGCATTCCATACTTTGCGTAAACATGATTTTGGAGTATGTGGGCCCATCCTTCAGTGGATAGTTCTTCATGGCAGGGGACTGGAATGATGTTTTTTGAGAATTGGTCGACAATGACAAGTAAGGCATCATAACCTTTGGATTCCAGTAATCTAGTGATCATGTCAATGGAAATATGAGTCCAAGGAGTGTCTGGGATCGCATTAGGATAGAGGGGTGCAGCTTTTGCTTGTGTATTGCTCTTGGTTCTTTGACATACTTTGCATCCCTTGACATAAGTCTCTACATCTCATTTCATCTTGGGCCACCAATATTCTTGTAAGATTAGTTCAGTGGTTTTGGAGATTCTGGGATAACCAACAAAAATGTGGTCATGATATTGAGCAATGATATTCCCTTGAAGGATTTTGTTCTTGGGGATATAAATGCACCCATTGTACCATAGTAATCCATCTTTCTGTGTGATTCCTCATTCATGATTAAGGAATTTTTCAATCCCTGAATCCCACTATTTCTGCTGTTGTGTTGCATCTTTGATACATATGATCTGTTCATCATAGGTGGGCAACATGAGTGCTCGGAAATGTTCTGGGGAAAGAACAACTATGTCTTTGTTGTCTTCTTTTCCCTGGTTATGGTTGTTGCATTGACTGAGCAAATCAGCTTTCTTGTTTGCCATTCTAGCCTTGTGCTGGAGAATAAAGTGGTATTCTGCCAATTTGGTGATGTGCTTGGTAACGGTGAGTGACAAAAGAATTAGGGAATGGCAATGAACACCAATCACACTAAACCTCTTACTACTCTACACTTAATCACCAATATTGAATTTGGGCAGTTTTGAGTATGATGGAAGCACTCTGCAGACTTCAATAATCAAGTACAATTGTCTTAAAGATGTTTTATTCATTACTAGTGAGTTTATACAAAGTACTACTTGTACTAGTGGGGTGGGTAAGACACAATTGGATAAGAGTGACTTGGTTTGAGCTACTGCACTCATTCTGACTGAAACTGCTTCAGACTGGTGGCACTCTTGGCCCTATACTGCTTCCTACAAGTGATAAACACTTGACCAGTCGCACTCTTGGCTGACTAGTGGCGCTCTTGGCCTAAGAATAAACTGATGGCACTCTTGGCCCTATACTGCTTCCTACAAGTGATAAACACTTGACTAGCCACACTCTTGGCTAACTAGTGGCACTCTTGGCCTAAGAATAAACTATAACTCCGAGAACTTTGCTTGAACTAACTTCAAAACACTCCGGACCTTTGCAGGACACAACAGTGACTCTAATGGACTTCAATTCAATGCAATTCTATGGGTGACTTAGCGACTATTAATCACTTCATCGAGGTTAAGCACAAAAGCCTTTAGTTGAGAACACTATTTACTACTAGTGAGGGCTCAACTGCAAGGATGGCTTGCCTGGTATGCATGAGTGCCCATCCTCCTACTTATATACTACTGAGGCAGAACTATAAATATCATTGGGGTATAGGGTATATTGGTAAGGATTTCTTGGCTAGTCACGAATAATGGTGAATAATCACACAATAGTCGGTCTAGTCTGTTTTCTTTTCAAATATTTGGTCTAGAGACTCCACAGTTGGTCTTTCCGTGCCCTTGGCACAACTACATGCCCTAGTAATGCGGTTATATGAATATCCGGATATTGGTGCCTGTAACAGCTATCCGATCATGATCGAGGGTGCAGTCTGGCTCCACTAGCATCGATCATAAGAGATCTATATCGAAATAGTCGGATCTGGGCTCAAGGTTAATCCATTCCTAATTTATTTCTAAGTCCTGTTTCAAGATTGCCATGTGACTAGTTATCCTGACTTAGGCATTTATGCCCAGTCTGGGCTGCTAGTGACAGAACTTGACGAGATCTGTGTACTCTGCTCCTGGTTTTTGTGTGCTAGTAGCATCCTTCGTTTGCTAGTAGCTGTATTTCACTTAGTCCTGCTAGCATTCAAGTTACTAGTCTGGCCGGCTGGTAGATTTAACCCACTAATGGTGTTGCATCTAAGTCCTGGCTCTACCAGTTGCTTACTGCTTTTAACTATCAGCTCAAAGCCTCAGCTATAGTCCTCTATGTATCACTAGTATAGGATAGATGTGCAATAGTATTGTTACAAAATCGCAAAATCTAGGTGTGAATGCATAGACAGCATATCAGCATAGACAGCATATCATCAGTGACCCATCGAGCTTGTCAATGGTTCGACTTTTGTGGTTTGCAGAAATACTGGAGATTCTGGTGATCTGTCCAGATCTCAATTTCTTCCTTGGCATCCATCAAATAGTGTTGCCATTCTTCTAGTGCTAGCATGATTGCCAACAGCTCCTTGTCATAGATCTCATAGTTTCATTTGGTCATGGTCAATGCTTTGGACATGAATGCAACAGGTCTCCATTTACCATTCTGCTCCTGAGAGAGAACAGCACCGATGGCTCCATCACTTGAATCTGCTTCTACTCTGAATTTTCCTTCATCCAAGGGAATTGTCAGGACAATGTTGGTGGTCATCAGTTGTTTAAGCTGGATGAATGCCTGTTCTTGTTCTGGTCCCCATGTCCAGTTGACTTTGCCAGTTAACTGTGTTAGGGGTCTGACTATTTTGGAATAGTTGTGAATGAATTTTTAATAGAAATTGGTGAACCCTAAAAAGGATTGAAGTTCCTTTTTCTTGGTAGGGGTTGGCCATTCTGCGATTTCAGTGATCTTGATGGGATCCATGCAGATAGCATTTTTGCTGATAATTACTCCTAAATACTCAGTTTTGAGTACTTCAAACTTGCATTTTTCTGCTTTGAGAAATAGCTTGTTTTTGCATAGTCATTGGAGAACTTGTCATACAATGATTCAATGCTTGGAAAGAGATTTGGTGAAAATAAAAATGTCATTGAGATAAATGGAGATCTTTCCTCCAGCAATAAGGTCCTTGAAAATGTCATTCATCATCCACTGAAATGTGGCGGGTAAATTGGTGAGACCAAAGAACATGACCATTGGTTCAAAAGTCCTCAGTTCGTTCAGAAAGCTGTTTTTTCTTCATCTCCATTGTGGATGCATACATTGTTATATCCCCATCTAATGTCCAGTTTAGAAAAGTACTTTGCTCCCCATAGTTTGTCAATGAGTTTGGAAATCAAGGGAAGAGGATAACAATTTTTAATTGTCATTTCATTTAGTTTTTGATAGTCTTGTACAGGGCATAGAGATCCATCTTTCTTTTTGACAAAGAAAAAGGGTGACATGAACAGGGATTTTGAGAGATGGATATGTCCTGAGTCAAGGTTTTTGTCAAGGAATTTATCCAATTGTTCTTGCTCATTACAATTGAGTGGATAGACCTTGCAATCTAGCGTGGATTTTGCATTGGGTCCTAGTTTGATCACATGGTCCCAAGCTTTCCATTCAGGAAGTTCATCAAAGCTCTTTTTTGAGAATAAATCTCTAAAGCTTTGATAATGAGGAGGTACTAGTTCCTCAAATGTTTTCTTCAGCTTTTCCACATTCACTGCTGCTGCCATTTCATTGCCATGATGTACTGCTCATAGAATGACCTCTTCTTGCATATTGACTGCAAGAATACTTTCACCCTCTTCCAACTCCTCATCCCATTGGTCTTTACTATCAGCATTAGGAAGGGAGAATAGGCCTTTGATGCAAGAGCAGCATCCAAAAGTCTTTCAACCTGTTTTCCAATTGATTAATGGGTTATGGCACTTAAGCCAGTCATGCTCCAGATACATGGTTTTAGAGCCTAGATCAGTGACTGCTAGGTCGATTCATTCAGTGTGGTCTCTGATAGTCATTCAGATTTCCACAAATTCAGTTACATCACCTGCTTTATTATGAGTCCTGTCTGCATTATAGACTGGAATGGGGATGGTGGCTTTTCAGGTGTCCAACTGGTGTTGTTGGATGTAGCTTCAGTTGATCGAGCTGCCTGTGCAGCCACTATCCAACAATGCTCTGGTTGTCAATGTTTGTTTCCCAGTGCAGAGAGCCAATTTGACATCTACCAGAAAATCCTGTCTGGAATTATTGGTACTAGGGATGTATTGAAATGGTTCATGAAGTTCATAGAGTCTTTTATGGGCTAGACTCTCTTCAGTCTGCAAACTCTGTATGAGTTCTTCAGTGAGTTCTCCAAGTCATTTGGGATGGATCCAAATGGAGAGGACAGCTTTGGCAACAGCTGAATTCTTTGTAGTATAGATGACATGTAGAGTCCAATTGACTCCAAACAGTCTATACCACATATGATCTGATTCCTTTGGAATTGTCAGGATTTTGGGAATCAATACTCCCTTGTTAGGAAGTGGTTTGGGTTTCAGGTTTTGGGTTTTGGATTGTTTGGCTTTCCAGATTTGGAATGCCATATTGTCTTCTTCATTGAGTACTTCGATGATGGTGGTGGTTCTACTGAGGTGCCTCCTCTTTACTGCCTGGGCACTAGCAGTTTCCCCCTGTTCTTCAGCCTGCACTTGTGCTTCTGGTGAGATTAGAGTGATGACCCTGCCATTCTCACAGTTGTTGACATAGTCATCAGGCACAGGTTCCATTGCAGATTTGATATCTGACATTGCCAATGGATCATCCATGCCCTTCACTCAGGATGAGTCAGGCCATGAGTAGTCACTTTTCCTCCAGCTAGTGCATATATAATTGGAAGGATCATGTGCCCATCTTGATGATTCTGGGGAATTCTTCTGATCAGGTGTCCTGCTCAAGATCAGATCCTCCTGGGAGTCCTGAGAGCTGACCTCCCTGATTGTCATCCTGGGTGTTCCCTGAGGCTGGGCTTGGTAGGCCACTCTATCCCCCACTGACCCTGGTGAAGTGTGGCTTGGTCCCTCAGAGAGAGGCATGGAGGTATACAGCATTGGGCCCTGCCTTCTTGCCCCAGCCCATGGTGTTACTCATGTATCCAGTGAACCTGGCAGAGCAGGCTTGCTGGACTTTATTGTCCTATCAGCACCATCTGATAGGATGGTCACTTTATCAGGGGCTTGGGATTCACTATAGATAGTCATGTCAGTTTCTTTCAGGAGTGTGACATATCTGTTTTTATTTGATTCTTTGGCTTTTTTCAGTTTCAGAGTCTGTATCAAAGTTGTATATTTTTCTGCTTGTAAATGTCCTAATGCATGTACATAAGTCTGACCCATGGAAACCAAGGACTCACCACTGGGGGTATGGGTTGAGCAAGGGGAATTGAACCCTTGTCAACCTATTCTTTTACCTCCTCAATTCTGGCCATAGGTGGCACCACTTCATTAGTGGGCCCTACTGACCTAACATCCTTGAAGTCTTTTCTTCTAGGGCAATCCTTGGCCATATGACCCTTCTTGTTGCACTGGAAGCATCTTCCCTCTGCCTTTTATCAGTCTACCTCCATTGGTTGTCCTGTGCCCCTGTATGTCATCCATTGACCAGTTCCACTATCCTGACTGGGTCCCACACTGGCCATAAGCTTTGGTGCCAAGGAACTTGTCACCCCAATGGCAGCTTTGCCACTGGAATGTTGTTGCTGGGGGTTGGGACAGGAGTCCTTCTTCTGCCTATCCTAGGGAATTCCTGATGTTTGGTCAAAGACCCACTTGTGCTGTCATTCTTCGTACATGCATAAGATTCTTTCCTTCCACTCTGAATACATATGCAGAATATTAATGCCCATGTTTGAGATGAAGATCATATAGAAGGTTGGTACTCCTAATTATATGGCCTTTATCATGGTGCCACACTCATGTTCATCATTCCTCTGGCCTGCCAATTTGACCTCTTCTTCCAATTTTTGGAAGTAATGGAAGGCAGGCTGCATTCCCATTTGGAGGTCAAACATTCATTTCTCATGTACCTCCTCAATTGCTGGGTCTCTAAATTGATGAGAGACCATGTCGACAAAGTCTTCCCAAGACAGATATTGGAAGTGGGCGAGGGTACTGTCATAGGCATCCCCAACCCAGAATTCAGGTCTCTTATAAACCCATCAGTCTTTGGCAGCCTCCTCAAAGTGGGAGGTTGCGAACAGTACCAAATGTGATGGCAGCTGAAAGAAATGATGGAACACTTTGAAATAGGTGATGCAATCAGCTATGAAGCATTCAATGTTGTTGTGGTCCCCCTTGAATAGCTTGGGGGGTTGGATGAGTATTGGTTTAATCCCCATATAAGAGGCATCATCAGGGGTGTTTCCAACAGGATTGGGCAAGGGGTCAGGAGGACCTCTCCTGGGAGGCAGTCTTGGGATCAAAAAATGATCTGGCTGAAGGATGGGATAGCCTCTGGGAGGTTCTGTCAGCCTCCCATGCTCAGGTTCTTTCACCTTGTTGTTCTCACAGAGATAGTCCACCATTTTCTTTCAGACAGCCTTCTCCTTGGTGAGTTCTTTATGCATCTCCTTGATGCACTGTTCTTTTTCAGCTAAGACAGTCCTTGTCTGTTGCTGAAGTTCTTCTGTTGTGGCAGAAGATGACTCTGCAGGGGCAGTACTGGGTTTGGGTTCTTCTCCCACACCTGTGAATAGAAGGCTACCACTCTGATAGGCATGATATCCTTGTTGTCATGCCCAACTGTATGGTGGTGAGTCAGGTAATAGTTGTGGCTGTTGGGCCAGGGTGTCAGGGGGGTAGTCAGGGTAATTCATGTATTGGGGCTGGGAGTATCCCAGTCTCCCATAGTAGCCTGTTTCATATGTAAATTTATTAAAACTGGACATTATGCCCATCCTCCTCATCCTGATTGACCTCCAGTCTCCAAAGTTATCAAAGGGAGCAACCCTGCTCCTGTCATTCCTCCACTGTCTGAGGGTGTAACCCAGATACCAAATCTCCTGTGGCAGGGGGAAAAGGTTTTGATGCCTGTTCACATGTATACAGCCTGGATGGTGATGCCTCGGTTGGGACCCCACATAGGGTCACCTTGGTTGAGTGCCAGCCACTCATCCATGTCTGGTCTGGCCTCAGGCCAGTCCATTCTAGCTTTTACATCAGCTCATCAAAGATTCCAGGTGGTGGTCCTGAAGGGGCTAAATAAGTCCTAATTGACATCAGAGAACTTGGGCCAGGTATAGTCAGCCCTATCAGCATTGAAGGGGCTGTTGGGGGAGAAGGGAGCAGTCAGGGTTATGGTGTTGAGCTCCCTGTCAGAGTCATCAGAAAGTTCAATGATGAGGAGGGACAAGGAGGACTCCATTCCTCCTTTTGGCCAGATTTCTCTGTTATGGCCCCAGGGACCATAGAGGTGGTTTCAATCCATCCCTGGATCATTGGAGTGTCCTGGCCCAAAGTGGGGGCAGGACAGAGTTGGGGAGTGGGGACAGGAACATTGGGGCAGAGAGTATATGGGTGGGGGGTCCTCAAACATAGCCTATACATTCCTTGCATATTCTTGGGTGAGGGTGGGAGGTCATTCCACCCAGTTGTTTGTTGTGGATTCCCCATGAATTGCAAACTCCTCAGAGGAGGAGGGGTCTGTGAAACAGACCCAGGGGTGAGGGAGTATCTCCTCCTCTCCAGGTCCCAGTTGGACAGAGGAAGGCCTCCTGGGAAGGCCATGTAGAGAGTGTCAGGGTGGGTGAGGTGGAAGTGTCAGTTGATGGCAGGATTGCCTTCTTTGATGCAGAAAGGTTTGTAGCTCTTCTTCATATGCTAGTATGAAGAGTGTGGTGAAAATTACAAGTATGGAAGCACTGCCAATTGCAATACTGAGAGAGATCATTTGTTTGTTTTCATTTTGTTTGAGCATGAAGTTTTTTGCTTGTTTTTATGACTAGCATATAAGAAGTGAGTAGGGAATCTTCTGACTAATGTTAGGACCCTGTCTAACACATGATCTTGGGACCATGTGTCACTCTTGGACTGTCTTATGTTTAGACAATCACCTATAATAAGAGGACAGCTTGGTATTTAGAGGAGTGTAGAAGAAGATATATAGATTGAATTTAGTCAGAAGATAGAGACTAAGTACAAAACCTCTCTACTTTATATATGAAAGTACTGAGTTTATTAATAGGTGAAATATGAGAGTCCATGCATGAAACATTAGAAGTCAGGCAACTGTGGACCAACCAGATTGAGAGGATTTAGAATACAGGAGATATGAGAGGCCTGGTGGAACTGAATACTGGTGTTGCATGAGCATTGTGACATAAAATGCTAAAATGTGATAAGATAATGGAAAAATCATAACATCTCCACTCTGGGATGTCCAGCCATGATATGGTCATGACATCTGTTAGGACCTGCTTTACACATGATCTTGGGATCATGCACAACTCTTGGGCTGTCTTGTGTTCAGACAATCACCTGTTATTAGAGTGCAGCATAGATCTTTAGATACATACAAAGAGTATATGAATTAAGTTTAGTTGGAAGATGGAGAATATATATGAAAAGTACACTACTTATATACTGAAAACTGGGTTACTAATAATAGTATCATCCATGTGTATATCATACATGAACCATGTGTTTGTTGTACTACCATGGTCAGATGGTTAAACTGGAGTGACAGCATGAGTGAATCAATGGTGTTATCAATGAGTGAGTGATATTCAATAAATAGGGAATGACAAGATGCTGGATAAGATAAGAAAAATGGAAAATTGTAACAACATCTAGCTACAACTTCTCCACATAGTGTATTGTCCTGGGGAACATAGATCCTTTGATAATAGAAGATGAGTCCATCTTTCATCTTCATTCCTCTTTCATGGTTGAGTGCTTTGGTGATCCCTTGATCTCATTTCTGGTTTTTGTGGGTTATGCTTTTGACATGTTCCCAGATTTCCTCTTCTGTGGGCATGATCATAGTATTAAAGAATTTGGCTTTGAGGACTACAACTTCTTTATTGTCATCCTTGCCTTGTTCATGATCTGCTTGTCAACTGAGAAAGTCTGCCTTCTTGTTGGCAGTTTCTGGTTTGTGATGCAATATAAAATAGTATTCTGCAAGTTCTGTGACTCACTGTGCTTGACAGCAGTTGAGCTTTTGGGGTTTTTGGAAGTATTGTAGATTTTGATGATCTATCCAGATCTCAAAATCTACCATGGTGCCCATGAGGTAGTGTCTCCATTCATCAAGAGCAAGCATGATGGCAAGTATTTCTTTGTCATATATCTCATAGTTTCACTTGGTGATAGTCAATGCTTTTGATAAAATGTGACTAGTCTCCATTTTCCATCCTGTTCTTGGCTTAAAATGGCACCAATTGCCCCCTCACTAGAATCTGCTTCTATGTGAAATTGACCTTTCTCCATTAGGATGGCTAGCACTATGTCCATTGCTAATTGTGCTTTAAGTTGCTGGAATGTAACTTGTTGTGCTGTTCCCCACATCCATTGCTCCTTTCCTGTAAGTCATGTTATCAGCTTGACTATGTCACTATATTCTTTGATAAAGTGTCTGTAAAAGTTGGTGAATTCTAAGAATGACTGTAGCTCCTGTTTTTTGGTAGGAACCAGCCATTTAGTGATTCCTGTGACCTTGACTGGGTCCATGCAAATAGATTCTTTGCTAATGATGACTCCTAAGTACTTGGTTTTGAGTACTTCAAACTTGCACTTCTCTGCTTTCAGGAACAGTTTATGTTTCCTGAGAAGTTCCAATACTTGTTGGACAATGATTTGGTGTTCTTTCAGGTTTTTGGAAAATATAAAGATGTCATTGAGATAAACTGTGACTTTTCCCATAGCAATGAGGTCCTCAAAGATATCATTCATCATCCACTGGAAGGTGAAAGATGAATTGGTGAGTCCAAAGAATATGACTGTAGGTTTGAACAACCTTTGGTTTGTTCTAAATACTGCTTTCCATTTATTGTCTTCTTTGATGCATACATTATTATATCCCCACCATATGTCCAGCTTGGTAAAGTATTTGGTGCTTCCCAATTTGTCCATTAGCTCAGATATGAGTGGCAATGGATATCAGTTTTTTGTTATCATCTCATTGAGTTTATGATAATCCTGAACAGGATATAGTTTTCCATCCTTCTTTTTGATGCCTAAGTCAGGATAACTAGTCACATGGCAATTGTGAAACAGGACTTGGAAATAAATTAGGAATGGATTAACCTTAAGCCCAGATCCAACTATTGTGATATAGATCTCTTATGATCAATACTAGTGTAGCTGGACTGCACCCTTGATCATGATCAGATAGCTGTTACAGGCACCAATATCTGGATATTCATATAACCACATTACTAGGGCATGTAGGTGGGCTAAGAGTGTGGAAAGACCAACTGTGGAGTCTTTAGACTGACCATTTGAAAAGAAAACAGACTAGACCAACTATTGCATGATTATTCACCATTATTCATGACTAGCCAAGAAATCCTTATCAATATACCCTATACCCAGATGATATTTATAGTTCTGTCTCAGTAGTATATAAGTAGGAGGATGGGCACTCATGCATACCAGGCAAGCCATCCTTGCAGTTGAGCCCTCACTAGTAGTAAATAGTGTTCTCAACTAAAGGCTTTTGTGCTTAATCTTGATGAAGTGATTAATAGTCACTAAGTCACCCATAGTATTGTATTGAATTGAAGTTTCTTAGAGTCACTGTTGTATCCTGTAAAGGCTTAGAGTGTTTCAAAGTCAGTTCAAGTAAAGTTCTTAAAGTTTATAGTATTATTCTTGGGCCAAGAGCATCACTAGTCAGCCAAGAGTGTGACTGGTTAAGTGTTTACCACTTGTAGAAAGCAGTATAGAGTCAAGAACACCACCAGTCTGAAGCAGTTTCAGTCAGAATGAGTGCAGTAGCTCAAACCAAGTCACTCTTTACACAATTGTGTCTTACCAATGCCACTAGTATGAGTAGTACTTTGTATAACTCACTAGTAATGAATAAAATATCTTTAAGACAACTATACTTGATTATTGAAGTCTGCAGAGTGCTTCCATCATACTCAAAACCACCTGAATTTAATATTGGTGATTAAATGTAGAGTAGTAAGAGGTTTAATATGATTGGTGTTCATTGCCATTCCTTAATTCTTTTGTCACTTGCCATTACTAAGCATATTATACTGCACTACATATATGTGTGCACCAAATTTTGGCTTCTGCCAAGCTACAAGACTAACAACAACAACCTGCTCAGTTAACAGAAATACAGGACTAAGGATCCACTAGAAATGAAGGAAATGAAGGTTAGAGGACAATGGACTGCTATCCACACTATCATCTGCTATCAGTAACCCACTTTTTCACCAGAGCATAATGGATGGCTGTCTACCAGTGGAAGTCTGCACCTCTACCTTAATATCATTAAGGATGGTGATCCCATATGGTTTTCCTTTAGAAGAATAATTTAGGAGTGTAAAAAGAGTGAATATAATGGAGCAGATCACTACTTGGCAAGTTTGTCACAGCAGATAGGTATAGAGGTAAGAAGTTGGAGAAGTATAAAAGCACCAATATAACTAGAAAATAAAAAATCAAGCTCATAGCACACTAAAGGAATAAGTTTCTTATCCAAGCCTCCAGCTTAGCATACTTTAACAGTCTCATGCCTAGTATCACTAGCAGATAGCACAGAAGCTCATTGCTATCACTTGTAAATTACTCTCACAACCCAAATATCTTGAAAGGACACTGAGTCCCACTCTTTCACTCTTCTCCACTATTAGAAGCAGATCCTTACCAATCTGAAGCAGGTGGTTCTTGCACCTTCTTGTATACTTACTGTATATAAAAGATCTTGCAAAAGCAAACTGTAATTCTCTCATCAGAGAGTTTGCCACTCTTACAACATCACTATGGGGCTGGATGGTGATATGGTGGTGGGGTAAATATATATGGGGTCAGGGAGTGGGGATTCATTAGTTAATGCAGAAGAATTAGTTAAACCACAAATATAGTTTGTAGAAATAACAGAAGAATAACAAAAATAAGGTGATAGTCCCTGTGATGGTTTCTATGACTATCACTAGAATGTAGAAGGTATGGGTGGTGATGTCAGTGTCAGATGGCATTCAGTTTTCAATAGTGTAGTGGTTGCTGATGAAAAGGGAAGGCTAGAAGCTTTGAGCTAATTGCTAGACCCAAACTCTGCCAGACAACAAGGGTAAACAATGGGCTGTATTATACTCATATAGTCATCCACTGAGTCTCTGACCATTGTCAATGAAGATGTAAGACTAAGATCTTAGCCTTAGATGAGAGGAGTGAGTCAACAAGAAAGTTTAGTGTGGCTAAACTTTAGCTTAAAACTGGGAAATATACAGTGAGAGCTATGCTACTTATATACTAGAGTCTGTGTCCTAATAATAAGGATGAAAGTAAGGTAGTCATATATGAAACAATGAATACAATAGTATAGGTGGACAACCATTGCAAGCTATAGCACAATGGCTGGTTGTCACTTGATAACAATGAGGTAGTTGGTCTATGATCTATGATTGGCACTGAGATTAGATATAATAAGATCAGTGCCTAGATAAGATAAGATAACCATAAAAAATAGATGAAATCATAACAATATTAGGCATGAAGATAGACAGAAATTGGGATAAAAGCATTATTATCCTATCCTAAAAGGCATATATTCTCAAGATACTCAAGTGAATGAGAATGAATGACTGCAAACCAGCTACTGAGCATGTCACAGCTCTCAAACAAGTTTTCCATTACTTGAAGGAGACTCTAGACTTTGGAATTACATATGAAGAGACTATAGATGAACTGATATCTTATTCAGATTCAGACTGGGGAGAAGACAGAGTAGATAGAAGATTAATATCTGGCTATGTCTATATCTATGCAGAGAGAGCTGTTACTTGGAGTTCAAAGAAACATCCCACTGTAGCCTTATCCACTATAGAAGCAGAGTATATGGCTCTCACATATACAGCCTGAAAAGTAATATGGCTACAAGCACTTCTAACAGAATTAGGATTGCCACCTGATAATGTGACTACTATTTTCATCAGCAATCAAATTCATCAAGAATCCTATATTCCACATATGATCAAAACACATAGATATATAGCACTATTTTATTTGCAAGTGCATCACTTCAAATGGAGTCAAAGTTCAGCACTGCATATCAGAGGAGAACTTAGTAGATATATTCACTAAAGGTCTACCAAGACCACTACATGAATATCTATCTGTAGGTATTCTAGGAACTCAGAATTGAAGGGGAGTGTTAGGATAGCAATCCTAAGTGAGTATGAGAATGTACTCAAAAATTGGACATTAATCAGTAGCAGCTGATTTGGACCATGACCTGAACTTATATAGTAACTTATAGTAAATTCTCAAAGTAGTACAAACTGTATTTAAGTATGACATCTCTCTCAGCCAAGTAAATCTCTTATTCCTACTCTTCTCTGCTTAGTTACAACAAATTGAAGTTTATTTGATTGAATATGCTTGAAGTGACATAAGTTTATACTTTCTGTGCTACTGAACACAATCTGTCACTAAATGGCCTACCTGGTGCAGTTTACTTGTACTAAACATGGATTCTGGTCTGTATCTTGGGCTCTCTGTCTGTAACTTTCTGAACTCTTCTTACACACATAAAGTGACCAGGTCACTTAATTCTATTCTAGGTGAGTCTTTGACTCAAAGCTCTTAGCCAATAAAACTCATACTATTCACTTGGTAGTATTCTGGGGGCCAGAAACCTGCTTTCCTGCTAATACAGGCTGGTATTTATACTATTCTACCTCTATCTACATTTCCAATCTTTCCAGGTACTATTAATACACTTGCTGATGCAACCAGGCAGGTATGAACTCACTTCCTGGCAGATATCAGCTCATATTCCAGCTACTAGATAAACCTGATCATACCTGCTTGCTGCAACCTGGCATGCTTGTGCTGTTTCAATCCCTTCCTGGCCCTAGGGCAGAGTTCTCTGGCCCAACAGGTCATATTTCTTACCTATCCAGTGAGCCAACCATTAATCTCTAAGACTTGGGAGGTTACCAGGTATGTAGAATCATACTTGATCTTGTCTCAGTTTCTAGACCGGTGCCATTGAATGACCATTACTGCTGGGATGCTGGTTCTGGACTTTCTGTCCAGTTGGACTGGGTTGCCAGTCCTGTCACCCGAGGCTCAGACTCTTCATGGCTAAGTCCTTACTGACCCAGTGGGTCTTCCCCTCCTTCTGGCTTCCAGGTTATCTTTAAACATCCTTTCTTATGGGTACAGTTACAAACATAGTTTGTTTATTAGTAAAATTGAATCTTATACGCATTTCCAGCAGTGGACGTCCGGCAAGTGTATCAGTATTGTGTTGACCCTCAGCGATGGACATAGTGGTGAGGAAGAAATGATCTTCACCGAAGAACTCATACCCTCCACGAGCTGCATTACAATGATCTGCTGCTTGATAGTTGGCTCCTACATTTTTCTGGTGCGACTACATCGTAACGTCGTTGTTATTCAAGTGTACTTCTCATAACATGTCGAAGGTTTTGTTCCGACCAAAAGCAGTTCATAAAGTAGCCAATATGAAAAAAAGCGTTTAGTGCAAATCGAACCAGGAAAGACAGCTACTGCCTCGGATGCGAAAGGGAATGGTCATAAATAACTCAGGAGCAGTTTCAGTCCCGCAGCGTGCAGCATGATTCAGAGTGATTCTAAGTAGACACGTAAATGGTTGCCTCCATTTATGGGTATTCTACGCATCAGTAACATGCAAATAAGCGACGTTCCACTTTGGGTTCTTTGGGGATGACACTAAAATGCGCACTGTAACTTCCAATAGCAGAAGGGTAGTGAAGCTGATCAGAACTACTATTAACCACGGCGGATTTACATGCATGCGCGGAAAAATGGCATTATACGTTGAATTTTGACTAGACGACACGTCGGAATCGGTTGGAAGTTATCTAATCAAGCCGTACGCAAAGAAGCGGCAGCCGAATAAATAGAAAGTGGTCATCGACGCCATGTTCTAAATGCAATATCATAATTACAGATTGCAAGTTTCCAGCTAATAAGTGAACGTTTTTTTAGAGAAGCATCCGTATGGACAAGCCTTGAGTAACGCCCATGCGAGATATTACGTTTACTAAGCGCTACAGTTCGCTACCTGCCGCTACCTACTACTGGGCCATGTCTACTACTGCTACCAATGCTACCAATGTTACATACACCTGCGCGAGGAGTACGTAGCAACAGAGCTTTTCCTGACGGGGATATGGTGCGGACGATGCTGCAGTGCATAACAACCAATGTTCATCTGCATCCTATTTCAATGGAAATCATTTATTCAATATGAAAAGATGCCTAGTTTATAATAGACCAAGAAATGCATCAATATATATACCAGTCCAAAAGACCTCAATAATTCAAACCGACTATCCAATGGAACACCACATTGCCACATTAAGCGCTCGCGCTGCTCGACACATATCGGAATAACTATCGAACCCTGAGTTACGAGAGCAGCCACGAAACTAAATTCTACTCGCCTTATCAATCCCGCCCTCACTGGTCATCATTCCCTCGTTATAATGACTGATATTTGGCACCCAGTCGACGGTGGTAAGATTGGCGATGCCGCCCATACCTTCCAACATTTTGACAAAGTTCTGTCCCCTGCTAAGATGGGTATTCCCTTGAGCCTGCGAGATATCGCGTGTTCGGTTAAACTTTCAGGATATGAATCGGGAGAACTCACCATTGCTTGACATCTGGTATCTCCGTTCCCGTCATCCGCCTGGGATAATGTATGAGTAACCAGTCGGAGAAAAAAGATCATTATCACTCACAAGTCCCCAAGCGTAATGCATATTACGACCATTGTACCTCTCAACAATTCCAGACCTGCCTAGTTCGCGGGCATTCCCAGTTGCGTACCCAGGGAAGCTGGACTCCAACCCGTACTTGTAAACGTCTGTACCATTGCAACCGTCGACAGAGACTGGACGGTCGGATGTCAGCCAAAGTAGAGATCCCGGATTCGCTTAGGAGTTGTGAGAGATGAGGCACTCTCACCGCGAACAACATAAAGAGCACTCACCGACCCAGAAATGTAACCGATCATCGTCGTCGGTCGAGCTTCTCAGGGCGGCATACCGCTGGGCCATCTGGGCACCAGCTGAATGTCCTCCAACGACGACAACCTTAATCAAACAGTAAGGAAGGCTCCGTTGAACCAGGACAAAATTGTTACTTCAAGATTCGGATAGACAGTCTTGTCCATATAATACGCAACAAGTGAGTCGAGTACATCGTAACTGCCATAGTTGGATATGGAGTCAGGTGCAACACTGTTATGTCCACTGATCCACGTCGTCTTTCCATAAAGGAGCTGGCCTTCTTCGGCTGCGCCTCCGGATAGGTCATCTTCGTCGAAGAAGCACGGGGCCAGCATCGATATATGCTCACGTATGATGCTAGGGTCATCATACGTAGCTTTGTAAAGCGCGTTGTTCAACGCATTCCAATCTAGGGTACGATCGTCAGCGCTGTTATTCAATGTGGGAAGTAACGAACGGTGCTCACAATACCAGCAATCCCGGGTCTTTTGGTAGCATCAATGGATGAGCAAATATAGACACCGAATTAGAATCCAGCGCACCTTTCCGTGTAGGACAATGACTGCCCTTGTGACTTCTGTGGTGTTCAGACCCGAGTTTTGGTACAAAGGCTACACGAGCTTTAGCCGCTCATCAAATAAGAGAGAAGAAAAGGCGCACCAAGTAGGCACCGAGGTCCTTATCAACAACCCATTTCGGATACCGGGTAGCATCAACGACGTCGGGGAGTCCCTGCCAGCCGCCATCTGAGCTACCACCGACAGCCGGATTCTCATTGCTCTGCTGAGCAAGCGTAGTATAAAAGAGTAAAAGGAGTATAAGGAGGGATAAGAGAAACATGGGTGTGCTTCAATGAGCAATCTCGTCAGCGAATGCTCCAATTTAAAAGCATTCTCCCTCGAGCTGCGCAGTGGCTACTGTAAAAATATCAACTCGGTTCATGCATCTCATTGTCTAGGGCCCGAGATTCTTGGCAGAAGGAGATATTTTCGTGCTTCGAGACATGCCCTGAATCGGAGACCAGATGAGATCCTCGTGGTCGGCGATAAAATGTGAAAATGTGTCCATAGGAGGACCGGAGCACTGCACTGCATGAGCTGTGAAGGAGTACGGAAACTGTTAAAAAGCCACTCCATAAGGATAATTCCGTTCGTTCTTCATGTTCCCACATGTTCGCGTTAGGTACGGGTTACGTAGAAATTGAATTCCGGTGAATGTTTGACCACTAGCCAAGAGTAGCTCAGGTCACATGATATCGTGTGACATGACCAAATTGACTCTCGAAGAAAAAGTTAACTTCCTCGTATGGATATATTCACAGTAGAAAATAAATATTGTGTATTGAAGTGTGTTCTATTTGATCACAATAAAATTCTTACCAGCAATCATATTATTCAATCAGAAAGGCTTTACAAATCTCAAATCCTTCCTCGAGGTCAGCTGTGAGGCATGAGGTTTTCAAGACATCTTCCTGCCGAAATTTCACTGTGAGCTTAGTCCAATTAAGCAGGGTTGGGACTATGCAAAGCGGCTGTACCGACTTAATCCTGAATATCCCCGAGATGATGTACCAGATAAAAATGCACTGGAAGCTTGGGAGAGATGCCATTTGTCAGCATGTGTCGGTAGGTTCTTCAATCACTTAGAATGGCAGTAACGGTGGACATTCCTTTCCTAGATATCTCAACTGTTGGTTTATGGATGCCTATACACATGCTTTAAATAGTAGACCGGTTGCATGTGCAGCCAGGCATTATAGATGACATCGGGTGCTACCAGAAGGCATTCTCGAAGAATGGGAGAATG
The DNA here is from genome assembly GCA_030407005.1 of Desarmillaria ectypa. NCBI lineage: Eukaryota > Fungi > Basidiomycota > Agaricomycetes > Agaricales > Physalacriaceae > Desarmillaria > Desarmillaria ectypa. The sequence continues at coordinate 116,291 of JAUDYN010000008.1, forward strand.
AGAATATGGTATAAGTGCGCTATTTCAGTTATAAATCGTGAATTACTCTATAAATATGGATCTGCTTGGAAATCCCTTTCATTTCCGACTACTTAGCCTTGTTTCAAACAACTTTTATTTTCAATATCTGATGCATTTAGCTTGTAGCAAGTCCTACGTCTACTCGAGTATCTGGTACGCTTAATTTTGGCTTGGTTGTCACACAAAGAGTCACATCACCTGATCACCGGCCCAGAGCAAAACCGTTTCTAGGAAGGGCCCTGCAGAGGGAGCTGAAATGGGTAAGGAGCATCGAGGAATACGCTTTGATGCCAGGCACCCGATCCACCACCCCTCGCTCGAAGTCTTTGACTTCCAAATGTGAATCGCTAAGACAACCCGGTACCGCAATCCCGAGCCACTTCATCCTTCCAGTCCTGCTATATGGGTTCACATTTGCTGACGTAAAGAAACGGATACATTTTGATAACTAGCAGTGCATTATGAGTATGGCTGTCGTTGCATATCGATATGGACTGCGGTAGTGAAGTGAAGAACGGGTAGTCTGAGGATCGCATGGTTGGAATTTAGAATGCTGGTGTCGTTATAGGAAAAACAAGTTTTAAGCAACGGACGGGTTACGGAAAGTGTCGTGGAAAGAGACGGAGTAATGGGAGCATTCGAGGACAGTACATGATGAGGGCAAGGCTAGTGCACAGGGGACTCCCTCTGGCCCATGCTTCGATTTCGTTTATCCAATAAGCATATCGTTATCGCATAATTTCGATTTCAGGGTAAGGATTCGCCGCATGGTTTGAGGTGTCTACTAGCGCCCTCAATGGGATGTCATTCTATGGATAAAATAACGCTTTCGTAAGTGAAGCTCAACGGTGAATCATCGGTAAAGGCTCTAGGAAACGCATAAATGTTCCCTGCTAGATATGCTGGCCATAATGACCCGCAACAACCGTCACCGAAGGCAATGCTGCTAAAAATAAGAGGTACCTTTGCTTCCTCCGAGCTGGCGAGATCGCCGAGAACATTTTGCACCGTCACGACATCTGTCAAACCGATAAGACCGGTTTGATGTGGGTTACTAATCAAAATAATGGAATTCGCGGTGAGTCCACCTCGGGACGAACATAATCCGTGGGCCTTCATCATCCTTGCCCTTGTTCATTCTTGAAGCTCTGAGTGATGATCGATGAAGCTTGAAGCTGCAGAGAAATGTACACCTGATTCGTTGTGGGTGCACAGTACGTAGCCCACAAAATGCGCTCGAGGAACGAAGGTGTCATTATCTACTATTTGGTAGGCAGAATTCGCAGATAGATTTGTAGGACAGAGATACGTACAAGGCGCATAAGCATGGATATATCGTCGAAGTTCTCTTTGAATCAAATTAGCCAGCCGCCAAGAGCAAGGGCGACATACGCGACCCAGCTTTTGCAGAACAGATATATGACTATGCAAAGCGGATAGTGTTCACACATTCCGTTCTGACAGAGGTATAGTCTATAAGGCGGGGAAACAAAGTTAACAAAAAGCGTGGATTGTATAGGGGGGAAAAGCCTACTAAGATATTCATATTCGCATCCTAATAGATCATGGTCTCAACAACGGGACGAGTAGTAAGAAAATTCCGCTGCGACGTCTGAAAGGCGTTTAACGAGAATTTCCGGATGCCGTCAGCCTAGTGATGGTTCGACCATTACATAGGGTCGTTATCACGATTTCTCGGTTTTTCGCCTAAATGTTCTTGGATTGAGAGATGGCTGTCCATGAGTAATTAAATATGAAGGCAATAATAAAGAAAGACGGAAATTGCCTGAGAGGTTAGAAAATGAGGCGTCGTCAGGATTTTTGTGGAACCGTACCCGTGGTAGTCGAAAATAACAACCGTTTACTAAATGGAAAGTATGTTGTCAAGGGCCCTCCGTTCCCACGCCACAAACGCGTTTTCACCTCATGCACTTTTCAAACTATCGTGTGTAGCTCTTCGCGTTTGCAATAGGTATGGATAAACATGCCCGGATATCTCATACATGAACTTCTCTGTGTGTCAGGAATTGGAGGTGCTTTCCTGTCCCTTTTTGTCCCCATCTGGAGAGAGGTTTGGCGCGTGGTAGCTACAATGCTTGCAAAGGGCTGGCTTTTCACCATCGTTTGAAAGATTCAACGTCGCTGCTTTACACCAAGTTTCAACAATGGAAAGGATGTTACACTAGAATGATCATTGTTCTAAAGTGGTCATGCCCCGCTTCGCTGGCTTACTGATATCATTAATCTAGTGTTCTAACAGCGTCGCCTGGGCCGAATAGAGTATTAATTGAGCCAGTAAAACCGTCTCGCTAGGTCTAAGAGGTAGAATGCGGTTTAGCTGGTGATAGTCGCGGTTGTAGCTACGAACAAACGGAGAACATCGTTGTCCTGTCCTTTGATTAGAATCTTTGGCTGCGGAAGCTGGGTATATGAAGCAACGAACATGGTTCCTTGCTCATATACTATATTTTTCCTACATTTAATGTGCAGACTGCACCGCCTGATCTTCCCCAAGATTATAACATTGTCATCTTTGGTGCCTTGACCAGAATCTGAACACTATAATTCTGCAAGCCTGGTTGCACGGTGAACACATTCCTCTATTTCTGAGATATCTCTTCTGGAAGCTCATCTCCCAGGTCTTTATACCGGCATTGTAACGATCATTTTATGGACTATATGTACGTTGACTGCCCTGAACAGACTTGGATATTTGCTGCACTCATGATTTAATCTCTTCTTCCAAGCATATGAGAGTATATTCCTGTGTATAATCAACATAACAGTCTATGTTATTTCGGCAATACCGTTCCGGATTGACTGGGTATTTGAGCACCTTGCATTCATTGAACACAGTGACAAGTATTGAATTAGATACGTATGGGACAAGTCACGATTTATATACACCAAATTGTTTCTACCTGCAGCTGTTCGAATAAAGCTATCAGAGCTTTCAATTCGATTACAACTACCTTGGGAATTCAGAGACACAGACCTGCTATCTCTCGTAGGGAGTGCTTGAAGTTGAGAACGTGGATGACCGCATAATGGAGGCTCATATAAGGAACTAATTCCTCATCTGGAACTTACATTGGCACCAAAAATGCGGAAAGATTATGATTTGCCAACAGATGTCTAATGCTCTGTACCCTCATTTTTTTTTCTTCCTGTCGAAGACATTGACAAGGGAGTGATAGTCTGAGTATAATCCGAACTCATGACGAAAGCCGTCCTGAATGCTAGTTACAACTACGCTTTTAAAGTAACCATCTTAGATGTGCTGTAATGTATTTTTGAAATACGATGTATCATCTTGTAACTATTTGACATATCAGTTAATTAACGGGGCATCCTGATCTACACAAAACTATCTACTGCATCCCAGGTATATCTCTATTGGTAACACTGCCAACGCGGAGATCATACCGTCTCCTTGCCCGACAATCCCGACAACGTTTGATGGCCATCATCCGGGAAATGGCATACTTGGCTGTTATTCGTATTCTCTTCCCGAAAACAGCCGACCAAGGGTGGATGATTCTCCCACATAGCAACCATCTTTTGACGATATGAGCTAGCTTTAGCGTGAGCTGAAACACGTCCGACTAGGAACGTTGGAGCGATAGTCTAGAGAGGTTCAGATTCCCGATGAAACGGAAATGCGAAGTAACCTCACCTTGATATAAGCAGCAATAATATCCGTGTAATAGCCTGTTCTCGAGTTCTTTGACACAAGCACGAGATAGACAATTAAAGAAAGTGAATACATTGCTGACGACTCGATCAGCATCTCGACGATTTTTCGGGAGGCGCTCATCCTTGGAGTGTGCCGAACGATGCGGTAAGTAATCAGGAATGTACAGGTGATGTTAGTGGCGAGCGTCAGCGAGATATAAATCAATGACCAGTCAATTACTGCCGCAAAAACTCCAGTCTTGCTAATTTCCTTGGTAGAATCGTGGAAGACACTGAGGATTTGCATTACTTTCATGACTGAGAATATGAGGGATAGGAATACATGCAAACGATGAAGAAACTCACCCGTTCCAGAAACAGCACAGATAATTGGTAGGGAAACTAATCGCCATTGGCGATCCCAGAGGATCCAGCAGCGCCATATCTACAGGACTGTCAGCTTCTCTGTCCTTGACCCCACTACATGAGTTGACATACAATTGTAATATCGACAAGAAGTGTGCTTGTGCCCCCGGTGATACCACCAACGAGGAAATATGCTTTCCACCATGGGCTGATGTCTACCAATGTTGTGTACACGCTGTAATAATTGTCGCCACATCCAATGAATGCACGGCGCTCAAATGCCCAGTTCATCCCGAACAGTATTGTCGAGAGAACGTAGAGTGTTATGATGATTATGCGCAGGAATGTACTGCGTAACTTCTTCGGAGAAGAGACTGAGTCATGAGTTTAGCAAATATCCAAGACTGTTCAGGATAGTCAACATACATATAGTCCATAAAGTGATCATTACAATGCCAGTACATAGACCTATAAGACAAGTGTCAAGAATGGATATCTCAGAACTAGAGGATGGACTTACCGTGCAATAAGGCTTGCAGAACCATAGTGTTTAGATTCAGGTCAAGGACACTAAAGATGACAGTCTTATAATCTTGGGGAATATCGGGTGGTGGAGCCTGCATCACAAATGGGCATATACAAGCAAGGAGACATGCTCATGTGTTCATATACCTGTCTTCTGAAGTATTTGATCGAAAATTTATACCGGGAAAGAGAAATAGGTCGGGAAGAAACAATCGAAACGTCTGAACGCCTCATCTCATCAGTAGTAGCAAAGACATGAGCAGTGATGAGGCTAAGCTCCCAGAACAATTGCTGTGATGAGATATCTTACGGATATCTCACCGCTTCGACCGGCTACATGTACTAGCAAAGATTCAGCGCTCTGATATATTGTGACTAGATGTGGGTCATACGTCAGCAAGAAGTTGTATCGCATACGCTGTACAGCCCATGGCTGAGTTAAATTAAGATGCATCATATCTAAACTCTAGTGGCGCACGATATACAATTATATCAATCAGGAAATGAACCCTCACCAATGATGAAGCAAAATTATGGGATAGTAATATGTAAACATAGCAGCTCTAAGTTCACCTTGATCTACATTCATTCACCTAAGCATACTAGTAGTTTAGCGGACATCAGCTCACCTCAGTAGGCAACAACAGAGTATGTCCTCGCTGTTAGATTGATACTGCTGGCGTTGTATCGGCATAAACCTAAAGACTCAAATTGGATATTTACGGCTGAAGCGGCAGATCATGGAATGGAGGTAATGGCGTCGATGACGCTTCCAATTCCGATTACTTTCGTGCTCCTTCTCTGCCCGCTACGTACAATTAGTTCCTACCTTGTGTCTATAAGGAACTCGAGTCAGAAAGCACTTGACGTCGACGTAAAGCCCAGGATTGACGTCAAACTTACGTGATGGGTGGTAATGAACAACATCATCTTATGTATTAGATCTAAGCCAAATTCGAACTTGATTGAAACCGAACGCCAAACTGGGCAAGGTCTACATACCACCTGGGTCTCCATCAAAATCATTGGACCTCATTTCCGCGAAGAGTCCCGCTCACATTTCGCTCAGGAAACGAACATGGAGGACTGAAGGCGTATGAGAATAGGAAGCTGCTGTGCAATCATCGGACGGGTTGTCAGTCGACGATGAAGGCAAAATGAAAGCAAAGGTTCCCACGTGGTGGCTGTGTCGCCGAAGCTTGGACCGGTAGTAAGTCCCCACAGCCTTTTCCCTTACTATCGGCAGCACTGATCATACCTGTTTTACTACTTCTCTATTAATTCCCTTCATTGAACGTCTAAGAACTGGAGGTCTCGGGAAACAAAACCAAGGATCAGTCTCGCTATTTTTAGTTAATAAGTCCATTCTTTCGTTCCTTGACCAGTTGCTTCATAGGACCCAGACCATCCAACAATGAAAGCTTGTTCCCCAGGTCCTCATGTTTTATCTGTTATTTTTTCTTGGCAGAGACAATATCTTGGAAGCATGAGTAATGACCGCCGTTCTGTACGGACTTTTGATCTCGGGAAATCATCAATATCTGATCTCCTTGATGATAGTCTCTAGGCTGTAATATATGCGTCGCATCATAGTATTGTATCAACGGAGTCACTGTGTTTGGCTTCCTTCATGGTAGTTTCAGACGATATTGTTCCTTGTTGGAAGGTACGAGTTCCTTTCAAGTCAGTAGTGATGCGCTCATAGTTACACAGGTAGTCAGCGCGTCAGGATGATGCAATCACAGTCTAGGCACTGATTTCAATGGTAGATTATAGAACTAGGAACACTGTGCTCCAGGTGAAACGTACGTAGTGACTCCATGGATCTCCATCCTTTTCTTGATCTTCAGGAGTGCGTTACATAGGATCCATATATCAAGTAACTTCCCTGGTCGACAAATTACATGGAACTTCCCCCCGCCAACCTTTCTCAACATGACAGAAATCTCATATTTGAGAGTCTTGACTTGAATTTCAACCGGACGATCTTGGAATCGCTGCTGCAAGGCGAGTCAATTATTCCTTCCTTGTCTCCCTTTTTTAAGCTCATATGACCGTAGGCCTATATACCTTTATTGTAGCAGTAACCCTATGGACTACATGTTTGCCTATCTTCCGCGATGATCCCATATACTGGATTAACACCTCATCTAGGTTCTTCTCCAAAGAAATCTGGCAACGCTTTCCTGCTTACAATCATTGTGATTCTATACATTCTCACGACAATCGCTTTTGGGGTTGACTGGTCGTATCAACGGCGCGCGTTTATCCAGAACGGGGACAACTTTTTCAGCGTCTTTTTTGCGCTGCAAGCTATTGGGCCATGGTGGAGGGCATACCAGCTCGTTGGAGGTATTAGCGGGGGTTTGAGCACGTTCATCGTCGATATCACTATAGTATGCTTTTTCTTCCGGCCGTTTCGATCTCTCAAAAGCTCACTTTTATAAGATATGGCGTTGCTGGGTGTTTTGGGGCCGTCGATGGTGGATTGTCATTATACCAACCCTTTGCGCTGTAGCTGGGACGAGTAAGTACCTCCTAGTTGTCGCTACGTGATCTTTTCGATTGATGATTTTAGTCGCAAAGTCTATGCAAATCCGCAGTGTTTTCATCAATACAACCAGTAATATTGGTAACACCGGAGGATTCGCAGCCGATATCAACTGGCCTTTGATTTATATCTCCTTGACACTTGCTACGACACTTCTGTGTACCCTCTTAATTGTGTACAGGATTGTTCGCCTGGCATCGAGAGTGAGCTCATATGGGAGGATTGTGGAGATAGTGATTGAATCTTCAGCGATGTACTCACTGGCACTGATCGTGTACTTGGCCCTGGTGGCGAGAAATCTCCAGTCCAGCTATTACGCCGATATCATTATGGCATACGTCAAAGTGAGGCTTCGTCGTGTTTGCTTTATTGGGTCGAAAGGCTGACATTTCAATGCCACGGTAGGTCATTGCGCCTACACTCCTTGTTGGACGCGTCGCAGCTGGTTCAAGTTCAAACCCTAACAGCCATACAATAGTCCATTCAACAAAGGACCGTAGCTCAGTGCTAAGCCGATTTAGAGCAAGAAAGCGGGAGACCATTATAGTATGTCGAGATGTTGAAAACTCCACTACCTCATTAGAATCTTATGGGAAGTCTGGAATGGAGGGCGTTTGATATTTACAACCTGTGGTATTGGTGGAGGTTTGGCGTTCGAGTAATTACGTTCTCATATCAAATGGATCTATTCACTGCGTTGACGAGTCGTTCTGAATATTAGTTGTGATAGGATATATCGTCCAGGATGGGGTTGCGTCTTGGCCAGCCATGGTGTGAACTGATACCAAACGAGAAAGTCAATTATATTCTGCGTGAATGTACTTGTTTGATCAGAACTGGAGGGCTAAGCCAATGGCACATCCTCGACGACTACGATCATCTTCTGATTCTTTCCCCCCTCAAAAATTTCCATGGGTAACTTTTTATGAAGCACCTTCGACTCAATGTCCATAACCTTGCGACATCGACGACGCCCACATATGAACCCAGCCGTGAAGAGAAGTAACCCCAATAAAACCCATACAATCACAAGAGTCGGATTCCACTCCCTATTTCTGGATAAGAAACATGATTAACGTCGTTCTGTATACGACTTACGTCTCATTGTTTCCGAATAATGTCCATTTTCTGCACGAGTATGTTAAGCATCCATTGCATTTCAGTAACTTAATTTACGAGCCTTTCTTGGCATCCGGATGTCTCGCCAGAATAGCAGACTGAGGGTGCTGCACTAGCTCCTGTAGGCCTTCGCTGCATGAAGGATTACTTGGAGTATTTCCCATGGGAAGTTGATACAAAAAATTGCTGCAGAAGCCTAATAATCTTCATTCGGGCTCATCGTGAATACGATGGATAACACGTTGACATATCTAAGGAAAGTTTTCTGTGTGGAAAGAAGGATTGTAGCACAGATATTTGATACAGATTGGGTTTATAACTCTAATAGAGCTCATACATATGCTTCAGCGCACGCTGCGTGGCATCCCTCCTCTGCACTATCATTGTCTTCGACAATATCATCATGATGGATTGTGATTAATCTGCAGTGTGGTACGTATTGCTTCCGTATTTTCCTAGATGGTTTAGAAACAGCCTTGAGAGATATGTTATCTCGGTCGTTACTTAAATAGAACCAGGAGAAGAGGTACTGAATTAGTACTTACGAGTTCAATAATATATCACGAGGAAGTGATATGTCGCACGAAGTCAATGGCTTCGACCACTCTGATATCAGTGACTATAATGATCATCTACAAATAAAAGGTTAGTATGTATAGGTTAACGAAGAACGGATAGAGAATGTTGATAGTATACAGCATAATAAGATGGTTGTGACCTTCAAGACTGTGTGCTCTATATCAACATGTTCTGGCATCTGAGATGCAAGTTGGTAAACATAAACTGCTTCTTCCAGAACAGTGGAGAGGATCACCAAGCTCGCTTTGTGCATAGCGTATCAGATGGCACCATAAATAGTCCACTTTCGCAAGATAGCGTCGCCAATGCAGTAAACATCGGATACCAAAGATCATCATGTAGCTTGGGTTCCAGGTACGATGATTCATGAAAAGATGAAATGAAAATGAACCAGAGTCGACTAGTTAAACGCATTTGTGGAGGAGAATTTACAGTCTAACTTGGAAGTTTTAGATATACAACTGGTGGGTTAATCTCGCAATTGATGTTGTACTCTGTTGCAGCGGCAGCGGCAGATTGCAACACGGGGGCCTAACCGAGTATCAATACGTTGACCATAGCTAAGCGGGATCAGCAATAAGATGGCAACTTTTTCCCGCTGCAACGCCCGAAGTATGATCCCTAAGCCTCCCGCTTGCCTTTCCCAACCAGGAAGGAAAGGCTGAGAAGGTATACCACGGCGCCTTCGCCTTGTCGCCTGATAGACGGCAAGCGCAGCAGAGATAAAGAGGATCATCAACACAACACAAACCGTCGCAACACCCCCAAAGGATTTAATATGGCCTCCATGGACGACTGCGATTCCCTAGAAGCGCTCGAGTTTTCCGATGACCCTTCATCTACTACCAAAGCAGGCTACGAGCGTCCGCTTTCTGTGCTGATATATCAGAGGCTATCGAAGAAAGCTGTAAGATAAACTGACATCACGTCTCCCAGTCAACGAACTAGGACGACATAAAGATGTCCCCTTTGCCGGCGAATGATAATGACACCCTAGACTGTGGAAGTCTGTATTATCACGTTTCGGTAAAATTTGGTGATTTCGTACTTCCCAACACACTTTTTGGGGTAAACAGAACGAGTTTCACATCGTAGCCTGTGTCATGTCAAGGAAAACTTCAAGCGCATTTTCCGGATCATCCCAATGAAACTGGTAAGAGTAGCATAAGATCGGGAAAAATCAGGAACCGGCACGGGAGATGATGGACTTGACAGGCAGGTGCGCACGAAATGATTAGCCCCATCAAAAATCCTATACTTAACCGGCATCACATCCGCAGTCATCAACTCTTTCACATAGAGAACTGACCTCTAGATCTACCTGATGGCATCCCTCCCAGCTACCCGACGTCCTACACCTGCACAATATAAGATGCACGGGGGAAATTTTTTAAATTTTTTAAAAATTAAAGGGATCGCCTTAGAGGCGGCCCGAAACAGACGGTAACGCATGTAGCCTGCTGAGATATCGTCAAGATGCGGTTACAGACCCAGCAGCAAAATGCCTACCATTTTTTCTCTTTCTTCGTCACACTTGAACCGCTTCTCAGTTAGCCAAGCTCCCGAGGTCTGCCCAAAGCTGTACAGTGGGCTCTAAATCTCAAACGGCCCCGTGAGGTCAGCAGCTGGTTCCATAGCCGATGGCAATAAACACGAGTGAAATGGAAAAAAAAAATCAAACATACCTCTACTATCTAGCCTCATTCAGCGACCTCGGACGTAACTACCAATATCCTTGCTAGGCATGGTTGGCATCGACGGCATGACACCATTATCCATATAACAGCAAGACAAGAGCCATCGAGTATACGATTCAAGGAGCTTGGGTCTGCTGTTACCATAAGTCTATGCAACAACAAAATATCAGAATTTCCCCACCGCAGCTTGCCCTCAATGATACCCTCCGCTCCTCGAACCAATAGAAGACACTTCTTCAGGATAGACAGAGTACTCGATACATTCTTATAATTATGCAGACACGGTAGAAGAGGCGATAAGAGTTGGCGTTGAGTTTTGACTGAGAGGTAGGAGGAAAGAAAGAGGCATAATGTTTGTTAGTCTTTGCCATCTTCTTCCCATGCCGCAATGCGGCCGGCTCTGCCGCGCTCCTCGGATTTGACTCGTTCATTGCGGTCAGACTCGCTTCCGCGCTTCGTGCATCCTCTGGCAACAATAGTCAGCCCTATCGCAATACCAAGTCTCTTCCAGAGGCTCAAGTGCGTCAGCTCAGCACAACCCATGACAACGGCAATAACTTTAGGGCTGTTTCTTCTTTAGCTTCAATTTTCTTGAACCTGGGGGTAACAGGTGCATCGTAAATCTGGTCATCATGGACTATCCAACACCCAATAGCCGCCTCAAAATTCAAGTACTGTAAACTTATCAGGCCTTCACATCACATGTTACGGTTGCCCGGAGGATCACTTTCTTTCACTTCATTGTTCAAGGTGCCATTCGCTGTGCACAACAAAGCCTTTTCACTTTCGCTTAACCATACTCATAAGGCTTAATGAAAACATCTTTCAAGTAACAGCCTGGGCCTGTCGAAGCACAAACGTTTGAAATTTGACGGAGTGGCAGTCTTTGTCTTTGACATTGTCTGTGCCCTATAAATCAGCACTAGGCTTTCTCTATGCTCATCTTCTCCCACATTCGCAGTGCGAAGTGTGTTTTTTCTCTATTTTATTTTCAAGGTACGGCATCGGTTATAAGCCCACGTATCTGTGCTGAAATTCCGTATCATCTTCCAGAAGCTCTTATGACCAGCAACATTTCTTGTTCCATCTGTGGGTCTACTGGAGAACGTGAGGATGTTCTTGAAGAAAATTACGCAAGCTTACCATTTTTAGACACTCAAAGGAAGGGACTACGCGTTGAGGAATCCTCCGAGAAGGAAACTGTGACGACCAAGGATTTCGGCGATTTACCCCCAAATGTATTGAGAAAGATCTTCCTTGCCCTCCTAGACGAAAACGGTTTCAATTTCAGCGATACCAACCAGGGCCCGTGGATATTCACCTACGTATGCAGCTCCTGGCGAGCTGCTGCGCTCGACCATCCATGCTTATGGTCCAATATCATTCTCAACGATTCCTCATTCAATGCGCATAGTACTTATCCCACCTACCCCCCGGTATACTTGAAACCGCACTTTCCTCGTTCCAATGTATGCATACCTCATCGACGGTACGACCCTCTCTCGCTACTCTCCACCGTGCTCTCGCGGGCTGGTGCTCATGATCTCTCACTACACGTGGATTTCTCGAAAGGACACACCGATCCCTACCAAGCATTTATCATGCGGCTGCTCCTTCTGCGATTGGCACAAAAGTCGAACCAGTGGAGTATCGTCTTCCTCCATTTACCAAGCGGCGTGGTAGACGACCTCTTTGGTATTTACTACCAGCTTCCAAAACTCGTGAGCCTGCACCTTGCGATATGTACCAGCGCTGAAGCGTGGAACTACGATACGATCACATTATTCGAGAACGCGCCGATGCTGGTGTTCGTTACACTACAAGGGTTTTCATTCTCCACCCGAATCTTGCTTCCGTGGCAGCAGCTTATGTATTTTTACGACGACCGCAATTATCGACATCAGGTCAACGCTGCTTTCCCATCGATTTTGTAGATCTAGGCGCGGAGGTTGAGCATTGGGCGTAGGCTGATAGATAGAAGACAAAGGATCGTACATATCATGGCAAATGGTTAATTTCATCTTCTGTTCTAGTACCTCTTAGAAGAAGCTTAGTGACCAAAGACATGCGAAATTTCTGCTTAAGCACTATCTCACCTCAAACAAAACACGCGATAGGCCCTCTTTCACCTTTACCGCCACTATCATGGATAGATTTGGTGGGTCTAAACAAATCTTCTATTCTCTAAAATAAACTGCTTTACTTTTTCCATTGTACTCTCCAGATCAAACCAACGCAATATCAACACGGTGTTTAATATTTCTGGGGGTGACGTTGATTTTCCGACGAAGAAAAATATCAAGCAGCTATTCCGAATCCTTATGAAAGATTTGAAATGACGGAATGCTGTTTCGATCTGCATTCCTTCTGAGTTGATACTAATGCTTGATGTCGCCGAAGGAAACGACCCGCATTTCTCAAAACTACACATCGGCTTGTCCCAGGTTAAGAAGGCGAATGGAAGTCTTGGCGTCTCACCTATCCGTTTACTTTTTTTAAAAAGGCTTTCAAAACGATGCCAGCTTCGAAAGAGGTCCCTTTCGAAGGACTTGGTGCTGAGAAGTTTGAAGGTCTGTCGTGGTCCCAGGTAATGTCCCTGATGAATGTCTAGGAGAGCATGAATAGCTACATATCGTACACAGTAACATTTCATCGGCTCCTTATCCTCGCCTGCGGATCTTCAAGTACCATTCCGAACGTCATTTCTCAGTGAACAAGGATGCTATTGTCCATGCTGGCTTGAAGTCTCTTATTGTCTGTCCCGGCGTTTTCATGGAACAAGTGGAGCTTCCCCAATTGACAAGCTTGATGGTGATGCCTCCCTCGTTAGATTACACTATCAATGTTTCCATCGACATGCCAACCGCTTCACAGCAGATGTCAGTGCATTTTAAGTCATAAAAACTGAAAAATGAAAAGCTTTCGTTCTAGAAAAGCCTTTCTCGGCACTGAAAAGGCCCTCAGTAAAACGTGATAAAAAAATTTCCCCCTATGGGATTAATGGAATTACCGTACCTTTTCGTTTTACGGCGCTTAAAACAAGGGCATAGAAGCTGAGGTTGAGAAGGAAACCTATTAAGGTCTTATTTTGGGCTATCGAAAACGCACCAGACAGTGCTTCGTCCGAATGCCTACTCCGGTTTCTGCATGTCGACTTTGCTATCGTAGATACCTACTTTTTCGGCATCTTTGACTCTGCACCGGGAACCACTCATTTGAGAAATTCATTATCTTCAGTGGAACCCTGCAAATAATGAAGCCTTCGAAGATTTATGGCTTCGTATAAAGGTGCTTGCTGACAGTGGGGGAATATGATACAGAAAGGCGAGGACTATATGGTCATATTGAGATAGAACGTCGGCCTATTGAAATTACTGAGGTTCAAGGCTGATACTACTCGGGGACTCGCGGATCTTATCCTTGAGGATGTCGCTCGGCTGAGGAAGGTGAAGGATGAGGGTTTAGTATCTCCCTCTGTACTACATCGAACGAGAGTTATTATACAACTGGTCACTGGGATCCCCGGTTCGACCAGGAAGATCATCGTCGCGTTTACATTTGAACTGTATTAATTTTTTAGCTACTAACCTTTGGCTTTCAAACATAATATATTATCATAGATCACTTACATCGCATATTTCCCAGTTTAGAATACCAATACAGTAAAATTTCTTCTAAAATGCAGGCGAACTATTCTGATCTCGACGTTTAGTTCCCTGGCTGAAAAAAAAAAAAACGTTAGTTTAAGTTTCAGCTTCCCAACAACCAAGGTTTTTTCATTTTTTGAATTTATTTTTGGTATTTGAAGAGGCGATAAATTCACGGTGAAAGACGGTTAGGTCACTGGTTGGAGTCACTCTAATTTACGTGTCGCGGTACTGAATCACGTGAGCGTGGCGACACCCGTCGAGGCTCCTATTTCAAATTACAATCTATCCCTTATCCATCACCCTATCCACCAGTAATGATGACCTAGGAAGCCTTAAAGCACGAAGCGCTTCTAGTTGCATCAAAATCAGATACGATAGGGCTAGCATCCTGGCTCTCTGCTCTTGTTTGCAACATTTTAGGCTTATTTTTTGGGCACTCTGGGTCTGGGCATCGGCCATCCGCAGGCTTTTGGTGAGACGTGTTTGAACATGTCCCCTCTCCTCGCAGCTATACTACCCGACAGACTTATGCTGCGAGCTCGTCCCAAATCGGTGGTCTACGGGTGGCGCTTTGCTTAGGCCCGCTGGTGAGTCATTCTACGACAGCACTAGTAATGATAGACGCTGGCACGTATGATATAGGCGCTTGAGCCCCATTCCACGCCTGACTCAGAGGTTTGAAACAGCAGTAGCGTACCGCCTTCTGTTCTGTATGACTCTAACGCTGTCTCCTTGCATCGCACCCGCTGTATGACTCAGTATTGGGCTTCCTGTGTTGGGCTGTCGAATACATTTTATGACTTGTTTTGACTCGGGCTTAGAAACTTATACTTAAAATGGGTGCACCGTGGCTTGTACGTCTACTCATGCCTCCGCACCTTCCACGATTACCTCAACGATCCTGGGGAACAGGATCTTCCTGGTCAGCAGGCGAGATATGCCTCGTTCCCTATGTAGAGAATCGACGGCAAATGATTGCTGCGTATCTGTGTCTTGTTTCACGTACGTCTATCTACTTGATTCGTATGACTGGTTGTTCTAATTGTGTTGTAGATGTTAGCAATGGCGCCAATGGTGTAAGTCGCGCTTCACCAATTTCGTGTGTTCGTCAGTGCTGACTCGGGTGCGCTTTATCAACAGCCATTGAACTCCAATTTTTGGAAGCCATGCGGGCTCCTACGATAGTATTATCTATCTGATGATGTACGAGCTCTCTACTCGTATCTTGCTCTTGTGTACTTACTCATTCATTTTCTAGTATGATTAATTATCACGACGCACGCTCAGCGTGCCGCTCACACTTCTCATGACTTTGTATCACCTGCTTTATCCTTATTGTTTGCTTTCGAAACGGACTTGCGGATCGTGGGATGTTTTCATACCTTACCCATACGGCATATCATCATTCATAGTGTGGTTTAAATATTTTCTTATTCATATTACGATATCCCCTTAAGTAGCGTACTGGAACCCCCGCATCTCCATCGCAGGACATCTCCGCGAACTGCTATTTTAATAAACGGATCTCCCTCTACAGTGCTCTCAAGTTCAATGACTATCTGATATGAGTAATTATCTTGTCGGTGATGAAGATTTGGTATTGTTCTGATCTCGTAGGGGGAAATCACCATTGATGATTTACGCTGATCAGTACAGGATATACCACGGTGGAAACACAACATTTTGCTCCCGAGTGTTGCATCTACACTGCAAACTTAGTATAAAACATATGGTAAATGAAAAAAGTGCAAGGTGATCTCTGGGTAATTCGCGTCGGATCTGCGAAGTGGGTATGATCACATTGACCCGAGCGGATCGATACAAGAAGCTTTGAATTTTCCCTCGGGCCATTAGGCTACTCTTGGGCTGTTACGTCATGAGCGTACAAAGCGGCAACGAAGCGGTTAGATCTTGACAAGCGGCATGTGCCGCGGCATCGGCTTCGGGACCAAAATTATCTATCCCATTTTTCAACCAAATTTTGGGCACGCGGAAATTGACTCGAATCGCTTCTTGCTTCTTTACCATCACCATCCTACTGCATGACCCATATATCGTCGGATATTGCCATCGCCTTCAGTCTCGTCCTTGAATCGTTTGATCCATCTGATGATGCCGGCAGCACCGTAATCGTCTCAGCGGTCATTTCCGACGTCCAACTGAAATACTAAGCACCAAAATTTCCGGCTCCGGCAGTCCTTATGTGAGCTTTGCTGACAAGCTGAATGGCTTGGGCAACAGTACGCTAGTCGTTGTTTAGTACCTATGGCTTCGAGTAATTGACTCGCCCTTCAGCGTACAGCGTGCACGCCCAACGACAAGTGTAGTCTTCTCTTTCCGTCTGTTCTCGGACATCAACATATCAAGGACCATTTGTGATCTACGCGAACAGAAAGGCAGAAAATACATGATATCAAGGATGGAAGGTCTTATGGTACGCATAAACGTTCCTGCTATGCCGTACTATTCTTACCTTCAGATTGCAGCACATGCCTCCTCGCATCGGTCCCATTTCTCACTCGGAGAATGAAAAAAAGAAAGGCCGCATGTCAACTCCGTTCTATTCCATTATTCGGTTGGCCAAGTTAAGATTGTCATCGGTAGAACTCTCCTATATAACCGTGATGGAACACCCCATTCCGGCTCTTGTTCTCCTTGGCCATGGACTATACTGCTTTCATCTCCCGCTTACCCATCAGCCTTTACGGTTATGTCCCAGAGCAGACAGCATGTATCGTCTTCCTGGTATTCTTCTCAATTTCAACAGGTAAGCGCTCCTGTTCCATCTCTTCCCTGATGTTAATCTCGTTTCAGCTCTTCATTTCTGCCAAGCAGTCGCTTTTCGCCAAGCATGGGTCTTTCCTACCATTTTTCTGTGTGGTGTTGCTGAGATTGTCGGATGGAGCTGCCGGCTGTGGTCATATAATGATATTTTTCTTCTGCGGCCCTTCGAAATCCAGTGCGTTTGCGTGTTCTACTCCTGTGTATTAGCTTTTCTAATTGTCTTTCTCTAGGTACTTTTGCCTCATGATTGCGCCAATATTCCTTTTCGCCGCAAACATCGTGATCTTTCTTCGGATTGTTCAGCGGTTGGGTCCATGGTACAGCTCCTTCAAGCCCAAATACTGTGAGCTATACCTTGTCTCTTCCCGGCGTATTGTTTGTCTCATATTTTATCAGACGTGATAATTTCCGCCTTGTTTGTGAGTGCTCTGATCTTTAGAATACACTTCGGCCTCTGACTCGAATCTTAGGCTGTATTTGCCGCGATTCTAATGATAGTCGGTCTTGGCGTCGCCCTAGGGGCCGTTCCACACCTGGACTTGGACCAGGTCAACACGGTACACGCTTCTGTTCCACTGCACATTGCTGTACTGATAAGAAGCCAAAAGGGTATCAACGTCGTTCTGGCTGGCGTCGCCGTTCACCTTGGTCTGTCCATCTTACTTCTCATCTGCCTTCACTGTTGAACATTCCTTTCAGCCACCCTTGTCCTGTATCTTGCCTTCTCTGGGCTATTCTTCGTCCGACATTCCCTCGACTTACCCAACAGTGAAGCAGTGGAAAGCTCTCAAGGAACAATCATTCCCCGTGCACCATGGGACAAGCAGGTCCTCGTATTGAGCGTGGTCTTGATGTTGGATATGTTCTGTATCTTCGTCCGGTGAGAAGCCATTCGTGCGAATTATATGAACTCAAGTAATAATTCGTCTTCGTAGCACGATATACAGAACCCTTGAGCTCAGCTATGGAATATTTGGGAGATATATGGTCACCGAGAGGTTTGTCGGTAAGCCTTCCACCTTCTCGTTCCTGTACATATTGGTTGATGTCTGCTTGTAGTTACTATGGACGCTGCGATGATGGTGACGGCCATGATCCTATGGAATCTCGTACATCCGGCATTATTTATGAAGCGGCGCATTGATACCGAGTAGCCACGATACCCCTATCAGCAATGAAATGCTGACAAATCATCTTATGACCATAGAAGTTTGGATCCATATACGCCCATAGTGTGAAGACGCCCCGCCTCAGGCGCTGAAGCAATCAGAGCCGCCAGTTTGTCCCGAGGAAAAGTGATGCAACAGCAGCTTGAATGATCCACGCCTTCGCAGCGTCTATTGCATTGACAAGGATTCTCGGCCTTTCGGCAAAGGAAACCCCGGCCCAGACGCCTGCCCGCTTAACGCATACTATGCCCTACGGTCGTTCGTCCTTTTCTGATGGTATATGTAAATGTGTCACTTGTGTTTTGTCCAGTGAGCAGTGTGCCTCGGGTCAAAGCTCATCGTTCAATATCCAGTGTATATAGGGTTCAGTACCACCGCTGCGCCTCCATCTTCATCTTCCCTTATCTCAATGTCAGCTTCAGCTAAGTTATGTATCACTTGGTACGTATCATCGCGCTCTGATGTTTGTGAGATCTAATTCCATTTAACAATCTTACATCGACTGGACATCTCAAGAATTCCGTGGTCGCATCCCAGTTCATGTTCGACTTCTCAATATCGAGCAGTCGACGCTCCCTAACGTTCAGCCCGTCATTAAACGTTACATGTGTTGTTTGAAATCACCCATGCGCAAACATGCGCAAAGATGGCGACATCTTCCCCCGAGAATGACATAGCCTCCCTCTGTATCCGAGCGATGTGCACCTTCATGCACGATATTTGTCATGGATCTTGAGTATCTGTAAACTCGGTGCATGAGTCAACGCATGCCTACACTCGGCCTTCTCGGTCCTAGCAGTGACTCACACATAATTTTCTTTTACTTTCTCTATTCTTCTTGCTCATACTAGAATATAATAGAACATTGTAGAATATTCATGACTTGAGCCTTTTAGTATATAAATACCATCTGTAACCTTGTAGAATAAAGAAGGAAGCTACTCATCTTCAAGTCCACTTCATTGTGTGAACTAAGCATCTGATCGGTTACGCCTAGCACTTGCCAATCTCCTCGCTTCCTGACTACGCCTAGCACTTGTCAGAAACCTCATCAGTTATGCCTAGCGCTTGCTGAACAACTCGTTGGATACGCCAAGCACTTTCCGACACCAATCCGAAGACTACGCCTAGCACTTGTCTTCATCTACAGCCCATAATAGCTCCGCGCTCACCAGCTGCTTCCTACAGTAACTGCTTCGCACTTACTGACCCCTTTACCTCGCAAACTGGACCTCTCAGGTCTCCTCACGAACCCTTGCCGGAATCTATTCTATTCCCTAACGACATACATCTCTATAACATATCCTACCTCGCTTCGATCATCACTTGTCGCCCCTCACTCTCATATCCTGATTTCGGCAGATTCCTAACATTGGTGGACACATTGGGACCTGAGTATAGGTCCTTGTTTCTTATCATTAAAGGTTTGTGTAGCTGGTATATACTTTTATACAGCTATTGGTCAAATCTCTGTCAGACAAGTAACTGGTTCCGATGACTTGGAATAAAGAATTATTTAGCCCTGACCCTGGCAGAAGATATCATTCTCGCAACCTCTGTGCTTTCTATAGCATGGACCAACATGAGCAGATCAAACACAGTACACCTCCTCCTTGTGCAAGACATACTTGTCACTCATCTTCACGGACAGGCCCTAAGCACCCAAGCATTGTACATCAGCCGATACTTCATCCCTTTGATGGGCCTTTTCGGCGAGGAACCTACAACATGAATGAAATAATGGCAGTCACAATGGGCAATACCATACCCCTGTCAATGCTGGCTTCGAAGATTCTACAAGAGCCCAGGCTGACGTCTCGTAGAAACGAGGCTATAAGGATCATAAAGAGTCATTTCAATGTTGATCTTAATGAGGCTTGGACCGTCAATGAGGAACAGTACAAGACTACCTTCCAGGATGAGTTCAAGCTCCTAGACAACTTGTTGATGGAGACATGGGCTATCCGTAGGTCCAATGGTGATGTTGGGTTCAGCATTGATTATTGGCAGTACAAGAAACTACAGCACGCATTATCAGAACGGAAACGGAAGGCCCATCAGTCACTCATAGCTCATGGAATAGATGATCCGAAGTGCCCCGAATGGCATCAAGGCATTGATACCTTTATGACGGCAAATGACTTTGAATTGCAGGCTTTCTACTATCGGACCTCAGTTGAAGATTTCCTTGCGTTAATTGACAGTTGTCATAACTGGGGTACGAGTGAGCCATTACCGACACCGTTTCAAAGATTTGAAAGTTCCATGCGTCAATCCAAAGAAATCATCTTGCAAATAGAGCAGCGAAAACGAGAGGATACTTTGGATGCTCCTGCTGGAAATATTCCAACTACGACTAAAGAAGCACCCTTGCAGCAGTGTAGATCTAGTGGAAAGATATCCGAGACTCCGATAGCGAGTTCGTTGCCCTCCAAACATTGTTCTAAAGCAACTCAGACTTCCATCAGTCATGATGGACTCAAGTACATGATTGCCAAGCCAGACATCACAGATCATTATGCACAGATAGCTACGGAGTCGCAAGGAGACCTCAATCTACTATCCGATTCATATGAAGTAACCCTTACTCACCCGCAGTCAATGGCAGGTCATAATGGGAGTTCTCATGACATGCCTGTCTGCAGGATGGCACAGAAAAAGGCCCTTACTTCTGAAATTTTTTATGCCTTTGGTCCGTCAAAGGAAAGCATAAACTCATCTACCATTAATGAAGTAGCATCCAAAGAAACAAGTATGGATTCGCAGAATGGAGATGAATCAGCACAAGATAACCATCAGGGACAGATAAGATGAGCATCGGAAAGGGAACGGAAAACAAGCAACCAACAAGAACTGGTGCCATCAGAAGTCATGGAAATTGAACAAGAATCAACCAGATCGCATGTAGAACCTCCACAGGCTGCAGAATTCAATAAAGTATCTTTGACGCACAAATTGCCAGAGAAAACTGAACACAATCAGTTAAATCGGAGCATACAACTCAGCACAAGTCCAAACGACATACCCTACCCCATTCATATCATGCCTATTACAGTCTCTCCTATTCTATTTTCTGAAAATACCCAAACTAGCCTCCTCGGATGCTCAACCGACCTAGCATTGACCGCTCTGTTTTCAAATGTTCATACAAGTGTCATTGGACCTAAACGACACAATATCCATGCATCAGGAGGTAGTGTTGAAGGGATAATTGTGACCATAGAAAGCCCGGATGATTGCAACCAACACCATAAGGAAAGAAGCCAGTGCACTGGACTCTTAAGTGGAGTTGATGATCAAGGGAAGTTCATGGTCAAGCTCAGTATTGTCCTTGACAACAACATAGATCTGGAGTCTTCTACGCTCAGAGAGGAACTGAGATTGTGCAAGGCAGTAAGCACAAGCCAACCAATTCTGGGATTGATAACACAATGAAAGAAAGGCTGCGATCAATATCATCAATATCATTCCCATTTTGGAAACATCTCACCGGCAATGATGCAAGCTGATTCACCTTGCCATCATTGCATGATAGAGCTGTGCTCTATTCATGCATCTCCCAAATGACATTTTGAGGCATTCAACAACAGAAAATATTTTGAATCAAGTACAAATATTACTCCAGGGCACTCCTCCACCTATACACTTGTCATCACTAGCCGTGTTTCAACTCCTGATTCTAAATTACTCTTAGACTCATCTGATAGTGATGAACTATGCTTCAAAGACAGTCCTGAATGCGTTGAACCTTGCCCTCCATATGTGCAGGGTGTGGGATAAAATTATTCCTATCCATTTGAAGTTACAACCATAATCAAGTCCCAACTGCTTCACAGAATAATTCAAATCTATGAGGTTTTACAGTATCACATCTTATTATTGGCTTACCTTTCGCCTCGTTTCCGCATGTGTAGACTGGGGGGGCTCTGTCATGGATCTTGAGTATCTGTAAACTCGGTGCATGAGTCAACGCATGCCTACACTCGGCCTTCTCGGTCCTAGCAGTGACTCACACATAATTTTCTTTTACTTTCTCTATTCTTCTTGCTCATACTAGAATATAATAGAACATTGTAGAATATTCATGACTCGAGCCTTTTAGTATATAAATACCATCTGTAACCTTGTAGAATAAAGAAGGAAGCTACTCATCTTCAAGTCCACTTCATTGTGTGAACTAAGCATCTGATCGGTTACGCCTAGCACTTGCCAATCTCCTCGCTTCCTGACTACGCCTAGCACTTGTCAGAAACCTCATCAGTTATGCCTAGCGCTTGCTGAACAACTCGTTGGATACGCCAAGCACTTTCCGACACCAATCCGAAGACTACGCCTAGCGCTTGTCTTCATCTACAGCCCATAATAGCTCCGCGCTCACCGGCTGCTTCCTACAGTAACTGCTTCGCACTTACTGACCCCTTTACCTCGCAAACTGGACCTCTCAGGTCTCCTCACGAACCCTTGCCGGAATCTATTCTATTCCCTAACGACATACATCTCTATAACATATCCTACCTCGCTTCGATCATCACTTGTCGCCCCTCACTCTCATATCCTGATTTCGGCAGATTCCTAACAATATTTGCCTCGAATGCCACCCTTCCTTGCTGGAAATGAAATAAACCCGTAGGGGCATGTGATAGATCATGGAACAGTCCATTTTCTTCCTTGAGGCTCTTCTCTTTGCTATCCGACAACCTGGTAGAGCTCCTCCAAGTGGCGCTCCGGCACCATCTCTTGCAGGCCGTCGTCCGAGTGATCAATTTGGTGGGCTGTTTTGGTCCACTGATGGGGATCTTGGAGATGCTTATTGAATATGGGGGGGAGTGGCCTTTGTTGGCGAGGAAGGTGATGAATGAGATTATCTGTGTGTTGCACGTGAGGGAAGATTTACCTCTGGACCCTACGCTCAATCCGTCGGATGCTCTGGAGGAAAAATGGGATAACGCTTGCGAAGCTTGGGGAAGAATGAGGGGGGCCATCACTGGTGATAGTGATATCTTTGAGAAGTGTATGAATCTGAAGGTTTGTTTTGATGATCCTTCCTTTGGAATAGATGGCTAATTTTGTCTTTTCTTTTAATGGAACTGCCGCACAAAGCCACGCAAGGCAAAAATGGGGAAATGCACGCGATGCTTGGAGCCGGTGGTGGGCTAGCCGGGGTGTCATGAGATGATATGGGATGCAGGTCCTAATAAGTGTGAGTGTAGGAAAGTTCGGGAAGAAACCTTGTGATGGTTACATATGGCCCTTCCTGGCAGTGGGTCCTACATCATTCTTTTACGTATATCTTCTGCGCACAACTATCACTAATGTACTAGTATCTTTAACCCCGTCCTATTTTGTGATCCGAAAGTTTCATCATTTTCCTGGTTAGTGCGGCGTTCGTCTATCTGCATTTTTGAGATCTGCTTGGAGGTTGGATATCCAATATGGTATGAGAAATCAACAATGATAATCTATTTCAGTCTACGATATGCATATGCGCACAACAAAGGAATTCTCTCAAGTACAGTCTGTATAAACAATATGTATATAATTTTCTTCGTATGGAAGCATCAAGATAGACATAACGGCAAACGTACAGTCATTAAATTGGCTTTGTTTAGACCTGCACTTGAACACGAAGACCCATTTCCCGGAGCTTCTTCAAGCGTGCCCGCGTTTGTTCCATTATCTCCGGTCCTGGATATCTAGTCCCCAAGGACACGTCCTCCAGATTCATTTTACGACGATGTTCGATCATGTCAAGGAGCGCACATTCATTGACTTTGTGCCGCCACACAAGTTCCAACGATTTCAGGTGAGGTATTAAGTACGCATCGTTTAACAGTGCGTCGATGAAGCGGTTTGAGATGGGATAGTACGGCGCGAAAAGCGGATCGATGGGTATCCCGTAGAGACACGGTATAGGTTCGTGGATGACGAGTCTGGTAAGGTTGGTAAGCGGCACAAGGACCGCGAGGACCTGGGTTATCCGTATAGGAATTTTGTCAAGTGTGAGCGAGGATATGCAAGGGGAGGACTGCAGCAAGTTTTCTACAAATGCGGCCAGGAACGGATAGCGCATGTAGACCATTTGGGCAGCATCAGCCTCAGGTCCGTACTTGTCATCTTTGTGATACGATATCTTGAGATGAACGAGGTTCGGAAAGCGGAAACGTTTCCCGAACCAACAAATGTTATGCGTATCGACATTGATGTCAAAGGTCAAACTGGTGATATTAACAATTTCATACACCCCTGGCGTCTGGGACAAGCCGGGCATTGGTTCGGTGTCGTCTTTTTTCCGTTTCATTGTGGTCGTGACAACCAGATTCCGAGCATTTTTGAAGAGAGGGAACCAGCAGAGGAAGTTTTCGCAGATGATGGTTTCAACGTTTCTGCTCCACGCGCCGAGGCGTGGGAGCATCTTCAACGGTGAACGAAAATTCGTGCTGTTTACATTGAGTCGCGTGTAGAAGGTGCGTAACAAAGGCATTTTTGGCTCTGTCACTCCAAGTTTGTAGAACTGTTCAAGGTGCGTGTGTCCCACACTGATACTCTCGAGGCTATCAAATGATGGGGTATCGCTGATGAGGCGGTGGACGTATTGAGAACACAATTTCGAGGAGAGTAAATCCAAGCTCCTCCATCGCTGAATTCTCGTACGTATGAGATCTATGCATGGTAAGGCATAGCGGTCCATGTCGTCGCCATGCACCGTGATGCAGAGTTTATAACCCCCTGCACGGTACAGCTGGAGATTGAGCAGACCCATTTTGGCCGCGAGTAGCCGTCGTGAGTGGTCAGCTGAATCAGATGTGTAGAGTGGCCAAAAATCTTGGTGCCACCTGAGTGACCTGTGGATCCGTAGAGATACGTCGATGTTGGACCACAGCTCAGGAAAAGAGAGAGCGACGGATCTCCACCGTCTGCAGATGAAGGACATCTTTAAAATGGTGCGCACCGCTGGACGCTTGTTCTCCACTGCTGCGACTCCAGCAAAAATTAAGATAAAAATGTCGTCGGATAGTAGATTGTTGATTGGAGCCTGCTGGATCGTCAGTGGGTAGCCTGTCATTGAAGTGGCAAGGAAACATACCACGCTCATTTCCTCCATACTATGAAGTCCTGTAGTCAAAATCCGACACGTTGAGAGAGCACCGAACATGAACGGAGTTCCAGGTGAAACAATGAAAGTTCGTAAACAACGCGGCTTTGAAATTGAAACGCGTCGCGTTATGGTCACGTACATCAATTACGTCAGCCTCCGGACTTAGAAGGACGGGGTCATCATATCAAATGTGACATTGTGTGACATTCTCATCAAGCGTGGTCAATTTCGCGCGTCTACTCAGTGGTCATACATGTATTTATGTGAAATACATTCGTTTTGTACACCAACAGGCTGTCTGAAGCAGTTCTGTACCAAAATTTGACCGCCTTGTAAGATGTCCAAATTTGGCAATCAAACATACAAAATGTATCTCATCTTGCAGATCGAACAGATAAATTACTTCGGGATACCTTATTCTAAGCAGTAACAATGAATTTTTTCTCAATACTTGACAATGGTAGCGAAAAATAGTAGTTTTTGTCACAAATATCACGTGTAAATCATGTGATGACCCTGTTCTACCTTACCGCCTTCGAGCTACTGCCTTCATCAATACTTTCACCTTGCATCCGATTTGTTGGAATCCAGGGTGTTGCGCAGGGTATACTCCAGGCTGGTAAAGCCAGATGTAAAGGAATTGTTATTCTATGGCTCCTACAGAGCTCATATTTATACTACTTCGCACTAGAATCTAGAATGTACTACAACTTTCTACGACTCTCTTGCTTACTCATCGACTCTCGGCACGATGCCGGATTGCTCCTTCTAGAACTTTCCAGCAAAATCCCAACACGATTTGCATAAAGCAGCCCCCCGAAACAATATCAATCGATCTTTCACGCATGGCCGTGCTTGATTAGACATTGACTGTGCCATGTAGAATTCCCAAGCCTCGCAACTAGGTATCCCGCGTCCTTGCCGCTTCCCAGATTGTAGTTCACGTCGAACAGCAACGGTTCTTAGCGACAATACTACGATGCAGGGCCTACCCCATTAACAAAATATATGTCTTCTATAGGTGTCTCAAATTGTTTCTCTAACATAATGATCAGCCTAATGCAAACACTCCCATTTTGCGATGCCCATCTGACAATAAGGCTGTGACCATCTGCAATCATTTCGTCATATATCTCTATATAACCCCGAGGCTTTAGTCTGTGAGCTTCCCTGCTCTCATGATTCCCATTCTGCTCTATACGTAGGTCAAATATACTGATATCTCAGTGTCCATTGATTACCTCGCTAACCTTCAATAGATTCCTATTCATATTCGTCCTGCGAGGATTCTCGCTCAATATCACAGTACCCACTCAGCCTCAGCCCCGTACCAATGAAACTATTTCAGTACTTCTGGTTCCGAGCTCTGACGACCCGTCTCATTTCTTTATTGTCGTTCGGAAAACAAGTCCGCCGGATGCGGGCCTCCCATCGTCCATACAGCGGGTAGACAATTTCACTGAGACTCGGAACGAGTCCGTTGTTCTCAAATGCGAAGGGTTCGTCCTTGAGAACTATGCATCGTATAACCGGCAAATGACCGTATATGCAGTACAACTAGGATTGAAGCCATTAAAATTAGCCCCACCCAAGCGTCAGTGGTCCTTTCCTGAAACCAGCTGCCCGTATCTCACTGATAATATCAATCAGAAACAAAAATGTCACATTTGCTTTGAGTCAACTCTTCCATGTAGACCAAGGTCCGACAATGGATGTCTCGTGAGTACTCTCGCACTTCTGTATCACAGTCAACATCACCAGATCCCTCATTCAGAGCACCCTCCCTTTCTAATGCCTTTGGATCTGCTACAGTGACCTCTGCGTAAGTTTACACTGAACTTCAATCTAGTTACATCTGATGGATTCTGATAGAACGGACCCTCCAACAGCTAGTGCATCAGACACCTCACCGTCGAAACATGATCATACAGCCGCAATCATAGCTGGCGTTGTTAGCAGCGCTTTTCTTCTTGTTCTAATTGCAGCATCCATCTTCATATGGCGATACCGCAAGCGCCGGAACATCCCACCCTCGCGCGCATTCCTCAATGAACTCGATGATAAAAGGCAACATAGAGCATCATCGAACGATCACTTGCTGAATGTTCCACCGCCGGCATATTCGGCGCGTATCAGCCGATTACCACCATCTATATCATGTCCTTGGGAGCCTCGAGCTTACGATGGTCCGCAACTTTGAAGATGCCACTGAAGGTTTAGATTAAAAAAAGATTATATTGATGAAGGCATGTTTCCCTTTGATTCTATGTCGCTTCTATCTAACAAACATCTGTAGTAACATCTAGTTGTGATTTATTTCTGTGCGTCTTTTTGATATATTGCATGCAATCTTTAAAGATATATTAAATTAAAATTTCAATTTCATTCACCCTACCTCCCCACCGCATGTAAGCGTCGTGATGGTCCGACATCACCGACTGAGTGGAGGACGAGCATGATGACACAGAGTGAACCTTGGCCTCACATTTGCTGCCTTGTGGGCGGCATACCCATCCTCCATGCCAACTGAAGCGACCAGGTTGACAATTGTACCCAAGCTCAGAATCACTCAGGCAACTTGAAACAATGCCTAGATCCTGTAGGAGGAGGAGGAATGTTTTATAGTCGTCCTCATACATGCCGAAATCGTTCCTCAAGTAATCTATTCTATATCATTTCTTTTATATTTGTCACCGACATCAAGCGGCATCGTTTGCCCCTGGTGGTAATTTTATGGCCAACCAATCGTCTCGATCAATGGATGAATTCAACGACCTTACGATCATATTATCACCATCATCATCATCATCATTACACTGCACATCATGATTAAGTCGGACCCGTCACTTCGGGGAAATGACGAATCACCGAAGTTTCAGCGATGAGGCTGATCCATCTGTAATATTCATGGCCGAGGCCATAATCTCAAACATTCGCACATCACGGGCTGTTCAGCCGGTCCAGAGGCAGATGGTGTCAAATTAAAAGCGGTTTTCTTGGACCGAATAGGAAATAAATAATACGAGAACCGAACTAAATAACTATTACATGATATTAGCTTTCGAAAAGATGGGTATATGTACTTTGCCTCCGGGAGGTGGGGAAATCGTACATATCTGTTTCTTTAAAGGTCCGCAGAAGGCGTACTATCGTATATGGAGCAAAGTTTATCCCATTGATCTACGCGAACGTAAGCGTAATGCCTGAGACGAAGTAGGATCAGCCATACCAGTTGGATTAATAGTGCTGTTCCAGCTTTCCGTAGCTTCTGCGAAGACCACGGCAAGACCACTGGTGTGTGGAGATGGTTAACAAATTGAATAAGAAGTAGCAGAATCACACGCACGCCTCCAAATGCCAATCAATATGGCTATAGAGAGTCATTAGCACATCAATCCAAAGTGGTACATAGATACCGACCAGTGAAGGAACCAAGGTCCTGGGTTATCAGTCGTGAATCGGATGGTAACATTGTCGCCTTTGACGCCGATATTGACAACATCCCGCCTCACAGGGTTCTGATAGTTGTAGACGGTACTACCAGCGCTGCGGACAACGTCGAATGTGTGCTAGTCGTCGGGTTTTCTTGAGAACAAGAAGCGAAGGGCAGTGTACTGAACAACTCACCCCGTGTAAATGGAATGGGTGCTAGAAGAGGCATTAAAGATAGCGTCAGATAATGTATTGCTCTTATTGGCACGATAACGAATGAACCCACCCCTCCACCGACGACACCCCCTGGCATAGAAAGTTCGATGGTAGACTTCGCTGGCAATGGGAAGACCGAACCCTGGGGGAGAAGATCGCTCGCACTCTGTGCACCGCTCAAAATTTGCAGAAGAACGGGAGTTGTTGGGGGAGTGAATTGGGCGCCGTTGACTGTGAATGTTCCCGCCGTCGTCTGTATAGCAATCCAATACGACGGAACTATGAAATGAAGAATAGACGTACAAAAGCAAATGCCAGGTTGAGCGCGTAGTCGACACCTCCGATTTTAGGGGTTCCGGGCTATATTGGATTCAGGACATGTTCGGAAGAAGTATCAGTGAAAATAAATTGGACTCACAGCTCCAGGGTTCTCAAGTGGCTGCAAGGGGTTATTAAGCCGGGTGAATGGGAAAGGACATTATACTATAACGACATACCACTAACTCGGTCTCATTCATCTTCAACACGCTCGTGAAAGTGCCGCTAGACGGTTCCGCACTATTGGCGCCATCATATCGTAGAATTGCAGAGTTGATACCACCCCCGAAACCTGCAGTCCCAACGCTGGGATTGGCACGTATCCCTTAAAATGATAAAGTCAGGTTGATTCCTATATATTGGAGAACCTTTGGCATACAATAGTTGCCGACTCCCTGGTTTGCATTTAACTGGAATTTACTTCAGCATACAGTATCTTAATGAATATGTGGGAAAGAGAAACGCACAACGAAGGAGTACCGTTGACCTTACTGACATTAGCTGTTGTTCTGAAAAGGCAAGGGTGGCGTAAAACATACCCGCAAAGATCTGGATTTCATCCACAGTATATGGGACGTGGTTCACACCATCGACTTCGATAATTGTCCTACCCATCATCGGTCAATAAAAGAACCAGGGGTAGAACCAGAAGAGTCAATCACATCAAATGGCTCTCAATGGAGACGGTGAACGCCGCGTCACACGCCACATTCAGCATTCTGATGCGGTACCTGCAGTTCCCATGAGTGAGATGCCATTAGGTGCACATAGGAAACTCACCGTGTTCCTTTTGTAACCTGTACAATGGCTAAGTCATGTGTGAGGTCTCCGAGGCTCCACCTATATCACTGATTATTATCAAGGCTTTAAGGCTTAATACTTGCTTACCTTCCCAGACCGTTAATGAGTGTAGAGTCCGGAGTGCTGTTTATTGATGGTCAATGGCCGCACTTGAATGAAGATTAAAGGGCGTCACGGGAATCCAAGTTGCTTCGCAGGGGTGTGATACCAGTCTGATAATGTCAAAATACTGGTACTGTCTGCCGCGGAGTCAGGATGCACTCAATTATGGAGATGTGATGGATTTACCATCATCGACATCATACAAGTCGGCATGTGGATCATTGGGGTCATAGATGACAAGAGGCCCTCGCAGCCCATCACAGTATTGATAGACATCGTCAGAGAAGCGGGTGATCCGCGAAAATCAATGCCTACACAAATGGGAGTGGTACCAGAACGTTCCAGCCTGGTCCGTAGTATCAAAGGTGTATAGGAATGAATCTCCCTTTGCTATAGGGCATTGGTTTACAAAAGCAGGCCCGTCAGCCCACCCAGTACCCTTCTGGAAGAGACCGTGCCAGTGCTGAAGAAGAAGCATGAGAGGCAAAAAGGTTTCAGCGGAACGAAAACATACAATGGCCGTGCTCTGCAGAATCGAGTTGTCTGAAAGCTCGTTGACAACGTTGATTTGGAATATGTCTCCCTAGCATAGTGTTTATGAAATATCTCGTAGTCAGACAATCAAGGGGCCAACCTTGTTTGCTCGAATGAGCGTTCCATCGATATGCGAGTTCGCCAATGCAGCGACGCGTCCAAAGCCATCGGGATCAACGTCACCATTGGAAATGACGAGGTCTCCCTTGGGGCCAATGGTTCCCTCGCGTTGGCCGCGAGAGCTGGCGAGAAGAAGAGCAATAGTGAGTAGAGACGAGATGGAGAAAGTCATGTCGACCTGGAGAGGAAGACGGTGGTTTCTACTCACTTTATACCTGCTTAAGGTGCGTATGAGCACCGAGACTCGGATGAGAACTTCACACACTTTCTATTGAGTACTTAAGGACGCCGTGTCCGTGATGCTAGCACTTGGCACCTTCAAAGATCCGTTAGTAATGGAGACATGGAAAACATGGCGCCGTACTCAAGCCGTCCTTCTCTAGACTCGCGTCTCAGCTTGTTGGATGACAAGGTACTAAACAGTCAACTCCTTCAGTGCAGACTGTATTTCAAATGAATCAAGTTTGGACTTGTTCATGCTAGAGACATTTGTGCAGTATGCGGTCGTCTTGGAAGGTACACAGCTAGGAGAAAAATGAATCCGGAGAGCTTGGCTTACCATGGCCCGAAACCTGGATTGCGATTATCGTGGTTTTTAGCTGATTTTATTTTCATGGCGGAAGGGAGTGGCAGTATCAGAGCAACTTATCGAAGAGGAAGAGAGCATGTTGATTCGATCAGAGCCAAAATGGTATCCTGGGTATTGACGCAGTCCAAAGAATTTTGACGGGAATCATGTCCTTGCAGGGCCGTATTTTTTTTTTAGTTTGACAAACTGTAAATCAACTATTGGTGACTCAAGAATATGCGTTTTACCTGCCTCGGTCCTGGCCCTCCTTCCGATGACACGAGGCCAAATCGGTCATCAGGGCGCCAATTCATATACGGGCTCCTGCTCCCCGACTAAAGCAATAGAAACTAACGTCCATCGCTCCTACGAATGATTCATCGGCATGCACAAGACGAAGTACCAGAGCCTGTGAAACATCTCAAATATCAAGAAGCATGGACCTAGATAAGGAACAATATGGCTTTTCTGAATGAATGGAAAGATAAGCGATACGCCGGATGACTCCCATAGAACTCACGAGCAATCACTGAGGCACCACAGTAGTTTCTAGTTTCATTCAACATGCGCACAGATACTGGCAAATTATGCAGATCATCGCAGGAAGGGCGAATGCGAGTCGTGCCACTACGCATGGAGAAAATTCGGGTTCCTGGAGTGCCTTCGTATTCAGGCATTCGCTGTCAACATTAACGCTGACAAGCCGGAGGGCACGTTCAAGCGATGCAAGTGGGAGACAGCGATCCTCGGAGCCAAGGGAGAGGTCCATGTGGTCCGGTGGCTCGCGCTGGGTGCCGGCTATTTGCAATGATAGGAGGAGGAGAGCGGGAGAATTCGCAACCGGTGGACCAGGGTTCGTTGCCGCGGTCAAGCAAAACAGCGGCATGACTTTGACCAAATTCACTTGAAATTAACGGGCATATCATTCATATGTAACAATGCGAAGCGGTCTTTCACTAAAAACTTCTCTTCTCGATCCAGGCGTGAACTACTTCGACATGGTCACTGCTACTTTCATGATTGTAAAAATATATGATTCACGTGATCTGTTAGTTATACACCGTTCAGGTTCATACACAAATACACTGACAAGGTCATCCTCCTTAATGCGATCCTGGTAGCTGTGTATTTATGTCGTGCATTCACAACCGTAGGCTGATGAAGAGCCCCTTGCTTGTCTTTTTTCTTGGTGGTTGTCATGTTCTGTGCAGCGCTGATTCGGATTTTCTTCGGCCGGCATGCTCGGATCGGCGCCGCCACCTCATATAGGAAGGTACATTGATATCCACGCTCTCTTCATTGGGCAATCGCTTCTTTCTCATGCTGGACATTTCCGTAATTCATCGGCTCTATCACACCGTTCGCATTGCGTGCTGCCTTAACAGCATGAAGCATGCTTGTTCCTCAGATTTGACGCCAGGCATGACTACCGTATCCTCGTAGTCATTCTACCATGAAACGGATCACTCTGATGATCATCTATTCTCGATGAGGTGCCAACTCACTATGTTTCATGGATCTTTAGTCCATGCCGTACTATTCTTGTATGCTGTGCATATCAATCTTGGGACATTTAGCAATCGGAAGAAAGCGTATTTACGCCCTACCGGATAAACTCATTTCGTGCGTGTATAATAAAGAATCACAAGGTGTTCTTCATACTGCGTTGTCGAATTATTGTCTTCTGTTGTAAGTGAATGATTTCCCTAAGAATTAAACCCTGAAACAATAACACTATGCATATCCTTGGATTGACGGATATGAGCTCTTCACTGGATATCACCGTATATGATGTTCAATTCAAGTAAAGCACAGCAATCTGTGGATCTGATTGATGAAGAAGGGTAAGGACCCACTTCTCAAACCCGACTTTTCCTATAAACATAGGTGTCGCAAATCCTACCCCCTTGCACAATCTGGTGAGCAACTTTTCCACCTCATCGTTAATTTATAGTGCCCAACCTTCATCGTTGTGTAATATTTGAGGTGAGCAACTAGTTGATTATTTCGATATGCTTTCAATTCTCTGGAATGTTTCTTAGGGCAGCATTGAAATGGGACAGGGGACCAGTAAACCAGAGCCATATTCCACTAGTACGACTGTTGGTCGCACAGGAATGTGTCCCTCCTGCGACATAACGGCATCTGACTCTGACGAGAATTCTAGTAAATCCATGGGGTTGGTGGTTTCTCTCTCCCTGCAGCTCGAAATAATCGTCATTCGCACAGAAAAAGAATCATAGATGACTATGATATTACATCGTAAGCCAGATTTTCGTTTTGAATGACGGTTGCGTTACTCATCTCGCCCGGGAGTTAGAGTTTTCATGATTGCATGGGGCTTGTTGGGGGTATTGCTTCTCATAGCCGCTTTCATAGCCTGGCGTCGTCGAAGCCGCGCGGAGTCCATAGTCGAATCTGAGGTGCTCCATACAACTGCGTCGTCCATGTGGGAAGATTTAGAAAGCGGCAGCAATGGAAAGACGACTCTTAACATTGAGGAGGCACCGCCTGTATATGATTACGATTAAACAGGCTTCAATTGGCTAAATAAAGTAATCGCATTTCGTAAATAATCATTAGAATTTGTAAATAGAGTAATTGAACTAGAGGGAAAGAAACCGTTTACATGCACACACATGAATAATGTGGAAACAGCCCGATAGGGAGTATGTGAATATGGCCTCTTGTCTCATTTCCTTTAATCAGATAGCTGCTAAGAAAGCAACGAAGGTCATCCATAGAATTGCAGTACGACCAAATGACAACCAGATTTCAGAGTTGGGCCCGCAGCGACGACCTGCCCAACAAATGTTCAACGAACGAAAGCCGGAATGCAGTCCAAGTAAGGAAATTAAGATATTGCCTGGAATAATACATTCAATATTGTACGAATCAAGGATTTCCTATGAAATTTCCTGTTAAGCTAGTCGGGGAAGGATTTAGCGTACGGCGGAGCGGGATTAATCTGTCCTCGATATGTGCAGGTAATAGTAGTAGTTTATCTCACACTTAAGACAGATATAGAGATATCCAAAATTGACAACGGCTTGGACCTGTAAGCATTCCATCTTGAGGATTATTCCCATCGCTAGGAACGATATGACATGGTTCGCTTTGGCCTGAAAATATGGTGGCGCAAATAGATCAGGACATTAGAAGTCATCACACTCAACGAATTATTCCTTTAACTATGACCTGTTGCTGGAGCAAAAGAGAAGAAACCCACCGGGATCGGGGATAGATGATGACATTCAAGTTCAAATTGCCGCGGTCAAATACACAGCCACCACGTGGGTACAGTTTTTGTACGACTTTCTCGACGCTACACTCTTTTTAGCATCCCTATATCCGCGGCAAGCTCACGAATAAAATCACGGGCCGCCACTAAACTTCGGTATCTGTAGCTTGTTAAGTAATCACTAGTAATCTTTCTCTCGGCTCCGGAGTAGTAATAGTCAGGGCTGAATCAGGGCGATTGGACGCCCGTGTGAAGCTGGAACACTATAATTAAAGTACAATCACTGCTGTGCGAGGTACTGATTTTTTAAACCGCCCTAGGGCTTGTCAATCATCGTCGTCAGGGACTGCACATCGATTCAGTGATGGCATGCCTTAAATTATATTTACGTACCTTCATTGAGTCTTTAACTGTTTCATTGCGCCTGTCTAACCTGATATATAAAAGGTATCTAGTATAAAAGGTATGCAGACGGCCCCGTAAAATCATCATTCACCTTTAGCCTACGCACTCCATTGAAGGTAAGCCATCTGCTATCAGAGATTATCCTATTCATCATTATACATAGGCTATTCCGATACCTCAGTAAGCCAGGATGGGAAACTCGCCAAGCACACCCGAATTTTCTTTCCCTACCGTCATCCACGAGCGTCCGCACTCCAGGTTTGTGCTCTCCTTTCTACCTACGACGGCTCGCTAACTATGTCACAATAGTAAACGATCATTGTTTGACTGGTCTATCAACACGAGCAACAGTACTTGGTCTACCAATGCTTATTATGAAATCTTATTGGGGGCTGCACTTTTCGTGTCCGTTATGTTGATTTTGCATCGATGGATTCGGACAAGACGGTCCATTCAGGCAAAACGGGTCGCAGATGATTTAGAGAAACGTGGGATACCTATTGAAACATCTAAATGATGTTATTTATTACTAGTTTTGCATAAAGGGACGTCTTCCTAGTGCATAGTATTGGAGTTCCTGGTGGCTGTACGAGCCGTCGGAATCAACCGGCTTCGCGGAGCCGTTACTTACCGTACCCGGACCTTTCCTTTCTTTACTGTTTACCACCATGTCGACATACTAGGTATAAACGAGTTGCTCTTTTCGTTCCCTTCCGTGCTCGAATTCCAACACATAGCGCAATCCCAAGCCGAGAAATAAGACTCGTCGACTTCTGTCACCATCAGCGTTTCAAGATCAACCCTTCACTACTATTATCGAGTTGGTATCCTATGACAATGACCTATGTGATCATCATGTTAGAATGAGCGGTAATTCTCCAGCGCTCACCCAGATTTCGGCCGGGAACCCTCGCAAACAGGCGAGGGTTGTCGTCGTTCAGCTATCTATTTATCTACACGCCGTGTACACTAATAGAAGCAACAGGATGCAATAAAAAAAAAGTCCGTGCCTGACAACCATGATCCCGACATCAACTGCGCTGTGATGCGCGACACTTGATACTCAAACACATCAATGCACAACTGATAGGTCGCTCGGAAAACATAACTACACGGCGTTCTCTTGCCATAGATCCGAGCTCGAGTTGCCTGTGCCAGAGATTAGTATATCTGTTTCAGAGTCTGGGAAGCTGTGAGCAACTCATCAGAATAGAAATATTGGTCGTAATATATATATAATACATAAATACATATCATGGCCTTGACCTTCCCGTACTGACGACTAACACTCTTGTTTTTAAAGAATCAATTCGTCAACTAAGAACATAGAGTCGCGTCGGTATTAACTCAGAATCCAATCAGGATCCCGAAGGTCGAGCAATGTTCTTGAGCAAACATTGAGGAGCGGGACCGCTCGCCCATTTACTGGTAATGAAAGAGACTAAATTCTGTTTATTGTGGAAGAAGCGTCGAGCTCTCAAGCGACCTCAATCAAATGCGCATAGTAACTGATTGTTTTGAGTCAAATGAAATAAAAATCAGCAGTCCAGTCCTACATTGATAAAAGAGCTAACGGACTGCTAAGTTTCTGCCCTATACCGTGTTATGCCTATTTCATTATTGCAAGATGATTAATTCAGCATGGTGGCGTGTGCAAATGTGGACCGGTGTCTCGTTGGACCGGGTTGTCTGCCGCAGCAATCCCTCGGTTCCGCAGCGGCCGGCAACATCCGTGAACGTTTTTCTATTACCTTGACCGCTTCGAACTTTTTTTCAGATTCGCTTCTGGCTGCGTGGCTATTGTAATGATAGGGAAATTCGCTGCTCTTACCATCTTAAGCTTGGACGGCACGTGACATCTGTCTTGGCCTGGTTGTCGTTCCGAGCGAAAATGCACTAGGTCGCTTCTTGACTGCAAAATTCATAATGTATTTGGATTTAATGTTGGGATGAGCCATCTATATTTATTATTGGTATCCGATCCACTAAATATATATTCTTCTAGTATCTTTATTGTTTGAATACATATAAAATACGAGCTTCCTCCTCAATCCGCGAAGCCCGTGAATTGAATGCTAGACTTGAGAGTCTTTCACAACGGCGGCCTGTTCGGATTTCATGTGCTCTAATGTGGACTCAATTTCATCAAAGCACGGGCCCACTGGTGGTTCCGGTCAGCCTGTAGGTCATGCGCCTCATGAAAAGATCGTGACTGCCTCCTTTGCGCCAGCAAGTCGCACGCTGAAGTGATGAAGGACTTCCACTAGCGTGATGATATATTTGGATCTCCGGAGCTCCAATTCTTTTGCTGATCTTGTTATCATGACTTTCACATCCCTCATAGTCAACCCCTCGTCCAGAGTCGAGCTATCTTACATTGATAGTGGCGCACCACCGCAGTCCTCGTACATCACTATATTTGCTATCCATGGTATGATTTTCACTAAGGGTTCGTCTCATTTTTATTCACTGAAAGCAATGTTAATCAATTATTTACGCTACACTCTCAGAAATCTTCCAGCGGGTGATAGATCTCGCACCCAGCAAAGGAGTCCGATTCGTTGCCCTCGACAGGCGTCCGTTCCCAGGCTCCACACCTTTCTCTGCAGAAGAGCTCGGTGTCTTGCAAGCTGCAGGTACGAACCATGCTCAGCAAGAGGCCTTCGTCGAGGCTCGAGGGCATGAGATTGCCATCTTCATCGATACATTCATACAGAAATACAACCTCTCACCAATCTCGAGCGGTGGAGGTGCCACACTTCTCGGGTGGTCTCTTGGTGCGGCATTGGTTTCTGTGGCGATATCGAGTATTAGTACACTATCTGAAGATATTCGTATACGTCTAAACAGGTATATACGTTCCGTCATCCTCTATGGTGAGCTCATACTTTTCTGGAGCCCTGCCAGTATCTAAGTAGATTTCGTAGAACCAGGACCGATTACACTTGGCTTACCTCACTCAGAGAAATACTGGACATTCCTTCGAGATTCAAGCGTGCCCGAAGACCTTCGTATAGCTGCGTTCGGACAGTGGTGCACTTCCTATTTCGACCACGTCGATCTTTCCGAGCGCAATCTTGACAAGCTCTCCTGGGTGTTAGCTTCACCCTCCCGAGTGCCTTCGTTTTACAATGGAATGCCTGCAGCCATTCAACGTTATGGAGATGATGCTGCGATGGACCTGCCGTTCTTGGTTGTATGCTCCAAACAGATCTTGCCAGCTTATCGTAAAGCGTTCTTCGACCCCGAGGTGTTCCCAGACATGAAAAGATCGATATTATGTGGGGATAAGACATGTGCATTCGCTCTTGCTGCATTGTGGGCAGTGCAAGATGATGAGAAGGAACACATAGCTGCAGGTGTCAAAGCGCTCGAGTATAGGATTCTTCCTGGGGCAAATCATTTTGTACGTTTTCAGAGCATTCCTGCTCTCATATTTCGCATGTTCTGATACTCATTGCGGCAGGTGCATTGGGATGACCCTGAGAAAGCGCTAGATGCCTTCATTGAGTCTGCGTAAGCGACCGTTGTCCATTTGTTTCATACTAATGTCATCCCCGAGAAAATATCTGTCGGTAAAACAGCATGTGAATGGGATAGTATTTCTGGACAATCATACTAATGCGAATCTTCATCTCTCTAACTAAGCTTATTGTTGTAATTGGAATTGATCCATAGCCCCGTAGCCACTACAAGTGGAAACGTCGCCATATGTACAGCAGTTACTTGTCTATGTATTTCCTGGACTACGTACAGGTTAGTTATTACTATATGTACAATGGTTGTATTTAAGTAGCTATAAGCTGGCTAATGAAACTTCGCCAGCTTCTAACCCCGACTCTCTCCGGTATGTATACTTTACACATCATATTTGGAGAAGAGACAGAACACATCACGAATTCTCACACTTATGGCTCAATAAGTTGTCCCGTATCTGCCAAAGTGGATATGGCATTCAAGTAAGAGTTCCATTTTACAACATATCAAAGTAGCTATGGTCCGATTATTTATGTACATAGAAGACTACGCCGTATAAAAACTAACTACCGAAGCTGTTAACGGTGTTCATGAACAAGTCCAGACAGTAAAAAGTTCATCAATAGTACAAAAAGTGTGTGATGTCAATTGTAAGAGTTCATCGTTCAACGTAATAACAAGACTCGGTGGCGAACTTCGTTTAAGGGAATAGTAATGATGAAAGTGTAGATGCGGATGGACGGGCAGTAAATTGTTTTGCGTCCTCTTCAACGTGGCAACTGATATGATGGTGGCGGCGATTGACCATTCGCAGGCTCCACCGGCTCAACTGTCGACCTTGTGGGATTTCCCTGTACTAGAATGTGTTCCTCCTCCCTTGATCGCAAATATGAACCTCTAGAAGGCGACGTCGTTATTGTCTGAGGCAAGCCAGAACCGGAAGGCAGTGGGAAATTACTGCATCTACTGTTTGGTGCAAAAGGATAGGGAAGAACTGATGGCGGTGATGAGATGAGAGTACCGACAGAGAAAGGTCTAAAATCCGTGCGTAGACTCTCAGCTTTAGATGTGTTGTCATCTCTAAACCTGCTTTTTCGCCGGCTCCAGAGGATTGCTAGTATTCCTAGTACTGCCACCAGGGCCAATGATCCGATGGTACTGCGAATGATTACAGGTGCATTCGAAGGGCGGGTTGAGGTGCCAGTACTCGGCGATGCAGTAGATGAAGCTATTTGTCTAGGAGGAAGATAGTTAACAAAAATACGAGTAGAAAAGATTCGAGTTAAACCTACACGGCGGATGTAGGGGTAGCAGAGCTGGTAGGTTCACCATCTACTATGTTCTTACCATCTACTATAGCATCCCCGCTGGTCGCAGATCCACCATCCCCACTGTTTGTAGCGTCTCCACTATTCGCGTTCCCGCCCTCCCCAACGATAGCATTTCCGCTAGTCGCATTTCCACCAACCCCGCCGCTTGTTGTAGCGCTTCCGCTAGTAGCAGTTCCGCTTAATACTTGAGCGTTTCCACTAGTTGCGTTTCCACCATCGCCAGTTGTAGCAGTTCCGCTGGTCGCGTTTCCACCATTTTCGCCAGTTATCGGAGGGTCTCCACCGGTCGCGGTGGCACCTTGCCCACTTGTAGTATCTCCACTGATTGCGGTGCTGCCGCGTCCACCACCATTTATTCTAACGTTTCCGCTGGTAGCGGCCCCGCCTTGCCCGCCATTTGTCGTAGAGTCTCCACTGATTGCGGTACTTCCACGTCCACCGCCGTTTATTGTAACATCTCCGCTGGTCGCGTTCCCGGCATCTTTGACATTCTTGAGTATTATAGCGCCTCCACTGTCTGCGCGTATCGTGACGTCTTCACTCCCGTCGTCATGCAAGTCTCTATCGTTGATTTTCCTTGATGCTTCGAAGGTTACGCTCTCAACTACGTTTGTTATAGTGTCCTCATTGAGAACACGAGCATTTTGCGATGTCGCGTGAAGGATAACTGATTCTCCGCCCAAAGGGTCGGTGTGGTGTAGGCTACAGAGTTCGTTATTACTTGGATATGCACAGATAAATGTCCAGAACATACCCCGCGACACCGAATGAAATGAAAGGTTTGTGAGCTGCTGCCAAGCTCTCTGCTGAGTGCCGTTCGCGTCCCCTGCCCGAGGTGACGCATGACGCAAAAGAAACAGGATGGAAACAATGTGTATCCTGCGGTCCCCAAGTTAGAACGACCAGTCTCTCTCGGTTTATTTGAGAAGCGTTCTCGGTCGATATTGCAATAGGGAGACCGAAGACCTGAAGGATGAATGTAGTCAAAAACCTAGTAAAATATCGATATAGGTCAGCTAAGCATCTTGGCAGAGTTGTTTGACGTACGCGTAGAAGAGAGCGAACACCATGACAGCCAGCTGGTCAAGATAATGAACTACCGCTGAGACAATCCCTCTTTAGTAGATATTGCAGAAGCATTGTCCAAATCTCCGTCAATAGCAACTAGTATCCATATGACGGCAGTACTCAATAAATTAATGACGTGGTTGGAAGGACGCCAG
Organism: Desarmillaria ectypa; assembly: GCA_030407005.1. Lineage (NCBI taxonomy): Eukaryota > Fungi > Basidiomycota > Agaricomycetes > Agaricales > Physalacriaceae > Desarmillaria > Desarmillaria ectypa. The sequence goes on from JAUDYN010000008.1 coordinate 157,291, forward strand.
ATGAAGTCCTGCCTAACTTCACGAAGAAGCCGCTGTGCATGATGGAAGGAGAGCGCAGTACTGGTCATTCGACATAACAATCAGACTTTCACCATGGAGCATCTTTCTGAAGCAATATCAGTCAGATGTGTAGAAACGCGATGAACTTCAGTAGATGCGAGTAATTCTGTAGGGGATGATCCGTGATTTCCGATAACTGGGAGAGCGACATTCCTCAATGCTGTTATGAAGAGACCGAACGTCGCATCTGACACACAATTCTACTGCAGGCGTAAAATGACTGTCGTCATGCACTCACGCACTGGACTAAGTGATTGTTCAATCGTCAACATTCTCTTGGACTTAGTTCTATCAAATGACTGACAGATTGGTCGAGTGCATACAACATCCGAACCAATACGACAACAATCGGAGGAACTTGAAGATAGTGTGGGTCACGGCAGCTGAAGTTGTCTGCACGCTACATAATGATCACATGCGGTCAGCATTTGATGACGGGGATATTTTACCCCCGTATGTTCCTATATAGAACTCGGGAATGACGATACCGTCATGAATCAGATTTTAGTCGTCCAAGAACATGCAAACTCTGCAAACCAGAAGATATTTTCTGGTACAAACGACGTTAGATTGTTAGCCTTGTCAAATACCAAATAAACTATGGACAGACCTAGCCAACGCGAAACGCAAAATGATGACGATGATAATCTTTCTTTACTCCACCATAACTCCAAACTCGGAAGCTCGAAGCTTCGAGATAATTCCCAGCGCTAATTAAAAAAAAGTTCAACGGAGACATATTGATATTGAATCTGCATCAGAGCAACAGCACCCACCATGAAATAATCGACGACAGCGGCCAAGCCAATCAATGGCAGAGTATCAGTGTTCGCCGTCGGCCATCGGTAACCATTCCCAGGCACGATCCAAGCTTCGTGATCCCAAAAGTGACGAAAATCTCATGCGTATGGACCCAGAGATGCTGATTGATCCCATCGGCATCGCCTGACGCGTCATCACCAAGGTGCTCTTAGGATTATCTACACAGGTTTGGGTTAGAATGAAACCTGGATGGTTTGAGAGGGATATTTAGTCCCCCCCCCCAATATATATATAAAATGAGCTCTTCAATCCCTTCGTCGAAAGGTCGGCAATACCAACAAATGGGTTCATGTCTCCAATTTTCATAGCCGTGAAGAGCTATGTTGTTCAACCTTGAATGGATCGTCCGCTCTTGTAGCTGGCAAAGATGACTAGAGAAACATATACATCGCAATAAAAATCAGAAAGAAAGCTGACAACGACACCGCAAATATAAAATTCGCGTTGCTCTCTTGGGTGCGACTATCAACAGGACTTGACAAATACGGCGACCATAGTAGTGCATTAGAAAAGTTCAGTCACTGCCAAATGCAAAAAAAAAAAAAAAAAAAAAAAGGCGACACTGTTTCTACCGCAAGTGTTCATCATGCCGGAAGATGAACGAGCAGTCAGCACTCTCCGCCAAAGGGTGCAAGGACCACTAGAGGACTACGGCAAATAGGCGGAGCAGGGAATGTGGAGATGGGGGCAGAACCAGGCAGGAGGTTGACAAATAGGTATCAACTTTGCGCCACTCTTCTCCGAAAATCCGTCCGCCCTCCGCGAGCCGCAGCTACGCGAGCTTGCTACTGGCTGCGCCTCTTTACTAGATTCTCGGCAGTGTCTGCCTCAGTGTTAGGCATTGAGGCTACTGCTGGCGGTTGGAGGAAGCTTGGGTTTGAATCGATGGTCATTGATTGTGTCAGACCGTTCGCTGCAATTGTTACGAGTCTCAGTCCTAGCTGATAACCACTAGCGAGCGTATCAACAGTAGAGCTTGAGTAAAGTTGATAGCATTTTGACGAATTAAACGTAGAGTTAATGCAGTCTTTGAAGCTGGCAGCTAAGGAGGTTCAGTTTTTGCTTTCTTGCGGGCCCTTGTTGAGCCACTGGCAACTACGACAGGCGTAGTCGCGAAGCCACAGTAACTATCGTATGTTTATTCCTTTACATTGTACAAAGAACTACCTTTTTTTTTTTATGAATTATGAATGTCGTGCAGAAGGTGGCGTCTACGTGAAATCAGATCATTTTGTTATTCTTTACTTGGTATCCAGTAGGATGTGGTTAAAACCATTCCAATCTGATGCTCGTAATCTCTTCTGGAAGGATAGCGGAAGAAAGGTCCCTTTGGCTTTTTTCTTTTACCGATTGATCTGCTATTTACGGAAATATCCGGATATTCCCCTCTCCTCACCGTCGCTACCCAGTATTCCGCACTGCCCCGATTCTTTTGTTTCGTTCTCGAGGAGAAACAAAGGATACAAATATACTGTAGAATGTTCAAGTAGCCTTGTTCCCTGATAAAAAAGGTAATCGTGGAGCATACATTGTCACCATTTTCTGACTGCATGAAGGATGACGGGAGCCCCAAACGAGTCAAAAAAGTCGCGCCAGACACGGAATCGTGTATCTGTAAAGATCATCAAGGACGAGCCTACCGACGCTCAATTCCCCGTCGAAGCTCCTCTTGACCATGGTTGGCAGAACCCTGCAGAACTCGACTACATCGACGCCAGCTCCATGTCCAAGGCCACGATTATCGAATACCTCATTACGCACTCATTTTCCGTCCCCCCAAAGCGCAACATGTGGGCCACCATCACATCTGCTGACGAAACAACGACTGTGATACCCGGTGGATACCGTATTCCCCTCCTCTTCGCCGCTCACTTCCAATGGACCTCCCTTCGCCTCGTTCTAGACTCGGGAGAATGGGATCAGTTCAAATCCGGAATCCTCCATATCTCTCGGATATGTGATAAGTTTTTGGAAGAGGCGAGGAGCGCTATGAGACGAGGTATGGTGAAGGGATGGAGGTGCCCGACATTTGATAGGTTGCTGGTGAGGTATCGCTTGTGTTACCTCTTATCTGATCCGGACAGCGTGAGAGAGTTTCATGAGATGTACGGCGAGGTGGAGTATGCAAATGACGCGGTCAAGTTTGGTATGTGTTTTGTATTGACTTAATTTTTCTTTATTAGCTGATAGGCTGGAGACTGGAAACGCTGGGCTTTGAAAGGACATAAAGGCTTCAAGCTTCTGGACGAAGATATCAACGGTGGGATAGGGCTGGGTAGGTGGCTGGAGGGTCTCAGAGAACGTGACAGGGACTGGGTCTGGGATACGTCACCAGGCGCTTCGGGCCGGTGCGCAACGGACTGTTTAGAAGAGTGGAGGAAGACAAAGGTCTGGTCAACGACTACGCCGGCTTTCCCCGAAACTCCAAACGACGTCGTTCCTCCTCCTGATTATTCTATTTCCCATCATCCCCCTTCTCCAAACGAAGACGTCCTTCAATTCCTCAAAACTCGCACAGAAGAGATCAAAGATCAAGAACGCCGCATCGCCGCTCTCGAAGCCGACCTAGCTATTCTCAAAACGAGTAGGGCCAGCTTGCCACCAACGCCCACAGAGGACGCCGAACCGGAGTTTACCCCAATAGTAAATTTTCCTGACATCGCGGATGTGGACTGCGCGGAGAGTTTCTGGCAGGATCCATTGAGGAGGTTTTTAGATATGCCAGAGGTCGAGGTGACTAACGTGGAGGACGCAGATGTAGATGTGGTTATGGAGGATGCCTCCCAGTCGACTGGGCCAGTCAAGTCGTGGCGCAAAATACAGAGGATGGGTGGCTGAGCGGCTTTTCGTTGCTATTGGTATTATCATAGATTGTTGTACTACACTCCGTTTGCTAAATATTATGCTACATTCAAAATATGGTCCTTGTATGCTTAGGGTGTACAACACTAGACTTTCAAGTTTAGATCTCGAGACGTCTGTACGCTCCTTATCCTTGACAACGCTCTACGAGACAATCTTTCGTTAGAGCATGATAACAAAATACTTAAGCTTAGGCTGCTCGATCGCCAGCAGACGTCTCTTATTTTAAAAAGTAGAGCCAACGCTCAGACCCAGTATTCTAGCGGTGCTTTCCTTTATTAGGCCTTGCCTCGCTCACAACGACGAGGGCGACAGTCCAATATCTATCAAGCGCTTACAATCGCATCTTACATCAACTAGAAGTCAAGCGTCGATCTCACCAGATCGTGTGTACTCATCATTCCCACACCATCCCTTTTGCCTTTCGAACCTTTACGGACGGACGAGAAGCTCAGTTAACACTGCAGAGCTATTTCAGCACGACCGAAGTCGAAAAATACATTAGCAAGGAATGAGATAGCAATAATGACAAATGAACGAGCAGGGCCCAATTTTTCTCAGCAACGCTCATCTCCGGCTACATAAGCTGTCTAACAGCGCATCGATCCTCATCAGGTCCTTCTCCGTGATATCATTATATGTCATGTCCCCCAGCTTGAATACCACGAACGTCCCTGGCTGTGAATCCGAATACCACACATGATATTCCTTCCCTAGCTTGTGAAAGGTTGTCAGTTGATATCGTGTACTGTCCGGCCGGGGGTAGGGGTAGCAGGTGTGGTGGTAAGCACAGCGAAATGGTAGTTTTCGATAAGAGCCTGATTGGAGTGGCAAGGGTCGTTAGGATAAAAATCAGAATAAGTCAAGACAAGAACCTGGGACTCACGGTTGGGGAGGAATTCGTAGGCGTAGATGTCGACCGTCTTGTTCAATGAAGTGGACATGACTCTCTTGGGGCTCTAACCAGCGAGCTCTTAATGCTACGGATGTCGCTCAGGCGAAGTATTTATAAGGAATTTTGCTGCAAAGTGGCATTATTGTCGGTGGCAAGACAACGTGCTTCGACTCGGACTGTATCAATGATGACGAAAGAGAAGAATGACTTCGCTGGTCCCCAATGGTCTCGCATCCACACATAATGGCCATTCATTCACCATTGTAGAAAAGACGGGCAATGAGAGTAAAGAAAAAGAGGAACTTGAAAGCGCACAGCCACTTCAAAATCAACTTGCCCGATCGAGATTTCTCTGTTTGCCCGACATGTCCGACAATATGGTATTCTGAACATCAGAGTTCCATCAAAGCTATCGATCTATTCGAATTACTGTTTAAGACGATGCCGTCAGGTTTTGAGAATACTGTAAGTGGTCGCCATGTGCAAATAGATCGCTATGGGTAAATTTTGGTTTGCAACACGTCCTGGCTAGACGTTGGCTTCGGCTTTTTTTCTTATGACGAACGAATGGTATGTTGACGAAGTCGGAAGAAGTGCTGGTGTCACGGTAATGGCCCAATATGTTCTTTCATAAGAAGCTGAGAATTTTGTCGCCAGAGTCGATGCTTGAACCTACAATCCACTATTGAATAGTTTCATAAATAATCACAGCACAAGCAAAGTCCAAATTTTACCAAGAAAAAGAGACCGAGCTGCCCCAGAGAGGCTCGAACTCTCGACCTTCCGATTGCATCATAATAACATCAAAGAAACTAACAGTCGGACGCTGTAACCAACTCAGCCATGGGGCACATATAGGCCCGATTACAAGAAAACTTTTTAAATTATGAGTACGACGCCTTGTTCAATATAAATTAATGCTATATGCATCTAACTAAAGCTACAGGGCATTAGAAGCCTACATGTCCGTCAAAAAAATTCCCATGACCCGGACTATACTTTACAGCGTGCCAAGCTCAAGCGCGCTGTCATTCTTCTCTGCGTCTTCAGCACCCGTGTTTCTTCCCATGGTGCGACCAATCAAGAAGCCAGGGTGCGCCAAGTTTAACGTATAGATGGCCAAGACCACCATGGCTCCATCGAGAACATCTGAGAATCGCGAGAATCAGTCAAGAATCGACGTATTGATCAAAACGGTGCGACATACTGAAGTAAACCTCTGTAAGGATGATCCTACCGTTCCAACCATCAGCGAGTTCAATCGTACGATAAATTGCACTGTCAAGTCATGTCTATAAGTTTTGATGCGAATGGTGTAGATCCAATGAAACGTACCGAATAAAGAGACACAAGGTATTAAATGCTAGCGCGAAGATCATAGTTTTTATTCTTGTATCCATGACTCCACGGGAAGGATTAGGCGACGAGAGGGTCACCAACGAATCGGTCCGTGTCTTGCGCGTAAACAGTCTGGATACAGGACGGTTGTGCTTGTAGCGGACGAGGAATTCGCAAGCGAGGATAGCGTAGAATGTGATGACCACTGCCAAGAAAATACGTCAGGAGACGTCGAGGAAATCGAAGGGTTTCGAGACATACCAAGCTGAAAGACAATACCGGCAAGCATGACGTTGCTGCCCTATATTCCATAGCACCGTCAGATCAACACACTAGAAGAAAACACGTAGGTCCTCACTAGCTTGGCACCTTGAAGGTCATTGCGGTCGGACGCGGATGATGCAATACCTCCACCACCGCCTTGCACCACCAGTGAAACAATGTCCTGGGATCAATAAGAACGACAAGCGACATTGCCTATTTCAATGTACTCACACAGCTGACAAATATGATAGAATCTATGCATGAAACTTCTTGAGCGAGGTCGAAGGCCAGAATAAGGGAAGCGCTCACATGCTCTCGGGCTCAATCTACTATAAACAGGGCCCAGGATACGAATTATAGCTCCAAGGATGAGAAAATTGGCGGCGACAAGTGGTGTAGGTCCAATGATCGTAGCCGTTATTCTATTCCAACGATTAGCTCAGGCGGTAAACCGGGAGCGAAAGGTAAAGACTTACTGAATCATAAAAGGATTACTTAGCCCCGGAGAGATACTTGACCAAAACCTCCCGCTCCATCCTAAAATCTCGAGGCATCCGGCAAGGATAATAGTCGGGAATGCCCACCACATGCGGAAGTAAATGCTTTGGGCCGTGTGAGTTACTGGTAAGACAGTGGTCAGCATAACCGATAACAGGCTGAGACCCAGGAATTGATAATACGTACAGGTAGATATTCCAAATAGGATAATGAATGTGAGGGCGACGCCTTTCGATGGAATATATCCATAGGGAGAGTCTTCTCGTGAGACGTCGGCAACAAGAGTTTGCACTATAGCGTGGAAAACACGCATCAGCCACATGCGTCAGCACTTAGTTAAAACGCGCACCATGATCCAGTAGAGACATGATCGTAAAGCGTAAGAGTCACCTTACAACTAACCAGGAGAGGAGAGAGAATGATGATGGAAAAAATGAAGGTGTGCTTTTTGTATGAGGCAGAAATTACGATAGACATCAGTAGATAGCTTCGGAAAGTCGGTAACCGCAGTCAGGAGGTCCCGTATAGCCTTGAGCCGTCTTGGCAGATGTTTCAACTTGGGGTAACCAGACAGTATCCCCACTAAGATGTTATTGGACATCAACGATGAGATTCGGTCTGATTTAGCCCTATTCTGGAGATTTTTTACAGGTGGATAACAGACATAAGGGGTGCTGAGAGGACACCCCACTGCGAGCGAGTATCAAATTCGAACATCTAATCTGTAGATAAGCATCGAACGTTGATCAGTATCAATCAGGGCGACTGCGTGAGAACACCACCGCACCGCCTAAGGCGGTTACAACTAGTAGAGCGAGGACCGCAGCATAAAGCGATGCAGCAGAATGGATTGATTCGAATACCGTGGGGAATCTAGACGTCGTACTAGCCAAGCTGAGAGCTGTTGAAACGATCCTGGAGGGACAGATTCTCGGCTACGTAAGGCAGGGCTATCAATCTGGGCTTTACATCTCGATAAGGGAAAGAGGGTCGATTGCTCGTTGTACCTGTCCCGCTAAATTTGAAGAAACAGATGTAGCCACGTAAGGAAGTGACAAGTGTGGAGAGGGAGGGAGGGGGGAGGAACCAATATTATTGCGGCAGATTGAGACCATTACCAGGCGTTTGTTTAAATACTTTCCTTTCATGCAACAAATCGGAGCAATCACTGAAAGAGATTGGAGTTGTTGTAAACTTCTCCGTCGGTCCGACGGCGCTCGACGGCTGCTGACAAATACAAATTTCCTCTTTTATCTTTGCTGCCCTGCCGCGAACGCGTCAACCTCAATGCCGTCTGCGATTGAACAGTTCAATGACAGATTCATTGGAAAACTGTTGATATCTTAACTCGAAACATCTCTAAAAGTAGATGGTGCGCTCATCAAGACCCAAGAGTAATCAACCTCTACTTCAATGATTTTTGTTTTTGCGGAACAGAAATTTTTTTTTTGCCACATCCATTCTGACATATCTGTTTTCAAAAATGAAAGGAGTTAACTATCTAGTGTCTTGTCATCCAACAACTGATATGGATGTCAAGAGAAGTACAACACAATGGATTATGTTCCAGCGGGCAAGGATGATCGACAGGGAGGGAGACAGGTTTCTGTAAGAATACGGATTCCTATTTTGGAAATGCAAATTGCATGAATATTCTGGCTCGTCCTCCCCATATTCCCCGGGACGCTTACTAATTTTCTTAATGATCCATTTCTCATTCATCCTAGTATATTCTACATATTTTAGTAGTATAAAAGCAGTGTAATTAGTAGGGCATCGATAGCATACTTGCCGTGAACATTAGTTCCTTTACGCTTACCTGTGAACTGCGAGTTCTAACAGCTTCCATACTTGAAATGATTGACATCCTCCTTGTTGGAGAGGCAAGTTTGCCTTGTAGTCATGCCTGTATATACCCATGGACTAAGTGGTAATTATGCTGCCTTCTTTTCTTTTTTTATCTCTGTAGATTTGGACTGTCAAACATCTTAGATATATATACCGCGTAGTTACACATTGCACCTTAGACGTGTCTCTTATTTCCCGAGCCCACATCTGAGGTGAGCTTTACTTTACTTACTGTTTCACTGTACATACACTTGTTGTTACCTAGTTAATATCTTTCTAGGTGAATTCACGCGTCTCTTATTTCCCGAGCCCACATCTGAGTTAATACCTTTCTAGACTGGTTAACTCACGCGCTCTATTCTTAACACTCCTGATCAATCTCAGAAAATTCTGCCCAGATTCACTTCACTGACATTGACGCAAGTTGTGGTTCAACGATGGCACGGTTCACGCAAGAATTGTGGACAGTTGAGTCCCCCTGATAAGTATTAAGGGCTTAAATTGGATTTCGAACCTTGATCATAGCTTAAGATCCAACACTGCTCTAGGTATGCTTGTGATGGTCTACGAGAATTGTTCTAGTCTACTCTATACACCGCCATAGGAACAGCTGTGACGACCGTAAATATGACCATTTGTACCGTTTCAATAGCTAATTGGGAATCAACGATAGGGTTACGGGAACTACCGTAGCCGTTGCTGACCGTCTACCCTATGGCCGTATCCGTGATGGCACGGTGATCATCCCTAGACCGTGTTGCCTATCTTCTGATTATCGGTTCTAGAAATAAATGCATTGATAATGTGAGCCATGCGATAAATATGTACAACGTTGTTGCCAGTAAAGACTAAGGTTCCCATCGGAGACTAAGGCTTTGATGGCGCTCGAAGCATTCCACCAGGACCTCGGATTTGAGCCAATCATCATAAAACCTCGGGTTGAAGGTGATGTCAGACATGTCCAAAGGTCTTGGGACTGCCAAGAACTTGTCCAATTTAAACTTTGGGTCCGACAGAGCCTCATCAAACATAATCCATGAAAGCGCCTTTCCTCCTGTGGGCAGGGAATGGAACATCCTCGGGGCGATATCAACCTTGATGCAGATATCGGTCAGGCTGTTCACCTCTGGGACCTGCCTAAACGTCGACTCCCACCACTTCAGGCAATCGTTTGTATGCTTAAAGTCGTATTCATCAATCAAGGGAATGATCACCTCAAGATATTGGACACTTGCAATGTTAAGAGGTGGCGACCGTGCTATATGGGTGTATTTAGAAAATGAATTCAGTGAGGTACAAGAACTTACCAAGATGAAAATCTACACAACGAATCGACAAGTCGGAAGGTTCCGCGATATCGAGCAGAGTTGCGATCTGATGAACGACATCCTCCCCTCCTGTACCATCTATCACCAGATTGTCAAGGCGACGAAGTGAGACGGGGGAATGTATCTGAGTAAAAAATCCCAGGGTATTGGTACCTTCCCCAACGCTGATAGATAAAGCCGATATTTCGGGACCGTTTTGACTATTTCGGATGGTTTGTACATCGAACATTTGGGTATTAGCATGCGCGGGGAAGACGCCTGAAAGCTCGACTTCGTCCACGCTCAGATCTGTGAGTTTCGGGAATGCACGTAGGAGGGAGCAAAGCTCATCCACTCCAAGGGAGACAGCCTCTAACTCGAGCGAGGTTATGTGGGGAAACCCGGTGATGATGGAATGCCACAGGACGCGAGACCCAAAATCTGACCAACTCAAGCTGCTGAGGCACATGTTGGTTATAGAAGGGTGGTACGAGAGGGCTATTACGAGCGCGGGTAGGAATGGGTCGCTACGACCCTCCAAAGGACCCAAGCGCTGGATGTTGATCGAGTCGAAGTCAGGACCGAGTACATCATCGAGTGAAGACGCAGAGCGGAGGTGGTTATATAGTTGTTCGCAAGTGTTTCGTAGGCCGTAGTTCGAACTGATGAGTGCGTAGGGTGAAGACTCGGACATTCTTGCGGTAAGTTTTGTCGGACAGCCACCGGTAGAATCTGTGAGGGTCGATGGAAGAGGAAGACTTTCGCAGAGCCAGTATGTGCCGATAGTTTTATATGAAGCCACTAATTGTGGCGAAGACATCATTCAAGACAAAAAAAGGTAACAAAATCAGCATCAGAGAAGGTCCAACAAAGACCATATGAACCGAGATTTAAATTGGGACGGGCACGTCCTGAGTAGACCTGTATGGTCCCTGTCGAGGAGGTCGATCAATGGCCCAAGCACTAAAGATACGAAGACACCGTTCCTTGAATAAGTCCAGTAAGCTTCAGCACAGAGAAACTTGAATAGGGTGCCACAAAGTGGTCTCCATGACGACAACACTTAAGATCCAAGTCAGGAGCAACAGAGCACTGGTAAAATTATGAATTTTAGCTTCAGCGTGATGGGCAAGTTAGTTTGCAGTTAGCGTTAGCAGGTATTAGTGGACACTGCTGTTGTCGTTCGGAAGTTCAATACTGAAGCTTGAGATGTCAAAGTATCGTTGCAACAACAGGAGAAATTGGGAAGCCTAAAACCTTATTGCTGTTATTCTGTTCCTGGCCATGATACAGTACCGAGTCCTATGGGAAAAGTCACTGAAAAAAATGGTTATTACCATATGCACAACAACACGTTGGCATCGCGAAGAATGTCTTTCCTTTTTGCCAAGTCCGTTTCGAAAGATGCGGTTTTTAAAAGAGAGATAATGTAGGATTAGTGTTAGCATGATACTCACTACCCCTCTCCACATAGCTCATGCTGGAACTTCTGTATCGTGCGTTAGAGTTTCGTTTGCTCCTGCATTCAAGTATACGGCAAATGTCTGGTAATCGCTGATTTTATCCGCCCTGCTGAGTTCATCTAGGTTGTCAGCATCGATTGATGACTTCCTAGCTCGCCGTTCGATAAGTTTCAGCCCGCAGCTGTAGATTTAATCGAAGGATCGTAGCGATTGGGTGGACCTATCAAGTCTTGCCATTCAGATCCTTTTTCTATTCGACCACTTGTCGTATCGCGTGCTGTAACCTGAGACATTAAGAATCGAGCGATAACAACGTCAAAAATTCTGGCGAGATGACTAACGCTATGCTGTCCGCAACCACAGCCCTAGTGGCCGTGATCTGAATAAGCTACCGAAGACTGAATCCCAAGCCTTGGTATCTAAGAACGGTTCTAGTTTTGCCAATGTAACGTCGCTATCAGCTGGAGGTGGTAAAGAAACACAAGTAGGGCATTCGATTACGGAAACACCCTTTGATCACTATCATCCGCAATACGGTCGTCCTATCCTGAGTTCCTCGAATGTCAGAGAGGACGGGGAGGTCAACGCACGTACCAGTGTACGTTCGCATCTGTGTCAGGGTCCTAGTGCCGGCATGTAACCAAAGGGATCGCCAATTCGAAAAGTCAGAGCCTTTTCGGAGTCCTTCGTCTGTGTGAAGCCTGATTATCATCGCCTGCAAGCTATTCAGTCCTAGTGAACGTTACACTTTAGTTGAACCTCACCGAATATGTATCCGATGACAATGAGGACGGAGAAGTACTATTTAATCGCGATATCGAATGCATTTTCTATCCACCGTAGTTTAGTTAGTGGTCGTCTACCGCACGGTATTATTTTTAGCAGCAGCTGTCTGCTCGTTTCTGATCTCCTATTCTCGTTCGCCTCCTCCCACATCACCCTCCATCGTGCTTCTGATTCGCCAGTCTTGTCCCGGTATGTTTCGAAGAGCCCGACTGAGATGTCCACGGGGAAGGAGGTAAAGTTGAGGCAAATCACTCCTACAGCGCCACTCCCGTGTTCTTGGTTAAACCTCTCTTCTTGTGCAATGATGCGTTCTTCTTCGGTCAGATAGTAATATTGCACGGCCCATTGAGCAAAGTGATACCCTCGTGGTTTGGGATCTTTGGGGTATCCCTCTATATGAAAGGTCAGGTACGAGCAAAAATAGCGTACAAATTTGAACATACTCTTCCGGCGTTCCTGCTGCCTTGCGCAGAATGATTTATGGCCGTCTGAACTTTGTTGGCAAGACGTGGAGCAGAATTCTGATCCACAACCCGTACATCGTAGCATTCGTTCATTTTTATACGGTGGACGCGGAATATGGCACTGATAGAAACGAAATCAGGATCAGTTGCTAGGTTGCAGTTCTTGGACATACCGCTGCATTCATGCAGATTTCATACGCCTCTCGCCGAAATATACAACGGCACTCCCAGCGGTCATCCACGGCACTCCAGAGCTGCCGCCATTTCTCCACCAAAAAGCCGGTGTTCCGATCTCCCGGATCGTCATCCAGGAAGGAGAAGTCGACATGCCTCAATGAGCGAAATGTAAGCCGTAAGATGGACCGCCATATCGTGTTCGTGGTGAGAAGCTCAAATAGTTTGCGAACAGCGAGCATATTGAGATCTTGGGGCAACGACAGAAGGTGACCATTTTTCGAAAACCACGCTAGTGATACGATAAGCCGGTTCTCGATTGCTTGTATGATCCATTCGAGTGCACCTTCCAATTCGAATGCGAGGTATGCAAATGAGACGGTGATATGCTGAGCGGCACGCTGCATTTCTTCCGGGTGCTTGTCAAGATAGTGACGGATGTAGGTGATAAGCCGGCATATCCACGGTATGGAGTGCTTTACCAAGGAGTTCAAGCGGAACTGGTTGTTTTCCGAACAGAGAAGGAAAAACATGACCATATTGTTCCGGAGCGCGTCCCAAGGGAGGGGAACGGGGCGTTCTTGGACGTAGGAAATGATCCGGAAGAGACAGTCCATGAGACGAGGCATGGGGATAGCACCAAGGGTGCGGGAGATGTCGCCAAAGATAGTCTGGTCGTCATCCTGTATGCATTTTCTGATGGCAATGTACAGAAAGTTGCACACTGGGACGTGCTCTTCAACGGCGACTATTCAAGCATTAGTCAGGTTGATGAGCAGTCCCGGAAATGAGATAGCGAGAGTACTCTTGACTTCATCCAAGGAAATCATTTCGTACAAGTATTGGACCGCGTAAGTTGGTGTGTTCGTAAAGTAGTCCAGGTGATCGGAGGCGACGGACATTACAAAATCTGAATATTCGATGACCATGTGATGCATGATATACATGCACCATGGTGCGAGTCGAGGCCAGAAATTCATGACTTCACGATATACCCGACCATTTGTGCGGAATTGCAATGACTGCGATACGATACGATATATTCCACGAATACAGATATGTATTTTCAGGAGCATCGAAGAATGGGCAAGTCGGTCAAAAGTCTCTGGTATAGAGAACTGAGAAAGGTAGACGTCAACCAGGGAGATTATTCGGGATATGTTAATTGGTTTTTCAAGGATGATATCCATGAGATCCTTAATCTCGGAGAGGCTGGTTGCAGTTCTGCCGACCGCAGTGCTCGCTGGATATTTTCTTCGCTGAGCAGTAAATCAGTCAACGCTACATAACGGTAACATTTTTACCGTACCATTCTACGATTCATGGTTACGAAACTAGTGGGATGTGATTGTAGTTGAAGAGGGTGCTGGTATACCTCCGATTCGCGCTTGGGTGATACGACATCACGTGTACATTCCTGACAAATGTCATCGGCATCAGTCAGTTCGGCCCGCAGTTCTGTGCTGGAGAGCTAGCAGAGGCCCTCAGGCTTGTACTAATAGAAGATATGACGCTGTAATAGATTATGTGACTTCATTTCAACTACATGTGCACGGTATATCTATAGGGACCGTTGGATGGTTGCATGACTCGCGTTTCCTTCCTGGCACGGCAACTTGGTTCCCATGTCATTTTAACGGACCATGAGACTGAGATGCAGAACTTGAAACAAATAGAACACAAGAGAAGAGATATTGTCTCCGCCTAGTTTTTGGCCGTAGCAATGCTAGTAGAATGGTGAGAGTCATTTTCAGTGAAACGAATGGGTGAAATCAAATGCGAACTCGCTACCAATCTCATCAGTTGTTATTCATTGCAGCAGAAATGAAAGAAAAAATCAAGCAAAATAATCTTATAGAATTGGTCGTCAAGCAATCCTGAGTCGTCACGTCCGACGCGTCGCGGTTCGAAAGACTCGGAGGTCCTGGTCCGGCGCGTCCACTGAGTTACGTGATCATCATTATTACACGTGAGACTGTCCACGTGTGACTTCCAAATTTGAAATTAACATCCTCTCATGGCTTTCAATGTACACACTTCTTGCTTATTTTACGGGTTATGCATTCGGGGTCATATCCGTTGCAGGTAACCACAGAATCCCCCTTCCATTTTGCGTCCGTTTCTACATACAAGCCATACGGTCAAGTGGTCTCCAACGTCTCGGAGTCCCCCCAGCTCTCATCAATTCACTACTGACAATAATATCTAGTTGTTGGGTGGATCTGATATTCAAGCTCCAGTTCAGAAAGACATACAAAAAACCCACAAAAAAGTAAGCGAATTTTTCCATCCTTGTTCTGTTTCCCTGCGCAGGTACACATTGATAAATGATTGTGTCTTCATTAAAGTCTCAATTGAGCTACAATCCTTCAAACCGTATCGAATACCGAAAATAACGGGGTCCTCGTACATCTGCACGCTTTTTTCAGTTCCGGAAACCATCAATCTGAATATTGAATGTCGACGTCATCTATAACCGAGCTCGGCCAAACCCGCTTCTGGCGTTCGAATGAAACAGATCTCTGTTCAATCTATCTATCTCAGTCGAATAATGCGTGCTGCATGTATCCATCACTCATCATTGATGGCCACCTTCTTTGAGTCCATCTCTGCATCTTTGATTTCTAGATAGATTGGTCAAAACTGGAGTCAAGATACCAAGAATGTGCGTTTTCATCCTAGCAGTGACGGGCTACCTCAGGCCTATCTACGGTAGTCAATCTCCAAACTTCCCGTTATGAAACTGTTGTCAGTCCGTCCTGTTGATATATTTCATTCCACATGATGCTCATTGCTCATCAGCAACAGATATGCGAATCTCGAGCTAAGCTATTCTTGCCATACGCTTAGAGGGTCACAGGTTGCCTTAATAATGCACCCTTGTTGCGCAATATCTGAGCGCGCACAGCGCAGCAGCCCTACTTCATCCGCCCTATATTAGCGCCTCGTGGTTAAATATTGTTGGCAAGAACCTGCTTAAGGAAATAACTGATTTATTGTACGATCGGAAACTGTTCCTTGAGACTTCGGTACCGTTAGTGTTAGAGTTCCGCTTCCAAGAGCGTTTATATTATTCTCGGATTCATCCGATGGCCTATCGTTACAGCGCGCAGCGTTCTCCCACCACAGCACGAGGAAGGTGTCCAAGCTAGTAGATTCCGCTTTCTAAACCGCTAAACACTTACCGAAAGCGTAGTACTTTTTGCTTCACGGCTTCACACTTAGGGTCGTTAGGTAGCCTACCTTCGATAACCGTCTACTTCTTCGACCGCACCGTTGTAGAAGGATCTTCGCAGGATCCCGAGATCCCTGTGTACGGATCTGGCGCTCTGGGCTCGGAATAATGTTGTCAAGCAGAAAAATCACAGCAACCGGTGATCAGACAAGCGAGATTCCGAGAATCCAGGTGACTCATCAATACTGACACTGGGACGGTGGCAAAAAGTTCGATTCGGAGCCGGCGGGATGCCACGTGATAGAAGTTGTTCTTCCGGCGTTACTGTTCAAGATGTGAGGGCATTGCCACTAGGACGAAAGGGTCTATTGAATTTTACTTACGGTATACCTTGCACAGACTCCCCGGACCCCGAGGAAACCGATTGCTCTCTTCGAATTCTAAATCATTCTGCCGTGCCAAGATTCAATTGAAGCTGGGTCCCCCGGTTTAAGCGGCGCGACTTCGTTGCGACGACGAAAGATGAGTATAAACGTGCCATGCCTTTTGAATTGTGGAGCTTCAAGTAAGATGTTTGTTAAAGGTACATCTACTCGTGTCGTCGTCATGCTGGAAATAGACAAGAACTGCAGAAGCCCAAACCCCGCCTTCACACCGTCCTCGAATATCTTTTCTTGGTCAGCGCCCGACTCAATACATCAACTGGCTTCTGTAATAAGGAAAGCAACTTATTGCAACGTATTTTTCTAGGCCTGCAGCCACAGAAAACATAAAACTATTCTACAGAAGGGTCGCAAATGCTACGCGAGCTGCCTAACGCCACAGATGTTCTCGAAAGAAATCTGGATTTTCGAGTTCGCCGATCGGCATTTGCTATCCTCAGGTCCTTCCTGATAATGTCAACGTGATGACAATGCTGTGATCTCACATACGTGTTTCCCGTAACTTACCTCTGGCCTGTGGCATTGTTTGTTGAATCAGATGCTTCAGCTTGCTTCCTGATACGCATCCAGATCCCGGCTGATTGCCAAGGTATCCGGGCTAGCCTTGGCTACTCGGACGGCCTGCGAAAATGCGATGATTTGACAATTTCTCAGAAATTCGAGCACGTCTAGAACAGAAGACTCTTTTTCCCCTCGACCGCTTGGCAAGTGGGTGGCGATGACCTTGCGGTTTTGGTGACGCCGCCACTGTGATCCGACGGTCGGCGGTGCCAGATCAAACATTGCCTTTTTCATCACTTCCCTATCTTCCCAGAACCTACCCACTGTCGCCGTCCGAGTAAATTGTAGCCGCAAGTACCCAGTAAGTTCACAACTGTATGGTATGAATCAGTGATACTAAACGTACCGTCCCCTTCTAGGTTCACATGCCGCAGCTGCATGACATGCCGAAGGTCTCAGCCTTATTGTTCCCATCCAAACCAAAGTTCCCGACTGAGCTCGACATTGATATCAAGCATCAGTGTCCGACGTCCGTGCAAGCCGCCCGCTGCTGTGCAAATGTCTCCATTGGACTGAAATGTGCCTATGCATGTGTCCACACAACATTTCTGTGACGCGGGAGGCCTGCCCTCCGACTTCAGGGACGGACACAAAGCGACGGATCACCCATTACCAATTGCTTCCTCATACTAATTTCGAATCTTATTGTCAAGATACAGATTTGGCCGTCCCTGAATTGTCTATCCGAGGATGCACAACAGACACGATTATTTTGCCGTTCCTATATAACGAGGCACTGATATAAACCTCAATATTCATTTTTTCACCCGTCCTTCTTTTCACCCCGCCACTATGGCTTCATTCCTTTTCTTGGACTATGTCCTCTTCCTTGCGAGTATCTATTTTCTTCAACGTCTAGTTTCTAAGCCACATGCACCTCTACCTCCTGGTCCTCGCGGCTATCCTCTCATCGGCAACATCTTTGACATGCCCACCGACCGCCCATGGCTGACTTTTGCCCGTTGGGCAGAAATATGGGGTAAGCTTGAATTTATTTTTTCTCCGCGTGTAACTGAATCTTAACGCGTCACGACAGGTGATGTATGCTCCCTGTCAATATTTGGGCAATCTTTCATCGTCCTAAACTCTTACCGTTCCGCCTACGCACTCCTCGATAAACGCAGTGTCATATATTCCGAGCGTCCAAATTTAGTGATGGCCGGTGAGCTCATGGGTTGGAACGACATAATCGGCCTGGCACCATACGGCGAGACCTTCCGCGCTCATCGCAAACTCCTTCACTCTGTTCTTGGAAGTAAATCGACGATACGGACGTTCTATCCTATGGAAGAGCAAGAAGCACTCAATCTCATGAAGCGGCTGCTCGACTCTCCCGAAAAATTGCATTCGCATATTTCTCAGTAAGTCGCTCATTGTCTGCCGTAAGTGAAAAAAAAACAAATATTGATCCGTTTCTAGGGATGTCGCAGCATTGGTCCTTCGCATCACCTATGGTTACGAAGTGAAAAAGGAGGGTGATGAAATGGTGGCGCTCGTGAACTGTGCTATGGAAGAATTATCGGTTGCCTCTACTCCAGGACAGTTTTTGGTTGATATCATCCCGATGCGTATGTGGCTTGATTTTACTCACACCGTTCTGTTTTTAACTCAAACGTCTTTGATAGTGCGTCATCTACCAGAGTGGATCCCCGGCGCCGGATTCCAAGTCAAAGCCAAGCAATGGGCCCAGGACTTGCGTAACATGATAAATATGCCTTACGACATGGTCAAGAGGCAAATTGTGCGTACCTTATGATGTCACGTAGAGTGTCTTGACCGACAGTGTTCCAGGATACAGGAGAAGCCCCAGAGTGCTTCGTGTCAAATCTGCTTCAAGAAACCGAAAGCGTACAAGAACATGACCTGAAATGGGCTGCAGGCGCGATATATGCAGGTTCGTTTTCACCTCGAGGCTGCCCCGATTGGTAACTAACAGACGCCACCAATTTTAGCCGGCGCTGACACTGTAAGTTTTCCGATGGAATCAGTATATTCTTCGGATATTGAAGAATTTTTTCAGACTGTTGCCGTTCTCGACACGTTTTTCCTTCTGATGATGCTATATCCCGATGTTCAGAAAAAGGCTCAAGCCGAGCTGGATTCTGTGCTTGGAGGAGAAAGACTTCCGACGTTCGATGACCAAGAAGACCTGCCGTATATTAAAGCTCTGTGCAAGGAGCTCGTACGATTCCATCCCGTTGCTCCTATCGGTATGTGCTTCCGTTGGGTAGATATCTCCCGATTTCTCATTCCCGACAGGCATCCCTCACGGTACTCTCGAGGATGATGTCTTCGAAGGACACTTTATTCCTAAAGGATCGGTCGTCTTTGCGAACATATGGTAAGTGCCACACCGTCCGATATTTTTTCTTTCTATTCAACGTATCTCGCGAATAGGGCCATGACGCATGATCCCGAAGTGTACAAAGACCCAATGACATTCAACCCTGAACGTTTCCTCGGTCCCAATCCTGAACAAGATCCCCGTGAAGTAAGCTTTGGATTTGGCAGACGGTATGTTTATTTTTATCATCTTAACAATTCTCGTGTATTTATTACTGTTCGTTCTAGGATATGCCCAGGCAAGTTGGCATGCCGCAAACTTCCGTTCTGGAATCTGATCTCTTTTAAGGACGTCTCTTGGCTCAAGCGACTACGTACATTGTATGTTCCATGGCTCTCGCATCCTTTGATATATCAAAAGTTAAAGGTGACGAGCCTGTGTTCAATCCCACCCACGGCAGTGTCAGGTACGTTTGGTTTCTCCATTGCGCGACGATGCCACGGTCTCACGCACGATGCAGCCACCCCGCACCTTTCAAGTGTAACATAACTCCTCGGTCAATACGAGCTGCAGAGCTCATTTCACGACACAATTAGTTCCGACCCTTTCGTATTTCCTTTCCATGACAGGATCACGCCGATGTCTAATACTCGGACAATTGTTCTTACCGTTTCGTTCTTCGCTCTTCGTTCGCCGTGGGCCTCGCTATTTGTTGCATTGCATTGTATACTATTATCCCCACTCAGATCACGAGTACACCATCACCAAATTCAATGCCTTATCTCTTACTCTACGCATTCGCATATCCAATGGTAACATAAAGTTACTACTATTATTATTACATCTTCATTGCTACTATTAATATTAGTCATATACACTCTTCGTGCTTACTAGTCACTCCTTGCAAGGAATACTGTCCTTGTTGCTCATTGTATTTTGATGGACTTGTTGTACATAGTGGTGCACATATCTATATCCTGTAGGCCAATTGTAACGTAACCACCCGGCGCCTAGGAATTGAGATCACTGTTCAAAGATAGATTTCATCAGATGACCCCTTCCATCACTTCAGATCAGCCAGCAACTACAGAGGATCATGAAACTGGAGTAAAGTAGGTATTGTGGTTGTCCAGTTGCCCGATTGAAACTCGAGTCCAAGCATCCTGTCACGAACAACATAAAGGACTTGGACTGACAGCACCACGCAGGCATGGGGCAGTGCAGCAATGGAAGCAATATGCACTGACAAACGAGCTCGTACTGCCCCTGGTAGCAGCATTGTGGAATCAATTAATTCGCAATGTTCGTTGACCAAGAACATGATAGATTAATCG
Organism: Desarmillaria ectypa; assembly: GCA_030407005.1. Taxonomy (NCBI): domain Eukaryota; kingdom Fungi; phylum Basidiomycota; class Agaricomycetes; order Agaricales; family Physalacriaceae; genus Desarmillaria; species Desarmillaria ectypa. The sequence goes on from JAUDYN010000008.1 coordinate 177,869, forward strand.
TCATCATCATTATGCTGCACGGTACCACTTGGGCAATAGATTAATGATGCCAAATCATTACCAGGAACTCACGATGAACTGATCCTCGCCGTTGATCTAACCTCCGATTCAGAGCCGACGCCCGCACAATTCTCATACCGGCTACATGTCTCCCCTCAAGAACGTCGAAGAATCCCACTTAGATCTCCGGGGCACCCTGCGTGCGTCGGATGGGATTCTCCTTCTGTTGGAGTGTCGAGCCGGGAGGTATGATCGGTGCACAGGACTTTGCTGTTAGGATCATGTGCGCCCTTGATCAGACTTCCGACGATCAAATGTGTAGCGGCTGGCCGCCAACTCGATCTGCTAAATCGCGAATATCTCCAAATGCTGTTGCCTTTTCGAGGTTCTCGCGGGGGGGGGGGGGGGGGAAGATGAGAATGGTTGATTGGAGCAGAAGGTTTGAACCTCCCCTGTTGATGGAATTGTAATGAGCAGATTTCTTGGCGGGGGAAGATGGCGTCAGAGGGGTGGTATGGGCAGTGAAGAGGAACGAAGCGCTCACCGATGAGAAGATCGGGCCCCGAGCGAGGGGAACGGCTTGATCTTCACCTATACTAAAGAGTTTAGGGTTTTGTGGGCCTATGCTATCTCGAGGATTAGCGTACTTAACAGCTGAAACTGAAGGGGAGAAACGAATCAACGATGTATTGACGCCGCCGGATAGTTCAATATTACGCTGATCGTTTATCCGACCGCCTCCCTCCAACTCGCCCGTATCGATCTGCGCATCTTCCCATAGTTTCAGGTAGCATGCTTCTGGGCATGTTCTTGCCAGATGCTATGGTTACGCCACTCTGGGAGCAGAAAAAATATCGGTGTGAGGTGGTACCTAGACTGTGTCAATGGCACTTGACCCGCAAAACATAACGGGAAAGCGAATTCAGGCTTTTATGTGATGATGAAGGTGAGCAGACCACTCCGCCCGGTCCAGCGCTACGTTCTAGTACGCGACGCCCGACCCAGACCGGACAAAATGCGCTAGGCAAAAACCAGGACATCCCTCGGACATGAAAATTTCGCCCGACGATGGATTTCACGTAGGTGTAAGAACTAGTTTTACGGCGGTGATCATCGTCAGTCCCGGGTGGTCTGGGAGCAGTGAGCACTCAGATTGTATCCAGTGCGGGAACAGTTTAGTCCTTCCATTAACGAGGGCTACACCTTAATCTAGCATTGGCACTTGGGAAGGTATCAACCGATATGGGCGGATTCGATACAAAATAGGTATGACGTACAGAAATGATTCGCGAGCACGAGCTCTCCATCCTAGAGGTTTGTTCCGCATTGAACCCGATAACAAGAGATCTGGTTCTACCTTTCTAGGCACTGTACAAAGCCCGAATGTGTGGCAAAATCGTAACCATGGCCATCAGATGTGTTTCTGGATCGCTGTGGGGTAATCCAGAGTTGGTCCAGGGACTGATAATCCACTATGCGAATAAGCGACGAATCACCGGTCAGCCTTCGTTGATCGTATGTTTGGAATCAATATCTGCCCTGCTAACTTATAATTTTAAAGTTATCTGCCAGCTACCCGGTCGCCAAAAAATTACCAGAGGTGGTAACCCAAGCCTAGGATCAAGGAAAATGTACCGTCAGAGAGAAATAAGGACAACAACCGTTTGTGCGTACTTTACCGTGCAATCTAGTGCTTAAGTTGTCTTGAAGGGGCCAGATGAAAGACTGACTAGGAGTGGCAAAGATCGGGCAGCCCGGGTGCATTATTGTGGCCGAAGTCAATTTCGTGGATGATTGTTTAATGCCTAGAATCTGCCCACTTCTGGACTCGAGTATATGGGATGTGACTGATGCAAGGTCTCCGGCTTTTAGGTCACGAAAAACGCGCATTAGTGCACCTTGCCTCACAGCATGATCTCTGAGAGGACTGTCACGTACAGCAAGTACTGTATCCAATATCATGTCAGTTCTGTGGTATACTTCATTGAAAACAGTAGGGAATTACTCCGGCGAAGATGCATCATGCAACAAAGATGACCCTGACTTGCAGTATTCTCGTTGGAAGAGCATCAGCTACCATCGAAAAGAGACATGTTGGCATATGTATGATCATGATGTGAATACAAAGAGGATGAGATTGCAGGCGGCAGGCGGCCCAACTGCGGCCCGGGTCCCTGCTGCATTGCTGCCCAAGCGCTTAGCGATGTTACATATCCAGTAGCGGCAGTTGCCGGATCCCCGATTCTTTCCCTTTGTACAAATCACCGGCAGCTGGTTTCTTCTTGTGGGCTTGACGGCTTTGGGACCAGTGGGCCCATTTACTGTCAAAGCACTGTGCAACAAGCTTGCTCGGCGCCAGCTCGCATTTTGCACAAACTAGATTCAAATGTACTATTTTGTAGTTTGATGATCCATAGGCTTACCTATGAACATCTCTAGCTCAGGCAGATCTGGGAGCAATTTTCTAAAGATACGCCGTTTCAATGGCTGGAACTAAGTAGGAATGCACATTCATGAGAGTGGAAATGGATCAGTCAAGAACCAACAGGAAGGTACCGGAATGGTGCAGCCGGATACCGGCTAGAGATTAATCAGCAGGATCCAGGTTTAGCCCCTGTCGAGATCATTTGGCGCTGCTCAAGACAGTTACAGTGGTGGACAAGCAAAGCCCGCCAAAAATCTGAATGACAACTTGTCCACAACTGTGCGCCTTGCCTGTCGTTTCTTCATTCTTCGGAAAGAATCGGGAAACGCCATCTTCGCCCCTCTTAGGGTTAGGGTTTCCGCGTTCCTTGAACGTGTAGGGTTAAGGTTATTCTCCTCTGCTTCTCTCCATCATGTTCTCCGTCTTTCAATTTCTCTGGCAGCTGTATAGCATTGACTGATGACTTGGAAGCCCATATGAGGCGGATACAAGTAACGCTTGATCTCTCTCTTACTCCCGGTGTTCGCTTCCGAGGGACTTGCGACAGCAGCCCAATTTCGCAAAAGGGCGAAACAGAATGGCCCGGCCTGTACAGTACAATGAAAGGGTGGTCATTAGGTCGTAAGAAAATCGTGGTAAGCACCTTCTCATTCCCTCACGTCGCCTCTAATTTGTGATAGGTTGACAGCCTCACGTTCCAACTGACCGTCGTTATTGGCTCTACATTGGGTCACGGTGCTCTTTAGAACCGGACGACGATATACCAAGGTGCTACCGGGGGACCAGTGGAACGCCCAGGGATTCGAAACTGAAGATACCTGATAGCTTGTCAGGTGTGGGTATATGCGGGAGGAAAAGGTGCATATTGTTGTTATTTGTGCTTCCCTGCCTTTCAGCTGACAATTTGGTCCATGTAAATCAGCGCTGTCGGGGAGTGTTCCTCTCATTGCTCGCCAAAGTCGAAGAATTCAAGGGCAAGAATTTTCCTGAAAATACATTGCCGACATATTCAGTAACTGCGTTATATAGTGAAACCGAATCAAAAGGAGGGTACTCATTCGTACCTGGCTTAAAGCAGAGTTTGTTTTGTATAGAAAAGTACGTGTCATGATCATACCTCACAACCTTTATACCAACATGCGTTTACTTTAGCGTTCCGCCGGTCTTGCTTGTCGACCTCAACAATATCCGTGCTCCTCGAGGGCAAGGGGAAAATGTCGCTTTGCTACTGGATGCAGGAGGCTCTGCGTCACAACGCCAGGACTTTTGTGCGTCTTTACTCTCTCACTTTGCCGATCCTAGGTTGACGTCTGCATCGCAGAGCTCTTGTATGATGCGCTTACAAATGCCATTTACTGCCTTATGCCACTTCTTCGCTATACGGATACTTTGCCCGCCGCAGATACTGGCGGACTTTTATTACGACTGGTACAAAGTCAAATGCGGGGTCCTTACCTTCGTCATGCTGTCGACATATCTTTCCGCCCATGTAACTACAATCCTTGTATTTTCAAGGCCGTCATACCACATTTACCGAGGACGACGAGACATGCAAGTCGTCTACTCTTTATCTTTCCCCTGAGAGCAAGGAGTCCTTATGTCAACGGGCAATTATTTGGTCGGATCGTCACCATACGCGTGCAACCTATCTCATACATTGTTTATATTCAACGCAAAGGAAGGCAGAACTGATATAAATTCTTGCGACCATAAACGCCGTTGCGCTAGTTTGTACATAAACACGTAAAAGAAGAAAACGTATTGTCCATAAGAAATCGTAGTAAAAGAGCACACTAGACAATGACAATGTCCAGCGTCTCTGCATTCGTTGCAGGAACATCCTGTATACACGGAGATCAGCATGATGACAAACCGATGATTAAAGACTGACGGAGTAGGCAGTATATGTTTCGAGAACCACAATTTGGAAGTTGCCAGACCTCTGTGACATGTAGAAGAAGTACGGCGTGAGGTCGGAGTAGTACTCGTAAAAACCCGTCGTCATGGGCTCAAGGTCCTTCACGAGCGTCGTCCCCTCGAGGCTGGAGCTGTATTCTCCTTCAGTCAGGAGGACGGTGATGGAAATTGAACTCTCTTTGAAGTAGCGACCAGATGACCAGGTCAAGTTGAATGGCTATACAGATTAACAGCTGTGAGTATGCTACGAAGGGAAGGAAGAAACAAAGGCTCACTTCGTTCGCACAGATTGTCTGGCCGGACGTTGGAGAGTTGAACGTCCCAGCAGCGACAAAAGTGCCGGCGAGGGCAGGGATGAGTGAGAAAAGAGTTGTAAACTTCATGGTATAGTAAAGCGAACTGGTTGGAACTGACGACTGTACCGTCGTTTATATACAGCCAAGCGGCATGTCTTGGTACCGTCATGGACGGAAAGCTCAGGCAATTCTATTGCGCGAGCATGCGAGTATGAAACGGCAAGATAGCAGTCAATACAGGACTTTGAGATCCATAGGCAGCGCACGCCAACCTAGAATTCCTGTCGACGCCACACGAATTTGAAAGCCGCACCCGTCGGTTTGAAAATACCGGGGCTTTGTTATGCGGGGCACTAGTTCGTGTAAAAGAAAGGTTTCCTACGAAATGTCGAAGTCAGACTGTGGGTATCATCAAAGTCTGTAAGGTCCAAGCATGCTCTGTCGAACGGCAGAATAAATGCTCGATCACGGGACAAAGAAAAACGCGCGCACTCGTGACACGAAGAGCCGGACCTTCGAAGGCGATGGCTATCAACCCAACGAAATGAATGGCTTCAAACTTTGCTCCGAAGCACGTTTGACAGTCACTTGACCGTAAATTTAAGCGGATGTACCCTGGTTAAGGGCTGTACTCTGGTTAAGGGCTGTACTTCTCCGCGATATCAGGAGGAATCGGATTTCTGTTGAAATGTGGTGCACTTTTGAGCGAAGATCGTGGCAGGGAATTTAAAAACGTGCAGTTCCGACTGGGCTTTCTCTGAGGACAAGGTCAATCAAATCCACCTCATTGTTATGAAATATAGAGCGGCGGATGCTGCACACCGCCCGGTCCAAGATTTCGGCTACATTTGGGCCTTGTGCACTTTGCGAACATGTAAGACAACAGTTACACAACTGCATGAAAAAGACGCTGATATCTGCGCCGCACTCGCAAAAGGCAGAAGATGGTAAGAATTGAAATGGAGAAACAGTAAACAAGGAGAAAAGATTTCAACGTTTATTTGGCACAGTTAATTCCTGAGAGCGTCACTTTGCCGCGATGCCGTCGTCACTACTGAACTTTCCACGAATCCATGTTGACAAGTTGGATTCTCGACCCTCAGAGCCACGACACTACTTCCGGAACTACCTTCGCCTTGATTTTGGACCTGTGTCGGAATATACGAGAAAGTTCGAGCAATCCGGCATTCCGGCATGCTGAGTGAGAAAATGATTGGATACTAGAATAGGTAGAAATTAGTATAATATACGAAGTAAATGGGAAAACTCCTCACGGGTTTGTAACCCAAAGACTAAAGGTATGTACTTAGGATACAGTCCGAAATACAACACCCTGTCGCCCAATGGTTCCTTACGAAGCCTTGGAAATTTTGACTGCCTGATGTTCACGTCGCATTACCGTCCGTTGGCTTCAAACAACGTTCATAGGTATGCCTCCATTTATCCGTTGTTTAATGGCGTTAATTCTAGCTAACGCCAAGTGCATTTCGGATTTGAAAGAAATTATCAAGCTTACTAAATACCACTTGAACGTATTCACTCAAGTTATCCAACACTGCTTCACTGTAACCACTGGCTGTCCGGGATAAAATCTGCCTGTATTACATGTCGCCTATCCGGATTCCAGACATCTGCGAAGATTCGAATTCAAGCCCTAACCAACGTACGCCTCTTTACTTCATGCAAATCTTCGTAGTAATTCGACCCATTGTCTGCAGGAGTAGTCTCCACAAGAAAAAGACAGGTTATGTGGTACTCTTCACCCCCACTGCCATAGCTTCATCACTTCACCCAACTCTCACTATATACCTGCACCTCCTCCAGACCGATGTACCTTTACGCTGCGCTGTGACTACTCGGACTACTTAATGAAGGGCCCAAATCTTCTACAGCGTGTTATCGAAAATGCCCCTTTGCTAATGCGCATGGGCATCAATCGTTTCGAGACGTTAAAGCTTGACCCTCGGGTGATTTTGCTCACGGTTGGCGTAAGCCACAACTTTTGGATAGAACTGTGCGGAGCACTGGATTAAATCCAAATTTTCCGTGACGCATTGAACTTGAATTGGTCCAGAGTCTGCAATACGTCGTCTAAACCGTCGTTACGACATGTGATGGGTGATTTCACAAAGTCGGATGAATATGCAAAGCAGTGTCCTCGCGCCGGAATGCCTATATGCCTGATACAACTGCTGAGGGCATTTCTCGACAGAGAGGCGCTTGACACGGTCGGTCTCACCTATTTTCCCATTGAAACGGAGCTGGAGATAGGTCCGTATCACACCATTCCGACTGATACCGCATCCGATAACAGGAAAATGTTTGCATACAATCGTTTCATCTATGCGGATCCCTTTTGCACAACTATTGGACCCTGGCCACTGCTTGCGCTAGCTAAATCCGAATCCATCCGTTCAGTGATGCGGCACTCAACTTCTAGCTCGTCAAAAGCCCAGTCTGTCCCCTCATTTATCTACCCGTCTACTGACCGGTTCTCAGATTCGTCTCAGCACCTCGATAGATTCTTGGAGCTGACCAGAGACTACGTTTCTCCTGCCATCGATTTGTGGTTCCGTTCAAATGCAGTAAAGGTTAAGCGATTCTCAGCCAAAAACCAGCAGTGCAAACACTCTGCCTTCGATGCCAGTTATTTATTCCGGATCCACACGTTTTGCTTAATGTCTCTGATCGCGAGTGTATGGAATATTTTCGTATGTGGGAACAAATCAGTGCTTTTTGGAAGTACAGAGCAAGTTGTAATAAGCTAGATGCTCGTCCACTTTCTTCTGAAGAGTGGTGCGATCTTCTCGGTATTCCCTTGGAAGCCTCGACCCAATCTGAGATTCGGAAACAAGTCGAGAAATTCTTGGGACCATCCCTTGATAGTGACGGCGTCAGTTATCACCTCGATTTTCCGACTTCAACCTTCCGATTGAGAAGAAAGAGACATTGAGGCATGTATGGGAGATATCTTTCGACGTTGGAGCCGCAGCCAGGCCGCTCAAATCACAGCCCACTGGAGATGGATGCTTCCAAGCAGATAGTCCGTTTAGAATAAAGCAGCAGACAAAAGTCGGATGGTGTTTTCCCGATACCTTCTCATCGCCACAATCTACTCGGGCTGCTACGGAATTTAGTCGACGCATTGGAGTCGACGGTTCAAAAAGTTAAAGTATTTGAGGAAGCTCATGGAAGGATGAGTGGATCCTCCACTGCGCGAAGTGATGATGATTCGACCAGAGGCATTGGAGGAGGAATGGAGAGTTTCGGTCAATGAGAACAGGGATTGGTACAGCATCACATTCAAACCTTTTACGACTATTGTGGACGACCTGCCATTCTGCCTCGCCAGCTTCGGGTAGAGTGCCAACAAGCATTTAGATTTTAGGACGCAGAAAGAACTTGTGTGCACTGTGTATTTGGTATAGCACTGAAGAGGAAGAAAATTGACTAGGTATGAAGGTGAAAACATTTAGCAAAACTATTCATTCCTAGCTGATATTATGTCTGACTCCGATCTCGTAAATTTGACAGCAAGCTCTTCCTTTATTTCGTTCACCAATCCATCTACTAATATCCTCATAGCCTCCAATGCATTTAAAGTTCTCAGCTGACTTATCCAACGTAATTTTATCATAGCCCACGAAAGCAGCGCGAACGTGTTGACGAAGGCCGTTGGTGTTCCTCTTCTATTAGAAAATGGTATAGCATGAATGGTGAGAGGCATACGGATAGGGTGCAAAGAAAGTCGTCTCCCTTGAGTGTAGGTAAACCTACCGTACGGGAAGCAGAAATACGTGAGACATTGATATCTAAGTCAGTCAGCACATCCGCTATGATATCAAACGCGTCCCGAAACGGTCCGCATCTCTCATCATTTTATTCGCATCATATTGTTCACTGATGTGTGTTTGATAAGCCCATCATATTGCTGCTAAGTCGGTTTTTCATGGTTTAGTCGGTGTCAGGCTGAAAGCTGATCATACAGCAACGGCACGTGTCAATAACACCGACCATCCATGGATTTAAATGACACATAGATCATGTGTACTGGATGATATACACAATAATATCCTATCCGGCGTGATGGCGAGACTGCATCAGTGGCGAAGGCAGTGAAGGCAGTGAGGGTAGTGATGCGGAAGAATCAAAATGATCATAAATATCACTCCTACGCGAGCGGTAAGAGGGTGGTCGAGAGCCACTATACGTGAACTCCATCTGTTCATCCATTTACCTTATATGATTTTTCAGAGACAAAGCCTCCTGTCGTAGCTGTTCAATCTCCTCTTCATATGCATTTTGAGAAGGCTGGGATAGCCTTCGCGGGAGGGGAGACGACTCAGATTCAAGAGATTCGATGCATCCGGCCGGCGTGGAAGATGTTATGATGGGGGTGATGATTGGGTTGGGCACTGGAGTTGGCCCTGGGTCAACATCATTGCTAGCGTTGTTACTAGGCCTGTTGCGATATTTTCTTCTTCGGCAGAGGATGAGAAGCAAAACAAGGATAGCAGCAGGAGTTAAGGACCCGGTGATACTTCCAGCGATTACTGCTGGATTTGCTTTACTAACAGAGTTGGTACCTGCTGAACTAGAGGTTTTGTAAGAGAAAACGTTGCCCTCGACATTGCATTTCACTTATCAAGAGGCCTGAAAAGAGGCGGTAGGACCAGAAAGAGCAGTGGTCCACGTCAGTATTCTATCATAAAATGTGAAGACATGTCAAATGGGTGCTGCATCGAAAAAAAAATTGACTTGGTAGACCTGGTGCTTGAAATAGTACTGAGCTAATCATTGAGAGTATTGATAAAACTTACTCTGTAGTAACAGTAAGGATTGATGCGGTTTGAATGCTTTGGATAGTTGTTAGAGCAAATGCCCCATCTTGATGAAAAATGTATCATTAATTGGATGTTATATTGAGAAGATGATGCCCTATGATAGTGCAATGATCATCTAAGCCATGATTGCCATGCTATCATGTTTAAGAGGGATGGTTCATGAGTCAGTACTGAAGAGATTATTACTGAAGAGGTCAAAGTAATTCTTACAAACCTTATAGCAGTGCCAATTGGAATCGTGACACTCACTGTGGCAAGATTGACTGGGCACACAAGGAGATCTGAGATGATTTCAGAGTGAAGGAGAATGTACTGAGGTTGGGTCACTGAAGAATGTGACGAAAGAAGCTAGATGGACCTATGAGTAAGGGATATGACCAGAGCTTAGAATGACCCACTACAACTGAACATTTATATGCAATGACTAGGTCTATTTGGCAACTATGCCTATGTGATGAGGGTGAATACACTGATCATCTAGAAGTTACTGATTGACCACATAGATCAAAGGGATTCTATATAGGCCCATGGCACTAGTAAAGATCCTATGCCATCCAGAAGCCATTCCATGATGCATACCCAGGCCTCGGGAGTTTAGTGTATTGACATGTTTATTCCACAGAGGATGAAATCATCCAGTATGGGAGAGATCAAATTAAATCATTGAAGTGGGGGTCATGAAGGAGCTAGATATCAGGATATGATCCTTGAACTGACTGTTGTTAGATGATGAGTGCTCTTTTTTGGAGTGATATACATAGCACAAGCAACTGACTATTTGAACACATATCCTCATGCTGAATGATACCAGCTCACAGTCATTAAGCTTAGAGCAATCTATAACTTGAACTAAGGCCTGCTGTGCAAGAGTAATTACTTTGCTTACCAAGGTCCCTGTTGGGATAGCAATCCTGAGCAAGTACTAGAATGTACTTGAAGGATTGGCTTACTCAGCAGGATCAACTTTGGACTGTAAAAGTGGACATACATAGTATTTCATAGTAAGTTCTAGAAGTAGTACAACATGTATTTAAGTAGGACAACTCTTGCTTGAGAGGCAGTATTTTATCATCCTTTCTATATTCTCCTCACTCTCATTGCAACAGGTTATGGGCCCCAGCCCTAACTGAACTACTTACATCATCACCAACTTTGCACTCTTATACTTTACATACACACATAGAACCAAATGGATAGCCAGTCCATGTATAGTATTGAACCCCTTAAGGGCCCAGAAAACTACCCAACATGGAAAGTCAAGATAATCAATATACTAACTGATTTAGGTCTAATTGACTATGCTGATGGAAGCTCTGTGGCCCCAGCAGAAGTGGCACTGGTGGCAGATTGGAAGAAGAGTGATAGGAAGACTCTTTCAACAATAAGGCTATGAGTTTCAGATGGCCTGCTGGTGTATATTGCTGGTTCTAAGACTTTAGCAGAAGCCTGGAAAGCTCTGAAGGATATGTATGAGCCAAGGGGACCCATGGGAATTGTCCTTGTGAGAAGAAAATTCTTTAGAGCTCAGTGTGAAGAAGGAGGAAATATAGAGGAGCATATTAGGACTATGAGGTCCTAGCAGAAGGAGTTGGCATCCCTTAAGCAGACTGTTGAGGAGGAGGACTTCTCAATCACACTGCTCACATCACTTCCAGAATCATGGAATTCATTTATTTCATCAGTGGACACTGCAGACTTGAAGGATTCATACAAATTGATTTCTCAAATTCTCTAAGAAGATATCCAATTGCAGGAAAAGACTTCTGACCTAATGACAACACTTGTGGCACATGGCAAGAAGAAGTTTAACCCAAAAATCACATGTTATGGATGTGGAGAAACTGGCCACATTAAGACCAATTGCTCAAATGGGAAGAAGAATTCTGGGAATCAATGGAAGAGGAAAGGGAAGAGCCAGACTCAGACACATGTTACCAAGTCAGATTCTGATGAAGAAGATTATGCATTTTGGGCAAAAGACACCACACCTACTGCACTTGCAGGGTCATTATGGATTGGGGACTCAGGCACCATCAAGCATATAGTCAAGAATAGATTGCATTTTTCTGACTATGTTGAGACCCTGGGACATGAAGTTATTGGTGTAGGAAAGTCAAAAGGCTTGGGAAGAGGAACAGTTAGGATTAAAATGGTTGAAGGAGGGAAGACCACTGCAGTCACTCTAAAAGACTGTATTCATTGCCCTGAAGCACCATTCAATCTTATATCATTAGGGCATATTATGGATGCTGGGTTTGAAATCAAATTCAAAGAATCTCAAATGGATATTATCTTACCACATAGTAAAAGGATTGGCCATAGAGATAAGATATTGAAGCTGTATAGCCTAGATATTATTGTGCCAGAAATAACCCAGGCCCATGTGACAAAACCAGCCTGATCATGGCAGAAGTGGCATCAGGTAATGGGCCACTTGAACATGGGATCAGTAAAGAGACTATTTAGGAAGAAAATAGTCAAGGGAATGGATGTGGATAAGTCAGCAGTGCCCCAGAAGGATTGTGAAGCCTGCATACAGGCCAAACATCATGCTGAGCCATTTCTGCAAGAAGCTGAAAGGAATTATGCTGAAATAGGTAAAATGTCATTTTTAGACTTATGGGGGCCAGCCCAAACTCAGGGTATCCATGGAGAAAGATATTATATAAGCTTCACAGATGGGAAATCCCAGAGGACAATGTTGTATTTTTTGAAGTTGAAATAGGGCACAGAAATCCAAAAGAAGATTCAGCAGTATCAAAAATATATCAAAATCCACACTGGAAGGGATCTGAAGTTTATGAGGATTGATAATAGGAAGGAATATATCAATGAGAAGGTGAAGGAATACCTCCAGAGCAATGGCATCCAGTTGGAACTGACTGCCACATATTCTCCATCCCAAAATGGAGTCACCAAGAGAGTCAATCAGACTCTTGTGGAGCATGCTTGTGCCATGCTAGAAGAACATCATCTGCTGAAATTTTTATGGCCTGAGGCAGTGGCATATGCCACATATTTGAAAAACTGATCACCAACCAGGGCCATCAGAAATGATCTAACCCTAGAAGAAGTGTTTTGTGAAACAAAACCAGACATTTTAACACTCCAGGAATTTGGAACAAAGTGCTGGATGTTGCAACAGGATAACAAAAGGTCAAAACTCAACCTGAAATCAAGGGAATTTATCTTCACAGGTCTTACAGATGGATCAAGAGCCTGGAGATACTATAACTCACAGACTAGGCAGATTCAGACCTCAAGAAATGTTATATTCTCTGAAGAGAGCATTCTAAATGCTAACAATGATGAATACATTGTCCCATCCTCCACTGCTCAAGGGGAAGTCAGGGAGCAAAGTCAAGCAGATTCTGGATGGAAATGATGATATTTTGGACAAATTCACAGGTGCCGATGATATGCCGTCTACGCATTCACACCTAGATTTTGCGATTTTGTAACAATACTATTGCACATCTATCCTATACTAGTGATACATAGAGGACTATAGCTGAGGCTTCGAGCTGATAGTTAAAAGCAGTAAGCAACTGGTAGAGCCAGGACTTAGATGCAACACCATTAGTGGGTTAAATCTACCAGCCGGCCAGACTAGTAACTCGAATGCTAGTAGGACTAAGTGAAATACAGCCACTAGCAAACGAAGGATGCTACTAGCACACAAAAACCAGGAGCAGAGTACACAGATCTCATCAAGTTCTGTCACTAGCAGCCCAGACTGGGCATAAACGCCTAAGTCAGGATAACTAGTCACATGGCAATCTTGAAACAGGACTTAGAAATAAATTAGGAATGGATTAACCTTGAGCCCAGATCTGACTATTTCAATATAGATCTCTTATGATCGATGCTAGTGGAGCCGGACTGCACCCTCGATCATGATCGGATAGCTGTTACAGGCACCAATATCCAGATATCCATATAACCGCATTACTAGGGCCTGTAGTTGGGCCAAGGGTGCGGAAAGACCAACTGTGGAGTCTCTAGACCGAATATTTGAAAATAAAACAGACTAGACTGACTATTGTGTGATTATTCACCATTATTTGTGACTAGCCAAGAAATCCTTACCAATATACCCTATACCCAGATGATATTTATAGTTTTGCCTCAGTAGTATATAAGTAGTGGGATGGGTGCTCGTGCAAAGCAGGCAAGCCATCCCTGCAGTTGAGCCCTCACTGGTAGTAACTGGTGTCCCCAATTAAAGGCTTTTGTGCTTAACCTCGACGAAGTGATTAATAGTTGCTAAGTCACCCATAGAATTGCATTGAATTGAAGTCCATTAGAGTCACTGTTGTGTCCTGCAAAGGTCCGGAGTGTTTTGAAGTTAGTTCAAGCAAAGTTCTCGGAGTTATAGTTTATTCTTAGGCCAAGAGCGCCACTAGTTAGCCAAGAGTGCAGCTAGTCAAGTGTTTATCACTTGTAGGAAGCAGTATAGGGCCAAGAGTGCCATCAGTTTATTCTTAGGCCAAGAGCGCCACTAGTCAGCCAAGAGTGTGACTGGTCAAGTGTTTATCACTTGTAGGAAGCAGTATAGGGCCAAGAGCGCCACCAGCCTGAAGCCATTTCAGTCAGAACGAGTGCAGTAGCTCAAACCAAGTCACTCTTATCCAATTGTGTCTTACCCACCCCACTAGTACGAGTAGTACTTTGTATAAACTCACTAGTAACGAATAAAACGTCTTAAAGACAATTGTACTTGATTATTGAAGTCTGCAGAGTGCTTCCATCATACTCGAAACTGCCCGAATTCAATATTGGTGATTAAGTGTAGAGTAGTAAGAGGTTTAGTGTGATTGGTGTTCATTGCCATTCCCTAATTCTTTTGTCACTCGCCGTTACCAAGCACATCACCGGGAATGCTGAAACAAAAGGGGAAATGCCCCTTGATGACCTGGCAACCAAATCAAAGTTACCTGTATGGCATGGGAAGGTGATTCAGCCATGTGACAAATCAGTCCAGATTGCATCAGTGGCCCCACCAAGTTACCGGTTCCTTAATAATCCAGCCTCATAAGGCATGAAATTGCTAGAGAAGCAGCACAAAGTAACAAAGGAACCACTGGAGACTGCAAATATTGCAGTAGAATATGCATGTGTGGGGGAGACTGCAGATAACCTTAGTGATGAGCCATTAAGCCTTGAAGAAGCTAAAACAAGGCCAGATTGGCATCATTGGAAGAAAGCAATGGATAAAGAATATAATCTATTGACTTCTCTAGGCACATGGTAGCTGGAAGAATTACCTCAGGATAGATCACTTGTTGATTGCAAGTGGATCTACAGGCTGAAAAGAGATAGTGATGGGAAAATCACCAGGCACAAAGCCAGACTCATTGCAAAAGGATTTTTACAGAAACCTAGAATTGATTTCTTTGAGACATATGCACCTGTAGTTAGGCTGGACACATTCTGCCTACTTATGGCCATTGCCACACAAAGAAACCTGATTATTCATGGAATGGATGTCATTAGAGCCTACTTAAATGGAAAGCTGAATAAATCTATTTATATGGCACAGCCACCTGAATATTCTGATGGGAGTGGCAAGGTGGCACACCTCAAGTTGATATTATATGGACTCAAGCAATCTGGCCAAGTTTGGAATGAGAAATTAAATACTACCTTTTTGGGACTCAGATGCATGAGATTAATTAGCAATCAATGTGTGTATATCAGACAGATGGATTCTGGTCCTACAATTGTAGCTGTGCATGTAGACAACCTGACACTACTTGCCCCAGATGATGAAACCATGTCTATTATGAAAAAAGAGCTTAAGAAGAAGCTAAGTGTTACAGACATGGGGGAGATTCAATATATATTGGGCATGAAGATAGACAGGAATTGGGAGAAGGGTACTATTACCTTATCCCAGAAGGCATATATTCTGAAGGTACTCGAATGAATGGGTATGAAAGACTGCAAACTAGTCAAAATGCCTATAGACCCAAATGTATGGCTAGAGAAAATCCCTGAAGATGATTCCTAGAGTGCTGACACAGCCACCAGGCAATATTACCATACTGGTGTCAGATCTCTGATGTATGCAGCCAATGGATCTTAACCTGATATTGCACATGCTGTCACAGAATTAAGCAAATATGTACAAAATCCAGCCACTGAGCATGTCACAGCTCTGAAACAAGTTTGCCATTACTTGAAGGGGACTCTGGATTTTGGAATCACATATGGAGGAACTACAAATGAACTGATACCCTACTCAGATTCAGACTGGGGAGAGGACAGGACAGATAGAAGATCAACATCTGGTTATGTCTGTACCTATGCAGGGGGAGCTGTTACTTAGAGTTCAAAGAAACAGCCTACTGTAGCTCTATCCACTATGGAGGCTAAATATATGGCCCTTTTGCAAACAACCTAAGAAGTAATATGGTTGCAGGCAATTTTAACTGAATTAGGATTGCCACCTGGTGGTGCAATCACTATTTTTGTTGACAATCAGTCAGCAATCAAATTCACTGAGAACCCTGTATTCCATATGTGATCAAAGCACATAGATATACAACATCACTTCATTCATGAGCACATGGCTTCAAATGAAGTCAAAGTTCAGCACTGCACATCAGAGGAGAACTTAGCAGATATATTCACTAAAGGGCTACCAAGACCATTATATGAATATCTATCTGCAGGTATTCTAGGAGCTCGGAATTGAGGGGGAGTGTTGGGATAGCAATTCTGAGCAAGTACTAGAATGTACTCAAAGGATTGGCTTACTCAGCAGAATCAACTTTGGACCACAAAAGTGGATATACATAGTATTTCATAGTAAGTTCTAGAAGTAGTACAACATGTATTTAAGTAGGACACCTCTTGCTTGAGAGGCAGTATTTTACCATCCTTTCTATGTTCTCCTCACTCTTGCTACAACAGTCCCTGTTGTTTGTGTTGCGAAAAATGGGGGATGAATAGATCAGTTCATTCCCAGTTAGTACATGCATAGTGTCAAGCTAATAATATTGCACTTAGCTGAGCTCTGTAAATGCATGCAGATTGTTGGGATTTTGCTGGAAAGTTCTAGAAGGAGCAATCTGGCATCATGCCAAGAGTTCATGAGTAAGCAAGAGAGTCATAGAAAGTTGTAGTACATTCTAGATTCTAGTGCAAAGTAGTATGAATATGAGCTCTGTAGGAGCCATAGAATAACAATTTCTTTACATCTGGCTTTACTAGCCTAGAGTCTACCCTGTGCAATACCCAGGATTCCAACACAGATGTACACTACTGTACCTACTTATATACTAAATGCTAATTTACTAGAATCTTCTACAACTTTCCTAATATTTCTCTCTTAATCAGCAAGTTCAGCATGATACTGGATTGCCATCATCTCGGCTCAACTCAAATTCCAACAGTTTGAAAATATAAATACCTCACTTAGTATATCAAACAAGAAACATGGCCAGTGGCATATCACCAGCATTTCAGCCCAGCAATGTCAATGGTACTGAAATTTTACTTATGATCATGGCCTTCCATGATGGCACAAGAATATCTCTGGTCTTCAATGATATAGAACTCTCAACTAGAACATTATATAAGTCCCATCATCCAACTTGAAAGTCAAGTGTCAAATTGACCAAGACTCCACTTGAAAAGTGCGACTCTGATCACTGCTACTGACAAGATCTATGTGAAGAAAATGAGGAATTGAAAAAAAAAACCCAAAAAAATCTCCCTTTGAACTCCCTGTCCCTTATTATCACATTGTGCTAACAGATGCCCTGCCTTCCATTACTATGCTGTGAGTTTTAAATAAAGGCTCTGTTGCTGTTATTCCCACAACTGAAAACTATTAAAGCAAAGTATCGTAGTCATCAATCAATGATGGCCAGCTGGTGAGCGAGGCGCGGTACTGCCAACCTGATCATTGTCATATGATCGCGATCGGACCACGTGTCGCGCTCCTCCGTACTTCCTCCATCCCTCCTTCCAGCTTCACCCTCATACATGTATGACGGCCACTGCGATATAACATAATGGTAAAAAGACAGGGGGAAAGTCCAGGTGCTGTCATTATCCTTGCAAAGTGAATGGAAGGACCCAAGTGTTGATTCGTGGCGGGGCAGCTTTGTTCTCGGATTCCTTTTCTTAATTGGGACTTGAACCCAACACCTCCCGCACATGATCAGCCCAAGAAATGCTAAGCGGGCGTGATAAACCATCTACACCATGTGCCCATAAAATGTATTGAACTCCTATGCATGAGATACTTATCCGTGGTATTTAGAAAATTTATAGGCATTTAACCGAACTGCTCTCAAATATTGGCCAAAATTAGACGAGCGAGCGTCTGCAATCGCTGATATTCTATGACCACTGTAGGGCTAAGGTCAGATGTGGCGCCGCTACAAGACGGGAGGAGAAAAAGCGACTCGAACATCGAGCTTTCTCAGCGATGCCGAGAGGTAATATGCACACCGATAGGCTCGTCATTGACGACATGTAGAAGGCAGCGGCTGGGCCTCATGTTGCTACCAGCATCTCACCATGATCCTATGAACGCCCGTCAATACAGCCATGATGAACAATTTCCCCGCTCGATGAGATACATACGTCATAGCGGAAGCAATAATACCATTTCTCCACGTTCTCCGTTAGCATTAGGGACAACGCTAGTGTTGGATTAGCGACTATTAGTGAGGGCTTCAGTTATCAGACGGTCATCTATGACTGCATGGTTCGGGAGGATGGACCAGAATGTTGACCGTGCCAGTTGTAGCACTGAAAGGACTCGGAGCGGACAACAAATGAAGTTGTATTAAGCAAGGCTGCAGTACAAGAGTACCAAGCTCCGTCTTTACGACACCTTATGTCTCGAATCGAAGGCTACCATCTGAAAGTGAGAAAGAAGTATGTCCACCCAAGATCACCGAGTGCGCCGCTTCGACAAGCTGCACTGAGGACCTCCAGAATCGATCCAAAATAATGCTAGATACTTCTGCAAAGAAAGTATATTTCGGAATACCTTTGCAGGTGTAAGTCTGCCAAATTGGACAGTCGCCCGGACTACGAGCGTCATACCTTGGGAGTCCCGAACAAATACGGTGAAGAAGAAAGGGCATCGGTCTTAGTTTTAGTCTGCGAGCAGCAGAAGCCAAGTGCTAGGACTGTTGTGCTCAACCTGAAAGCCCAGAACGGCATTTCCAACATTACTGGACTTCATTGATAGCTGCTTGTCGATATGTTGCGTAACTTAGATTATATATATTACAGATGGCCAGGAGCTGTGAAACAATGAGAATTTTTTTGGGAAGAAAAAAAGAAATGCGTGCTTGAGTAGGCTAATAAGGACGAGAATAAGTGCACCGAAAAAGGGCACCCAGCTAGATATCTCTACATCAGCACTGTCGCACTGAAATACAATGCTTCAACTTACGTAGAAAAACTGAACCCGCCCGACCGAAACAGCTCCATTAACACCAGCGAGACAACCGTAGCACCGCATACCACGCCGAGGACACTGATGCCCAAGAACACCAGCAGCACAATCACCGCCAAAGTAACTCTCGATCGCCGCGGGTTCAGTTTTCTCATCTCCGCAGACCTCAGCGGCACCAAGGCATACCCTTCCGACTCGTTAATTTGTTTATGCATACATCCTGGCGGGAGCAAGACATTGAGGAAAGCAATGGTAGCACAGACAATAAAGATAGGGGTGTAAAAAACAAAAGTCCAGTATAATGTGAAGCTGAATATTTGGCCATAATTGCGGAGGTACACTGCGCCAGGCTGCTCGGCATCGTGGTTAGGAATTTCGAAGAATTCGAGGCTGGGGTCGTACAGCGACGGCCAGCTGGGCGTGTCGTCGCCGTCCATGAAGAGTAATCACACTGCAAACGGAAAAATTTCAGTCATGCCGAAATAATCACGTGACTAAACGAGACCTGCTAGTCCCGGAATTGGAAAAATGGCGGGCAAGGTCAGTTTCAGGACGAGTTTCGTAATTTCCACCTGTTTTTTTTATTCATTTGCGGTCTGAATGGGTGTGACCCTACATTTGGTGCGGAGTTCACCATGCCGCGTCTGCCGACTGGCGACACCAGCGCGGGCCGATCTTTCCCGCCACAATGTCGAACTCATGTATAAAACGGAAAGAAATAATGTGGCGCGTCCGACCGTCGTGTGTTAATGTCTAGTCTGTGATAGCTAAGATGATATTCTAAGAACCTATATTGTCCGGATAACGAGCTTATGAAGGCGAGAAAGTATATGGATAGTAATTCCAAAGGGCGACTGATGTAATAAATAGTGATCAGATGTTAAGAGTCCTTTTCTCCAGCCAGATGAGTCGTGGCCTTCGCTCTCGCCACGGCGCCGCGTCGGAACAACCATTGAAAGAGAGGGAGTGTTATCAACGATACACCCATCCAAGCGAGGAGGATGCCGAATTGCAGCCCCACTAAAAAGAATCCCCGTTTAGCGTTAGCGGAAAGACACGTGGACACAACCACTCACGCTGATTCTTGGTCCCGAATATGATTGTCCGCACTGCGCCTGATACGTTATAGAAGGGAAAGGCATAGCCATACTGGAATATGCCTGGCAGCACTTCCAGGGGCATAAAGCACACGGATACGTTCGCTAAAGCACGCAGCGCGGTCAGGTAAATCACCCCAACTTTCCAGATAAAAGAACGTACAGATAATCCAAAATATCATGAAGAATCCAACAAATCTAGCCGTGAGCAGTGTGATCATTGCTTCCAAAGACAACCCTACGGCCAACATTCCAACATAATTCAGCATCCAGAACACGACAAAACCCGAACGTCCGAGTCTGTATTATCAATCAGGGTTGACAGCGGTGACGGGAATAGAACAAACTCACGTCCTTGAAAAGTCCACTTGGAAGGCCAAACATAACAGGGAATAGAAAAAGGCGAGCATGAAGTATGAGACAAAGCTTGATACCAATCGAAGGAAGATAAGGGACCATGTAGTTAATGATGCCTCCAATCCTGACATCTCACGAGCAGCGGCAGAAAAATTCTGTAAACAAACTCAGAGAAATTTTATCAATAGAGAGCACTAGGAACGTACGACAATGAAGAAAGCTAGGACTAGGACGTAGATGAGGCCGACAAACGTCATGGCACTGGCACTATAATGGACGCTAGAGTTAGTAGTAGCAAGACTCAGGAAGAGACCTACACCGGGACATCGAAGGGGCGAAGGTTATTCAGAGTATATCCTACCGGTTGCGCCAATATTTGAGGGGCAGTAGTAGAAATATTCGCTATTATTTGCGGATAGGATGACCCAACCTGTTTCACGAAGGATTTCGCTATTCCAAGGGATACCGTATTAAGCGTTCCTTCTACCAAAGGCCGAATCAAAATGCGACTGGAAGATGATTAGATTTAGTTCTATGAAGGAAGAAAAGGTTACTCACTAGGCGTTCTCATTGCGGGCTTCAACGGCATACGCTGTGAGCGCAGTCGAACCGTCGTATGAGGGGTTCATAGAGAGAACCGCAGACTCAAGAAGTCTTGTTGTGTTTGGATGCACTATCACATGAGAAGATCAATCAGGATTCTGACAGTCAAAAATCAATACCACGCACCGACAACAGCTACCCACGTCTGCTGATCCAGCACCGCATCTGCAACATCGCCCACGCCACCCGGAAACTCACTCACTGATTTATTCGTCCAACTCACTCTACCAGAGGATGACGATAACATAGCTCGGACAACAGCGTTCCCCACCGTCGAGTCATCAAAATCCTATCAAGGCCAGTCAGTAAGCAAGAACAGAAGTGTGGTCAAATATCAACTTACTACAACCCATCCGTCCAGATTACGCTCCGGGATTTTCCACAGCGCTCCCCAGTATATCGAAAAGACAGAAAACATAACAATGATCATCGCCACAACCCCCACCCCCACGACCTTCAAGTACATACTCCGCGACTCCCTCATCGTCTCTGTCCGGTCCATAAAGTGGGACGTATACAATGGCCTCGCCATCTCGCTCGGGCCTGGCTCTTGCATACCGTCAATCAAGTGGTGCATGTAAGGTGTGTCATCCAGATTAGGAACGATTTCAATGCCCTTTGTCGAATAATCTGTCGAGTATGTTGTTAGACGCTCAGATTGGGAGAGGGTGGAATGCGACATTTCGCTCGCCCGATTATGGAATCCCGTCAAACGCTATATATTCCTTCCGTGGGTCGATAGAATGGTAATACGTGATTACCGCACCCGTAGGCCCGGAGTGTGAGAGAAATGATAGGACTTCTTATTGCAGGATTTGCAGGTAAAGTTGAATGTTGCGCCACTGAGGTACGATCTAACTCGGTTTGGGAAAATGCTTATAAAGAGAGGACAGAAGAAGTACCAATATTTCTGTTCTCCTAGTGTTAGGCATACCCACTATTGCATGAAGAACAGAGCTTCTTGACGGTCCTCATGGAAATACCGCACTGCGAGGCTTCCGATCTATAGAAGAAGAAAAAATCCTGTCAGATAGCTTGAAACATCAACATGCGGCCGAATAATCAACACGAAGAAAGCACGAAGCCTTCTATAAATATAGCTTCTGGGTGTTGGCTCGCATGTCTTCATACTGCCTACAGTTAGCAGGCTAATGAACACATTTCATTGTCAGCTACTTGAGTGTGGAAAGCTTCATAACCGTACCCGTCTTTGAAAACCGGGCATATTGGGCGGCTTACGGGATGCGAGGAGCCCTTCACATGGACGTGTCATCGACTATCGGTCCAGGGGCAAGATAGTTATTCTTGTTCCCGGCACCGCAGTACACCCTCCCCCGTCGCCTCCAGATTCAGTGTCATTTGAAGAACATAAAATGCTCAATATTCAACACTCCATAGTGCTCTGTGTCTCGAGCATGATGCGAAAGAAGGGTCAATGTAATCTGGCCCAGAGAACGCGATAACCTGTCGTGTTTGATTGATCCTGATAGACGTAGAAGACGCTGAAGGAGCGTGCGAAGCTCTGATAACGGTCGCCGATCCCCGATATTCCGAGTATACAGGATGGACATCCAAAATAGAACGGAACAACAATCCATCAACGAACCACACCGCTAGTGCTGTCTCTAAAAGGAAGACTCCCACCCTATAAAAGCCGGTTATCACGGGACAAGCGTGATTTAATGCAGAATAAATTCGTGGTTGTGACGAAGAATGCCGCACTGTTTAGATTGAACATAATTAAGGTCCCATCCATTCCGGACTGCTGATCGCCGTCATGATAGCCCGGTATTCACGCTTCACATCCTGGGACGGTTGATACAAAGTGTGTTCGCTGATTTCACTCCAAAAATGGTTCATATCGAAAGCGAGATAGCGTCAGAACGGTGATGGATCAAAACAAGGAGGGCAACCCTAACCCTAGTCACATGCCATCCTTGCCCGCCTACATTCACACGCCTTCTCACTGCTCATACCGCCCATAGAGTGGCATGCATTTGCATGGGGGGTTATTTTTAACGATAAAGATGCCTCATGGAGAGATAACCAGTTGAACTAAAGTGCCGGACTCGCCTTGGCGGAATTCGAAGAGCTGAAAAGCTTCAATGTGCGCTGAATTGAGAACAAAATTAAGCACACATGTAGATTTTGAAGACCCGAGGGTTGTGTCTCTTTGCAATGCTACATTTCTCTGATAAAATCCACGGCCCCGGGAGATCGAGGGGTAATAGAGCATTTGAACGGGGCCGGATGGCTGATCGGAGAGGCTGATTAAACCACGACTAGAATGTGTAGGTACTTCCTACCTGATAGTTCCGTTCAAGGGTTCAAGCACAGGCTCTTGAGAGAGATCACCTGCTTTTGAAATGTTAAAAACGCTTAGGATCGTGGCACAGACTATGAAAATCATCTCGTCTGCTAGATATTGTCCTGTTTAAAATAAGCCGAATCCAACGGATACAAGTGCACTGGGATATCATACCGGGACATTTCCTAGCGCAGGAAGTAAACATGCATGCAAAGAGTTCGCGTGAAGAAGTAAAATTTCTGACCTTCTACCGAAGCCAAATATGATCCTTCTAGGATCCTTTTCCGGTACTCGTCCCGACCCCGGTAAGAATCTAGAAGGGTTAAATACTTCTGGATCTTCATAGACGGTGGGATCACGAGTCATCTTCCTAAGATGAAAGTCATTATGCTTGCTGTTAACAGAAAATGCGACGTACTTTATATTAGCAAGTATGATCGAGTCCTTTGGAATGAAATAACCATTATAGACATCGTCTTGTAGTGTACTGTGTGGAACACCTAGAAGAAAGATCAAAAAAAGTTAAAAGTATGCCAGATGGAAAAGCTTGACGCACTCAAGGGAACAGCCGGATGGAATCGCATGACTTCTTTACATAAGGCATTAACATACGGTAGCCTGTCCCGATCTTGGCACGTTGGAAGGCGCCGGCCTTGTAGCACGTCATTGAGCTCTGCATGTGCTGTCTTCTGTACACCGGGAAAGAGCACCATAGTAAGAAAAAACACTTTGATAGTAGCTATGGTCTATTGGTCGCGATAAGACAGTGAAGGACTATATGATACTTTATGAGTTCGTACTCACAGTTTCTCCTGCGGCTGGAGGTTTACTTCGGAATTTAGAGAGCAGATCTTGGAATAACAATCGACATTGGGGGGCTCACCGCCGTAAATGGCTGAAGCGGTCCACTTCAGATCATGCTCTGTCACGGATTTGTTTTTCAGTAGAGAGGAAACGAACGACTTATTCTCGATGCCCATGGCCTATTTTAAGGAGTATCAAGCAGCCATCAGATCGGATACCTCAAGGACAACCTACCACTTGGCGCTCGGTAAATTTATAAGGTACGTTCACCATGTCATCGAGATCTCTAGCCCATTTTCGTGCCTCTGTCTTGAAACCCATACCAGGAAACCATTCGGGAAGGAAGCGCACTAGAATGTGTGTGAAAGAAGGGCTTCGGAGAGCAGAAGAGCAGTGTGTACTCACGAAAAGGTATTTGATCCACAAGAAACGCACCCGGAACAGTTACTTTTGAAAATTCAGCCATAGCTCGGTCAACCAGCTCAACGAGGGCATCTCCATCTTCTTCGACCTCATATCCGTAGGTGATGCTGAGAATGAAGCTGACGATACGGCTGATACAGTGCGTAGTATTAGATCTTTGATCTACAGCGAATACCTTCACACTCACCGAGATATATGGTCATCGAATTTGTCGGGTGTATCCATTAAATCCATGACGAGCCGCCGAGCCGCTATTTCTTGCACCTTATGAAGTCGCCCCACAACGTGCGCACCGAAAACGCTATGCATGAGTTTCCGCTGCCTTCGCAAAACGCTTCTGTTGGGTAAGAGTCCAAGAGTCGACTTCCAACCAACCATATCTCCTCCCATGGTCAGATGAGGGCGCTCAGAGTATACTGAGCCACGTTTATCCAGAAGTTCGACTGCAGTCTCATAAGAGTTGAGGATTACAAATGTTTGCCCAAAGACGGTTGCCGAGCAAACGTTGCCTAAAATTCGTGAGGACGTCTGACGTGGCAAGAAGATTTCAGATACCATATGTCTCTTTCCAGCGCCCGAATGTCAACCAGGGTTTATCAGTGGGCATATCTAAAGCATTCCCAATGAAAGGGAGTCCTCGCGGTCCTGGCACTGGACGGCCTTTCGTGACAAGTGCTCCGTACGCGAGCCGTGCGAGGGTGTAAGCCGCAAGCGTAGATAGAAAGACATATAAGTACGTGGGAAGCGATATGACCATTGCACAGAGAGATTATGGCACAATTTGGTTGTTGATTATTGCTAGCAGCGTAGAATTTTTGTATGAGCGGGCAGCGATGTGTATACGGAGAAGTAGAGAGGAGGGAAGAGGGAGGGGGGGAGGGGGGAGGGGGGACTTATGCTTAGGATTAGCCAGGTGTAATACGGCATTTAAGATCAATCATTGCTTCAGGTCCCGCGGCTTTTTGGCTTTAAACGCATTTTGTATAACGTTTCTTCGAGGACTTCGCGAGCGATGGAGTTGGACCAACAACCAACATATCGGTTTCAGCAATAGTCTCTGGGTCCAGTAAGAGCCCCGGTCTTTGGTAGAGGACACAGTAAGCAACCGATTCTCAAGTGAGAATATGGGGTCCTGTGCGGTGGCGATATAAATGCTATCGCCTTAGCCAAATGGAGTTCGAACTTTAACGAACATTCAGAGTCGTAAGCTGTTTTGAGTTATTTTTACTTGTTCCCTTTTCCCTCCGAGCATATCTGAGGCGCATCGAAGATGGCCGTTGGCGTTCTCTAAACACAATATAGCATTGTGGACATAGATTAGCCTTCATTTGTTCTGTGACCCTACGGTGCTCCGTTTCCTCATATTATACACCTGAATATTACAGTTTCGAATAATGCAAATGAGTGACGAACACAGTAATGTTCAGTGTCGGAACAGGAAAGAATGGAGCACGTGGTGATGGCCGAGGTCCACAGAGCCGGCCACGGCACATTTTTTGGCCACGGCGCACCAACTTTCGTTTTCTTCTCAGATCATCCACATTGTCTTTTTTTAGAGCTTCTAGAGCTGAACAGAGATGGAAAATTTCAGCTCTCGCTCCATTAATTCGCAAGAACGATAAAGGAACAACCGAAAACTGGCAATAAAGAAAGAAAGGCATCTTAGAGTATTCCAGGATTATCGACGTTGATCCTCTATGTTCAGAAGGACGAACCATATTGGCTCTAATCTGAAACCAGGTATTGGTTTCAGACTTGTGTTCCTGCCAGTTCTCTTTTCACTATTTACATAATTCTTGTACGAATTTAAAACTAACTCTTCCTCTCTTAGATTAAATTCAATATTTTGAAATTGGTCCTCTTGGAACACGATATCTCCGTAGAGCTACTCAAAGCCTGCTACTCTCAAGAATTTTATACCTTTTTGACAAAAACGATGGCGTGTAGAGAGGATATACCGCCCATTGATTGTCTTTCAGATGTACAGGTGTGATCACAACTATATGAGCCTTCGTGGCCACAGCGCATGGTTCGCCATGTCAGGGTTGTGGGCCCAGCCATTCCTTATTGGAACCTTGTGCCGGTAACATCACAAACACCAACACCAAGGGGGCGATGCATGTCCCCTTTTCTGCGGACATCATGGAACTGCGAGCGAAGTTATAGTGACCAATTCTTAAAGCTCGTCGATCAACGCCTTTACTTCGTTGCGTTCCTTCTTCATTCTAGGAAAGCGCAGAATTTTGTAGTTCCTTGTCTGACCATGTTTCTAGAGCAAGGTGAGCCTTTTTTTGCGCCTCTTAAAGTCATTGCTGAGGCGTTGGTGCAATACGGCGATTATATAGATACGCGCCCATGTTCGTCATACTATTCTGTATTTATACCCGCAAGTAAGCGCTTTAGTGCTGCCGCGAATTGAATTTTATCTTCGCTAGTAACGTACACCTTCCGTGGCCTGTATTTTCGCATGTGGTAAAAAATTAGGTGCACGCGCTTGGTTGAACATGACAGGTCCTATGTGACTCACCAAGTCCGAGTTTTGTCTTTACATGAACTGAGTTGTAAATTTTCTCGCCTTCAACAGAATAATGGCTACAATTATCGGAACGACGCCTCTTGCTAAGTTCATCCTCGGTGCGATTATCCTTATTCTTGGGCCCGCATATAGCAGACTGAGCCCGAAAGCCCGTAAGTCCTGGCCTATCTCTGTCGCTCACAGATAACGTATACCCAAGATTCTATCATAGTCATCAGTTGCGTCCATATCTCGTAAGATTAGCGGCATGGTTACTGATACCGTTTTGTTCTAGGATATTCTTCCCCTCTCTATGCAAGCTGCGGGAGGAGGTATGGAATCTTCCGCGGCGTCAGACAATGATTTTAATTGGAACAAAATCATAAGGCTGTTCAATTTCTTCTCTGGATCTGACTGCATGCTCTGCTACGTAGGAAGCAACGTGATACTTGGAGGTACTGCCTTCCAACTGGGTATGTCGAGAAGGCTGTCCCGTGGCTATGATTAATCCTTTCATAATAGGTGCCATCGTATTCTGTGCCATTCTAGGCTGCGAGTGCCTCCTTTGGTACAAGTATAACCGTAATTTCACTCATCAACCTAAAGGCACACGCTGTATTGTGCTCATTCAATTTTATCACTATTTTATTTCAGCTGACATTAGGTCATCTCTCAAGTTAATACTCTACTAGTACCATGATGAAAGCGGGATCAACATCAGAGAAAAAGCCAGCGCTGACAGGAAGACCAACGAGAACGTATGTCTGTATGTCCCTGGGAAAACTCGTTACATTGATCATTTGTGCATAATGAAGTCGCCCGAACTTGAAGGCAACGAAGACAGGGACGGAATGCTCGGAGCCTTCAGGAACCGTCAAAGATATTTTGATGAACAACGTTAAGATAACACCAAGCACGCTTACTGCCATTATGAAAACATCCTAACATGAAATCTTTTTCCCACTGTTGATGGCCCGTAGAAGTCTTTGACCTTGCGATACAGCATGGATTAAATGTGACAGATTCAGGCCAACTGCCACGTTCGTGCTGGCTGCGAAGGGGTTCAGATACCCGACTGGAACTTGAAACGTACCCATCAGGACATGAATACCTATCAGGACATGCTATTGGTTCGCTCTCGACCGCAGAATAATGATCCGTCATACCTATTATATAGCTCCCCGCTAAAGCTTCTTTTCTGGATTCTGAGTGTGACAAGTTTATGGATCCAAAAACCAAAAACTTGAAGCATGTAGGACCTCGGTTCGACCTCCAGCGTACCAAGTCAATTATTTTCGGAAGATATCAGCTTGGTATACTCGGGCTGATCTACTGTAGATGGATGCTTCCGGGAAACAAGAAGGAGGGATGCTTACAACAAGCTAGGTTCGGTAGACGAAGATTCATTTTTCCATGTCTTTTTGTCGAAATTTCGCCAAACTTGTCATTCAGAAAAGCTGTCTTAACCTTTACGTATCATATAAACCCGAAGGAGTCTGTCCTGATATAGGCTATTATCTCTCTTAGACGTCACTCCGGATCTATAGCTACGCCACACCAGTATGGATGTTGTGTACGAGAGACCTTGAAATGACAGCCTATATGCGCTGATCATCCTGTTAGTGGATTCACCAATGTTCTCGCCAGAAATGCTGACGCTTCTTCTATCGGAAAGGGGTGAGGCCGACTGCATGAAAGAAGAGGTATGAATCTCCATTCTGAAACTGATGAGACTGGTAGAATCTATATAAATGGCTTCAGCACTCATCCATGAAATACAGAATGTCAATGGCACTGCACGATACGATACTCTGTGACTTGGGAGACGTTCTCTTCACTCATTCTCTCCAATCCAGTCATATTCTTTCCCCGAAGCACCTCCGCTTGATCCTCTCCTCTGCGACGTAGTTTGAGTACGAGAAAGGTCGTATCTCCCGGCAGACATGCTACGACTGTCTCGGACACGAACTCTCCCTCATTCCAGCTGACATCCGCATGGCAAACGAAGAGCTGCACGCCTCCCTCAGGTGCAACACGAATCTCTTGGGCTTCCTTCGAGAACTCAAAGATGTCAAGCAGGGAGCGTTGCGCATATTCGCTATGTCGAACATATCACAGCCGGACTACGAGGCTCTCCGGAGGATTTCTTCTGATATGGACTGGTCATTATTTGACGGCATCTTCACGTCCTTCGCAGCTAGTAGAATTCGGGATTTTATCAGCACACTCTATCACAAGCAAGCCTTGGTCCCTCCCTCACCATATTCATAGACGATGAACCTGAGAGTTTGCTCTCTGCGTGTTCTCAAGGGATGGTCTCGTCTATCGTGACTTCACGGAAGTGAAGCGAGCTTTGTTCAATCTGTTGGGAGATTCAATACTCAGGGGCAAAATATTTTTGAAGGAGAACAGAGGTCGACTTACTTCCATATGCTCTGGGGTCATCATGCAGGAGAACCTTTCCCAGCTCCTCATGCTTGAGATGACAAATGATCGGTGAGGATCGGTGCTGTACGCGTTTGTGAATATCATGAGCTGATAATAGGGTGACAGATCTTTGGTCGATATTGCGGAGAACTACAGAAAGTGTAACGTCTTCCAAGGCAAGTGGAGCTGGCCATAATTCAATGGGCTGACGATATTCAATGGGGCGGCCAATGTGCCACAGCCGATTATCCTTGCGACATAAACACCACTTCGCTCTTCCCGACAGTTATCTGGGAAAAGGTGGAAGTGGCGGCATCCGTAACGGACGAGATGTTGAAGTTTGTGAACGACGATGGTATCATCCAAGTGATTCTGTCTCCAAATCAGAATCGACTGGCACGTCTCGTCATCTCTGCATAGATATACTTCGACCCCAAACGGCCACGAATCAATCCTATCGTCTGTGTCAACGTTCTCAGTCTCTTCTATTCCTACAGTCGAGGAAACGAGACGAACCAGACCTTGGAATGGGTGCATCAAGTTCTTTTCCATCGCGCGTACGGCCAGGGGTCGCGGTACTACGAAACAGCAGAGCGATTTCTCTTCTTCCTCTACCGATTTATCAGTGGATGCGACGACCAGGTCGTCCGTAGTCGCTTCTATCCGCTCCTGAAAGACAGAATCCCGGAGCGAATTGGGGTGGAGTCGGACGGACTCGCATTGGCGGTGCGCCTAATTGTGTGCGATTTTACAGGTGTATAAAATGAGATCGACTTTCAGACTCTTAGAGTTCTCCAATGCGATGTCGGCGGATGAGATGCCAGTTTGATGTATAGATATGGTTCTTCAGGTCTCAGTATCAAGAATCGGGGCTTGACGATAGTAATAAATATCCACGCTGTCTAGTGCAGCAATAGATCCTGATCCCCAGCACAATATGTGTTGAGCATGAGAAGATGATCATGATTCTCTGTGCTCGCAACTTGCGGATAGAATTCGGTACTCAGGGTATCGGTAGACGTACATGGGGGCGATGCAGAAGTCGTCCTGTACTCATTCCGGCGGTACTTGACTTTCATGACTACTTGCGCGCATCAGATGAGGACTAGACGTGTTCAAGCAGTCTATTCAGTGTTGATTCAATGTCGTTCAGTGTCACGTCGGAGATGGATGGGATGGGGCACGTGCCCGGGATCCGCGAAACCGGCCGGCACTTTTCTTCCCGTTTCAAGTTACCACTTCCCCGGGGGCGGATGGATTCAACTCTCGTGCCAATCTTGGGCGAAAAATTCCAAAGTCGAGAACCAAAGGCCAATAATCTCGAGGCTTTTCGTCGTTCGAAAGATAAGAACTCGAAGGAAAGGTACATAATCAGAGCTAGCGTTTATCCATGAGCAATACTATGTCGTGTCTACTTCTCCCTCGATTATAGGGTGTCCCTCTTGCTTCTCAGTGCCACCTTCTGATTGCGTGCCCTTATGCTACGGCGCTCAGATATTTAGCTCCATTTGGTGACAATGCTGACGCGTCGAACTCTCTACTTCGTTCACCCTCCTATAAGGGCCGTTTTTTTTTCCTCTTAGAGTTAATACACTCCCAGTCTTACCAAAGCTTGCATGTAACTGGCAGCCGTTAACACGACGGTCGCCCATGCGCGTGAATCTATGTCCATTTATGATTGCGTCCTGGCTCGACACACAAGCTGCTCGTCGCGGAGAGCGTTGTCTAGCCTCACAAGGATAACGTCACGACATTCCTTGTCACCCAGGAGAAGGTCATATGGCGAGGCGAAGTGTAGAGCTCTATCTTCACAAGTACGGAACCATATTGGCTCTACTGCGCAACCTGGGATTGGTTTCAGGACCATCGTGCTGCCAGTTCCCTCCGCACTTATTGGACGTCTCCGAAACAGAATTTACATGGTTCTCTTTGTGATACATCTGTTGCTGCTGCGGTCCTTGCGCTCAGGCATATTTACTAGATGGTGGAAGGCGCTGTGGCGGTGTCGATGTAATCACATCCGCAGTCGCGACCCTAGATGGTCGGTATCTCACCAACCTTCAACGTTAATCTCGATGTACCAATACTTGGTCTTTGAGAACTACTTTGAACATTTGGATCTCAAGTCTCACAGGATATCTCTGGAGCTATGATACTTCTGTAGAGCTACACAAAAAACCTGTTGCTCTCAAGAACCGCATACCTTGTTAATGAACAAGACGACATACGGACAGGATTCTCCGCCAATTGAATGTTTTTCAGATGTACGCGAAGGAGGCGATACAGACCTCCTAGCTGCGGATATCATGAAACCTCGAGGGAAACTATGGGGACTCATTCTTAAAGCACGCTCGCCAATAGCTTTTCTTCATCGTGTCCCCTTGTCCTCATTGTCTAATAGCCCATAAATTGGTAGTCCTTGCTCTTTCTATGTCTCTAGAACACGGTGCGCGATTTTCTCCATGTCTATAACTCGACGTCAATTGAAACCCATACTCCCGATCCAGTCGAAGCGCTTGCTCAGATGGAAGCCCAAGACAACGATTTATATGGATATGTGCCCACCAAGGGCGTCACACTCATGTTTATAATCTTCTTTAGTATTTCTACCTGTGGGTGCAAGACATGGCGTTGCTCCGAGTTGATCTTCATGTTCTCCAGTGACGCACACTTTACAAGGCATGTACTTTCGCATGTGGTGGACCATTCCGACTATCCTTTTCGGTGGGTGCTTGGAGATATCGGGATGGAGTGCGCGCTTTTGGTCGAGCATCTCTCCGCGTCTCGACGCGCCATATACGATTCAGTGAGTTCAACCCCTTTATAACCTGGCTGATGTTGATCATATTTCCTCGCTCCAGAGTACTGACTACCGTTATCGGACCGACGCCTCTCGTCGCTGCAAATTTCATCATCCTTGGTGCGATTATCCGTGTTCTGGGGCCTGCCTATAGCAGACTGAGTCCGAGAGCCTGTAGGTCCTCGTATCATGTTTCTACTTATCCTGTCGCTCACGTACCCAAGATTCTAGGATATTCGTCAGCTGCGTGAGTGTCCTATAGGACCAGCGGCGTTATTACTGATGGATGCTATCTTGTTCTAGGATATTCTTTCCCTCTTTACGCAAGCTGCGGGAGGAAGTATGGCGTCGTCAAACGACGATGCTAATGCGGTCAAAATCGTGAGACTGCTAAATTTCTTCTCTGTTGATATGGCTCTGACATGCTCGGCGATGTAGGGAAGCGACGTGATGCTTGGGGGTATTGCCTTCCAACTGGGTACGTCGAGACAACTATTCCGTGGGTGTGATTAATCCTTTCATAGGCGTCATCGTATTCTATGCTATTCTTGGCTGCGAGTTCCTCCTCAGGTACAGGTACAACCGTCCTTTCACTTGGCGCAGGAATCAGAATATCTCCTCGACGACCCTTTCATCGCCAAATATCGAACGCGGAACCATCGATAAAGGATTGAAGTATATGATTCGTGCTTTGGCCTTCAACACCGTTTGCCTTATTATTCGGTATATGAATTCATCGTCGTGTGTTTTATTGATTCCCTAAAGTATTTATTCAGGGCAATTTATCGGACGATTGAACTCGCAGACGGGTGGGATGGAAAGGTCATCCACACGCAAGCCTACTTCAGTACGTATTCAATTACTCACGTTCTTTATACGTAGCTGATCAACCGCCTCGTAGATGTGTTTGACGGCACTATGGTCCTCTTGGCTATCTACACTTTGAACTTTGCGCATCCCGGATACCTAATTGGAAGAGGTATGGGAAAAGATCGGGCCATTGAAGATCAGAAAAGCGAGAGTGCCATTGAGCTTGGCACAGCAACGAACTAGATTCATAGAGAAAGGAGCTCTTATTTCATAGCATGTAAATTAATCGACACCGAGAGTAGCTATACGAGATTACATTCTAAATGCATGGGGAAATAAAGGAGAAAACAGATAGGCCTTACCATCCAAAATAAGATGCCAGGACAACGAAATTGTGAAGGATGCAGCGCAATCCATTTACGCCATGAACATGGCAACGTGATTAGAGGCCGCAGTTTCAGCCAGAATGGGAGGAAACTTATTGGTCTACCACTCGGAGTGTCCGTGCTGTGTCCATGATCTCAGGCACTGGTATCAAATATCTCAGGGTAAAGAAACGCACCTGAATTAGTCGCGAGGCAATCATGTAGTGTGTTTGACATAAACTCTAAGAGCGACGCCTTCATTATAATATCATTGTCGGCCGTTCTTCGCGCATGCTTAAAATCGGGCCATCTATAAAAATTTTGCCTGCCCATCGATCCCTGGGTTACCTCATGTTAATTAAATATTCTGAAGATACTGTTGTCAATATAGTGGATATCTGGCTAGAAATCTAGGTTTATGTACCTTGTCCGCCTGCTGGGTAGGAAACAATAAACTTGCCTTTCAATAAGTCAACAGAATACAAAGCAAGGATGCCGCCGCCGCCGTAATGTCTATAAGGCCATTCGTTGTAAGGTGATATTCAACATCAGCCATTCCTCGTCGAGAAATTTCAAGTCATTTTCTTCACATGTTCTAGATATGTACTTGACAATGGATTCCGCCTTGATACAAAGATTTCCGAACCTTGGCCACTCGTCATAAGGCGCAGTGTCACTGTATCGATACCCGCCTCTAAGCAACAGAATATACAAATATGAGCACCTGTTGCTGTTGATAGTCGCGTAGGATGAGCAGAAATGGAGAAATATCGGTTACAGGCTATCACTGGCACAGCAACATGAACAAAACAAAGGCCGAGGTCGTCGTGGTGGTCGATGGCAAAGGTTGTTTGGCGACGTCAACAAACAAGCATGCCTCTCTCATTACCACCACGATCATCACGCGTCCTTCAGCAAAAGCACGCTAATAACAGCTCATAGGTTAGTCTGTGGGTCTAAGATTCCAGACGATATGAACTGACGCGCCGTGCTAAACACTGAGAGAACAAGAAAGGTGATGACGGGAATTTTCTTATTCCACACAATAAAACATCGCCAAACGATAACCAGATCTCCGATGCAAGTCTACGAGAAAGGAAGTAACCAGCGCTCGGTTGAAACAGCTTCGGCAGAATGCATAGTACATACGCTCGTAATGTATATAAGGTCCTTTGCCCTGTTGATTTTAGCGCCAATGCCAGCAAGATAAAGCCCTGATCCGATGTCGTCCGCATGCATAATGAGGGCTTCTATCAGTCTGCGGATGCTCACCGCCGCATGTGTAGTATCCAGGCAGTATCCATGCAAAAGTCAGAAATAATAAAATAGATTCATAGATTGGAGTTTACTCACAACACGATAATAGCGGAGGTTACGACTTTGTTCGGTGAGCACGATTTGCAGATCGAGATGATGGTATGAAATACGTAGGCAGCAAGGACAGTAAAGCATCCTACTTCCAAGTTAGTAGCCAGAAGAAAATGCGACCCAACAGTGCATATACCCCAGAGAAATGATGCAACCCAGGCTGATATCAAGTATGCCTCGTCTATTCTGAAGAGGATCTCGGAGCGACTATGAAGCGTCATTGTTTATGCACGGAATAAAATCCAACGACGGATGACTTTCTTACATATCACTATCAGAGTATAGCCTAGGAATATATTGATATAGAATGGTGTTCACCACAGTAAGGCTAGGAGTAATCGATGCGAGATCATATAAAATCCGTATCAATTTGTTGATCAAGATGCAACAGAGCGAGGCCTGGATTTCGAATCACCATCAACTGAGAGGCACGCGAGGAGACACGTATCGCCGAAATCAGGCATCTTTTACTTGTTCTTCCAGCCAATCCCACAGCTGCTTCCCAGTCTCGACATCCTGAGAAGCAGGAATTGGCTTCCAAAGACGCGCCCAGGGAACAAAATACTAATTTTGTCCGCCATCATTGAAAGTTCAAGGCATTATTCTGGGAGCAAGTGGTTACCTTTCTGTTGAACGTTGCACCTTCCACAGATGTTCCTGCATACAGCTGCGTCAAAGAACCAAATGGGGCCGGATATAGAATGCGAGACTAACAGGCATAATCTGAGTGGACGACAAGACAGAACTGTACTATCACATACGACCATGAAACCCTTCAATCCCCGAAGGGTTCGCTGAAGTTCCGTTGCGATATTGCCTGTTCTGCGTTTTCATATGATGCATTACGTGCAAAAGAGAAAACAAACTAGGATTCACACAAGAAGAAACAATTTGTTCTCCGTACCTACGTGAGAATTCGGTGGAGTACACCAAATTGGCCTGTAGGAGTGTAGGAGATATCAGCTGCCAACTCGAAGGGTATCAGGGAACGCACAAATTTGCTTTGGAAGTACAGAGGTTCTGTGCCTAGTTTCCTTCGAACAGGACCATCTCTGAAAGCTTCGTAATCAAGTTTGCTAGTCAGCTCACTCGCGACTGATGCGGTGTTAACAACCCGGGCTTTGATTGTTCCACCAGAACTCTATGCTACCGCTAATAGCGCCGGAAGAAGAAGCTTCGTAAAGTAAAAATGGCCTGCGCAAATGTGTGAATATCAACGCCTGGGAATTGACCATGCGATGATACCGACCAAGTACATTGACCCCGATAGTGAGATCATATCCTTCAATAGTCAATTCGGCGATATCAGGTTCCATAACCCCTCTGAGATGTGTCAGTTACGTATCGTATCCCGAGTAAGATTGCGACTGACGCATTGTTGAAAAGAATATGAAGTTCCTTTTCTTTGCTACAGGATTATGACTTTTATCAGTACCTGAAGAGTTTTTGGAGTGAGTTAACAACAAACCTTAAGAAGGTACTAGCGGCAGCTTGAATAGACTTTAAACTCGCCAAATTCAGCGGTAAGTAAAGAGCATCCTTTCCAGTGGTTTCACGAAGCTTTTCTATAGCCGCGTTGGCTTTCGCCTCGTTTCTACAGGCTACGTAAACCTTGGCATTGTGTGGCAAGATTGCCTGTGTGTGAGATGGTCAGTCACTTTTATGCACTGCAACCCGAGTTAAACCACTTTAGCTGTCTCGAATCCGACACCTGTGTTTCCACCCGTCACGATAACCACCTTCCCAGATAGCTCGGGGATGTCATCAACGGAGAATTTTGATTTTGGAGGCCACGCTTGCAAGATGAATGACTGTACAATGCCCATGTCTTGATGTCAGCGAAGGAAGGGAAGAGGGAAGGACGTCTTATTGGAATTTGAGAGTTGAGCCGAGATGATGGCAATCCGGCATTATGCCGAACTTGCTGATTAAGAGAGAAGTATTAGGAAACTTGTAGAAGATTTTAGTACATTAGCATTTAGTATATAAGTACGTACAGTAGCGTACATCTGCATGCGTTTGCAGAGCTCAGCCAAGCGCAATACTATTGGCCTGACACCGCGCATGTACTAACTGGGAACGAACTGATCTACTCATCCCCCGTTTTTTACAATACATCTGTATGTCGACGGCGAGGCGTGAGACGAGAACTATGCCTTCTCATGCTTTATTCCCAGAAGTTAAGCCGAATTCAGTTCGGTTGCAATTTGGTGTTAGCCGAGGACCATTGTCTAGGCTTCATTCTCCACCATTGACGTTCGTCACACCTTTGCTCTATGGTCTCCCGCTCTATTCATGATCTTCCGTACTTTTCTCTGTTAATATCTCGTACACAAAGCCGAAAGATGTATTCATAGCGGAGATACCATTGATCTTCTAATCCCTATGCAAGCGTGGCTACATCTTCATCCAAAATGATCACCGTCTTTCCGATGTTACCTCCCATCAGCATATTGGCGAAAGCTGTGGCGGTGCTTTCCAGTCCTTTGTACTCATGGGAGACATACTTTACGTCGCCTGATGCCAGATACTGAGGAATAGTGTTGAAGAATTCTTCTTCGTACTTCTTAGCCCAATCGGTCATTACCATTCCGTCCATCCTGTAAGCGAGAAATCGATATCAAAATATTGGCAATGTACTAGGGATATGATACGCACCTTATTATATAGCGACTTAGCAGCCAGAGGTTCTGGTCATAGATGCTCAGAAATGGATATGTCGAATCAAGAGAAAACCAACACCCGAACACCATATGAATGGGACAACTTTGAGTTGTATTGGCTCACCATCAGACAAATAACGAAACGAGCATGAGTGTTGGCGTTCTCAATGGCAGCTTCGAGAGTACGCCCCCTCGAAATATATGTCAATTGGTCCATGTCTTTGCAGCTCCCCCGACGTGTGAGAAGTTCGATAGTTGAAGGCATGGTCGGCCCCTAGGCGTAAGGCGAGCGCAACCTTCTCGTCAGTGCCACACGACGCAATGACCTTGAGCTTTTGAAGCTTGGCCATTTGAATTACAAGGCTTCTCGTGACCGTGAGTATATGTTTGCGCACAAATTGGTGTGAACTTACTGGTCCACTGCACCACACGCAGCAGAAACGAATAGAGTTTCTCCCTAGTATCGTGTCTGAATCAAGGAAACTCTCAACAATGAAACGCCTTACGGGTATAGGGGAAG
Source organism: Desarmillaria ectypa (assembly GCA_030407005.1). Lineage (NCBI taxonomy): Eukaryota > Fungi > Basidiomycota > Agaricomycetes > Agaricales > Physalacriaceae > Desarmillaria > Desarmillaria ectypa. The sequence goes on from JAUDYN010000008.1 coordinate 215,838, forward strand.
CGAGGTCTTTCAGCCCGTAGTAAGCCGTTTGTCCAGACATACCTAGAGCCCCAACGAAGTAATGCCATGGGAGTTTGTAGGGATCGTTAAGGACTTTCAAGCCAAGTCCTGGCATTTCCAAGGACATAGCAGTCGTAGTCGGAAAGACGGCAAACTTCTTGAAGGTTGTCCCTGTATGAGAACATTAATTCGTAATCTACGAGTGGAAAACATACGCATGAATCTATAAACGTGACTCCCAGCTTCAATTCCGTCCTTCTCAGACCTTAAAACACGGCCGACACCAAAGCCTGTGACACTGATAGCATTTCTGGTTAGACATCAAGAATGGAAATGACATCGTAAGGCCCACTTATCGTTCAGACCAAATGCAGGCATATCTCCAGGTTCTTGGATAGGTCTCATTCGATTACGCATATACGGATCCAGACTAAGCGCCAATACTTCCACAAGGATACCACCCTCGAGGTTGACGGTTTCAATATCGACGCACTCATCTTCCAGATATGTGAAGGTCTCCGCATCAGGATGGCCTTTTGGAACAGAGCTAAATATGACTCTAGGATTGAGAATTTGAGGCATCTGGAAAATAGGTTGGTGTATGTTGATTCGGGGAAATTGTGGTGATTGTTACCTCCTAGTAAACCTTGGGCTTCCTGTAAATTTCAACGAGAAAAAGATGAGATCTGAACGTCAGGAATCCTCTGAACTGAAACTCCAAGTAAATTTAGAAGCCGTACCATGTCGGGCTAACCTTCAACCCCCAAAAGAAGTGGCGTTAACAATATCAAGGATCTGAATCCAAATCTGATGGAAATTTTGGGACTTTTCCAGGCACGCGGGTACCTGTCGTCCGTCTGTTAGCATGAGAAAACCAAAGATAACTTTTCCCAGCACCACAGCAAGGCGACTCACTTCCCAAACCGAGTACTCCGGCAATCTACTATTCGACCGGGTTATCATTTAGTAAGATTCTGGACCGGGACCCCGGACCCCGAACCCTGATATTCTCGGTCAACTTTTGAATACCGAATTGATACCGTAAGCCTGGGAATTTGTTGGGTGGGCGCTTGACGCCAGTACATGCAGACTTACTCTCATGCCATCTTGCGGCATTCTAGTGGGAATATTTGTGTCCACTCTCATCCTTTTCAAATGGCTGTCCTGGTGGAAAGCAGCTCCTTCGCTTGTCAATGTGACTGGACCTCCGGCTCCGAGTTTTGTCCTCGGCCACACATTGGATCTGGAGCGGGCACCGGTCGGCACACGCCACAACAAATGGGCTCGCGAATATGGACCAACATACCGACTATTGGGTCCTTTTGGAGTATGCTGTGAACTACAGGATTCACGAATGACTGAGAGTGGATTCAGGAATCCCGAACCGTCATTGGTGACCCTAAAGCTCAATCACGTACTTCAGAGTAAGAACTTCGAGCGAAATGCAAGTGATACTATGGATAGCCGGGATATGCAAAAATCAGACAAATGATTTTCTGTAACATGCCATATTATCTCTCACCTTGTATAAACCTAACAGCAGCTTTAGAACCCTCTTAAGAGCGTTATTTTTTTTTTCTGGTGACACGAGCAAAGATAATAGTGTCGGCTAGATGCCGAGTGAGAGGGCCAAAAATTCGACTTATGCAAATGATTGTCACGGTGAGTGTCACATTAACTTTTTAAAGTCCGCTACGGCAGCGGCACGGCTAGTAGGGACTCATCACGATTGAGCGTCGTCTGTGGCTGCATCTCACCGATTTCCTTGCTTTCAAGTGCAATAAACCTTGGACTGAATTCCATACAATTACTGGTGGTACATGTATGAACTAGAATACGTGTATGAAGTGCTGACATCAAACATGGGCAAGCGGTGTTCCAAATTATCACATCTAATACTTCTGGAATCATGAAATCATGGTTTTCAACATCTTCTTATCCTCAGATGCATTTGAAAGTTGTGCATCGTGATGGTCTAGTATGTACAATTGATTTGGCTAAGTTATACGCAGTTATAATTCCGTGCACAAGAGCAACTGCGTGTATGAGACTGCTACACAGGCCAATTTAGACCACTTTTTCGTACGTTGTAGCACCCCTTCTGCACTTTTGAACAAAATAAAATTATAGTCTTCACAGCATACATTACTTGAGTTACAGAAGAAAAATTCGAGGCCCAAAAATGATAGTAATGTATCGAAAAACGCAATTTGCATATCCCGGCTCAGTTGCACATGCTGATCACCCATAGTAGGGTCGCCCTTGAAATTTTTGTTCGTTACTGTCCACATGTGCTTCTCCGCTTATTCTCAAAATTGGATATTCGGCCAGGGAGTTGCGTTTCCGCTGTGGAATATTGTTGACACTGTGGCTGTGCGAGCTGGCACGACGTCCAGCTAGCCTGAGTCTGGATGAGTAAAGGATGAGTAAAGGATTAAAAAGAGAAAGACAGTACTAGAAGAATACAGGATAGTATTCAAGTAGCTAGTTTTTGTAGTGTACTGTACTCGTTTGCCCTTCCTATAAGCAAACTTGGACTGCTCTGTTCTAACTCACTGGGCAAACGTGCCTGATCTTTGATCCGCGGTGCGCGTGTTATCCAACATCTGCACCTTAGCCACATGCTAGAGCAGGAGACACTACAACTTCTCCGATGAATCGACAAAATACAAAGCAAAGATGCCACCTTCGTTGTGATGTTGGCATGGCCGTTCGTCGGGGGCTGGGATGACAATAAACATTAGCTACTCGTCGTCGGGGGAAATTAAGTCATTACTGGTTCATTCAGGGCTCTAGAGGTGTATCCATCAGTGGATCATGCCTTGCTGCAAAGAATTTACAAACCTTGTTCGCTCGTCGGGAAAGGCACAGTGCCAATTTGTCGATACTTGCCCCGACCAGCAGAATTGCCAGAATACACAGAGATGAAACCGCCTGAAGCGGCTACTAGCCGTGTCGGATGAATAGCAATGAAGAATCAAAGCGTAGTGGCGTGAAGAAACGAAGGTCGAGATCGTCGTGATGGCCGAAAGCAAAGGTTGCTTGGCGACATCAACAAACAACATGGTTCTCTTCACTACCACCATCATTACGCGTCCTTTGCACAAGTCACGATAATATCGTCCTGTAGATGTTTCTGCAACATTTCTCTAGAGCTTTAAGGCCTACACGATGCCGACGAAGGTCCTGACAGCCAGCTCGGAATGAACAAGCCCACGCCTTCTCTTCGGTGTTCTTACAGTTTGATGGCGAACGGAATCTGTCCATTGCTATCCGGTTGATTGACGTATCGTTGACAGCAGGGCATTGCTTGAAGGGCGACTACACCGACCCCCGCCATAAGGTATCTTTTCTATTACCAAAATTCGGTTCTAGTCATGGTAGCAGCCCAACAGTGATCAGTCTACTCAGCTATTCTTCGAGATAATTTGTTTACCGTTGGACAGTATACCTGGGCTGCCTTACCGCGAAGCCAAGTTCTAAGCACCCGTACAATGGACTGGCTCGAGGAAGGACGGATGTCACTGTGCCAATGTATCCTCATCTTCAATACAGCTGTTAAATCAAATTTCAGTGTATTTCACTTTTGCTCGAAGCTACATCCTCAGGCAAATGCTTCCCATGTCGGAGGTGCTAGAGCCGTTCTATCTTAGCTGTCTTACCACAACAAGGTGACAAGAATGCATCGCGTCTCATCCAAATTTCTGTTGACTGCTCAAATAGATGTAGGCTTGCCGCATATAACAGTATGGGTCCTTGACGAAGGGAATGGTTCTGAGCTACTACTAGGGTATTAATGCAGCGCTCCTCAAGATATATAGGAAGCTCAACTATAAAATAAGCGATTAAAATGGTATTAAATTTAAACACTACCCCATGCTTTTACTTAGTAATTAATATCATAAAAAGGCTCGCTTGCTGCCGATTATGACTGCCAACTCGGTCATAGCGAGGAACCTGTCAGGTTACATTGGATAGCGTGGATAGCCATTGCTGTCGTCAAACCCCGATTCCCGATACTAAGACCCGAAGACCCGTATTTGTAGATCAAACCAGCATCCCACCCTCCATCTTCCCATTGGGAAGCCCTGAGAGATTGAAGATCGATATCATTTCTGACGCCCGTAAAATGGCAAACGATGAGGCGCATTGCCAATGCAAGTCCATCTCCTGCTGCCCCAATTCGTTCCGTAACTCTTTCTTTCAGGAGAGGATAGAGGCGGCTGTGAACGACTGGATCATCACAGCTACTGATAAATCGATAAAGGAAGAAGAGAAAGCATTCTGCTGTCTGGTAGTAACGCGAGCCTTGGACATATGCCCGGTGAAGGAGAACCTCGTACACCCATTGCAAAGTCTCGCTCATCTCACCTCCTCGACCATAAGAATAGAAGAGGTGAAGAACGTTTACGCAGACAACGGGGTCGACTCGCGGTCTATCATGGTCGAAGTATGTCTAACCAGAGACAGTGAGACTCGCAGATTGAATTCGAGCCCAAGGACACTTACCTGTACGATTCCATCTTCATTTATATAATTCAACATCTCATCCATTATAGATGCTGCCACCTTCACTCTTGCTCGAACCACTGTAAGGCCGAGTGATGTGGTGTCTAAATCGTAAGGAAACTCGGTTGTGGTAAGCTGACCATTCCCTTTAATCATCATCAGCTCGGTTGACAATGAACCCATGAGCACTACTCACCTCGGAAAAAGTTCCACTTTCCCTCCTTTTCAGCAATATCCGATCCAACCAATGACCTGTCAATCTGTCAGCTCATAACATCGGAAATGTAAGTAGACCGATTCCCACCGATCATTTGTCATCTCGAGAATGAGCAACTGAGCAAAGTTCTCCTGTATAGCTATTCCTCCACACATTGAGGCGAGATGACCTGCATTCTCCTTCAAAAATCTTTGGCCTCTTTGAATCGGATCTCGGAACAAAGTGAGCAGCGATTGCTTCAGCTCGTTGGATTCGCGATACAGGATACCATGGAGTCCTTGTGAGCGCGCAGAAAGTACATTCTCGAGCTTGTCATCAATAAATATGGTTCGTGATGGATCCAGGCTCGCCTTTGCGATCGCGTACCGGTAGAATTTAAGTTCGGGTTTACGTGTTCCGGCTGCGAAGGACGTGAAGATGCCATCGAATATTGACCAATCCATATCCACAGCAATGCTCCGAAGGGCATCATAATCGGGCTGTGATATGTTTGACATGGCAAAGATGCGTAAGGTCCCCGCTGCCGAATCTTTGAGTCCCCGAAGGAAAGTGACAAGATCGCGGTTGCATTGCAAAGAGGCACAGGATTCTTCGATTGCGTTGCGGACGTCTACTGGGCTGACGGATAATTCTCGTCCGATACTATCGTAGCAGGCCTGCTGGGAGATTCTGCCCTTCTCGTACTCGAACCATGTCGATGAGGAGAGAACTCTGCGAAGGGTGTTCAGGGAAAGGGACTGATTGGGTGGGGGAGACCATGTGAAGAGAACATCTCCCAAATCACAAAGTATGGTGTCGTATCGAGGCATTTACGTTTTAAAGTCTGGGAAGAAACTAAGGCTCTTTATATACGTTTACTGCCATGTTTGTTTGGAAGGAGGATCGTTCGGCGTCCCGGGAAATTACCTCCATGTGCTGATCTCGTCCATTAGTATTCCCATGAACACATCATGGTTAGTTACCGGGCTTTGTAGACCACAAGCATGGTGTTTCAATCTATGAGTAAATACGTCTATATCTGGAATCCTTTCTAGGACATAGGCTGGATGCGATATGCCCAGGGCCGACCCACGGATACGATCCTCTCAGATTTGATGTCCTATAGTGGAACGGTAGTAGCTCCTTGTGAAGCGATCTTGTCGGAGAACTTAGTCTCGTCAGGCGCTTAGTGTGAGTTCTGCACGAATTGCATCCTTCCTACAGTAATAGTCCCTACATCTCCGTGCGAAGGAGCTCCGCGACCGTAATTCGACAATGCCCTAGAAAATACGAAATCAGATCGGGAGAAGGTCATTAGTAATATCCGCACACGTCGTTATCTGGGGCTTACGATCACAAAATATGTGCATCACATTCAGGCCATTTGCATCCGTCTACATAGACCTTGAAAGTCAGGATCTTCTTTTTTGGTTGATGTTGATGAAGTATCGGACTTCTTCACAAACCGACTTTGAGCCCATGAAAGGGCTTCCGAGACCGTATAAATGGCTAGAAACTAGTCCATAACCACCATAAACCTGTGAACGGATTCTAGACGCCGTCAGCAAGGACAGGATAATATTCATGCACAGATACGTCGTGAACATTGCGGTTCCAGGGGTCGACTTCGTTAATATTGGCCGTCTCCAGGACAAAATTAGCGCCCTAGGGCACCGTATCACAACGCTGATGGTACTTAACGCATTAGTCTGATGTAGGAGATATCAGGTGTTAGTTTGAACTTGGCATGCCGCATCGTGGGACAGACAAATTTGCTTTGACAATTCGGCTGCTACTCGTTCAGTTTCTTTCGATAAAGCCCATCTTTAAAAGCTTCGTCATCAAGTTTGCTATCCAGCTCAGTAGCGACAGATACAGCATTAACGGTCCGAGATTCAGTGATTGTTTCATCAGAGTTTAAACAGAAACCAGTCCCGAATATCGCATGAGTGGGACAACTTTGAATTGTATTGAATCACCCTCCCATACAAGACAATGACCTTGAGCTTTTGAAGCTTTTCCCAATTGAGTTATGCTTCTCGTCGTTGCGAGCATGTGTTTGCAGATGAATTGAAAGAATAAATTTACTGGCCTACTGCGCCACATGCAGCAGAAACGAATAGAGTTTCTCCCTAGCGTCTAGTCAGAATTAGGAATTTTTCGATGATGAAGCATGGTACGTGTTATAGGGGTTGAAGCGAAGTATTTTAGGCCGTAGTAAGCCGGTATACCTAGAGCTTTCAAGCATAATCCTGGCGTTTCTAAGGACCTAGGAATCGTAGTCGGAAAGGCGGGGAAATTTTTGTTTTTATCTGTGAGAGAAAATATTTAACGTTGAAAAACGGTTCGACAAACACAGGAGTCCATTGTAGATCTGCATCTCGGTATACTTACTTTAGCATTCCCACCTTTGACGCTAGTTCTGAGAGGCCGCACCCTGCGGGGCCACGCTGAATCAGTTTGGCTCAAAGAGTGTTCCATATCGTAGCACAAGCATGCACAGCAGAGGTCCGAGCATTTTAGCTAGTAAAAAAATGAAAACTTAAAAAGGTTTTGTTTTAGCAAAGCCTTTCTTGGTCCTAAAAGGGCCTTCAATAAAGTGGTAAGAAATGGAATTAAGGTACCTCCTCGTTTTACGGTGCTCAAATCAAGGGCGTAAAAACTGAAGCTGAAAAATCGAAACATTTTTGGGATCCCTTTTAAGCTATAAAAAGAAAACGCACTAGCCTCTGCAGTGATGTGTAGTACGGACTCTGGTTAGCTTCCTTCTCAGGGACATGAAAACCAGAACAAACATCCTCCCCCCATGATTACGACCTCCAGCTACAATTATGGTATCTTCCGACCTTTAATTACTACCAACGTCAGTGACACTTATGAAGGTATTTAAAAAATCGTAGCACTACCTCGTGACCTAGCACGCGCTTGTTATCTAGGGCGAATACGGGTATGTCACCAGGTTCTTCGAAATACCTCATTATGATCATGTTGCGTAGGTAGGGGGGACGGGCGCCTGTGTCAGCTGCTATCTGCGTAGCCTTTCAGAGAAAAGCTGCGTGAAGTGACAAAAAAGGTACAGGTCATCGGGCCAGATCGGGCCGATGGAGGAGGTTGTTTGGCGTCAAACAAACACGGCTCTTTTCGCCATGTCAGGGCTGTGGGCCCGACCGTTCCTTATTGGGACCTTGCGCCGGTAACAACACCAACACCAACCACCACCGACCATCATGCGTCGTACGCACAAATCATGACTATAGCGGGGCGAAGAATTTCCTACAGCATTTTTTTTGAGCTTGCATGACCCATGGGATGCCGACGAAGGTCCTGGAAACCAGTTTGGACGAATATTTTCGTTTCAGAGTGAGCAAACCTCCCATCTCTTCTTCTACTCAGCGTTCTTACGTCCAATTCCAGATATTTGGCGATGAAGGAAGCTTTTTTATTGTCGTACTGCAGTTCATTGGCAGTGGGGCATTCTTGAAGGGCTGGTTGTAACTACATGGACGTCTTTTCCATTACCCGACTGATTCTGGTCTGTGATAGCGGGTCTACAAAAGTAAATGGTCGGTCTACCCTGCCATTCTTTATGAAAATTTTGTTCATCGTCGGACGACGTGTTTGCGTAGTACGTACCGCAAAGGCAGGCTCTATACACCCATTCAAAGAAAGCCGGACGTTGCTGCCACAGGTCAGATCCTCCCTATATGTACTAACTTCACCTCATTTTCAGTACAGAATGCTTCATAGCCACACGTGCTAGGTCGTTTGTGAATAAAATTTCGGTGCATTTCATTATTGGAGAAAGCTGCATCCGGGTGAGCACTTTTTATGTTCTGAGGGAATTACTGGACCTGCAAATCTTGGTTATTTTACTCCAGCATATTGTAACAAGGTGATAGGCTTTCGTAGCTTCTCATCTGAAAACTTCCGCTGATTGCTCGAACAGATGCGGACTTGTCAGCCATGTCAATACGTGCTGGGCGGTTTCTTTGGACGATGGAGAGAGCCCTGAGTCGCCATTGGTTCTAGTGCATATGCGTACAGCTACAGCCACTTCTTGAAGAGTATCTGACGCCTGATACAAGATTGCAATGGTACTAAATCAACAAAATACGACATAATAAATACTTACTGCTATCATTGGATCGCTCATTCGGCGCCGTTTCATAGTGAGGAACTAGCTATGCTGCTACACTGGATAGCGTGGATAGCCATTACCGTCGTCAGACCCCGATTCCCAATACTGAGACCCGAAGAACCATATTTGTATATTAAGCCGGTATCCCATCCTCCATCCTCACGCTGAAGTCCTCGAAGAGTCTGAAGGTCGATCTTATTCTTTACATCTGTAAAGTCACAGACAATCAGACGCATGGCCAAGGCAAGTCCGTCTCCTTCCATCCCAATTCGCTCTATAACTCTGTTTTTCAGGAGCGGATAGAAACGACGGTAGATGACTGGGTTATTGCACCCGCTGATAAATCGATAGAGGAAGAAGAGGAAGGACTCTGCTGTTTCGTAGTACCGCGATCCTTGCACGTACGCACGGTGGAGAAGAACCTGGTATACCCATTCCAAGGTCTGGCCCATCTCGTTTCCTCGACCGTAGGAATAGAAGAGGTTAAGAACATTAACGCAGACGACGGGATCAATTCGCGGCCGGGTGCGGTCAAAGTACGTCTATGCAGACGAGTTACGTTTCGCCCATCGGCCTCGCTGCGGAGAAAGATTTACCTGTACGATTCCGTCTTCGTTTACATACATCAACATCTCATCCATCGTAGATGCCGCAACTTCCTCTTTCGCTGGAATTACTGTGAGGCCAAGTGAGGTCGTGTCCAAGTCACAAGGAAAATTGGTCGTCGTAAGTTGGCCATCCCCTTTGATCATCATCAGCTCGGCTGACCACGGCAATCTAGTAGTTCAACTTGCCGCGGAAGAAGTTCCACTTTCCCTCCTTTGGTATATCTAAATCAACCAAAGAACTATCACTCTATCAACACTCGATCATCAAGGCGGCCAAGTTTATGAACGCACCTGTCACTAGTCATTTCCAGAATGAGCAGCTGAGCGAAGTTTTCCTGAATGGCTAGTCCAGCGCATTCGGAGGTAAGACGCCCTGCATTCTCTCTCAAGTATTCTTGACCTCTGAGTACGGGATTTCCCAACAGATTGAGCAACAATCGCTTCAAGTCTGTGAAACTGTGGTACACAAAACCGTGCATTCCTTGGGAACGCGCAGAGAGCACGTTCTCGGGCTTGTCGTCTATGAAAATGGTTCGAGACGGATCGAGGCTCGCCTGAGACAGGGTATAGCGATAGAAACCCAGTTCGGGTTTACGTCTACCGGCTTCAAAAGATGTAAAGATGCCATCGAAGATTGACCAGTCCATATCCACGGAAGTGCTTCGGAGCGCTTCATAGTCTGGCTGTGATATGTTGGACATGGCAAAGATGCGCAACGATTTATGGTTTGCATCTTTGAGCTCCTGGAAGAAGTTCGCCAGATCCGTATCCCATTTCAGGGAGGCGCAGGAGTCGTCGACTGCTCTGCGGATATCAGCTGGATTGAGGGAGAGCTCGTGTCCGAGGCGGTCGTAGCATATCTGTTGGGAAACGCGGCCTTTCTCGTACTCAAACCATGTCGCAGAGGAAAAGATTTCGTGCAAGGTTTTCGAAGAAATGGTGTGGCTGGATGGGGGAGACCATGAGAAGAGTACGTCTCCCAGGTCGCAGATTATGCTGTCGTATCGCGCCATCGATATCCTATGGTTTTCAGCTCCAGAGCGAAGTGAACCCCTTTATTTGGTTTGCTGCTCGGAAAAATCATTTCCGAGCCTCCGACGTTAGTGCATTTTAGGTCCTTTTTCTTTTGGGTGGATCCTGATCGTGTATTACAGCGCCTTTGACTCGTGAAAACAACTGAATGTATATCGGGACCACAGGAACCAAACCCTTCGCATATCGCATAAAGGAAAGAAAGGGTTGTCAGGTCAACCATACCCCGAGCTCGGGCTTTGATGTCCAGAACCAGTATGGTATGGCACCTGGTAAGGCTGTTTTCCTGGACAAGTATGTTTCCCTTTGTGTTATTCCATCAGGCTGGCATTAATCGCATGCATCCATTTACCCCTCCAGCGACAGTCCCTGCATCTCTATCCCCGAAGAACTCCGGGTCCCCATCCATCGAGACCACGTTAGTCAACTCGTCAACAATTAACGGATCAGCTCCTCGAACACATCCTGTTTGTTCTCGGTGGCCGGTGTGTCTTGGAACAGGAATGATTGAGTAGAGTGTAGCGCCATGATTGACCCAAAGTAGTCCTGATGGTCGACGAAAGAGGTTGTTTTGGTGGTGTCAACAAACACCACTTTCTCCATGTTTTCTCCAGTACCATCATCACCGCGCATTCTCCGCAATAATCACGACAATATTTACGCAGATGCTTATGTCAAAATTTCGGGCCGGCGAGAGTGAATACACGCTGAGGGATAGCGTTGCTTAGCGGCTGGCGGCACGGCTTACGGTGGTCCATCTTTCCCCCCATCATGTGAGCAAAGCCTATCCTTTCTTCCTTTTTCAATCGTCCTTATGCACCTTTATAGATGCCCGAGACAATGACGGAACCTTTGACGTTTCCGTCTGCCTCAAAACAGCACCTTTGCCCCAAACTGTTGACGACCGACTCCGCTGATTGGACCTTATAACGGCCTTTCTCACAGTAAACTGGTGAAATTCCTAGTTTGCAGAATGCCTCGGCTGCAATACTTATCCTAGCGTTCGGTCATAAGCTCCGCGTTCCACCGCTTACGACCTTCCGGCCTGCCTCTTTTCAAAAACTCCGAAAGATACGAACATAAACTTTATGAGAGGGTGGCAACAGCGAGAGGGGTGTTTGCTAGGAAAACTGCGCTGGCCGCATAGGCTGAAGCTGACTCTTCGACCTCGTTCGCAGCCCGGAGTTCTCTCTACCTTCCGCCATTTTCAAAGCATCTGAGGATTAGCAGTACTTCCTTCCGGCGCACAACTCCGCGGCTGCCTGCCACTCGGACATTCCCTACTTCATCGCGCGTCTGCACCCTATTCGATTGCGAGGAACATAGAGGCTCAAAGTGCATGGCAAAGCGTTTTGTGACAAGCACATTACAACAACCTTCCCCGTCTCACTGTCATTTACCTTTCGTCGGCTCTACTCGATTATAAACGATAGATCAAATGATGTCAATAGAGTCCCCCTATTGCAATGAGTCTTCGTCCCCCCCGTGATCCATCTACGTATTCCGAATCCCCAATAGGGAGACGGCTTTAACAGTTCCTCAAAAGGCCATCGGACAATGATCCGGCTACGCCCATGCCCTGTACAATCCCTCCTAATGGTGTCGTAGGAGAATCGGGTGGCTCCGTAACAGGAGGGAAGCTTTTACAAAATTGCATCCCCGATATTTGCCCACTAGTGGTAGCGACAGCCTCCGTTGACAGACCATAGCCGCGGACGACGCGTATGATAATGAGCTGCGGAGTCATCGCCTATAAGGATAGGTGTATGTTAGCTTTGCTCTGCGAAGGGGCGGAAGGTGCTTAACCTCAACCATGATCAGCGGGATAAACACAATGGAAAAAAATGAGATTAGCGTGGACGGCAGAGCGCATTCAATTAGCATTGCCGCAATGCCGGTATACGCTCTCCTGTATTCGGGTCCTAACACAGCCTGGATCCTCCTACGCATCAACATAACACGGGCGACGATCATGAGGGTGATGATAAGGGTGAACGTGATTGAAAACGCCCAATATGGAATGGAAAATTTAGCAATACGAGATCCCCAGATAGCCGCCCCCGGTAAAGCCAGCTGAAGGACAAGAAATATACCCATGGCTGCCAGAAGAATATCGCGTCAGTCGAAATAAAGAAACTTCCGAAGAGCTCCCTGGTCGATGGGAGAAGAAGCAAGGCTGGAAGAACGACGGACATCCATAGGCCTCGGTACAGGATGTAGCATCTCCAAATCTGCTACCAGATGTGTCGAAATCAATACAACAATTCATGATAAGGCGTACCATGTAGACATTGGCAAGAAAAGTAATAGCACCCGCCGCCGCGTTAGCGACAACGATAGTTGCCGTATTACTCTGTCCACGCTGGTAATGTAGAGGCCCGCCAGGGTAGCCGCGTTCATCAATCCATGCCATCTCGTTCGAATAGATATTACACGCTGTATATATTGTCGACGACAGAAGCAACAGACCGACATAAGTGATGGATTGCCAGACGTATTTCTTTTTCTCCGAATGTAGGAAGTGGTACACGGCGAGGAACACAGTTGCCAGTTGCGTACCTTGACGCGAGGCACACGGTGAGTGAAGGTTTGCTTGTTCAATAAGTATAACTTACCGTATGTTATAGCCTCGATATGAACTGTGGCGTTCACAGCCTGTTCAAACCACAAAAACTCGTTGGTCTTGTATAGGTCTCTAGCCATGTGCTGGGCTAGAGCGGAACAGGGCCAGAAAAACTCTTTGAGCTGTTTTGTACCCCTGCCACCATGGTACCTGCGTGACATGCCTATTGGGGACATCGATACCAAGCAAGTGTTGGTGTCGGAAACTGACGTTTAACGATGAAGCAGCGAACGGATATTCACTACAAAATCTTTTACATATTAGCGTTGCTTCTTTTCGCGTGATAACCCTATAACCGGTGTGCATTAGTTCTTGTGCTGTGGATCTCAAGCTAACTGGGCATGCGATAGCACACAGCTTGGATCGGCACAGGAGCTAAACCAACTGTTGTGAATTCGGGTTCGTTTGCAGTCTCCTGACAGGAAATGCTGGCGCAGGACCGTTGCATCTCCATGCATGGTACATATCTATTAGCTCCAGGGCGCATTTCGGACGACTTCTGGAGACACAATGAGGAGTATCCAGGAGGTTCGATGATGCAATAATTCTAGGTATTGCCTGGACGTAACTATCAGAGGGCAATGAAGGGTCATCATCTTAGTCTACATAGCTACCTCGGCTGTGAACCTCTGCGACATCAAGCTATTGACGGAAGGGTTGTTCCAGATCTCTCTGAGCTCCCATCGCATATATATCTGTCGGGGAGCCCTCAATATGCTTTCTATATATAAAAGGTCTTTGTCTGAAATGTTGTTAGCAACATCCAGTCACCACCCACTAAGAATCCCGAGGTCTATTAGATTTGTCTCAACTTTTATCGCATGCACGCTTGTGCTCGTTTTCTTCTCGTCCAATGTCTCGGCCACCCCGCTGATATCGGTAGCTGCAGCAAATGGTATGTCGGCATATCACCCCATAACAAGCGCACTAACTACTGTCTTGTTCGTATGTAACCCGGCTGTTGACGTCAGTCGTTCCATTCTGGAGACCCACACTGAGCCCGGGGAGGGGTACCCATACAAGGTACTTGGATACGGCATCTAGTTATGGTAAGTGAAACCTATTCGGCGCAATTTTAGTTTCCTGATAATTGCTACTTCTAAGGCTTTGCTAGCTAGCGGTCTTGTGGCTTGGCACGTAGTAATGCAGAGTTTTGTTCTATCGTGTTAATGTACAGCTTAACTCCGGACGTTGAAGCGTAAGCCTGATCAGGCTTGATTTAATTACTGAAGATAACGTCGCCCTGCCGTTGCACATATCAATGAGAAACTGGAACGTGACGTCCATCACTGACCTGATGATATAAAAGATGTGCAAATTAAAGTATACTTCCCATATTACTTGCCTTTACGTATTCATAACTCGACAATGAGATATATTTAAGGAGAAAACAGGTATGGAAGCTAAGCCTAAGGGCGCTTATCATGCATACGTTAGCGTCAAGTTACTAGAAAATCTACTGGCCTCAAGACTTCGGCTGGCGACGGCCGTCTTAGCAGCATCCACAGTTTTCACTGCTATTTTCGCCATTTTCGCGTGCAGTAAATTTCTTGTGTCGCAGGCGATTCGTCCCAAAACCAAGCCACTTGGAGGGAAAGCTCAGATCCAGGACTACTGTGAGTACTGTGGAATGCCTCCCCCCTCCCTCCCTATTGCCTGCTATCTACCTACAGCGTACCTCGGGCATGGGCATGGTTACCGGCAGGAATGGAAGATCCCCGATCTTAGCGACTCAAAAGCGTACGTCTATGTCGGAAACTCGGCGCATTACGCCCTTGGTACAAAGCTTGGCATATCAGAACAGGGCAGGCTCTTACCGCCGGGCGGTGGTATTGTGCATCTTGGACCTAACCAAAGACCCTTCAGCATCTCGATGTTTCATCAGCTTCGCTGTTTGAATATCGTACGCGGGGAATTAATGGACTCACAAAAGGTAGTGGACTCGCAGTTGCTTCAGCATTGTTATCTACGGCAGATGATTCTATGTTGAGGCGAATTTCCGGGAGTATAATTGGGATACTGCCAGACTTTGATGATAAGGACTGTTATCGTGCCATTAACTATAGCATGCTGTGTTACTAAAGGTCGCCGAAAACACAAATCACTATTTATGCATTACGATACACTCCAGCATAATAGCGAACAACAATGGAGCCAGCGTACTAACTTGAGGCGCTCCAAAGCCTAACTTGTCTGAATCACGTGTGCGTGTTTTAACTATGATCGTCACCACCAGTATTAATGACCCCTCCTCTTGATCATTTCTTAATCACCGTCCTGAAAAATTTCCTTCAAGTTTCAACTCTTTGTTCTTGGCGCCAACAACAAATTATCATAAACATGGCCCTATAAAAGACTCTGTAGCGTGGCATATAGCGGATCACACGCGGATCACGGAGGCTACAGGAACGGCGCAACTGCGATCTGGTGCCGACTCTCAGACTCGTCTCAGATAAATAATCCTTGATCCATGTAGCCTACATGTCCGTATACCTATGACACATCTATGAGGTACAGCATAATTAGTGGGCACGAGGCCTACTGCCAAAGATCTTCTCGCCTTTTTGAAACAATAGGAAACTGTACCGCACGGCTATTCCTGACGGATGCCCGGAAGACCTCGTATGAGCACTAGAGATTTAGCGTGGTCACCTGCGTGGTACCACGCAGCCACGCAAGTTCAACCCTTAGTTGAAGTGACTTATTAGTTGACTTTACTTTACATGATTCTTAATGATTCTTAATAATAATAGAGTATATCCTGCTTATTATTAACACATCCTCCACAGTGCACAGGTCGCAATTAGGGTGAGTTCCGATATTTATCAAAAATGATGTTAAATGTTACTGTACTTCATGACAGTCAATTAAAAGCTTTCGAGCTTTGGATTTATATTTCCAAGATATGTATGTATCATACACTTACATGTCTATAATTAAGAGAAGGCAATATTGTCAAAGACGGCTAATTTTCCATTTTGATCACTCAAAGTTCTTTAACTAACACTAGTACATCACTATAGACATAATCCCGACATAAAATCCGCATGAACCGCCCGAAAACCAATGGAACTACCCTGTCTAAACATATGAACACTCCGCTTTCTTATGTAGATATAAACCTTGGACCACGCGAGCGTACCACGCAGGCTTGCCACGCATGACCACGCTGACCAACCACACCGCCACGCACGCCACGTAGGCACCACGCAGGTGTGCATATCATTGTTTTGTGAGAGTACATCGTTATTATACTCTTCTTTTAGTTATAATATTATCTCCTACATCAATTATTTTTAACATTTTTGTAATCCAGAAATAGTTCCATAATATACTTGAAATTGAATGATATACCTAAAGACGAGTCTGATAAATTGTGATCAAGTTCCAATATAATGGTAAAACTGAGTTATTAGGTTTGCCGATGCTGTTTCTCAAGGATTGGCTGCGTAGCCTCAAACATGGTGTGGTCAACATCAAGTTCGAAATCACCATCCGGCCATCCATCCCACATCTCATGCAAGTTTTAACTCTTCATCAGATCCAGTGCTGTATTTTTACTGTCATGTGTTAGCTTGGAATTATTGGTGGTAGTGGATACATCCTTAGTGCAGACCTGAAGATATGACCATTCTCCATTGTCCTTTGTTTTTGCAGAACTGTCTAGTCCAGGCTGCGTGGGAACAGCCTTCAGTTCCAATGGGGCTGACGGAGCTTTGACTTCTTGTTTGAAAAATTTTGTTTCTTTGGAATTCTGTGATGGAGTGTCGACTTGTTTCACTTGTTTTGGTATGTAACATTGCACATATCCTAGAAAATACATACGATCCTGTCAATCATGCCATGTATGGTGAAGCAATGAGTTAAAATGGATACTTACCACTTGCATCGAACACTGGAACATGTGTTGAGAGAAAATCGAAGTGGATAATTCCTCCAGGACTTGATGTTGGAGTTGCAAGCGTGCCCATAGTCGGTCCGGCATTATTCCATGGACATATGTGTATTTACAGTTCATTTTCTTCTATTTTATCTGTCTATGTACATTCACACTGTCTACTAAACAGTATATATTCGTCGTAGTCGTACTCTGTGCCTCAGACGTGTCTCTCGCATTTCGAGTGCTTGTCTGAGTTATCTTCTGTATAGATATCTACTTCGCACTCTAACAATTGATGGGTCTTTGTTTCGATGCTCATGCAGGTTTTCCTCCAACCTGTGATGTAGGTATTGCTCAAATTTATCCTCGCAGGTGAACATTTGCATGAGCTATACCAGAAGAAGAGATCCGAAGTCTGAGGTCTCACACAGGTAGCAAAAGATATTCCTGAACAAATTCACA
Source organism: Desarmillaria ectypa (assembly GCA_030407005.1). Lineage (NCBI taxonomy): Eukaryota > Fungi > Basidiomycota > Agaricomycetes > Agaricales > Physalacriaceae > Desarmillaria > Desarmillaria ectypa. The sequence continues at coordinate 233,286 of JAUDYN010000008.1, forward strand.
AGGATATTTATTCAGAGCCTATGACAGTACTAACAGAAAATGACCCAGTGAACACAACGGTAGAATGGAGTAGAGCGCATTGAGTCGTATTTAATGGAACTTTTATTGCCTCTGTGATTTGTCAACCATGCTGACAACCACGCAGATATGTGACAACCACGCTGACAACCACACAGATAACCACGGAGCCATGGAGCCACACTCCATGCTATCACGCAGAATTCTTCTTGCCCCGCTGTGTAGAGTTCATCGTAGCAATTCCTTGACCTTCTCAGTAATTATTAAGCTTCAAAATAGGAACGGTTGCCTCTCGACCTGCTACCTTCTCATTGCAATGCTGCATACATTGAATATCATCATACATATGACATATTGGCGAACCAACACACCATCTCTTCGAGGCTACAAAGCGACAGACCACGACCCTAGTGAGTCCTCACATTATGGACGACAATTTTCCTCCTAACTAACGCGAACAATGATATCAGGCTTTCTAGGCCATGACTTCCCTTCGAGTCTTCCTCCTCCTCCTTCGCGTTCCCCACCGGACCGTGTCCTACTCCCAGTCCAGGAAACCGTTCATTATTCCGTCGCCGGAAATGCATCAGAAAATGAATGGTTCAATATCACCTCTGCAGGATTTGGATACGCTCATCTAGGGTCCGACAACCAATTGTTCATGGTTGGAATGTTTCATGAGCTGCACTGCCTTCGTGTACTCAATTTTGCGTTTGACCGCTCTGACATGGCTATGATAGACTATGTACACCATTGTCTGAACTACCTCCGACAGATGACCCCTTGCTCTGCTGATGTTACTCTTGAGCCTGGTGATTTTACCGAGCGAAACTTTGAGCGAAGTAGAACAGGATCGATGCATGTCTATCGAGATTGGAACGCATTGTATGATGCAATGGAGGAGAACTGAGCCCAATGGGAGGATGTGTTTGGTGATGACACCAGTGAACATGCAGGTGCTTCTATGTAGCACAAGCAACAGACTGCCCGAGATAACACAGCATTCGAGACTGGAAAGGACACTGTATGATATCGGAATTATCCTAGATACCTAGTAATATTATATCAGCATTATATATACTATATATCATTTATTCCTTACCGGACTGTTTCGATATCCCATGGCCTGAGGGAATTTGAGTGAGCATGACAAGGAGTTGGGTCAATGACGTGGAACCCCACTGACCGCGACATCAGGAGCAATGATGGAAGCACGGTCATAGAAACCGTCCCCCTCGTTGCGTGAAGCCAAGGACAGAAGCCTTAGGGGTATGGATAGATACACTCGGGTACCCCCGCATCTGGGTCATTGCTATCAAGTTAACAATCTTTGATTGAAATTTAGGTTGGATTGGTAAAAACAATGATAGCTTACGGACTGCAGAGACAAGGGGAACGATAGTAATAATGCAGCAACTATCGGCGAAGATAGTTCAGTGGAAGATAACATGGTATAACACATGCATCAAGTTCAGCAGCGCTTAAAAACGTTCTGGCGATCTGACAACTGATCACCAACTACAGATGTTGAATTTTAGTGCATAATGCTACAGGGAACGAAGGCAAGGAATAGACCCTAAACTCGAGAAAGCATGACTCAGAAAAAGTGAAGGAAGATTTACCGGGTCACTGGTCCGTGATGGCACAATGCGAGAAGCCTTCGACAATTGCCAATGTTCTGTTTTCCATTAAGTCAAACAAGTATTCAGATACCAACCTTCGTTGCCGCGTGTTGTGAAAAAACAGGGGATGAGTAGATAAGTTCGTTCCCAGTTAGTACATGCGCGGTGTCAGGCCAATAGTATTGCGCTTGGCTGAGCTCTGCAAACGCATGTAGATGTACACTACTGTACGTACTTATATACTAAATGCTAATTTACTAGAATCTTCTACAACTTTCCTAATATTTCTCTCTTAATCAGCAAGCTCGGCATGATGTCGGATTGCCATCATCTCGGCTCAACTCTCAAATTCCAACACCTCGTACTACGAATGACTGCAGATAGTAACCCACCTAGTTCCCGCTAGAAAGCCTCAGGAAGAAGCAAGACAACAGGTTTTGCGGTGAATTGTGAATTCCCAAGTGCACTCTTAGCATGCGCAGGCTATGGGGTGCATTTCCACTCTCGATGTTATCAAACTCGTACGCCATCGAAGATCGTTGCCAGGACCCAGTGCCGTCGGTTACTACGTTCGGTATCCAGCTGATATCTCCGCCGTTTCCGGTATGCACCCTTTATCATTTTAAGTAAGCGCCACTCATCGTGCTGGCGGTGGAGAAGACTGATCTCTATGCACAGATGCGGCGCCAGCATTGCTCAGAGATAATCGATGCCTCACCTCTTGCAACAGTTTCGGGCTGTTTCCTATCAGCGAGAAACGGTAATCAACAACAATGAGGTGGAACCGACTGCGTCCGGATGATCTCTGAAGCTACAGAGACGTTGTGTAGGAAAAGATGGACCTTTCTCCCTTGATCCCGTAACAAGTATTTAGGTTTCAAGCGACTGGAACTTGAGTCAAACCCATAGATTATGTATACTGGAGGTAAGATGTCTGCAGTCACCCTGTGAACTTGACTCGTTATGGATAAGTTGTGGCTGCCTCAGAGGGGTTCCGGCGTCCTGTATAGCGACGTTGGAAGGAGTTCTTCGACTGAAACGTTAGTCGTGAGTTTATTCAGTGATACTCTGCCGCAAAACATTATTTATCTCCATCGCCAATTTGCTGCGCGCGTTCACTTCATAGGCGGCCATCACGTATCAGTATGGTTAAATATGGCGCCTCGTAGTCGAATTGAAACAATGCTGGACTCGTTCGTTCCATTCTTGTCTCTGTGGGGCCACCCTCAAATATCTGACCGGTATAAAAAAACTGAAAGTATCATTTACCGTCCCTCTCTCAGCCATCCGATATGCCACCAGCTTTTTGGAAAGAGCCAATAGCGAAGTATATGCTAGCGATGACAACAATACAGCAGGAGAGAGAACCACCAGATGTAAGTCTTTACAATATTGTCGGGAAGGAGCGCAAGGGAGTGATACTTTCTTCGCAGATTGGACCGACCATCTGGTTATGTGGTCATCTATTGGAACCCTATGCTCGTCTCTGGTTACCCTGTTAATGGTGACGTTGAACATTGTCACATTCACGTCCAGCACGCGCAGTTCTGCCATCATTCAAGCTGGGCGACCTAGCCAGTACATCTTTCTCGACTCTGTTTTCCGGAATAACCATGATAAGAACGCCTCGCATCACACGCACATCGTGAATTTCCCCGATTTTGTAGCACAAGTAGAAGCACACAACCCTGATCGCCTAGTGCAAGAGGATACAAGCCGTCAGCAGCGCATCAAGCTCGGAACCGTATTTCCGGATGACCGACATGTTATTGTATCTTCGGAAGTGGGTGTTAGCTTCTCCCTTTGCGGACGATGCCCATCACCTTACAAGGTATTCTAGACGTCAACGGTGCTTCAGTTCTACCGCTTGGACTATGGAATGGAACATTTCTCTTTGACGCTATCGATCCCTCCGCCAAGCGACAGATTTGACCCGGAGGTGAAGCTAGAAAATGACACAGTGATCGACGTTTGGCTGCTACAGTCAAACTGGTCGGACCGCCTCTGACGTGCATCCTCTGGGGAAACCGCACTGAAGAGAAAGATTCGGGTAGCTAGTGTTTCTCTCTGCTTCGAAGACCCTTTCGTGGCGGATAGATTCCATTGTCCTTAAGGCGAAATATTGCCGTTTGATCTATCGTGTTCGCCGTCAAGCACACGTTCTCGCCATGTTGGGTTTTGGCAAAATGGGGAAATCTCACAGTATGCAGGTAAGATCTTAGGTTCTGACATGAGACGGAAACTAATAATGCTATCCAGGGGCGTATATCGTGCAAGAGTGCAGTCTGGAAGGAGAAGAAATGTAAGATGATAGATCGTCTACACTACGATACTTACTATGCTGATTATATGACATACTTCCCTATGTGCACAGACGATAATTTTGTTGTAACTATTGCAGTGGGAGGCTTGCTGAGTAGAGAATACTAAATTGTTAGCTACTAGAGCTCGAGATGAGCTCCTTAAATACTACAGAATGTATCTAGAACGTTCTACTAAAGTACTTAATTATATCCTAGTATCGTGCGAAATTGATGGTACCGAAGGTTCGGGAATCTTCCGGCACATGCTTGAAGTTGCAAATCCCAACAAATTTGAACGCTGTTGTAAAAGAGTGTGAAATAGAAGTTATGAGTGCAGTGGTAAACTATGAGACTTGACCATGTGAGAGAGGTGGGTGAGAATATTAATCTCTATTATTGGTGGGCTGGTCTGCCCGGTATATATACTACAAGGTGGGTACTTCTAGAATATACTATTATCTACTAGTGTCCATGTCTGACTCATTGCTGAGTGAGCAGACAGATGATCTGTTGAAGATGCGCTCAGCCACATATGGCAATCCGGCAATCGGAGCAATGTTGAAGTGCTTGAACCTTCGTGCACCTTCTCCTTGAATCGATCGCCTGTCTGCTCACTCAGCAATGAGTCAGACATGGACACTAGTAGATGATAGTATATTCTAGAAGTACCCACCTTGTAGTATATATACCAGGCAGACCAGCCCACCAATAATAGAGATTAATATTCTCACCCACCTCTCTCACACGGTCAAGTCTCATAGTTTACCACTGCACTCATAACCACTGTTACACACTCTTTTATGACAGGTTATGGGCCCTGGCCCTAACTAATCTACAGAAGACTCACTGTAATTAATTACCTTGCTGAACTACAATCCACTCCCATATATCATGTCTGACACTACACCCTCATCATTATTCCGCATTGAGCTACTCCAGGAGCACAACTGGGTTCCGTGGAAGTGTCACATCACTGCGATCCTGCAAGAACAAGCCCTGTTGAAGTATGCCAATGGAACATTGAATAAACTGGTTCTGACAGACCCAAATTTGCCAACTAAGGAAGAAATGGATGAAATCACAAAGTGGGAGGAGGGAGATGGACGAGTGCAGACCCAAATCGAGCTCACATTGAGCGACTCACAGATGATACACATCACAGGGGCAAAAACATTGGCCAAAATGTGGATGCAGCTCAAATTAGTAAAAGAAGCTAGAGGAAAACTGGGAATACTCGCACACCAACACCATCTTTACTGCACTGTGGCCGATGAGTCCACAGACATTGTTGAGCACACCACAGAAATGTGCCGAATCCAGGAAGAGCTTGGCATGCTGGGGAGTATCATCACTGATGAAGACTTCCTAATGCTACTCATATCATCACTACCAGAATCCTGGGACCAGTTCACATCAGCATACCTAGGATCCACTGGAAATAACCCAACAGTCATGTCACATGAGTTCATTGCCATCATTCTGGAGGAGAATCATCAATGGATCAAAAAATCTGGTGGAAGTGAAGCCGCCATGTATGGGTGCAATAACAGAAAGACAGGCAGTGGAAGTAGCCAAGGGAACTCCACATTGGAGAAGGTCTCCAAGGATGTTGAGTGTTGGAACTGCCATAAACAAGGCCACACATCAGCACAGTGTTGGTCCAAGGGTGGTGGCCAAGAAGGGAAAGGCCCAGGCAGAAAGCAGGGAAAGAAGAAGAAGGAAAGGTCTGATCAGGCAAAAGATTCAGGAAATGTGAAGAATGATGTTGTTGAAGCCACTTACAATATAGAGTCTAAGCCCCAATTTGACTCACATTTCTCCACTTATAGCTGGCTATCTGACTCTGGAACAACCTCACATATCTCCAATCACTGAGAAACCTTCATAGACTTCAAGCCACTCGAGGCCATGACCATCGCAGGCATCAGAAATACATCCGTTCAGGCACTAGGCCAAGGAACAGTCCTGTTAGACTGCAAAGTCAATGGGAAAACTGTCACTCACAAACTGAAAGATACACTCTATGCACTGAATGCTGTAAACAACCTAATCTCCATCAGCAGGCTTGATGATGCTGGTATGGAAGCTTCATTCAAGAATGGCATAGTCCAATTTCTCTGAAAGAATGGGAAAATCCTGGTGGAAGGAAAGAAGACACACCATTTGTATTTGATGAATGCTTGAGCACGTGACACTGTATGAGAACAGTCAAACATTGCCGACACCAAAAATACAAACACATGGGATACTTGGCACAAACGCATGGGACATCTAGGGAAGTCAGGGTTAGAGTGATTGAAGAGGGAAGAATTGGTGGAAGGATTCATAGTCGATGACAACTCACCTCCACTCAGTCAATGTGAAGCTTGCATCCAAGCCAAGATGACTCTTCGCCCATTCCCACAAGAAGCAAAACATTGAAGTGAGAAACCAGGGGAAACCACACATGGTGACATCTGGGGACCAGCCTAAGTTGAGTCTCTGCAGAAGTCAAAATACAACATTATGCTCACAGATGATGCAACCTGGTGATGTACACCTGAATTCATGAAATCAAAGTCAGAAGCATTCCAGAAGATTAAAGAATATGTCACCTTCATCAAAACACAGCATGGATTCACACCAAAGACACTACATGTTGACAATGCAAAGGAACTCACTAGTGGGGAGGTCAAACAATGGTTGAAGAAGAAAGGAATACAACTACTCACACCAGTGCCATATGCACACTCATCTAATGATGTAGCTGAATGCTTTAATTGCACACTAGTGGAGCTAGCATGAGCCATGATGATAGCCAACAACATACCATCATTCCTGTGGGAGACAGCAATAGAATACACAGCATATATCAGAAACCATGCACCAACGCAAGCTCTTGACAGGAAAACACCTGAAGAAGCATGGACAGGAAGAAAACCCGATGTCTCACACCTACAAGAGTTTGGTTGTGCAGTCTGGATCAAACAGGAAGGAATCAGTCTTTCAAAGCTGGGCAGAAACTCAGGAAAAGCAAAGAAACATACCTTCGTGGGATTCACAGAGGATGCAACAATTATCAAATACTATGATGCAGAACTTCGCACAATCTGAGAATCCTGGAACTACAAGTTTATTGAGCCCATGGCTATAAAACAAAGCACAGACAATGTGTGGCTTGAGGGGGAGGCAGCAGAGATGAACAACCCATCATTGCCAAAGGGAGCTGAAGAAGGAAGTCAGCAAACCACATCACTACAGCCCGAAACCAAAGAAACCCCTGAGCCAACACCAGAAGCAATACAACGCACCTCACATATCACTAGTAATCACAACTACCACAAGCTCAACAACCCCAATGCACAGAAAGCAGCACCATCACAAACTTCATTGGCCCTATCCAAACATTCCCCAGAATCAACAAATGTTGCAATGACTCAAAGCTATATTGCCAGTAACGGCGAGCACATTAATCATGACAACTTCCCATGAAGCCTTGCAGAGGCACAAGAATCAGCAGAATGGCCTGAATGGAAGAAGGCTATGGATGAGGAAATGTCAATGATTAGAGAAATGGGGACTTACAAGCTTGAGGATCTACCAGAGGGACATGAAACCATAGGCTGCAGATGGACCTACATGAAGAAATACAATGAGCATGGAAAAGTTCTATGCTACAAAGCCTGCCTTATAGCACAAGGCTACTCACAGATTCCAGGAGTCAATTTTACGGAAACATTTGCACCAGTCATCTGTCTCGAATCTGTTCATGCTGCACTAGGTATAGCTGCCATCAAAAACCTCAAAATCGGTCAAATGGACATTAGAGGAGCTTACCTAAATGGAGAACTTGAGGAAGAAATATACATGCGCCAGCCTCCAGGCTACGATGATGAATTGGGATGCATCTGCAAATTATACAAGACCCTCTATGGGTTAAAACAGTCAGGATGCGAGTGGAACCATGAATTCAATAGAAAACTCACCTCCATTGGATTCTCAAAGCTTGAAGTAGACCATTGCATCTATAAACGCATCCAAAACAGCAGGACAGTATTCCTGACTGTATGGGTTGATGACCTGCTGATCTTTGCAGAAATACCTGAGGATCTAGACAGAGTAAAAAAGGAGTTAGCAGGGCTATTCAACATCAAAGATATGGGAGAGCCAAAAAAAATCATTGGGATCAAAATAGAGAGGAACCGCGACCACAACACCATCTCATTATCCCAGCAACAATACATCAAGGGAATACTCACCCATTTCGGCCTCCACAATGCATCACCCATTACCACTCCACTTGATCCTAATGTCATCCTGCAAAAGTGACCAGCCAATGAACATGTCGAGCCTACCATCCAAGGCAGATATCAGTCTGCTATCGGCTCATTGATGTATGCCACGATTTGCACATGGCCTGACATCGCATACACCATACAGTTGTTAAGCCAGTTCTCAAATAACCCAGGTCCCGAACACTGGTCAGCTGTAAAGTGAGTGTTTAGGTATCTATCTGGGACAAAGGACTTAAAGCTCACCTTCCGAGCCAACAAAGAATGCAAGGTTCTCAGCACTGGTTACACAGATGCAGATTACGCATCCAACCCAGATGACCAAAAGTCAGTCTCAGGCTACACCTACCTGTTGGGAGGTGGAGCATTCGCATGGTCATCCAAGAAACCGTCGACCATTGCCTTGTCATCCACAGAAGCAGAATACACGGCTCTAGCACATGCAACGCATCAAGCAATCTGGAATCGCAATTTCTTAGCCAAATTAGGTTACATTCAAGAAGAACCTACTCTGGTATTTGAAGACAACCAATCCACGATCGCCATCGCCAGAGATCCACAATATCACGCGCAGTCGAAGCATTTTAACGTGCAGAATCATTTTGTCTGCGAAAAAGTAGAATCCGGGGTTATTGAACTATTGTATTGCCCCACCGACAAAATGGTTGCCGACATTTTTACGAAAGCATTGCCGAGACCCAAGCATGAGAAGTTCGTTCGCGAATTAGGCCTATTGCCGTCTTGAGGGAGAGTGTTGAAGATGCGCTCAGCCGCATATGGCAATCCGGCAATCGGAGCAACGTTGAAGCGCCCGAACCTTCGCGCACCTTCTCCTTGAATCGATCGCCTGTCTGCTCACTCAGCAATGAGTCAGACATGGACACTAGTAGATGATAGTATATTCTAGAAGTACCCACCTTGTAGTATATACCGAGCAGACCAGCCCACAAATATAAACAGATTCATATTTTTACTCTCACCCACATCTCTCACACGGTCAAGTCTCGTAGTTTACCACTGCACTCATAACCACTGTTACACACTCTTTTACAACACGATCGAGTCAAGGAGAAGGTGCGCGAAGGTTCGCGCGCTTCAACGTTGCTCCGATTGCCGGGTTGCCATATGCGGCTGAGCGCGTCTTCAACAAACGCAGAGGCTGTTGGAATACAAGCTGGAAGTCGATGCGAAGCCGACATCCATTGGTGTCCCGTTATGGTAACTAGGTCCAACCTGCGTTGTGCTCGCTCGTAGTCTTGAGTACAGCACCGTTTGCTCCTATGGTAATTATTCCTTAAATACTCATATTTCTATGATACTTAGCTATGCTATGGACTACGCAGTTTTATTTAAATAGGACTGTAATCTGGTACATTCAATAACAACTTCATTCATAATACTTGTGCTCAAGTGCCCGTTATACTAAGGATTTCAATAGAGGCAATCACTTGCGTACGGTGCCCTCAAAAATCGAAACTGTATGCAAGTGTACCGACGATCATATGACCTAAATCGGAGGTATGTCTCCGTTCTGATCATCATCATCATCATTACGCGGCACGGTACCACTTGGGCACGCCACAGTAAGCATTATTCATCCAGATCACATCATTGACAGACCTTGGTCAGATCCTGATAAGCAAGTCAGCCTCGGTGGGGTATCAAAGGCGCACGGATTCGTCATACGACCCCGGATTGCGAAATACCCCCTTATTTGGTGTGCGGACGGTCGCGCGGGTGAGGAATCTGACATCCTATTCATAATGATGAACCCCAGACTCGACCATATAGGAAATCGAGAATGCTTTCATTGCCACCCAACACAACATGTCTTCACCCGCCTACAAATCATTCGCTCTCATCGGCGCCAATGATGCAGTCGGTAAGGAGATTTTGGACGCCCTCATCGCAGAGAACGCCTCATTCGTCGTCCTCACTCGGAAATCCTCAGGCTCATCCTCCAAGCTTCCTAGCAATGTCAAGGTCGTCAAAGTCAACTATGAGGACAGTGCAGAAGTGTCTGCTGTGCTCAAGGAGAATGGTGTCGATGTTCTGATTTCGGCTATCAATCCTGCAGCAGGTGGGAAGAGCCAATATGATCTGGCGGATAGTGCGAAGTCTGCAGGTGTCAAGTTATTCGTCGGAGTTTGGGTTTGTGACTACTGGGGCACCTGCGGGGCTATTGAAAGAAAAGGACGATTTCGCTAGTGAGTGTATCGTGCTGCTGCCATCTGAACATGGAGCTAAAGACAGTACTAGAATATTTGAAGAAGATAAGTTTGCCGTCTGCAAGGTTCTTCGTGAATCTCCATTATTATTTGGTCTTGGTGAATATTTACCGCTGGGCATAGACGGGATCTTTCTTCTCCTACCTCCCTGGACTCATCGGATATATTGTGGACCAGAAATTCAGCATTATTGGAAAGGGTCAATCGAAGGCATCCTTTACAGCACTTGAAGACGTCAGCGGTGAGTAAACTTTCTACTGAACTGCTGCATTTGCTAATTTGATAACAGGTTTTGTTGTATCTGTCCTGATGCACTTGCCAGCTGAACAACTGAATGACAAAATATTCCGTCTACAAGGCGAGGGGCTGACTCTTGTGGAAGTTGCTACCAAAGCAGGCCTTCCACATAATAATGTCGACAAACTTCCTGGGAACCTGGCTGAGTCATTCTTCAGCGAATTGCAAGTACTGATAGAAAGTGGCAGAGGCTCTACTGGGTGGGATTATGAGGCAAACAAGGAAGGCAAAGATAAATCTGGAAGTACAAATGCATTGTGGCCTGGGCATAAATGGAAAGACATCACGCCTGCTATCTTTAGCAAGCCATAGCCGCCATGTACTAGTGATAATGTCTGTTTGGAAAGACAGTGAGAAGCAATAAAACACATTTCTGTTGTTGACATGGGTATATTTTTTTGGTAAGAAATTATGGCTTATGCTGTTAATGAGTAATGGCAACATCCTACATGCTAGTGGAAACGAATGAGCTCAGGCTCTCGGGACGAAGCAACGACCAAGTCGACCAAGTCACGGTTGAACGCCGATAACCAAATAAAGTGCCTGTGGGGCCCCGGGAAGTTCCGGTCTGCTTCCGACGTTGTTCCGACGTCGATCAGCGCTCTACGCTTGTACTTCTCGGTGGACAGTGCGCTCGAGGGTCGGATACTTAGTTCCTTATGCGAAACGATGGGAATCTGCACGAAGTTCTCACCGTATCGTACTCGAGCTGGCATCTACTGGCCATTCTTAACCTTGGTCCGAGCTATGCGTGCGGCGTACATGTCAGCAATGACCAAATAAAAAGAACGATAACAATCGCCTTTCGTTCTTTCATCCCCAGAATAGGTTTGATTCTCCAAACATGTCAAATTCTCTATGTTGTCTCCAAGGCACGAATTCCGTCTAGAGCCACCTTCCCTGGCGACCATATGTTCCTGCCAATCAATCGATTTTGCTGCCTTCTTAGATACCTATGGTTTGCTGCATGCGACTCTCTACTGGATGCGGGTTTTGTGCGAAAACGGACCCGGCCGTGTATCTGTGACTGAATGTCGACATATATAAATGACAGTCTGATATCTCTTCTAGAAGAGGACCTTCATCGCAATGTATATCCTAACGTCCATCCCCCTTGCCTTTCTACTCCTATGCTGGTATCGAATAGCTATTCCTCCTCGCAGTTTGCGGCATCTTCCTCGCGTTGCTATACTTCCTCTTCTTTGGAGCTACCTGACTGGAGAGACCGAAGATTGTCGGATAAAGAGGCTCATTTTGCCTTTCTCCAGAGACGCTGGTGAACAAGTTGTTCTAGTGTGGGCTCTCGGTCGTTGGATGGTACATATTTTGGATTTCAAGGTATGGTCACCTCTCTCGCAGTTCATCTTATCATTGACACCCCAGTATAAAGCTCGCCCAAGATCTTAGTGACAATGTCGTTCTATTTCCGAAGGAGGCTCCTGACGATGCGTCCCTGTTGTGGCGTTTTGTTGGTTCTGCCAGTCTTCTCATGTCCAATGGCGAGCAGTGGCGGAAGCAGTCTGTCTTGATCGACGAAGCGTTCAACGCTAGGATCCCCATCGAAGCATTCACCTCTCTGGCTCGTAATCTCTCCGCTATTGTGGAGAAAAGGTGTACCGTGATTTGGAACAAATACGCTCAATGTTTTGCCCTTGACGCCGTTGGTTCTACGGTCCTAGGCCACAATTTCAACGCCATAGAAACGGATAATCTTTTCGTCCAAGACTACAATGGTGTCATGGTGGAGATTGCCGATCCCATGTATCTCATCTTCCCTCGGATGGAGCGTGTCTTCCCCAGAAGGAAGCTCATGCGCCGAATCGATACATTGGTTGACAGCTTCATGAAGCTTTTAACCGACAAGAAGGTGGACCCAGGAGATGACATGATGACTTTCATGCTCAATGACCCTGCCATGTCGCATCGAGAGCTACGAGATAACATGATCACGCTGTTCATTGGTGGACATGTAGGGTCTAATCTCGTACGACAATGAATTAGTGTTGACTTCTATGCATCTTTTCAGGATACGGCCGCAGGGGCAATATCTACACTATTCTATTTCCTCGCACGGCGGCCTGACATACAACAACGCGCGCGGGCGGAAGTTCTGGACGTTTTGGGTGACAATCTTGATCCAACTGTCGAACAACTCTCCGGAGTATCACTGCCATACCTCACCGCGTGTATCCGCGAAGCCTTGCGCATCAACACGCCAATATCCTACATCGTACCCCGCCAAGCAAACCAACCGGTTCAGCTGGGGAAATATGCTATCCCCGCGCATACCTCGTTGATCGTGAACATTTACGCTATTCACCATGATAGTGGACGATGGTCATCTCCTGACTCTTTCATGCCAGAAAGGTTTCTAGAGCACGGATGGCAAAAGTCTGGGTGGCTTCCGTTTGCTCTTGGTCCGCGTCAGTGCCCTGCGAGAAATTTTGCGATGTACGAGCAGAGGGCGCTGGCGGCCGTGTTTCTCCGGGAGTACGAGTGGGCTTTACCGGAGCAGTCTATTCATGGGGATTCGTTGAAGAACGCGTTTTCACCCTTTGCTCTAACGTTACCTCATGATTTGGAGCTGAAATTTACGAGAATCGAGAAAGTGGGGAAGATGTCGAGAAAGTGGGTGGTTAACAGATCGTGCGAGTACCCTCAATCACACTGAATGACAGGTTTTAATCTAGTTATCATGTAATGGTGCCTGCCTACTATGTACAATCGTGACCGAGTATCCTCTATTACTAGTTCTAGATCGTTACGTTGCGATATGCGTCACGTAATAAATAAATCGCAGTCGCCCACTAATAGATGCTAAGCGTGCCGTCGAAGACTAGTTCCCAGGTGTCGTTCAAAAGAGTCCACCAGGGCATCGGATTGGATCCACGCGTCATAAACATGGGTATTGAAAGGCCTGGCCGTGTTTTGCTTCCTCGACACGGTGACGCCGAATTTGCGGTGCAGCTTGAATTTCTCGTCCGATAGAGCTTCGTCAAAATATATCCATGGAGTCGCCCTTCCTCCCGAGGGTAGATAAGTGATGGACTGCTGATCGATGACAACCTCAATGCGGATATCAGCGATGTTGTTATGTCGTGGGACCTGTTTGAGGGAGGACGTCTACCACTGGAGGAATTCGTTGGTGCACCGGAAGTCGTTTGCGCCATCAAGGGGGATGTTGACAACAAGATTTGTTACTTCGGATAGCTTGGTGATAGGCGGAGCATTTACTGTAACGGCGCCATAATTAATGTACGATACTAGGGATCGAGAATGGGACTTACCAAGATTAAAACCCTCTCAGTCTATATTCAAGTCAAAAGGAACCGAAACCTCGACCGATCTCGCGATCTGTTGGCCGACGTTCCTGCCGCCCCTTCCCGAGATTGAGAGCTTTTCAAGTTTGGAGAATGACATTGGAGACCAGAGCTGAGTGAAGATGTCCAGAATGTTAGAACCTTCGCTAACGGTGATGTCCAGATATAGGATCTCGGGACCTTGCTGGTTAAGCATGATCGAATTCGCATCCATGAAAAGAGGATGCACCTGGAAAGTGCCAGTAATGGAACAGTTGTGGACTTCGAGTCCTTGTAGTGGCAACGAACGAATGAGGGAGCGGAACTCATCCGCCTGGAGCGAGGTTTCCGTCAGTGTGAGATAAGTGATGTTGGGGAACGCGATGATGGAGGAATGCCAGGAGTGGCGGGATGCAAAGTGGGACCAGTTCACATCGTAGAGGAAGAGTGTGGAGATGCCTTCGTGTTCGGGGAGGGCCGTTAGGAGGGCGGGGAGGAATGGGTCGCTTGGGCCGTTGGGTGGGCCCAGGCGTTCGATGCTGATGCTGATGAAGTCAGATGTGAGGATATCTTCGGGGGATGGCGCATTGAGGAGGCGGTTATAAAGGTCCTGACAGGTGTATGGGAGGCCATAGTTAATGCTGAGAGTGTTGTAGGGCCAATATGCCAGAGCGTTGTTAGGGTTAGGCGCTTGCAGGGGGCTTGGGAGACCGTTAGAATTTTATGGTTGATGTCCGAAGATTGAAGACTGCTTCCTTCGATTGTGGGATCGCTACGTTTCCTTTGGAAAATTAGGGTGTGAAAGGAAGAGAAAAATCGATGCAGGAATGACCCTAACATGGACGGCATTTTAATTGACGGTTTGTGGCAAAGCTACCTTGGAAGACAAAGGAGAGAAAGATAATAATTGACAAAAAGCCAATAATTCCAGTTTTTTAAAATTGGAAACGGGGGCACGGAAACATGTGTGCCTCTTACAAGGCAGCATAAAATTTCCTGAACGTTACTTAATCGTAAAAGATATAGGAATGAACACGGTGACACTTACCTTGCGATGTTATCGCGATCTGAAATGCTTCAAAATGAACTTGAAGCCCGCGACAAGTTGGTATCGAAAGGTTCGCAAAGGACGATATACGCAGTTACTTTACGAGGCATTTGAGCTCTTGGAAATTTTCATAATCAATGCTATTCATGCGAGCATTGCTAACGGTGCCTTGGAACGACGATGGTGTCTAGGTAAACCCCGACGACGGAGTATGATCCTGACAAGACCAGGAGCCAACCATGAACTGATTTGATTTGATTTGATTTGATTTCCTGATTCTGAACCTAGAGGAAGTGAATAAAAAAATAAGTAATTTCGCACGGTTCATTGGATGAAGTTTAGTCGTTATCAGGAAGATGCAATAGTCGGTTGTAGGTCGATCGAGAGATTGACGACTTGGTTGACAGTTTACTAGTAGTGAGAAGAGAAAGAGTACTCTAGGTTAGTGTTACAACCCTCCCTCTGCGCCATCATCCTTAGCGCCGTTTCTTATCCTTCTATTCCATCCATTTCGTATCTGATGCTCTCATTAAGTCTGACGGGCTACAGAGCTTCACTTTGGATCGCCTAGCATGTGCAGAGGCGTAACCTCGACCAAGGTCACCACTGTAGGTAGCATCCGCGTCGACATCGACATCTCTTTTCTGACCTGCATGGCGTTCTTTAGATATAGAAGTCTTGTGTCACTGAAAAAAGTTCATCACCTCGACAGCTGATGTTGAGGACCTCGATTTCTTGTTTAGAGGACGAGGAAAGGTGCAGAGAGGAGCAAGGATTGGCACCAACAAGCCTGACGGAAGCGCAATATGTGCGTTTTCTTACTTTTTAATTAGTTGTACTGCTGATGTTTGGCTGTTAGGAATCAACTATGACTCTGCCCCTGACTTCAGGTGATTACCCTCTGCTCGGCTGCCGGACCGGCCTGCTCCAAGTCGACAATAAGGATATCATTCAAGTCAGAATTTGGCTCCCTGAACAGTATCAATGTCAACGGTCAACTATCCCAGAAACCAAGTACGGTTGCGGTTCGACTTCGTTTGTAAACTGAGACTTAGAATTTCTGTGATCACAATCGAAACTACGAAGCAGATCTCAACGTCGTGCATAGAATAGGACATTGGAGAACACTTGCCGTCCTCGAGGGAGGATGTGAATGTATCGCATACGGTAAGTTGTTGTGAGCTTATTGTTACTTTAGACCAACTTCGCCTCGGCTGGAACACACTCAAAAGAGATCCGCGCGGGAGTTAGCGGCTCTTAACTCTAGAGTCAAACCTCCAACAACTGCGCCTGAGAATTTCAAGCGTTCAGCCTCTCGACCACTCGACACCCGCCGCTGTCTTCTACCCTTGTCGGACTGTGGATGAAATTTCGATATCTCAGACCGAGCGGATACAGCCTATCCTCCAGCATTGTTCGACGCGAATGTTTGATAATTCACCACCCAATTTCATCCTTTGTCCATGATAAATGTATTATTTGATGACCGGATACCATGATGTTTACAAATTATACTCAGATTAATGATTAATTGTAGCCTACTGGGCGTCGGTGTTCGGGTGGCCAGAGCGCTACTTTCTCCACCACCATTTCCGTTCCAGCAAGCCAATTTCTGTTGTCTTACTTTTGATCGTAGCTTGGTTACCGTTTATGTGGCCCGTCGCTCATATTAAAAAAAGTGGGATGCCTGGCTCAGAAACATCATCTTCTCCATTCTTCACTGCCTTTTCCAGAATACCTTTTGTCACGAATTCCGTATGAGTTTGAGGATTACATATTTGATAGATCTATGCTGATCGGTTAACAGAATAAACATGCCCGTCTTCCAGATAGGACCTCGTGAGGAACAGTGCGTACCCTATGGTCAGATGTGCGACGAACTGACAGGTAAAACCTTCCTCAAAGGCCAGGTGTACAGAACTTGGTCCGCCTTCTGCACGATATCGCTAATTCCCGTTTCGAGAAAAAAGATTCGGTAAAGAGTATCGCCATCAACGACCTTGCGTGGTCCAGCTTGAGCAGTGATCGTAGCGCTTACCACAACGCCCTTATGTCGTTCTCGAACGTCACTTCCCTCTTCCTACAGAACATCCACTGCAGCCGCAATGAGCTGTTCACCCTTTTGCGCTCCCATTCCGACCTTGAGACTCTAGACATACAGGGTCTGCAACTTGACGACGATTTGTTGGAATCCTGGGTGTTGCGCAGGGTAGACTCCAGGCTGGTAAAGCCAGATGTAAAGGAATTGTTATTCTATGGCTCCTACAGAGCTCATATTTATACTACTTCGCACTAGAATCTAGAATGTACTATAACTTTCTACGACTCTCTTGCTTACTCATCGACTCTCGGCATGATGCCGGA
This sequence comes from Desarmillaria ectypa, assembly GCA_030407005.1. Classification (NCBI taxonomy): domain Eukaryota; kingdom Fungi; phylum Basidiomycota; class Agaricomycetes; order Agaricales; family Physalacriaceae; genus Desarmillaria; species Desarmillaria ectypa. The sequence continues at coordinate 250,736 of JAUDYN010000008.1, forward strand.
TTGCCCCTTCTAGAACTTTCCAGCAAAATCCCAACACGATTCCCCTTCCCCGTTCCGGCCAATTATACACGGACAGCCCTCCATTATACACCCTTTAGACCTAGATATTCGCAGTTCTCCTTTCTCTTCTCTCCTCTTTCGTCGCGCTATGCTACCTTCAGCATTTGAATATCACCGGCCAGTCCCACCCCGTACCAGGGACAGTGCATCTCTTTGGCGCCCTTGCTTCCCTCATCACCGTCCCGCTCATGTTCAACTTGGATTTTGGTCGGATCGATATTTTAGGTAGGCCCATCGATTCTTCTCGTTTCCGTCCATCGCCTCATTGACTTTAATAAATATAACAGAGGAGATTCCCTATCTTGACATCGGCCGTGTCAGCGACCTCAAGTTCACCGTCTATCTGGACAAGAAGTGTAGCTACCACCGTTGCGTTGAGTGGTGGGGCCATGTCATTGGCCGCCATGGTGCCCAACTTCGCAAGATCACGATCAACATCCAAGCAAAGAAAGACTACCTTCCTACTCCAGAGGACGTTCCTTTCTGGCGCGTCTTGGACCAGGGTTTGTGTGATAAATCTAACTTGCACCAGCAGTGCTTCCAAATCTCCTTGGCCAGCCTGCAATCTCGTCGAGACTATGCAACAGCGGTGATGAATCGCCTTCCTAGCGCCGTCCACCGCTACGGAGCATCGGGTCGTATCAGCTGGTGTGATGGTGATGGACGTGCATTGTAACTGGTGGCATAGCGCATGACTCGCCTCGTTTTCCTTCATTTTTTCAACTCGTGCCATCATTATAGAAAGAATATAAAATTTCCTCTTTACTACTGAAGGAAAATGTACTACGAGCTGGCTAATGCGCTGATGTTACAGGCTCGAAGGTGCTGTGTGACGTCTGCAAGCCCGGGACCCACGTCAAGGGAGCACCCGGATAGAGAAGCCATGAACTAGTCTCTGTCCTATCCCCCGGGGGACAATACCTTGTATGATATCGTCGATATGTCGGCACCTCACGAGGAGGCGATCACTCGCTCACACCACGTTGTACGTTTCATCGATCTCTTGAAGAGCATTACCTAACAGTAGGGCGTGAGGTACAGATGAAAGGGAAAAAAAGGGTGATGTGCTAAGATTACCAGGACCGTAAGCAAACATTGACAATCTGGCGGTTCGTTGGAAGCAGTCACTCGCTCAGAATGCTCAGGACTTGAGAGCTGACACGTTGTTGTAGTATAGCTCGTATGAGGGTATCCCAGTAGATGATACAGTCGATCCCAGATTGAGGTGTCCGACAGACATATTTGATGCGGTGTTTCAAGTAACGGAGGAAAACAACTTGATCGCGAAAGAAGATCTGAACCGCCCTTAAGACAGATAAATGTAAAAGAGGGAAAAGAAGAAACGAGTCAATGAGCCTACGTCTGGCGAATAGACAAGCAAATCACACTAAGGAGACCGGTCGTCAGTCGGAATAATGGCAATAGCGTTTCACTGTACTCACCTGTTCATCCCGATTGGTAGGGAACAAGGAAGCAAATGGGTCGGTACTACGGGCAGTCTTCGAAATAACTCTTCTGTGTACGGACAACTTCCAACCAGAATGAGTTAACAGACCGGACGCGCTGGGATAGGTGTGTTTGGTAGAAAGTCCGGGACCCACGACAAGAGAGCACCCAGATGGAGGTAGCGCGCACCTGCCTCCATCCTATCCCCCGGGAAATAAGGGGTATGTACCATCAAGGAGGAGTAGTTTTCCTCGCCATGAGGCATATGTATGAAACGAGTGTGAAGCGGGGGAAAAAATGGATGGACCAATTATAATCTCTCACTGCTGACAAAGATGTCAGACGCCGCGAGAACACAGCAATGAATGCATACACCGCTTTTTCCCGCACGCATAGACGCTTGTTCACATTCTTTCAATGCCTACTTCTTGAAGGTCCATAGGTTTGGGGGTATCTGCCTCGTTCGTTCGTTTTTAAAACGAGGAGCAGGTATTTCTAGAACAATAAATACACATAAGCAGCTGCAGTAAAAGATGAGAGAGAACAACGTACATGTATTTTTTTTTGCGCGATTATCACTGAGGAAACGGTATATATAATGCCAAGGTAGTAAATTCGAGCGACTCACCGCTGTTTTCCTAGGGTGGGGGTATTGGAGACCGCCTGCTATCCTATGGTCAATACTCAATACCCCACCCTGCATTGAAAGATGCTAACGAGTCTTAGGCATTGTGTAGTTCTGAGAAGAAAATATCAACGAGTGAAGCACACCTCAGGAATGATGACGACATACCATATATTTGACAGAAAGCAGACCGAAGTCCACAAGGACCTGACTCAAGCCTCTCGGGCTCCAGCAATTTTACCAGTAACCATCAACTGTTATCGATAGTTCACTATATTCCAAAATCAGGAACCTGTCTTGCCTAGGATCTACGCGGAATTTGGTGTCTCAGTGGGTCCTGCAGCCTTCTGACCGCTTGCCTGTCGGAGTTGAACTGGGCGCTGTGGAGCCCAGCCAGACTCTATGGCTGTGAAGTTTTCTCCATAAAACTTTATCTACACGCTTCGATCTTATAACGCGGAAAGATCGTGCAGTTGCGGAAATTTTATTGACTCATAATTGAGCTCTACTCGTCCGCTAAGCCCTCCTGCATGCTTTCTGTATTCAATCTGCTACTATTCTTGATAGTATATTTCTATTATTTTGCGTGTTGATGATCACGAACGTCCTAAAATTTTTTGGCGCGTTGGTCGCCCAATTTTTGGCCACAATGTTGTCGACTTCATTGTTACGTGGCACAGTATTGAAGCTATGCGAGAGGCCGCATCTTTGGAGGCCATAACTCATTTTGAGATTCTCTTTTTACTCCCTCGCTCAAAATCCTAAAAAATCTCGACCACGACAAACTGATACAGCCACGATTGGCTGTGTATTGAATGGAAGAAGGCAAGGACTAAGGATGTCACAAAAACATTACTGAAGATTGAACGATATCCACATAGCAAGTTCCATGAAGGACTCAAAATAATAGCCAAACGAAATGGACTCATAGTACAAAACAGTTTACGCACGCGGAACGGTCACAGATGCAGAACTGCCATGAATCCATGCCTTCGCACTGATCCACGAACTGTCATCCAAATCCGTTGCCTCGAAGCCAGCGGGAGAGGTCGCGTCCAACGTTTTCCACGAATCATCCGTATAATATGTCTCCGACGTACCATCATTGTACACCACTAAAACACCCGCGATGAGTCCGGCAAGACTGGGCTGTGTATTCACGCTATCCACCGCGATAAGGTTTTCATCCGCATCCATAATGGGGATGGAATACGCTTGCATGGCTCGCCAGTTGCTGCCATTTCCAATGTTTTTTCCATTGACATATAGTGTGTACTCATCATCGCTGCAATAAGTGATCAGGATACTCGGCTGTGAAGTAGGAAAGGAAGACATACGCGGCGATGACGACCTTTCCACAGACAGCCGCTTTTCCATAGGGCGAAGTGATAGCCTTGCGGAAGGGTCTGTGACCAAGAGGGTCTACCCCAGCTGCCGAAGTCTCATTCGTCCTGATCCAGCTGACTCCCGTCATATTCATGGCAGGGGGAAGCGCAGGCATCCCCCAAGGCGTGTTTGCTGTAGGTCCTTCTGAGGATGCAGCGATCCAAGCTGAATCATCGAAGCTCGGGCTCGTCCAGCCACCAGGAGGCGTAGCTTTAATCGTCTTCCAGGTTGTGTCAGTGACAATAGTCTGGGTAGTACCATCACTGTAGTCGACAAGGATTGTGGCAATAAGACCAGCAGCGCTTCCGGTGTTGTTCACAGCAATAGCAAAGATGTTATGGCCTTCAGGTTCGAGGCCGGCGGTGTAAACGGCCGAGTTTCTGTAACCGTTGCCTGCCCCGATCTGGTTTCCGTTGACAACTATGGAGTACAGATCGTCGCTATGAGAGTGTCGGTACTGCATTCCTACCCTTGAGAACAGAGGAGACTTACGAAGAGAGAATAATAGTAGCGCACACCGGACATTTTGTGCTGGAGGAGGGGATGGCCTTACGGAATGGACGTACACTTACAGGCGCGGCATCGTTGACTGCCCCATTCTGCTCGCCCGTCCAAATCCAAGTCGAACCAGAAAAGTCGAGCGTAGGTGCGACGGCACGTGCATCCACAGAGCGCCGCAGTAATGCATCAAGAGAGACAACTGCGTCGACACCTGCAGAGACGTCGGCAGAGGTTTTTGCAGAAACATCTACGAAAGCATCGAGGTCGACTGCAGGTGGCGCAGCCTGCGTGTCAACTGATCGCAGAAGTACCGCGTTGGCAGCAGCACCTACAGACGCGTCGGCAGTGACGGCTGCAGAAACATTTACAGTACTATCAGACAAGCAAATGGTGTAACCACGAAACATATCTTACCTGAGGTGGCCGGTAAGATGCTTCCAGCCACAACGGATAGGTAAGTGGGCAAGGGGAGCAGAACTAGGGACTTTGGGTCAGCTTGCTTGCTCTAAGACACGAGTAAAGAAATGCCAACCCTTGAAGAACATCGTAGAGCTGAGATCGATGGGTCGTTCGAGTAGGAGTCAATGCCCTTTATACTAGAAAACAACAAGTCCAGAGAATATATCGCAAAAAAGCGCACTTACTTCCTTGACAGTTGACATGAGAAAGAACAAAAGTCCAGAAGACAAAGTCTTCAATTGACTGTGTCATGTCAGTATACGGGTCTCGCAAATTTCTAAAGAACAGTGTTCTTTCGGATACTCTTGTTTCAAGACAGATAGAAGCATAAGCAATCAGAATTCAAAGGACTTCGATCCAAGTAGAAGCACATTTACACATATAGGTTTCTCGTTAATCACTTCTGTACCATAGATGGCGAATAGAGGTGTGTCACAAACCATCTGGATCCCAGAGGATCCGCCAAAAGCGCGTCTCAGTTTATCATTCTGAAAGTCAAATTTTTAGGGTTCTAGAAAAGAGTAGTAGAGACGTCACGCACAAATCGTCCTCGAAGAAGAGCTTTATGGTCACATGAAGCGGCATATCAGAGGTAGAGAAGGACGAACCATGAAATTTTCATGTAAGCACGGATCAAAAACGAGAGGGATCGCAAGTTAGTCTGTCAAAATATGATACCAATGAATTGAACTTTGAAGCAAGCCATGTAAAATGATACTAATATCATTCATTCTGTCTATACCCGATAAAAAGTTTGCACTGTAAGTGAGGGCTACCAGAAGTTTCGCGGAACGCGTGATCCTCGCAACTAGTAGCATGCCTAAAGATATATCCCTTACATATAAGCACAAAATAGAACGAGCGCGTATCAATCTGATGATGTAACGGCTCGGTAGATACGCGTACAGCTTCTCATTCTGGGGTTCAAATGTCCATGTGAACTAGGACAGGTTCGCATACAACAAATATGGCGTATAACTTAGTGTACGACACGCGAACAGGCTTGTCAAATTGTTCAGGAAAGTTCAAAGAGAAGCTGAGGCAGGCTTCCTGAAACGTTTGTTGAACGCTATGTCAAAGGTATGGAATAGTTATAGTTCTGTTAATGATGAATGGACACGCACAGATAGTTTCTAGAACGCGAAAGCTTCAGCTGATTCTGTGCTGTACCATGGCACCTTGCCTAGATTGACGGGAATCAATTTCTTCCGGGTTAGCCTCCAGAGTCTGAGTTGGGAATCCTGCCAGCAAGGACGCATCTTCCAACAAGAGAATAAGTGCTCTGCAATCGATGCAATATAGACGCTGTATGAACGGTGAGAAAAAACGTTGAATCGAACAAAGCCGTGCCGCAGCGGATTTCGCCGAACTCGTGCCAGAACATCACGCCGCACTATCGCACTGCAGCTGTTTCCCTCCCGCTTTGTCGCTAGACTCAGCCTATGGCATATGATTCAAGAATCAATCTGATGTGCCAAACAAGTACCAACATTGCACCAATTCCCCGTGGGTAGGAGCTGTGGTATTGCTTCAATAACACAAGTCACTCACAAGGCAGCTAGAACGTTCTGTGGCCATGATCGTCTTACCGAACGGATATGAACGGGTCTTGAATGTTTTAACAGTTATAAATGAGAAAGACTCTTCTACGAAAGCCACCAAAATTTATCTCAAGTGAAGGTTAAAACAGAGTAACAACAAAACTTTACTGAATCTGCGGTATCTGCCCATAGATGCCGGCATTGCGCTTCCTGCAAACGATTTATTTTCTCGCGATCCGTGGGCGGTGGGGCGGAGTCTTGGTTTTAATGTAATAGTACCGCTTTCTGTTAACTCTTACTTCGCGAAACTTCGAAGAGTGCTGAAATGAAGCACAAATACTTGACCGGAGCAAGCTGATGCTAATCGTCTGTTTCTCCTTGTCTGATAATCAGGTTCGTAAGATTTTCTCAGGGACGGTCTTTTTCTGCCGCTCACGAGCAGCTCCTACTAAGAGCATCTTTTTCCTACCTAACTGTCAGCCACTCGGGACGAATAGAAATAGCATGGCATTCGCACCTACCCTTTGTCGACGAGTCATCCGGGCTGCTGGCCCCCTTCACTGGCTTCCATCAGAAATTCAGTCTCCATCAGCACGGGGTATTGGACTTTGGTAGCGTTGTCTGTTCTACAGCGCTTAAGCATGTATCTTTTGATGAATGATGATATCAGGCTTCTGCACTGTCACACCCACGAGTTCTCTCATTCTCAGCACAACCATGACCAACGGCACCGTCGTCTGGTATCCAACGTCTCCAGCACTCGTTGCCATCCAATCACGGCCGGATAAGGAAACCGAACAGCGGTCACTACGGGAGCTTATCGAAGAGCACTGCGCTAGTCTCTTCGACGACTTCAAACCAGTCTGGTGGCTGAATAGGCATGTTTGTCGTCTCGTTATCATTCAAGCGAGCTCATGGGGTGTCTGTAGTTGTCATACGCAAACAGTATACTGTGTAGTGGGAGATTTCAACGACTGTGATCAGGTTCAATACTCAAGGTATAGCTCTCCGTACCAAGTATAACGTGATTTTTAGACAGCTCGTTTTTAGGACTTATCTTCGCCTTCTGGACGGTGGTACTTTGTATGTTGTGTCCTTCGGTCTTTGAGATCCAATTGACCGGATAGACATTCAGAGGTTTGGATTTTACCCCAGACGACGTGTCCTTGGCACAGGAAGCTCCGATTATAATAGTACTAACGGGATTAACGGGAGGTATGTGTCCGTGGGATGAAATCAAGCCGGTTACCGTATAACCAATCCACTAGGCTCGTTCGAGCCTTATGTTAAAGCAATACTGTCCCCTGCGTGTACGCCTATTGACCAAGGTGGACTTGGTTACCGAGCTGTGGTAGTCAATTTCCGAGGATGTCAGCCTTTTTTTCTGTGGTCAACTGTTCATTGAAAATTGACAAAGTTCGCAGGTGCCGGCGTACCAATTACTTCGTCGTTATTCTACAATGCAGGGTCGACAGATGACCTGAGGCAAGCCTTGATCTACGTACGCAACCGCTACCCCAAGGCACCTCTTCTAGGACTGGCTTTCTCCCTGGGCGGGAATATAATGATAAGATATCTTGCGGAAGAGAAGGAGGAAAGCAGACTGTCCACTGCATTTGTTCTCGGCTGTGTAAGTTTTGCGCTCGCTATGTTTAGTTTCTCTTCATTCACCGACGTACATGCAATAGCCTTGGAATCTTTTAGGAAACAGTGAAGCGTAAGTACATGACCGTCTTTCTGAGGACAAGATGGATCATGAGTTCTCAGACTAGAAAGTTCCTTCCTCGGGCGATTCTACTCCAAAGGTCTCGGTGGAAACTTTGTCAGGATCGTTACAGAAAACCAAGTGGCCCTCGGAGAGGACCCTTCATTCAAAGAACTCGTCACAGCCACGGTGGCCTTGAAATTTCCGACACTCTCAAAGTTCGACGATTTTTATTCTCGTATCGCAGGCGCCGGAGTACCGCCATTTCCCTTTCCTTCTGGAAGTGCTTATTACAAGTGGGCGTCGAGCCATTATGTGTTGCCAGATATTCGTGTTCCGCTATTGACCCTCAATGCACGCGACGACCCGGTCGTGCGGCGTATCCCTGATCCCGTGGATAATCCATACGTGATCATGGCTAGTACCGAGGGGGGCGGACATTTGGGATGGTTCGTCAATAGCAGAGACAAATGGATACGCAAGCCCGTTTTGGAGTGGTTGCAGATGTCTGGTAGGGAAATCGTGCACAATAATCGAGAAAAGGCCATAGTATTGGGAGAAGATGGCTTTCTGAGGGAGGAGGGAAAGAGCAAGATTGGATGCAAGGAGATCAGATCAGAAGACTTGGAATATGTCTGCAAATCGAAGTCAATGAGTATTTGGCTGAGGCTGAGGGGGCTTTTACGATGGGTCTAATTCGTTGACGCGTAAGGTGATGCACTTAGACCAGCCTCAGGACTTTGCTTTCGATACCATCTTGCTATCGCTGTCTGGACTTGTATCGTGTCTGAAATAAACCCAGACAAACTGGCGGCTGTGAAATCGGTACCTACGTTACAGAGAAACGCGATACATAAACCAGATTCCCGATATCGTGGACCTAACAACACCAGCACCAACATCACTACAGCAAAGTTTCCTAGACGCCCCTGATAAGAATATCAGATCGAATTATTTGAGTCTATCTCTTTGACACAACCACTCCTCTTTCGGCACCAATAGAACGCTATCGTGTCCTGTTCGTTTAGATAATGAGATCACGGAGTCTAATGGAACACCAGGTTCTTACTTTATGTATCCCAAACGAGAGTGCCATTACGATGGTAGCTGGTACGCCATGTGAAACTCAGATGAAACAAGTGAGAGAGTTTGGGTACTTACGCGTGGCCAAAGTCATCTTCCAAACGGGCGAATTGTCGGTGGGACTAGGGATGATAGAAGCACTAACACTAACAACGATTGGTCGTCATCATCTTTTTCTAATTTTTTAGAAAAACCGAGGACACGAACATAATACCGATAAGAATGTATACGGCAAACGTTAAGGATCGGAAGAAGAGACTTGGAGGGAAGATCGAAGAGAGGTTATCATTGGCGCTGATTGACTTCAGTATTCTCTTAGTTTTCCATAAGAGGACTGCCATAGATACTTGCGGACAGCTTGTAAGCTTTGGAAAACACAAGAATAGTCCTTGGGGCCTACCTTCCAAAATAATCATAGTCGATGCCTCGATTAGGACAAAGATAGCAGTAATAAGAGTCCTACAAAATCATGTCACTCATGGAGTGCGAAATCAGTTACAGACTCACGGAGACGAGGCTGTTGAATGACAATATAGACTCCATTCATCACGTTCGATGGTCTCAGGTTGTTGAAGACCCATCTATAACATGTGTCAGCGCATTTTCCAAGCGTAAGAAGCAGTTCCTGTTACTAAGAGAGTCGTGGAGAAAACCACCATATAGATAAATAAGGGAACTGCCAGCAACTAGATGCATGCTATATATAAGAATAAGAACCAAATCGAACAAGAGCGACTGACCAGTGTCTGTGTACGAGTTGATGATGCCAGTGCCTTCCCATGGATTGCATCAGTCAATACAACGAAGACCTAGGATCGCAGTGGGGTCAGGTTATGTCTTGTAGAATGTTTATAGAACGATGAACTTACCTCAACCACAAATGCCAGGGAGAAAGAGACGAGTCTAGAAAAAACGCGTTCAGCAATAGAAAATCCTTCGCAGGACGATACATACAAAACAGGGGCGCAATAGATCAAACAGGATTGGAAAAGACAAAGTGCAAAGGACGGCGCTGGTCCAAGTTGCTGGCCGAGGATCATCAGGGGCATGTAACAGAGGTTATATACGATGCCAGAAATGACCATCGCGTGCCAAGTCCTCATCCTGTGGATACGAGCGGAAAACAGGGCAGGTACCAGAACTGCCAGCAGAAGGTTCAGGCCCAAAAGTTGGAGGCAGTTGAAGATAGCAACCACTCTCCGGACGGTGTAGATATCTATTGGCACTATGCAAAGATGAGCATTGGTCACTCTTCGCATGAGGACGTGATCACTCACTTTTTCTTTGATTTTCTAAGCGACCGACAGTTGAACGAGGAAACACAATATAACCAAGAGGCTCGCAAAGGAGTTTGAGAATAGGTCGCAGACCGAGGTTGTAAAACGAGATGGCGGCGCCTTACTTATAACTGTTCCATATTCCGTCTGATTTGGTGTGGGGACTAAAGGATCATAGGTCATCGGGAGCATCGTCACCGGTTGTGTCGATCGTAGTCCGCTGTTATGATCTTCCGAAAAAGAACCTACGAATTAAACTAAATAAACTGGCCAAGTATGAGACAGAAAAAAGTCTTGATGAGAACATAGTCTGATTGGATAAGATTCAAAGCATGAAACTTGTCCAATGCGGCATCGGCTTGTAGGGTTTTCTAAATTTGCTTCGCCATTAGCGCTGGAATACAGGAGAACTCACGAGGGTCATTTGGCTACAATCACGAACGTGGAGTTGTATAACATACGAGCGCTGTTAGTTTGACGGCATCCCGCTGGCCAAGAGGAGTACAATTTAGAAAAAGAGACTTCGATCTTGATCTTGATTGCTCCACCATAGACGATACTGACTTGTTGATAGAAAAGTGTGTGTAAAAGAATTTGCGAACTGAGTCCTAGGAAGCGTCAGATCCTAGGTACGGCTGAATATGAGTGTATCATCAGTGAGTCGAATGTGTCGGTACGAGAATCGCTCGCTGTCAGGTTATAACCTGCAAGATATGAGAACGGGATATTGTATCGCTTTGGGAACAACGGTAAAGCATATCCGAGGAAGTAGATGTTACTCTTAATGATTTCGAGGCCAAGATACAGAATGGCACGACACTGGCGCTGATGGACCATCTGAGTAACTATCAAATCGCGAAACAGAACGCCAGGATCCTTGTAAGTGGATCCTCAGCCCAGGCGGTCGCATGTACATCGGTGCGGGTGAACATAAGAGCCTGTTCGGCTGTTCTGAAGGGCAACGCGGCAGCGTACATCAAACCATGCGAAGACGCTGAAAATCAGTATACTATTCAGACATCATCGATATAGATCGCAGTTGCGCCTCTACATCTTCCACTGAAAGTCGTATATCTACGAAGAACCATCAGTGAACGACCATCACGAAAATAGGAAGGCGAAACATACACTTCTGGGGATCTACCCAATCAAACGTCAGTGATGTCGCCCGAACAAGGAAAATTAGACTTACTTTTACTGAACTCCTTCTCTTTATGCTTGGCCACAAACCTTTCCAACGAAGGTACAATCAATTTGACCACCTCGTCCCCGAGCTCCGCCCTCCCTTCCTCGTCATCCTCCAAAACGGACACCACGCCCCGATGTCGCTCGATAACCTCATCAAACAAATCGTAGAACCTCGTAAACCTCTCCTTCGTAGCCGCTTTGCCCTTCTCTTTGGGATCATCGTTTAACGCCTGCATAAGCGGAGTAAAGTTGCTGTCGAAATATGCCGCTTTGGCCATACGAAAGTTGGAATTTATGACATCTTGCGTTGGCTTGGAAAGCATATCGATCAACGCATCATGCTTGGGATCCAAGAGGACGTTTTTTCGAAGGAAGGCGATATTGTTGAGGAGAAAGATGGAAGAAAGCACCGCCCGTTTTTGTGTGCGAGACAGTACGTTGAGGCTGCTAATTGTCGTATTGACCACATCATCTGCCATAAAGTACGCTTAAATACGACCTGACATCGAAGAGGACGACTACACTCACAGACATAATGCTCCAGAATGATATGTTCGTCACCTTCACCAAGTTTCGAGGCCTTCCCCACCTGGACGCCCTCGCCCATTTTCCAGTTCCCATCACCCAAGGTCACCAAAGCAGCGCCTGCGGCGCTCTGCACTTCAGGCAGTCGGTCTAGATACTTCACGGTCTGCCGAACATTGATGATCAGTACTGAGAATAAGAAACATAAAAACACGTACTGAAACGACGAAATCTGCGAGGGTGGTGCCTAGCTCCCCACCCTTACCCATTGACGCCATCTTCACATCAGCAAGAAATTCAGGGAAGCTCCGAAGACAGACATTCCGCAAGCTCTGCAAGCCATCTCTAAATTCATTTGTCTCTTTCCGAGCATCGGTACCTCTCCGAGCCATAATCTTGTCCCATCGAGACTGCAAAGAGAGCATATACTCATATGAGGAAAGGGCAAGGAAATTGTACTTTTGTAGGGAACGCTTGATGGAACCGATAAGAGAATTGACCGTGCTGCTAAAGAGTACGAGAATCGGGTTCATGAGAGCGCCATATGCGAGCTGCGTGTTCGAATGTGGCGACAGGTCCTCAAGAAGGTTGAATTCTTCCTGTCTACAATGTTAAAGTTATCCAGGGATCAAGAATTCAACACGAACCTCAACGACGTCAAGTATCGATTCGGCCCATTTACCAAACTCCAGGCCGGCTGCTATAGGATCGATAGCGTCTGCGCGATCCAGCACTCGCCTGCCCTGGCCTTCTAGACACCTGCGACACCACGTCCCACGCATGTCGGCATATCCCTTCTGTGCTTCTTTCAGTGTAGACAATATCGCAGGCGAAGCGGGATGCGATGGGTGTGTCGAAGGCAACGGCAACGTGCGTAGGAAAGCGACCAAGGGAACGAGAGTCTCCAGCAGTGACAGCGGAAAAGGGTTAATGGGAAAATCAGAGCCTGGTGGTGGTATGGAACCCGACGACCCTTCCGCGACAAGTTTGGTGTAGACCTGTGTCAGCTTCTTTGCTCCAGTTTCGACCAACCGAGCCTAGATACGATATCAGAAAGAAAAGACGGGATGGATACTGCGACACACCGTTTCCAGTGAGCCATCCTCAGATCCTTTGAAGGCAATAGTCGCGTTGAGACGCTCCAATGCATCCCTGTATGCGTCCAGCTGGCTTGGCTGTGGTCTGGTGGTGGTAAGCAACGCGAATTGAGAGGGAAACAATGCACATACCCACGAAGAATCAATGCTTCCTCAACCGCAATGCCTTCCTGACTGCTCGCCAGCTCGTCAATCTTGAGTAACGCCTTCTCTATATCTACTAGGCGTCAGTCCTCGATTCCTCCTCGAAGAAAGGCGACGTACTGTTTGTACGCCGGTTGAGGATTTGCGAAGACGTATACAGCGGCAATATAGACTTCTCTAGCTTGGCGAGGCGGGTATCGAAACTGTTGAGAATTGCTGCTTGGTTAAGTGTTTGCCGACGAGAAAATGTATGGAATTTACTTGTCATTCTTTGAGATATTTGCCTCGTTTTATTGAGGTTTTGCTCCAGCTACAAGATTTGAGGTTCCTTCTACACGTGTAGCAGTCGTGACGGACGCACCAGCTCGATTTCTGCCGTTTCGTCGTCCATGGTGATGGTACAGGGCAAGAAGGTACGTCACGATAGCAATTTGAAAGCAACATGGACATACAAAGCATTTTAACCCTAACCCTACAGGTTACCGATTTCCCCCATTTTATTTTCTATCCCTCGCCCCCACACTTTTCCAGATCTTTCTGCAGCGTTACAAAAAGTCCCTCAGATCCACCACCTGATGACGGTCGTTCAATAAGGTAAAGCACGGTTCATCCTCAGTGAACCGCGACGCATATCGCTGGCGGCTTACTGGAAGGCATCGCGTGCATATCCAGCGATAAATATGCCCGTCATCCTCGGGGGCGCAAATCTTGAAGAACAGTTCCTCCAATTGGATCTCATCACGGCACATCGCTCGGTCCAATGCTGTCCACGCAGCGACGTCGCGAGGGAACGGAGTACCGCTGGGAATCTCCGTGTCGACCTCCACCGTAACAGTGATCATCCTGAGTTGGTTTTCCCTTGGTAGATGGACAAGTGTATTTATCCACCAAAAGATCGCCTGGTCCATCTGAAAATCGTAGTTCAAGTGGATGGTGAAGCGGAACCAGTGAAGGTTTGGAATGTCCAGAGGGGGGAGAGGTCGAGCTAGTACAGTAAGATAGTCAATGCACGATTATACTAAAGCAATATATACACATACTGATACTGAAATTGTCAAGGTCAAGATCAAATAGGTCGGTCATCAATTCGAGGAACATATTTAGGCGGCGAGCAAAGCCTACGTCGCAAACAAACTTGGTATAGTCCCGGATGATAAGCTCTCTCAAATGACGCAAGACTATGGGAGAGTTCCGAGTCGCGAAAAGGTCGAGCATGATCCGGTCGGAAATAGTCGTGATGCCAATGTGAAGAACATCCAGTTCCGGCCCCCGCTGGCCGTTACGAATATCCTCAATGCTCGCAAATCGCGATTCCACGTTCTCCACGCCCAAACTTCTTATCGCCTCGTACGCACGTATCTGATTTTCATCAAGCCGCAGGCGATTCAAGGCGGGGAACGACCGAATAAGGGCCAGAAAGTGAACTTCGTCACATTTTACACCATCCAGAAACAACGAGGAAACGTTAGGAAACGACGTAAGCGCAGCGTGCCACGACCCCACGTTCGGGACATTGAACCAGCTCAATCGGGACAGCTTCAGGCGGGAAATAGGAATCTGCTGGTCCTTGAGATGTCCAACAAGGAGACGAAAGAACTGGTCGCGTCCAAGGATAGAAGAATCAGGGTCATCGATGACCAACTCGCTCCCTTCCCCGTCTACATCTTGAAACGCGAGGGTTCTTTGATCCAAACGAGCCAAAGCACGGAGCTTCTCGGGGGTGTTTTGAATGTGTGCGTACAGATCCCGGCAAGAGTGTGATTGGTCTTGGCCCAGCATTAGGTACGCTTTAAAAAATATAGCCGGAGCCATAGCTCTGTAAACGGGCGCAGATCAGCACCAAAGAAGGACAGCCGAAGGAGAACGTACTTTGGGTTCGACTGGGCCGCGACAGAGAGTAGGCATACGGATAGGGCTGTATATATCCTGAGAGCGGCGGTTACTTTACCCCAGCAGTCGCCACAATGTTATTCACAATAAGCCAGGGATTGTTGCTTGGATTCGCCAACGTCTACATCATGCCAATCGGCGGATTCCTAACCGAGGTTCGAGGCACTTACTCACTTGCAATGGACAATAGCGGTCCTTATACCCAAATGAGACCACAATGTTCTATACGAGTATATTCTCTTTTCTTCATCTGCGCAAACTATCGTCAATACACATTGTTTCTCCAAAAGTATACCACGATTTGAGATATCTGGCCATTCGGTCCGAATTGCAGCGTCCCTTCGTATGCTCGGTCCTCAGGGACATGGCTGGATCCGAAACGTCTGCTAAGCCGTGGCGAACAACACGAAAAAGAGAGATTCCGAAGAAGACGCGCGTCCAAAACAATCTTCCACGCCTGAAGATGTCCTAAAATGGAATTGAACCTCGTAGGGTTTCGTAAGAAATTATGGGTCCGTGTTTAAAACCAGTTATAAATATCCTTCCTAATTTGGACATTTTGAACCGACGTTTCAAACATGTTTCAAACATATCGGTAAGAAATGAGATATTAGCCACACCGCATGGAAATTTTAATATTTTTGCCTAAAATATTGAGTTCTATAACTATTTATTTTTTCTAATATCTTGGCAAAATATAGAAAGATTATTTGGAGTATTGTTTCAATATTGTTATTTATTGGAAAATATTGAAACATATTATCTCAACATTTTGGTTGAATTTATCAAGCCAGTAAATAGTTATAAAATTCAATATTTCAGACTAAAATATCAAATTCTCCATGCGGTGCTATGTTTATAACCTGCTTGCTTGTATTATTCATCCTGACTGCTTCGACGACCTTGTATAACACCGAAGGAATACTGTAAAGCTCAATTCAAGCTTATACTGTCGGTCACGTCGCTGCATTGGTCAAGGCAGTCAGATATATATAGGCATTCCCATTATTTTCCTGAGGATTAGTGCCAAAACTGACGAAACTTGTCAGAAGTATATTTTCTGACTCTGGGAACTCAGAAAATACAACGTCCAGTCACTATAGGCATTTTAGAGGTGGACAGAGCATTAATTTCTGAATGCAGCGACAACGTCATAAATATTAACAATTGTTAACATGCCCTCGGACCTCTCGGGTTTAAAACCGGTTTGAAACATGTTATAAACGCCATGTGTGGAATTCTGATATTTCTTACGGAACCCTAAAGAAAATTCTGCATTTCTGATGCCAAGTTCACCATAACCTATGCCAGGTGCTCGGACTTTACATGCGAGCCTCTCCAGTGTTGATAAAGGAGAGGGAGGACTTGAATTGCCCTATAGATGAAGTCCGTAGTACTTAAAAACGATCGATGAGGATCGATGTTGAGATCATGCGCACCACGTGGCTCTGCCGGACTTTTCCGCAACCCACGCTTGTTGCCCTCAACCATCGAACCCTCGGAATGTGCGTACGACAGTGATTTTCTTCCTGTCCATGATTGATTTTTAACGCCGAATCCTGCTATTTAGTATACTTTTACTTCCTCCAAAAACTATATGCTAATAGGACGCGACGTGGCCTTCGAAACACTGTTGAACAATTGCTTTTGATTAGAATGAATCGTCCCAGGCATCGTTTCGGCGATCCGAGCATCCAAGCAACACATACTCGCTTCATTTCTCGCGCGCACACCAACAATAAGGCCAGGAACTGTTCCATTTCCGTGGTTCTGGACGAGTCGTGCTTAATACAAGCTATAACATTTTCCTTCCTAGGCTGTGGGTCTGACCGTTGCTCTAAATCCGTGGAAGTTTTGCCAATAATTTATGCTGAACGGTAAATCCTGGTGCGGCTGACTGAAGATTGCGAGATTTCCGTGCGATGTGGACGGATCCTCTGCTTATCACGTTCAAACTGGTACCTGTTGCTGGCAAGCGTAACCTGTTCGAGCCTGCCCCGGCGGGCTATGGATACCTCAAAGCCGACACAAAACGATGATGCCCGAGGCTTGAGTACTAGCCACCTCGAGGCGTCAGGCTTGCCGCTCTGATCGTGCTTCTGATATTTACCACTCCAACTTTTTCCTCTCTCCCAAAAACTGCCGCATACGGCGGGCGCTATTGTGAACGGCGAAATATATCATGACGTCAAGAATCAGGCCCGATAATAAACGACATTGTACCCAAACTTGGCCATAACGACATCTCGACGCGTCGGTAAGTATGTTCCTGAACCTCTGATCCTCAACAATGTCATGATGTTTATGGATATAGACATTCGTTTGAAGAATCCTAACTCGGTAGTAGGCTTCAGTGGCTCCTCGAGTGGCTCAGCACCTTCAAGGAATATAAATACGCGTCTCCTTCGTCTCCTCAACTCGCTCCATAGCATCTCAATTTGGACACAGGTTGGCCCCCATTCTGTTCCGTTTTTATCACCTCTTCATTCTTTCACTATAGATTGACAATGCCGCCCCGACGAAGAGCTCCTACTGTCAGAGCACTGTGCTTGGAAGACTATCTCAGATATGGGGAGAACCAGACGTACACCTCTCAGGCCTTGTATGCACACATGCGAACTGCTCCTAGTCTACTCAAGGCACTCAGGGCTCCAGCAGACGCCGGTCCGGCACCTATAGACATCGACGGCCCCGCCCTGTACATGGACGGCAAATCAGAACAAATCGGACGCGACGAGTACATCCCTCTTATCTTCGCACAACTCAAAGATCCCCGCTTTCCCGTCAACAGCATGCAAATCTGGAGCCAAAACTGGCTCGAGGCCAGGAACCCCCCCGTCTTGATCAAAGCGCTCTCTTCATTCCCCAACGTCTGCGTCCTGAATTTAAACGGCATCGAGTGCAGCGAGGATCAATTCATCTCCATCGTTAGATCTTACCCCAACCTCACGAACCTGGAGACACAGGACGTCAGTATTCGAGAGTACGAGTCGGGAAGCAGCACGCATGCAGACCCTGTGGAGGCCACTTGTGTCAGCGCCAGAGAGATCCGTGACGGGCAGCAAGGGCCTGAGATCCAGCAAATCTCCATATACGTCGATACCGTCACCGGATGGGTCTTCCTCGATCTTTTCGCGAGTCGCCGCTCGCCAGTTGCGTTGCGCAATCTGACCAAGCTGACCCTCCGGCACTACTCGAATGTCATATGCAACAACGACAACTTGGTTCGCCGGCTTTCACGTTTTATCAAGCTGTGTCCCAATCTCTGGGAGATCGACATCGACAGTTTCAATATTGGCAAGTCCATGTGTCGTGACCTTCTCCCGCGCGCTGATCAAACCTTCCTTTCGTATGTAGTCAGTCGTCTAGAGCCGCTGGATCTCGGCAACACTATCCATCATGTCCATTTCTGCATCTTCATCACCGGCAACTTCGAGACAAACATGACGCTCAACTGGTGGGCGTCCACTTTCAGCCAGCTCAAACGTCCACGTCACCTCTCCAGGGTGACCATCGAAGTCGAGTTTGACATCGAAAACATTCCCCGTGAGGTGTGGAACAAGTTTCCGACCCATGTTCCTGGTTGGGCGGCTCTTGACGAAGCCCTCACTCGACCTCAGCTCAAAGTGTACGAGATTCACCTGCAGACGCTCGAGTCTCTGCGGACTAGGGCGGGTTTCAGTATGAGTGCGATGTCGACGTGGCTCTGCCAGGTGTGCCTCCCTAAGAGTAAAACGAAGTATGGGAGGAAGTTTGTCAGTTAGTAAAGAAAATAACATCTCCCCAAAACCCAACATGTATGTCCTACGTTCCACTGAACAATTACGTACCATCTCTTCATCGTGCATCCGTTTTACTTATAGCTTTGTTGTCGCTCTAACATGTATGAATTCTTTCTATTATATCATTATATCGGACTTGATCATTGCAAAGAATATTATTACTGCTGTCTGCGTTAATCCTTCAAATACTTGAAGACATTCTTCTCCTCGCTCTCCAGCAAGTCAAACTCCATTTGGCCGCTGAACCACCCCGCAATCTTATTCCCAACTTTCGAGCCTGTCTCTTCAGCCTGGTGAGGCGGGATCTTTACCGTCTTCCCTGCAGCATCAGCAAGAAGCTGAACCTGACACGACTTCTCAAGGGAAATGTAAAAGTATACGGCCGCTTCGATCGTATCACAAGCGACGAGCAGCCCGTGATTCTACCGATACATCAGTTCTTGCCGGTAAAAGACATCAAAACACATGATATACCTGGAGGATAGCCGCCTATCACGCTATTAATGAGCATTTCCTAGAGGAGATTGAATAAAGGGTCACCAACCTTGTATGATCCTAACGCTTTAGCAATCGCTTCGCCCTCTTCAACATCAAACGCAATGCCTCTATAATCCGTGTATACCGCATGATCCTACGACCACGTCGGCTTCAACGCCTTTCACGAAATGTATTCAACTTACATTGTAGAACGCGCAACTATCCTGCGAAATCATATCCAATGGCTTTCCCAGCGCCGCAAAGGCCTTTCCGTATATGGAATGCGAATGTGCTGCGCAGATAACATCAGATCTCGCCGCGTGGATCTTCGAATGTATGAGAAATGCTGCAGTGTTCAACAAGGGGTATTTCCCCGCTTGCAATATCTTTCCCTGGAAGTTGACTAGAAGGAGGTCCTCCGGCTGGATGAGCTTGAAATGGAGACCCTACGAGCTGTCAGACAATCAATTGCAGTAGAGTTCGATGAGCGACAGTACCCATGGGTTGACCCAGAAGCATTCCGTCTCAATTGGATCCTGGAACGGGCGGTGAGCAAAAGGAATAGGCGATTAATCAAGACGTACATACCCTAACTGTGATATGTCCTGCAATTCCTTCATCATAGCCTCGGTTTCCTGGTAAGCCCGTCGTTACTTTTTTCTTTATGCAGTCACAACGGAGTTCCTACCAAAGATCCTCAGAGCCTGCGCCAATCTGAATTTCCGCCAAGCCCTTTCCTCAAGCTTATCCTCAAAAACGCGAGGTTTTGGTCCGTTGGCTACAGTCGCTGCCAGCATGGCATGTCCATCGAGCTTTGTGGCCGACATTAGGAAGAGAGAGAGAGAACCGAATATGTGAGACTGACACTCGAATGTTCTATTGTCGTCTCATGATGTCATTTCAATGTCACACCGGCAAATTCGGTCCGGAGTCCTACAAGAGGACATGGGAAGCGCCAACCTCGCAGAACGAAAGGAATATTCGTTCGGCCTTTTGAGTTAATGATTGGCTGTCGGACCAAGGTAACGCGTCCACATTTTCATCGAGGCGGGGCGGCAGACAAAGTAGGCGGCGTTTCAGTATCCACGCGACCATCAAAGTTCCTTCAAATTTCGACATGGACCGACCGGGACTCTTGCGAGCATCGCCAGTGGCTGCAAGCTGTAGCGGGCATTTGCTGCACTGGGAGCTTCAATCCTTAGTAAACCCAGTTACTGCACCTCCTTGCAACGTAAGATCCACTGCCCAGCCTTTGTCAGAAGGACGAAAATGGTCGTTGATTGAACTCGAAGCCCATTTGAATTTATTAGAGTGTATCCGAGCTGACAAGACAAATGGAAACATTGTGTACCACTGCAGTGACTGGACCACGGCAAAGGGTCATGTTGTACTTGTAAACCTTGAAAGACAATGATCAACAACCAGCACTTATAAAGCACGAGGAGAGCAAAGAAAGGAACATACTCTCATCAAAGCCTCCGCCACTACGCCATTCTTATCATGATCGTGATAACCCCCAACCAAGCACCCACGTCCAACCTGCGGATGTCTACTCCCGAGTTGCATCCGCCTCAGGAGGGTAATGCTTGGATCTATGAACGGCCATCTCCGCCTTGCCCAACATGCAGCTTACCCACACTCGAAGATGCCATCGCAGCTGGTACAAAAAAGCCGGAGGTGAAGAAGACTAGCCCGAAGAAGACAGTCAAATTCGGCGTCATAGTAAAGGCAAAGAAGCGGTATCGGACCCAGATGTAGCTGTGGGTTGACTTGAGGAGGGCGTTTTGATACCAGAGAATGCAGTTCGGAAAACCTGATGTAACACGTCATTGACATTTAGTTTAGAAACACCAGAAAGACATTACACGTACATTATTACCTGATAATAACTATGAACTGCCCATCGATTGCCGCCCAAGAGGATTCTCGCCGTGCATCCTTGAGTTACTGACGTTGAGGCCTGACACTAACAACGACTTATAACCGATGCCAGGAGTGCGTCGAACAAATCTTCGGTGTGCTAGTGGATGCGAAGCTTGATAACGTAGCCCTCGAAGGCCCAACTGCGTGCCACTTCAATATTTCGTGAGTCTTGCTTCATCGAAGTTCCGAATCTTTGCCTCTGCTATGCCAAAATTGATAAAGTTTCGGACATTCTCTTTTCTGATCTCTCCAAATGACACTAGTTTCAGCTCCAAGGGAGGTTGCAAGGCACTACTGGTCATCGAACGTTAGAGATTGTTATCGTTCACAAATGGTGACAAATCGACTCACGCAATTCTGCTTTTGTAGGCATTGGCAGTACCTTGCCATGCTAGAAAGCAGATTTCGACCTATTGCTGCGGTCGCTACCGATAAATCCAATTTCCATTGTATTCGAGGTTTTGTGACATGGGGTAATACAAGCACTTGTCAATCCAAACGGAAGATTAGAGTACCGAAACGAGATGCATGAGCGGCGATATCGAGAGGGATGATTGACACTTCAATGGAACATCCTGCAGTCATAAAATACCAAAGAAAATTAACAATGCATCAATAATGATAATACAAATTCAAGCATTACTGTGTAAGTACCTTTCATCACGGCGACAGAACAACCCCCCCAATCTTTAGTTACTAGCTGTCATTTTGCCCATTCGTATGTGAGGCCCAAGTCTGAACCTCTCATCCATCCTTTTTTTTTTTAGCAGCAAAGGCTGGTACAGACAGGCTTCTTCACATTAATAAGTCCTACAAAATAGATAAGAGATAGTGCAAGCTGCTCAAGGGTGATTGGAGGTACCTAGGATCAGCAATCCCATGTAGGGCGTGAAATTGTTCGACGGATGGCGAAGATACACGAGGCTCACAGCCACCGTCATGCTTCGGTCCGGGATGCCGGGTTTGACGGATTTGGAAGTTCCGGATATCGAGCCGATGTCTGGCGGATCTTTGATTTGAACCAAATAGCAACCAGGTCCGCATCTCGCATTTTGACTTGCACAGCAAGGAAATCGTCCAGTTCATTCCATGATTATGGAAGGCTTGTATCCATGTCCCCTCTACCAATTCTTAAGTTTCGTGTGTCATTTATGTCCGTCGCTTTTCCCTCAACCTGACAGGGTTGATGCATGGACGAAATCATTCGAAAACTAGGAACAGCATGTCCCAATTCGCGTTCTGAGGTGTTAGCAGACGTAATGTGATACTCATCGTTTAATTTCTCGTCACCGACGGCTTTGAAGAATTTATGAATGGGACACTGCCTTACCTCGTTTCCCTATGATCTTATATCCATTCGGTTTCATCATTGCGCTGTCGTCGACGTGTGTTCAGGCCAGCATCGCTCAAAACAAGGTTTTCTCCGACAATTTACCAGAACACCGAAGCACCTGGGATGTATTCTTTAGCTGCATCGTGACAGTTTTCGCTTGTACTTGGCTCGCTGTGCACCCAAACGTTCCGGGTCCCGACCTCAAATCTCGCGGATGGGTTTTCATCGGACTTCACCGATTGAAGCTCATGGTCATAGCTATCGTCGTCCCTGAAGTTATAATCATCTGGGCCTTCCGTCAATGGATGGTAGCGTCAATAATATCTAAACGTACGTGTGACATTATATCTTCCAGGCAAAGACTGACTTTGCTCTCAGACTTCAGCTTGACAATGACACATGGATTTTTCATAAGCATGGGCGGATTTATTGGTGCTGGCGGAACTCCCATAAAAATTGCAGATCTGTTGCAGTTAGACGGCCTAGCACTCTTCCAGAAATCATTTTCGGTCCGCCCCGGATTAGACATGTCGTCGATATCTAGCATCACCGAGGAAGAGCTGCAGGATCGTAGCAAAGGAGATGCTCTGTCAAAGCTCGTTGCTGTTGTTCACACTACCTGGTTCATGGTCCAGTATCTCGCTCGTCTCAAAGAATCCCTTCCCGTCACCCAACTGGAGACCGCAACTCTGGCTTTCGCGGTCTTGAACATCTTCAACTACGTCTTATGGTGGCACAAACCACTCGATGTACGTTGCCCAATCATAGCCTGCTCAATTCTTGAGCAGAAAGAGCTTTACGAAAGCGTGGATACCATGACTTTCGCAAGTCATAGCTCAACTTTCTCTTACGGTGTGACATACATTGGGCTCCCTAGAGCTTCATCACTAGATTCAACACCACATGACAGTGAACCGCCACATAGCTCTTTGTTACCTAGCTTGCCTCATCCTCCACAAACTACTGCTCTCAGGCGTCGCTTCTCAGATGTCCATCGTTTTGCATTCTTTGATTATACTTACACCGACGCACACCAATGGCTTTCTTCCGCCACATCCAGGCGTTTTGCCACGGGGGCTTTCCAATCCACGCTCCGGTGGTATCGCCAGACTATGGGAAGGATATTGTTTGGGCGTGGATGGAGTAACGCCTACGGTGGTGTACCGACCCTTTGGGCTGGTACACTGGATTATGAGAGGACATGGTACATCGGATACTTTGGTGCCGCTGTTGGAGCATTCTTCGGTGGGATTCACTGCATCGCCTGGTCATTCGCCTTCGCTTCTGTTGCCGAGCGTGTTCTTTGGCGGATATCGTCGCTCGTTGTGGCCACGATTCCCGTTGTCTTGGCCATGCAGCTTGCATTCATAAGGATACTACCTGCTCAGAAGATTGTACGAGCCATCCAAGCGGCTACGCCTCTCTTGATACTCTTATATCTCCTCGCAAGGATGTCGTTGTTAGTAGAGGCTTTTCTTTCCCTCAGATTCCTCCAACCAGGCGTACTTGAGGAGGTTAATTGGACGAGGTTTATTCCCCATCTATAATCTTCTAGAGGGTCTTTCTAAAACCGGTCTGCACGTCACCCTGACGACAGCCATCCATCTTTCCTAGCATTGAAACCGTGCGCTTAATGTCGAAATAATCCTAATAAGCGTAATATCACAAGCGGTGGACTGCAACCCTCATATCGAAACATACATCTCAACTGAGGAACGCCTAAGAAGGATAAAAAGTGGCATAGCTCAATTTATTGTTGTTTTTGCACTGGGACCTGTATTCCCGCTTGTTTGACTCATTTCATGAGCCTCAATCTTTGAACGTAATCAAATCAATACATTGTGACGATATACCAATCTCATTGCCTTCTGTGTGGTTCGTTGAGAGCGTAGACGGGTTCGGGCTGGGTCACGTGATGGCTTAGGGCAGATGGATGTAGTTTTCCGGTTGTCGTAGCTAGCCTTTCCCGTATTAATCCATTCCATCTCTCTGACTCCGTGAAAGGTTCCATCGTCTACTTGTACTATCCACTCTGCATGTTTTTATTTGCAGCAGACAATTATCCCAACCTACCTGATCTAAAGTTCTTGCAGTCAAAACTGCGTCGACATATTGTATCATTGCCTCTTGCACATTATTTAATGAACCTTTCGATCCTCATAACAACCATTTCAACCCAAATAAGCACTGGTACCATAAACAAGGTTGGGTGAGCTTCGGATGAACACCTAGTACGAGAGACTTACCAAAATACATGTAGATCATGCTCACCATCTTCCGCAACTTGCAGGTTTTAAACAAGAACCTAGTTTAACGGTCCCTGAAAATTGTCCTCGTCCTCTTCCATCTTCTCATCCGAATCGCTCTTGGTATCCTCAGGCTCTTCGACCGGATCTTGGCGGGCAACAGCACTCCTCTGGGGCGTAGGGAAGCGCGGTCCAGTAGATGGATATTTCTCTCGGGCCTTGGGCAAGCAAATTTCATGCAGCCATTGCGAGACAGAGTCTGTAAGATTCGTCCACAGTGGACCGGCTGGCTCCACATCGATAAGCAAGCCCCCGAGGTGCACTTCAGGTCGGCAAAGCGCGTCATCCAAAGCGTTCCATTTTGCAATAGATGCATCACCACGCTGTGGGAGCTTATCCCAAGGTAGTACTGTTACACCAATCGAGACGTTGATCTGGACACTTTGGATTTCAGTTGGATGGCTGACATTATTGAACGTCGCGGTGAACCACTCAAGAGAGTTTGCTGTCTTGTAATTGTCTGTTAATCCAATAGCGCATACAAGGGTCAGTAACGGCATATCAACAGGAATGCGGAGAGGTGGGAGCGGAATACCCATGACTTCGAAGTGATAGGAAGATCAGCAGTCAAATTTGACTAACAGATATGAAGACGAATACCTGGCAACAGATTTCCAATGCAGAGCATCACTCCTTGACGGTTCACTAATTCGAGCAGGATAGATATCGCTGCAACGACCGACGCACCGCAGAGGAATGGTTTATCAGTTGGAGCCCAGGCGAAGATGTTTTTCAAAGCATTGGTTCGAGCAACGGAGTGTCTACTAGCGAACAGAGACAATAAGATACCGTCACAACAATGTTTGAGATCCACGGCTAAGAAAGTTAAGGCTGGACCAGTTTGGCCTTTCCTGATCTCCTCGGGGGTATTCTGACTCGACAAATTCGCTATTTCTCCAACCCGTTCGAGATAATTTGGTATTGAGATCTCGGATACGGCTATACCTTGGAGGTTGGGAAGTGATTGCATTATGCCGCAGTACTGAGCTTCAGTACACTCTACCCGGAAGAGTCCCAGAAATGTGACGTTGTTGAACGTCAGCCCTGCACTCCATATCTTTCCCGTATGAGGAATCAAAGAGGCCGCAGTGAACCGAACAGCTTCCATGATACGACCACTCACCAAACGAAGGAAATGCTCGAAATATAGGTCAGAGAAAGTTCTTCGGTTGGGACTGACGATATGGAGGGTGTCAAATGCCACACCAGGCAACTCAGTAGGAGACGTCATAGCAAAGTTGTACAGGTCAACAAAAGAATGTGTTTGGCCATGGCCAATAGTCAGAGTCTTGGATCTTAAGACTTCGAGGAGACTGGCGGCGTCCTAAAAATGAGTTCGACGTCAACTTTAGCGCTATCTGAAGTGAAACGAAGGGCGTACATATAGTTTGAACATCTCTGCAGGCAGGCTGTGAGCGATGAGGAGAAAGTGAAAGGAAGAAAACCTGACTACCGGATCCTCGCGCGTATATATAGATAGGTGAGAACAATAACGACCCACATATTTGAAAACGATGCGGTTGAAGTGGCACTCCAATCTCCTGAGCCACTCGCTGCATGGAATTTGGCTGCAGACAAAGTAGGTAGCCAATTCAAGGGGTACATCGTGGCACCGCCACTTGAGCGCGACGGCTGTCAAACGCTTAGCCTAAGAACGGGGGGAAATTTTGGGAAAGAGAGAACTGTAAGACTGTGTCGTAATAATGTCACCGGCTTCCTCGCTTGCTCTTTCCACTTGCCACCTTCCCTCAAGACGATTATTCGTTCCTTTGTGGCGACACCTTTCCGGATCGCAGCACGTTGCTTCGTGAAAGAATGAACAAGTCCTTTGTTTCAGGATCATGGTTCGCTGAAGTCGTCCTTTTGTTTTCTTTGCCAATTGTTTGTCAGCTTAGGTATATGTGGTCACGCATATCACTGACAAATTCAATTCACCTTACATGTACAAAATCGTGTTCCAAGTGCGACTGATCACTGACTCTCGACCTTGAGGGACTATTCCAGCTGATCTGCACCAGACGTCCATAAGATGCTAAGAAAGAGTCCATCCGAACAACGGCGTACCAGGTGACAATGCTATGCAACGAAATATGATTAATGTAAAATACGAATACACATGTGCGCTGCGATCCGATCGTTGCCGAAAGATCACATGAAATCCCGCACATGCTTCCAGGCCCTAGAGATACAGAAGCAAAAGATTGACAAAAAAAAATTCCGCGATACCTCCCCTCCAAACAAATAGGTGCTCAGGCACAAATCCGACCAACATGCTCTGTGATGATAGATCCTACGTTCACTGCCAGAGATGTAGGCGTAGCTACACGCCAAAGGAGAAGAAAGATATTCACCATTGGGACGGCCTGACATCCCTGTCGCCCGTAGATCTCCATCCGGACTTCTGCTGCCCGCATTGATTCCACGGCCACCTCTCTTCGAGTCCGTAACCTACAATTGGCAAGTAGTAGTCCTTGTCAGCGCTCCACGATATCAGATCTCGCGCAAATAAGTCCAGCGGAGCGTAGTCCATTCATATCAGTCCAACTCATCCGGCTGCAAGTTCCCATTCGCTAAATCCCTGAACTCCTGATCCATCACCTCCTCCAGCTTCCCGCACAGCTTCCACAACAACCAACTCGTCTCGGACATATCACTGAACAGCGGCCCATCGTCAGCAAGCCAGAAACTCTGTTCCTCCGATTGCGGCATCCCGAGTAGAGCCAAGAAGTATTGCCACTCTTCCCAGCGATACTTCTTTGGCGACTTCCTCCCTGCGTCCCTGACAACTCTCTTTATGGACTTTGCAAGCGTAGACCCACGGTGCATGCCACGTTTCTCTTCCTCTTGCGCAATGATATCTCCAAGCATCTGCACGTCAAATTTCAGCTCCTTGGAATCCACGGAGTCAGAGCTCTCATTGAGCTCCTTCATGGTCTTGCGATCGGGGAGGATGGTATAGTTACCCAGCCATATTGTTCCCATCTCAAGCCACCCCACAACAGTCTCGCCAAGGTTCGAAATGAGGATCGTCATTGTAGGAACAGCGATCAAAGTCCATATGACGAAAAAGGGTTTCCCAGAGTTTGATTCCGGGTAGAGGTCCCCGTAGCCGACTGTCAAAAGGGAGGTATAGGAGAAGTACATGGAATCGAAGTAGGTCCATTGCTGTGGTGACTAGAAGAACCGCGACGTCAGCCAAGACCGACAAAGGAGGAATACGAACAGTCTAACCTCCGTAAACCAAAACACTAACGCTCCCATGAACCACAGGAAAAAGAAGGCAGCCGACGACGCCGCTAGGGAGAGATACTTCCGCGACATATCCGCCCGCCGCTCAATTTTTCTCATCGCCTCAAAATCTTCCTTCTCTTGTTCCCTATTTGATTTCTTAGCCCACTTCCGCCTCTGAGTCTTTAGAGCTCTTCGCTCTATCCTTGCCCGCCCTCTCTCCAACACCAGATTTCGAACACTGCCCACGATCAAACCGATCATCATAATCCCACCTACCGCATACGGCATCATGAGCCCGCGAGCCAACTGGGTCGTTAGCGGGAAGTCAGTACCTATCCCGATGGTCAGCAGAGTGTAGTCTGCCCAGTAGAGCCCGTTGACAAACTCCCAGTCCTCGATAGCAGCGAAAACACCTGCACCCAGGGCGAGATAGAAGGAGTAAGCGATGGTTTGTAGCATAAGGGTACGCTGTGGCATTGTCAGGGCGGAGAATGAAGGAGGATATACGCGAAATTTGTATGCCCCGAGGACGTTGACAAGGAGTAGGGTAGATATGATGACATACAAAATGGTAGCGATGAGAGCATAGTAGTACGATTGAGCAAATGCGTGGTCATAGGTGGGTTTGATGGTGAGAACATTCGTGAGGCTTAGTGGAACCAAGAGCAACACTGCTGAGAGATACCTATCAGATGAGACGTCAACTCCTATTATTTTTTCAGAAGGAGCAAGGTGCTACATGCCATAGAATGATCGTCAGCGGCTGCGCGATTGCATACCGTACCTTCCGGGCAAAATTGAACGATAGGAACAAGTTCGCCGCAAGCGAACATGCAAGTGAGACAGAATTGAGTACGAGTAACCTGTATCCATAAATAAGACTTTCAGGCTTGTTCAAGCATAAAAAGCGCACCAAGACGGGTCAGTGATACGTTCACCATTAGCCTCTGTTCCACCTGGTGGGATCATGACACGCCAAGGCTGAACGAGGGCACATATACTCATCAGGTTGGCCACAGGTCCAAAGGTCCCAGCAATCATGGGAATACCAATCGCAGCGGCCCACCATCGCCTACATCTGCCACGTCAGCGCAATCTACATCCAACAGCTCATCGATACTCACGTTGACAACACCGACGCTTTCTTCATGTCCTCTTCGTCCAACCTGAGGGTTTCCCTGATGAAATCGATATTCTTTTCCTGGGCTTCATCTTCTCTGAGCGTATTTGCGACATTCATCGCTGTTTCTTGTATCGGTCCATCGAGACCGAGGTCATTCATGTCGTCCTCTGAGGAGGAAAGGGGACCCGGTTAATGAAATGGTGATGTTTCGGGTGCCGAAGGGGTGACACGAGGAACGTGACATCGTCACATAGGCACATGGCCGGCCAGAGAGGGCATTTGCTAATGGACGTTCTCCATTTACAAGTGGAAAAAGGGAGGGACTCTAAAAATTATCTATGTGAATTCAAGATTGTGACAGCAGAGGGTTTACTTCTTTGATACGCCTTCGATATAATTCACACACTGACACGTGGCGCGGGAAGTCCGGTCCGGACTCCGAAAGTCCGTTGATAAGATTATGTTCAGTTGTTGCTTTAGGGTGCTGCTTTAAAGTAGCTGGGGCCATTATCACCGCCTAGGGAACTTGGTATCAACGTTATCCGGCACTTTGGAGAATTTGACAACAAGACATGCTTTTCAGTGTCGGTGCAAATGCTGCGACATCTGGACTGAGCTAGAACAAAGCAATTAATAACGAAAATCCTGCAAACCTCAACTTTCGGCAATTCATACCAATCAGAAAAGCAGACGATGAGACTTACCTCAGACTGGGCTCCTGCATTGATTACGTTCATTTAGGGAAGGCGCCTGTCCAATCGTCAGAGACAGGGTTTGGATGAAGACGAAACTGTCGGAGTATGTCAGGAATTAGTGGCTAGAACAAATAGTCTCACGCTAAGAACGCTAAGAGTCTTGGTTCGTTCGATACCGTGGCATCAGAGGCATGCACCCATCGAAAGGACCGAGACCAATACATACGCATCAACAGTGGAATCATCCATTTTTCACTGCGCAAAAAATTTAACAATGGGGACTTTGGGTGGGCAAAGATAAGCTGGTTAGCACACAACGCCGTGAATACCGGCAGGATCTACCTACCTATCCCTCGTGGCTTTAGCTAACTATTCATGGAACAAGGTGTAAATCGTGCGGGAATGAAATCTAGGCCGAGAATAGCGCAAGTACCACTCAATTCCAGAACAAGATTGAGGGTCGTCAGGAGACCTGCCAACAATGAATATTAGGGTCCATGGGAGAGCAATAGAGGCAACTGACCCAGCCAAAAATTCGGAGAATCCTAATTGTAATCATAGATAAGGTTCCCGTACCCAGATTCCTAGCGCCTGACAAACTTCCACCACAGACTTCAAGCCATTGCGCGACATCCATCTTCGACGGCGCATGCACTGCACAGGTCGCACAGGTCCAGGCAAGAAATGCACGGTACCTACCCAAAGAGAACTGCGACATGAATTAGTCAAAGAATCTGCAACGGATGATCCATCACCAAATCTGTAAAATAGAGGTACCCGTAACTGACCGAGCGCCTACCACGCGACATTGCCTGTGGCGAATCGCGCCGGCTGGCAAGGAAACAAAAAGACGCGTCGAGAATTTCTAACTTCGAGGACGGGATGCCAGGACTAGGCACTGTCGTTGTAGCATTGCCGTCGACGCGTTCGAAGGTGCTGGTTGCAGTCGAGGCTTGACTGGATAATACAGGCCCGGAGTCCGGGTCCCGACGTCACCGGTGGATCATGTGTAAAACACGTGATTCATAAGAGGAGGCTTTTGAATTCAAATTTCAATTACTAAATTACTAATTTGATCTCTCCGTCTTCACGCGACGCGCATCCACGACTCATAATACGTGCAACAGTGATATGAAATGTTCTCCGCTGAATGGTACCACGCATGAAACACGGAAAAACTGAGGGGACTTCAATTTACCCAGACCCAAGTGCGAAAGAAAAAACCTTCCGCCAGATGGGCGCCATACGAGCTGCCTTGTACATTATAGGAACAATTCTAGAAAACAAGACGACCACTGATTTATATTCCATGAGATCCGGCCTACCCCCTGCCCTGTTGGAGTGGGAGACACGACATTTCGCCCACTCCGAATTCCGGCACCGAAGATAAATGTCGAATCAAGAACAAGGAACTGCAGGAAGGCGCTTAGCGCTTACCGCATAAGAATGATGTTCGCACTCCAAGTGGATTTTACTGTACCTTTGATGATGAACCGAATGCTAGGTCGAGACTTTTCGAGACCGCAAGTGGAAACGGTAAATGCAACCTAGTCCATTTCGACGCCAACCGTTAGATGCGTGTCGAAAGCGAAGAAAACGAATGGGGACAGGACATCGCCAACTAACGCAATGGCATGGTGATAATCAAGGGGTACGACCGCGGCAATCTCAATTCATGTCAACTCAAAGGCCACCAATAATGTGACAAGAATAGCACGCCGTCTCACCAATCAAAAATATATACGCGTACAATGGTTCCACCAATCAGAACTCTGACAGAAAACCTAGGCTTCCACCTCGTAACAAGACATACGTCGGATACAGAACAAGGGTTGTTGCATGAATAGACTCCTGTCAATCTTCCTTTTTGACATGAGAAAACGTGAACTCTGAGGTCATCAGGGCAAGACGAGAACATGGAGTAGTGACACGATGGAGACAGCCCAGCACAGGTTTAGCTTTGGGGTCGAATTGAGGAATTGCTGCCGTTGACGGCGTCCTTTACTTACGACGATTGTGCACGTTCTGACCAGGTTCTGCCGTATTTATCCGGAACCTCACGATCGGAGAAGAGGATCGAATAGTTACCTGTACAGTACATATCGCAGGAACGGTCAGAGCGGTACCTGTTCTTTAAAATAGACAGATAGCCATCCATCGTACTCTCAAACACTTGGAAGACATATCAAACTTTTACTGAGCCGAACAGTGGAGTGGATAAAAGCTTCACGAGGGGTGCCCGCGCATCGCATGCACTTCAATTGACTACAGAATTAAAGGAAGCTGATCCGGTATTGAACAAGCCAATGACGAATTTCCAAGGCAGGGAGCAAAATCGTGGTGGGACTCCTCGAAGCCGATAAATAAGGGTCCGGGCCTAGGCCTTCGGACCCTGAAATCAAGGGACCATTGTGGGGTCGGAAAAGGAGGGAAAAAGTGATGCATGATGGAATCCAGCCCAGTACGTCAGTCGATTCTCCTTTTACATTCATGTGCCGCACCCGACGGTTCTTTCACAGCGTGTAATATATTCAATCCTTGTATTACGGTGATTCGGAGGCTTAGAATCTCCTTGGAACGGGTTATATTCGATGTCGATCCCAGTGTGCCCATCTTGCTGCAGAAAAAGGATATAAAAGCTGACTGGGGCAATGTCCTAGACCTTCATTGCCCGGAATCGGTAAATAGGCCTGTCGTACTTCAGCGTCGGTGCCTCCCCTTATTCTACCCTTCCACTCTCTGCCATGATTCGCTTTGATTCGGTGCCACTTGCTGTCCAGCAGGCAATGTGCACGCCCATGCACCAAATACTCCCTCCGTCACCGATGCCATCGAATCCCATAAAATCATCCGGTGCTCTGTTCCTTGGCTCTTTGGCGGCCATATACGAAAAAGACGCTTTGCTAGAGAAGGAAATCACGCATCTCGTCCAGGTCCTCGACGCTCCTTGGTTGCCTCTCTCAGAAAAAGACGGCTTTAATTGCTACCGTATACCTATCCTTGACACCGCGTCGGCGGACTTGAAGAGCCACCTGGAGGCAGTGTGCAGTCACATAGATCAGTGCCTGCGTTCTGGGAAAAGTGTATTGGTTCATTGTCAGCAGGTGGGTTCGTTTATCCTAAGCCCATCAGAATGAGCCAATCATTTCTTCTTCTTTTCATTTGAACCTTTCACTGATGCTTTTCTTGAAGGGTATATCTCGGAGTGCTTCTATTGTGATAGCCTATCTCATACGAAATCGCGGAATGTCGTACGACAGTGCATTCGCACTCGTGAGACGTGAAAGAGCCTGTGCGAAACCGAACTCAGGCTTTGTCCAGGCTCTTAGGGAGTGGGAAGCAGCATGGCGCAGGCCAGTCGTCAACCGACGGTTTACGTCCTGATCGTCGAGCTCCGCGATGCTCGTCGTAAAATATATTTTCCGGTCAGCTCTCCGCTCCTCATTGACAGACTCATTTCTGACATCGACTAACAGGAGGGGGAGGAGATTATTCGGACTCTTTGCTGTATTTCTAACTGCCGGACTACTTGTATATTTTTTTTCTTCTTTCTGCATCAGGGGGACATTTAATTTGGGCTTATATATCGATGACGATTTATCTTCACCGCCAGCCCGTCTAAATTTTGGGCGATTGACCGCTTAAATTATCCTGCCATTTCAATCTACTGTTACTTAGATCCTATCTGGCTGCGGCGTTAGACCAAGTACCCGCCCTGCCCCTTTTTTGAGCTTTTGATGTATACACAGCCACCGCAGCAACTGCTCGATCAGATCCCCACGTTCCTATTTACCACCACCTTGGTTGTAGGTTCAAAATGAAAGCATGATTATTGTGATATATCCAATCCATCTTTTAATTTTCTATTTTTGGAGTTAGGTAGAGTTACTCGGACTTTTCTCTGAGCCTGACGGGTCCCCGCCACCTGGTATGGCTTTTCAAAGTACTATATAGAACACCATAGTACGACCGATAGGCCATATGACTGCAGCCTCAGTCTGCCTTCGAATCGTGTGATTATCAGAGTAATACCGACTGATTTATTATTTCCCAGGCTATTTAGGGACATCACACAAAGTATCCACGGGAAAATCTTACCAAGGGTCCTATAGGCCAGTCTTCTACAGTAGGGGTTCATTTGCTTGATTGACCGTTGATCGACTGTGTGCAAGTGATGACAATACCCTCCAACAAGTTTGACTCTGTTTCACCGTCCCAACAATGGTTCCTTTAAGAAATTCTTCAATGGGGGGGGGGGGGGCGCCCTTTCACACAACCATTATGAGTTGAGTACGTTTCAATGACGCCAACTCTTGCTATCTTTTGGTGGCTACTGACTCTGCGACAGAGCACCCTCGCTGCTGTTAATAATTCGATGGATCAGTGCGGGTGCGCAGGGACATAGCCCGGTAACGTAATGGGCCGTTGCCGAACCTTGAGACTTACCAACCATCATATGCTATCGATCCTTCCTCAGTTAATACTGCCCACATATTTTCCGATCCATTCTGCCCAACTTTAAAGGCAGGGTATCGCACCGTTTCATCTCGTGCTAATAATGGTCTGTACGATTGCTTCCGATTCTTCCACCATGATGTTGAATTCTAAATTTTCTTCTACACAGGCCCCGGGCCTCAATAACACCGCGACGTTTTCGGTGAATTGTCTTCCGCAGGAACTGATTGACCTTGTTGTCTACCATCTGCGAAATGATCGTCAGACGCTTAAGCAATGCAGTCTAGTCACACGTGGACTGCTTGCCGCATGTCGGAGATACCTACATGACAACGTCTATTTCGACTGCATGTACCGCTCAGAATTACTGAAGTCCTCATACGACCTCATATCCTCCTCCCCGCACCTGATTTCCTACATTCGTACACTGAAAATCTCGGGAGATGCTCATGGAACACTATCCATGTCCGAGTTACTACCATCCTTTTCGGCTTTATTGGCGAACATCACGAGGGTCGAGCTATGTGGCTTGACACTTCCCCAAGCATCGGGGGCGGTCTTATGCGTCAGGGAAGTCCTGCGTGCTCATCCGCTGGTGTCATCCGTAGCAATATCAACATGCTCATTGTCAATCGCTGATATTGACATTCTCCTTGGGCAGTGTGCAGGTCTGGAACACCTTAAAATAGCCCGGTGTAGTGTCTTTGAGGACAAAGAAACCCAAATTTCCGAGCGCACTAGTGACACATCTTATCTCCATACGCTGGAAATCGATGGTTCAACACCGTCTATGCTGCGCTCGTTGCCTAAATGGCTATTTGCTGGAGAATCCGATGTATCGTTGTCAAAATTACTCACCCTAAAGTCATCGCATTTGTCGGCGTCAGATACGGCCGTTTTGAATGAAATCTTGGCCGGGACTACGGAATCCTTGGAGCGTTTTGAGTTGGAACATCATGGTACGACTGTCAGAAAACTCGCAACCGTCGCTTACTGGGAATATATATAGACAACTCTCGACCTATCTATGTCAACCTGAGCGGGCACCAGCATTTGACCCACATACACATCCGCTCAGGGTTTCTGACCAGCACGCCCGAGAAGTGGATCAGACCAGTCCTGGTGACCGTTGGATCACGGCGTGTGGCCGAGATTTGCATTGATTTGACATTAAATCGTTATCATGAGGCACCGTTGAATTGGATTGGCCTTGACGAGCTCTTGAGCTCGCAGCGGTTCTGTTCGTTGGTGAGGTTGGATGTTAGGCTGCGCTGTCTCTCGGCGGCAAGTGATATGAGAAGGGGATGGTTCACCTGCGAGAACGTTCGTAGGAGTATGTCTTCCTTGGGTGCCACGGGTATCTTGAATGTCGAGTTGATTTCTCAGGAAGTACACTTAAATTAGATCCTGATATTTATCAACTTTCGGGGACATTTCGCAGGTATACACTTTGAAATACATCTCTTCGAAGATAATGTCAACAGGATATGTGAGATGGTACAAGAATCAGAGTCCAGTTGGAAAGCAGTAAGAAAGCAGTAAAACAGGAACATGTGACAATCATTGCCAGTAGCGATTAGGCCGAATTCCCCAAGCGTTCTTTCCATAAATACCAAGGTGGGTATAGGCATCCATCTTGAAACCAATCTTCCATGTAACGCCAATCCTCCGCAGGCCGTCACGTAGAGCGTTTACATCCTCCAAGTCTGTGTAATCATCGGCATAGATGCAGATAACATAGCGGTCGTGACCCTTGTTTGGGGATACCTTGGCACACCCCTTGCGGCGGAACAAACAGATCAAACGCACAACGTCCTCCCAAAACTCGCCTAACCCTCTCGAATCGGAAAATACGAGCCACTTCCCGGATACAACGTTGCTCTCGCACGCAATTTGATCAAGAGAGTCAACCGTGATGTATCCGTTTCCTCGTGCCAACAGAGCTTGGAACGACGACTTGAGCGCATCAACCTGGTTCTCCTGAGCGGCCTTGGGGATGGTGTCGCGGTTAACTGAGATCCAGTGACAGTACGTCACGGGCGTCCGATGCGGTGGCCAACGAGAACAGTATTGGTGAATATTTTCATCATTGGAGGTCTCTTCATTGAAGTCCTTTGAAATGTGCCCGTTATATCCATCGGACGGCCTTGGCGCCGCCACCCAACCTGACAAAGGCGCACTAAAGTTCGGTGCTGAACAAGATAATATATTTGGTCCCTGAATGAATAGAGCTCCTGTTAAAAATCGGGCCCTACTCCCCCAATATACTCACATTGATATTACTGGAATCGCCGACTCTGTCCGGGTCCATGATATGCAAATTGTTCTGAATTCAAATTAATTATTTTAGAGTCCGAGAAAAGGAGGGGCGCAACATACAATCGCCTTCACCAGCTCTAAAGTGGGATCATATACGCTTTCCATTTGTTATAATGACAATACGAGACGTACCAGTGCGTTTGAAGGCGTATATAGAAGAAGAAAGCAGAAAAACTTCCGAAAATTGTTCTGATCGTATCAGCACGTGCAACAGTGATTCCGGCGTTTACGATGGATACCGCTCTTTGCCTCCTACCCTCCTCCTTCGACATTTCTTGCAGGGATTGTTTAACAGGCTTCGGATTCTTTCGAAAAAAGTTTTCTTTCTTGTCCGGTAACAAGTTTCAGGCATATCTATCATCAGCAAAGCTTTGCATGGTCTATATATGTATGGATTCTGTCGGCATGGCCGTCGGCGTCATCCTGTCTCTTTGACGAAATTTTCAAGTTACTCTTCACGATAAATTCGACCTGAGTTTCATTGTTGAGCGACGGACACAGTCCGTTATGACTCGGACGTTTGAAGGGGCGTTCCCAGTTAGTCTTGATGATACGTTGATCTTTCCTTCTTGGTTACAATTGATGCGACGACTCATCGGAGGTCGGATTTTGGTTGTGACTTGAGCGTGCCGCTGGCATACTAGGAAATCTCCCTCAGTTTCTAAGGTTTCTACGTATACCCTAAAGATCTCTTCTGGGCTGTGTCTGGGACTGATCGCGTACTTCAGTTGAATTAGTCTGCTCTGAGTCTCAAGTTACTGAATTTGAATGAAAGTCTTCACCAGGAATAGGTGCTTTGTTTGCACCGTAGTACTATAATCATTCCATCGAATTGTGCTTTTCTACGCGTGGCTTCCACATGGACTCTCTCCTGAACAGATGATATGTGCCTCAAGCGCAAATCTTTGATGCAGCGAAAGATGTCGAATCGCCCCTTTGCTTGAAACGTCACTTCGGCATAGTATTTTTGGAGATTATATGGCCTACGGCCCTTGCGTCGCAGCTGTGTACAAATTATTAACAACTTCGAACCCTTGCTGTTTCAATGCCTTTCGTGCCTCTCTAAGCAACTTGGCAGCCCACCAGTACAGCCATCAATGACGAGTTGACGGATATCTACAAGGAAAGCGTCGCCTATAAATTCGAAGGAAGTTGTGGCATTGAACTCGACAAGCAGCCCAACCACTGTATTCTTCTCGCGGTTCTCTCTGACACACTCTCACGTCATGCATACCAACAATCCCTACGCTCAAGGAGGATGGTTTAATCCCGAAAAAGTAGACTCTATTAATAATACTCCTTGGTCGCCTGCCAACCCACCACAGGCTTCTCTCTACGGAGCTCTTCCATTCTCCTCACCCTCCACTCAACAATCTATCTACAAATTTACCTTCTCCTATAGATCTACAATTCTCAACAGTACGATCACAGGACCTAATGACCGGCCATACTTCCGCGTCTCCAATGATTCGCCTTCGAAAGGCAAAACCCTCTTTCAAAACCACGAGGGACACAACGTTGCGATCATAGAGTGGCAAAGCCATCCTGTCGTGGAGATACGGGAGCTTCTGGAGCGACAAAACGTTGCATCCTGGTTGCCGTTGAGCGCAGACAAAACGTAAGCCATTGCTGACTGTGCCCACCATCACGTTGCTGATAAACGCCTCAGTCAGCGCGCTATGTTTGCCCGGGGCAAATGGTATTCGTGGGTACCATATGAAAATGTCATCTGCGTGAGTAGTTGCTCTGCCTCTGTCTCAACGGAAGCTGATTATCGGACTTAGCTCTTTAAAGCGACCTACGGTTCCATGCCCCCGACACCGATTGCCAAAATCTTGCGAGGAGACAAGGCCGTGTCTCTCGAAATAACCAGCGAAGCCATTCAAGTTGGCTTGCTTGAGATTTGTATAGTAGCAACAGTATTGTTGCAGTCTGGATGCACCATCGACTAATGTTCTCACTTCACTTGCTTTCGAATATGATACAACCTGAGTATTTAATCGTAGTTTCTTAGACTTATTTTACTTGAAATCTATTCTCGAACTTGCTGTAAAGTAAACATCTTTGTTTAATCCTGTTTTTAGAATAATGATAGATGTAACACACCTAGTCATCTTCCGTTTTACAGTGATTTCGACTTGGCCAGCGTCCTAGAGAGGTTATACGCTGCGGATATCAGAGTAACGTGGCTACCAGTCAAAAATAGTTAGTGCTGGAGCGATACATGCCACGAAACCCAACTCACGTAAATCCTTGTACAGCATTCCCCAGTCTGGTAAAGTTAGTCCATAATTTCCATGACGATGCAGCGCTAAGACTCACCCTTCCCCTGCCTCAGATACCTCTTCGGTGCATAGACCAACATGGTTAAGATATTGGAGGAAATCCTAACAATGATTCGTGTTTCATGGAATATCCAGGAAAAAGCCGAGCATACCTCGAACATCGTAACAGCCTTAGGAAGCATAGTCCGATCGTATTGTCCAGCACGGGTCAGAGCTTCAACACCCCTGTATACATGTCAGTCCCGTCTCTCCAAAAATTTCTGGAAAACATACCAGAGCGTACACAAACAAAAGGTTCCTTCCTCCCCGCCGACCCCATCATCAGATTTATGTACGTCATAACGGAAGATGAGATTCTAAGAATGACAGACGGATCAGACCCACGGGCTCCGTCCGCATCAACCTCTAGGACCTACGTTTGATGTCAAACCACCCCTCTCTCGCGTTTTCAATATCTGTTTCAACGTACTGACAAATCGGGGGTCCGACTGTATTGCCCACTAATTTAGCGCCTCTGCACCTGACGATCCACAAAATAGACCCACCCCTTGCAAGAAGAACACGAGCGGCATAATGAGGAGCGCGGAGTCCAATACGTGTGTTTCCTCGTAGCTTTGCCCAAAGTGCTGCTTTTCCGGGTTCCAAGCCTTTTGCATGATTTCTTCATACAAAAGGTCCCGAGCCTCTAGCCACTTGTAACGCTGGGGACATGGAAGCGAGCGTTTATCGGCCAGCCGCAAACCTGACAAAAATATATTAGTGAGTCCTCCCTCTATACGTGACCAGGGAACTAGAACACATCCGCAGGCACATGGTTTCGTTGTCCCCGAAAGCATGATAAATGAAAGAGGGGGCGAGGCGTACCTCGATCGATGGCCACCCTAGATGAGTAGATAGGTGGGAAGGTTCATTCGGTACTTTGTCGGCGCATTGCTGAAACTCACCACAGCATTATCTGAAATTAACGGTGTAAGCCGTTTACTGGTTCGCTGACAACGAGGCACTCCACACACCTTGGAATACTGCCATCATACGGACTGAGTTTCATAAATGGGCGTAACGGTATGAGGATACTCACTGTGAAATGACGCTTCTTGTTTCTTACTTCCCTAAATGATCGGGGGATATTAGATGAACAAACGTCGAAAGACGGCGCGAACCAGATGGAGCTAGAGAGCGAGAGTATGAGTACTAGTGTCCACAGTATGACAAAAGAAGGCTCTGACAGATCAGGATTCTTCAAGTTTGCGACGACGTCTATCAGAGGGTCAGGCTCGGAGGTAAGCGAACTGCCCAATCGTTAGCCTTACAGTCGACGCTGCACCAGGCGAGTGAGGGTCAGGTCTGTTATAAAAGGAATACTGAACGCACAGTTCACGAACAAGGACCCTGATACCAACGCAATAAAAATCAAAGAAATACTCAAAGATGCAGAATGCATTCACCAGTCGTCGTAGCCCTTTATGCTAAGTTCTTGTCAAATGGAACGAACATCGGATCAACTACGTACCAAAGGCCGACCAAACTTCGTGAAGGCAGGTAAGGGGAGTAGAACGATATCACTTAGAAAACCCAAATACCTTCTGACCGAGATAGATACAATCCATGCTGATACGCCAGTAATTAAGCGGCATTCGATTGTCGCCGATGAGAGGAAACTCACAGTTCACCGTAGATGTCCTGTATTCGGTTAAAGCACCTGAGGATAAATGAAGGCATTTACCTTACCAATTGTAGATGATCTGCAGCACCGTTGCCAATCCGTACAGGCTTGGAACCTTTGTGTCCATCAAGATGGTTAAGCTCGATTTCTTCGAGATCTTTGCCGCCTTTGTGGCGTCAGTGATTATATCAAAATCGCACACAATTCGACTAACCATGAATCGTGTACATTATCTGCAAGCTTCCATCGGCGTTCTTATGTCG
The DNA here is from genome assembly GCA_030407005.1 of Desarmillaria ectypa. Classification (NCBI taxonomy): domain Eukaryota; kingdom Fungi; phylum Basidiomycota; class Agaricomycetes; order Agaricales; family Physalacriaceae; genus Desarmillaria; species Desarmillaria ectypa. Next base: position 291,518 of record JAUDYN010000008.1, read on the forward strand.
TAGACGTTCGAAAATGAATTCCATGTAAGCTGATTGTGCCATCAGATCCGATGCGTATATTTCAAGACACACAACAGCGTCGTACCGTTTGCTTCATGAGTGAATCCCAATCGTATGAGGGCATACAAGGTAAACGATGAGTCCCGAATCCACGACGCACTACGTCATAAGCATGTAAAGGTCAACCTACGGAATAAGAAGAAAAAATACCGGTAATCCCTACGACTCGGTCAAATAAGAATGTGCGCTATCCCTGAGTAACCACGTACCAGTTCCTGGTGCCTCCAATGTACTCTGGTAGACTGAAAGTAGGGCTGGCCACAACGGCACCTATGGAATGGACACGTCGATCAGGGAACGGAAGTGAAGCTGGCTCAAAATACCAGTTGGCTCAAAAATGAGAAGCTTCAAAGCCAGAGCGCTTCTATGCACTGCTTCTTTCCACGAACCACTGTAAGATGAGTGTCGAATCCAATCAACCCAGTATTTGATTGTGGTCTGGAGTGTTGTGTTAGCACAAGTTCTGCCTCATCTACACGACTCACATGGAGTAATCCATGCATAAGCTCCTGCAAGAGACTGTATAAAATGAATTCCAGTATAATACTTGTGTCTTACTTTGGTCAAGGAAGGATCGCCAGCTGCTGCAGCAGGCAGACCGTTCGTTCCGAGACCCTCGTGTCTTGTAGAGTTTAAGGCCGGCGGAATGCGAAGGATGAACCATACGCATTGACCCTCAACTAGCGATAAGTCTGCGTGCACTCCAAGACCTTTATGTCCCTTGGCCGACAAATCAAGGAAGCGAAGTTCGACTGCTGGGCAGGCAACATTATCCTAGGTACTGGTAAGCATAAAATCGGAAGAATATCTGTAGATACATACCAAAGTACTATCGACGACATATCTCAGATCTAAAGCGCAATCCTTCGACACAAATGTTGCCTTCGTCTGAGGGACGGCGCCAGAGGGATCACCATGAATAGTCGTGATATGTTCCGCACGAGCATAATCAAATGCAGGGGCACATTGCATGGTCAGAAGGATCGTTCCTCTGACTACCTGAACTTTCCTTCAGAAATTTGCTCCGAAGCATACCGAGAACATCCTCACCTCAACGCGTCTAATCAGCCAGTGAAGTAAAGGCTGCGTTGCAGTTGTTGGAAGACTTTCAGATGTTTTCTGACGAGGAAGAAAATCTGGAAAGCGTGTCAATGATGAATAAGTGCCAGATACGATGTCCGAACCAGTGACGCTAACAACGCCTTCCTCATTCATAAACTTGGTTTGAAGGACCTAGTCGAGATAATAGTTAGCTAAAATGATACAAAAGGAGGTCCGCTAATTCCTACGTTCGAACTCGGAAGATAATTCTGCTTGGTGGTAAACGGAACCTTCGGCGTGATCGAGAAATGACCTCCTTTATCCTTATCTAGAATCCGTGCAAAGACAGACGGAGAATCAAAGTTTGGTACACAATAGCTCTCAACTGCATAGCGCTCGTTAGAAATATATTTCGGGGGCCTCCTTTAGGGCTTACCTGAGCCGTCAGTGCTAATTAGCGCCGCAGTATGTAAGTTCCCGATCCTGGGTTCAACATTCGTCAAACACCTGGGCCAACGAGAAACAAAAAATCCTACAGGCCATGGTCTGAGATAGGGATGTAGTCACGGTCGGTCTTTGGCTGGCAGATGTTCATGATGGTAAAAGGCAAGAGAGACAAGTTCAGTAAGCGGGGTAATTTGTTCAATTTTAGATTAGCCCGTGATACGTGACGTCATCAAGTCAGACCCCGGCTGTAGAACGAAGAGAGAGCATTTGGTTCACTTTTGAGGTATTTTGAGCTGGTGATTTGCTTTAGAAACATTTGTTTGAAGAATTAGTTCAATGTCCAGTGCTAGGTGAGTGTCGAACCTTGTTGCGGACTTTGCCGAACAAGCGCGTAGAGCACGTGATCTTTGCCGAGCGAGGCCGATCATCACCGTTGTACCCCGAACCTTAACCCAAACAAACGGTTGAGCTTCAGAATTTTGTCAGAATTCGTCCAAAATTCGTCAAGACTCAAGCTCAAGCGCTGAAGTTAAGATTCATGTCCATCAAAATAGGTAAAGTTATCATTGTTAACAGGTAGTTTCATGTAATGCACTGAACAATATGTGCACGTACGCCTCCAAAATGAGATTCTGCATATGCATAATGCCCGATTTAGCCTTATTATGTCACTCTTTTCTAATGTACAGTCACCTCTGTTATAACCCATAACCCATAGCATTTTCCGAAAATCCACCATACTTTTAGCAAAATAAATTTTGAATGTGGATAACGTATTTAGCCTCCGGCTGTGTCGGGAGGATGTCAGGGTAAACTAAATATGGTTTGATGACAGGCACGTGGCGAGCTTTCATTCCTTTGCAACATAAAATTTTTGCTTTCAAGTGATTAGAAGGTTTGTGATTTTCACAGAGTTCTCCCAGAGAAAGGATTGCTTAAATACCGGGGACAGGTTCCCTTAAATCGGATGGATATCAAGTCTCTGTTGAACCCAGTTGTCGAGCAGGAAACCGTGGAGGAGACCTCGGGCCAGGAAATATGCGACGCTGTCTTGAGTGCAGCAAGCGGTACAAGAGAACATGGAGTTACTAGAAGGTTGCGATGATGACAGATCAGATTTGGGACCAGCGGAGATGCATCATCCCACATGGAAGGAGGCTCTTCAAGCCGTGATGACTGTTCAGAAGTACGTTACAGAGATGGATAGTTCATTTGCATGACAAATGGAGACAGTTCTTGCTTCATTTGGGAGGCAAACTCGACTTGAAGGTGTGCAGGAAATGCGAAACATCGAAATCACCGATTTTTTCCGTCGGAGATAGTTAGATACATTATTTACAGCTCTTTGAATACATTATAATGTCACGTCACGTTTTGAACCTTGTGAGGCCGTATAAAGCCTCATAGCATTAAATGGCCTTACTATGGGAGAGTCGACATTATAATATACATAGAAAGTATGCAAAGTTTTTCACCGTTTTTTTACTGAAAAAAATACTAAAAGTATTTTGAAATTTTCACTATTTTCTAAAAAAATTCGCCAAATACAATGAAATCTTATAAACCCTTATACCGGTTTTTTAAATTTTATTTTATACAAAAATAGGGAAAAAAACCTTTGAATATTTTCTGTGTATTTATGGGTAAAAATACGTAAGTTTTAGTGCAATATGTGATATTATATTTCAGAAGGAGGCATTTGCAAATGTCCGACATAATCAAAGGTACATACTGCAGTTGACAAAGTTGACGGTTTGCCAAACAAAACAAACAGTCACCAGTTCCTGTCGACGATTTGTTTCGAATACTTTTTGTCTCAAACTCTAAAAATTATTGCTCCGGGTTTGAAGTCGACATAATCTTCACAATTCCTCTGGATGCGGGGCTAGCGGATTATCGAAGGTGCCACGCAATTTGCACCTCAGGACTTTGATTTATATTTCTACTATTCTTATCGTTGAGCCATCCTAGCTGGCCGTATTTCGGCAACCCACGGGACGAACATCAGGTTCTGTAATAATGTCAGGTGTCCTTTTTGAAGATCAGAGGATTTGTTATCGATGTGAGTTACTGGCCGCCACTCGGAGATCCTTGTCGCTTATCTCTGAAATACGTTGATCTCTAGTAGGTGCTTCCATCGAAGTCATATCAACAGTTTTGCTTATAACATTCCAGTCCTTCGAATTCATGGCGCGACTGACACTCCAAGATTTCCTACAATTAGGCGAGGAGCAGAAATATTCATGTCGATCCCTCTATGATTACATCTTGCGCTCTCCATCGATCTGCCATGCTCTTGATATTCCTGCAAATGCATCTTGCCCAACCACCGATGAATCTGTCCAAGAGCTGGATATCAGCGACGATAGCTCATTGATCCTGGGATACGACCAATATTTCCCTCCGCTCCTAGAGCTACTCAAAGATGACCAAGTTCCAATAAATTCTATGGAGCTCACAGGCCTAGACTTGTTCAATGTTGCAGATCGTGCATCATTCCGCTCCGCACTTTCATCATTTCCCCATATCAGTATCTTAGGCTTGACATCGATCAAGTGCACCAAATACGACATCAAAATCCTCGTGTCCTCCATGCCTACCCTCACACGACTCGTTTTTGAAGATAATCAAGTCGAGGAGTACGATGTTGAGGTAATTCACGTTCCTCGGGGAGTGTCCGATTTATCTGTCGGGGAACTTCAAAGTAACCTGCAAGGACCGGAGCTATCGCGCTTCTCTGTGACTTTCAATGAGGGCGAATTCATCATTCTAGACCTATTCGCTGGTTGTGATTCCCCTGCCTCTTTGCGTGCACTAGACAGGCTCGAGATTCGCGGAGGAAAGGCAGGTGTTGTGTGCGATGATGCGATGGTTCGTCGGATTCGTGCTTTCTTAAGCCTTTTAGAGTTCCCGCTGGACGACTTCAATTGTGGACATTTTAAGATAGGTATGCTTGTAAAATTCTGGATAAGTCGCCCGTACTAATACGAAATTTCCAGAAACGTCTTGTCCATTGAACCTCGGCAACGTGAAATCCATTAGCACCACTATCCGCTTGTCCAACGATTCTGCAGAGACAGATGCCGCTGTTGCATGGTGGACGACCAATGTTAACGTCATCCCGACCGTTAACCGACTCATCGCGGTCTTGATTGAACTCGAAATCGACATGGATTCTTTGTCCAGCGGTTCGACTCCCGACTGGAATCGAGATATTTGGGCTGCATTCGACCAGGCTTTGTGCCGTCGCGATATACACTTGCATCGGCTCGTCTTTAGGGTCAGGCCACTCTGGGAGCTTCCTTCCGAGGGGTATAATTATGGGCCAATTATGTACTGGCTATGTGTGCTTTGTCTTCCTAAGAGTCGGGCTCTGTACCGGTCCGTTTTCAAACTTTTAGATAGTTTGGACAAGCAGGTTACAATGCCATGGATGCTCAGCGGGTAACAAACCATGAAGCAGCACTTCCATTGAATCTTGAAACAGGACAGTTGTTAGAACGACAATAATATACTCATACCATTTCCACTTAACACCCTCGCGCATCAACCTTCCACATCATGTACGAAGAAGTACTTACTTTCGACAAGCATCGTATTGGACGTCTCTCAAGAACATAGCAGTTTTATGTACACGCAGAGGTTGATTACTAGTTCTTATACTATAGGATAAGCAGTGCGAATACAACAACAAATCAGAGCGTAAAGCTCGAAAGGTCGTGGTATCAACTCGTTGTCGAAGGGCGTAAGATTCACAAACATCACGAAGACAATGGCACCATATCCCAGCCAGAGCCTGAGGACCATTACCTTCCGGATCAGAGAGATCAGCTGCTAGTGTAAAGTTGTCCCAGTTAAGGCTCGGACCGCATAAAGCACGGTCCAAGGCGTTCCAGTTGTTTATCATTCTCCCTCCGATGGAAAGTTCAGCGCCTGCCCACCAGAGAGCATAATTTTCAGCCTTTGCAGTGCGTCCGTAACAGGAAGGGTTCTGAGCACTTCCATCCACTACTCGACGGCGAAGATGTAGCCATAGTTGAAGGCTAGGGCAACCGTCAAATTGACCTCCCTAAGGCCGGAGATCTGGAGGGTAGGGACTCGGTTGTCTGGGAGAAGTCGAGTCGGCGAACAAGTGGCAAATGAATTTCTCGCCCGTCCGTAGCTTTGAGCTTGGGCTGCCATTCAACGTTACCGATGAAAAAGGAGATGAGAGAAGACAGAAGACAGGAGGTGAGAATAATATTTATAAACAGTCAAAAGACCGACTATCCAGTAACTTCTTAGAGGAATGGAATGGAGTCGACCTGTTACACAGTGCGAAAATCTGCAAAAATTGGCCTCCCAAAGGCTGCTTTCGGGAAAAAAATAAAATTAAAAAAAAGTGCGGATAGATCAGTCAGGTGATCCGGCAGTGCCGTACTTTCTTGTTCTGTTTCGGCGTCCTTGCATGATTCGGTGGGGGTTGGAATGGTCGAAAAGGCTGTTATGTTCGCCCGCACTGGTGTGCGTGCGAACGCCTAGGCCTCGGATCCATTTCCAGCTTTCCGGACGTTCGTGTCTTGCAATTTGATAGCTGTCCAGGCGGCCGTCACGAACGACATTTGCTTCCTCAGATTTGCTTCATTCACATCGATGTCGCGCAGGCTCAACAATACTCGGCCCTTGTATCCCGAGAACCATGACCCGACTACGAGTGCGGCACATTCGAATCACTGACGGCATGTCAGGTTCAGTCATGCCTAGGAACTGATGCCCCTTAGGAGCCAGTTCGGAACCTCTGCTATAAGTAGGCTTCCATCAATATATTGCATGGTGTCGCCGGTCAAAAATCGAAACCTCTTTGTTGATACTGTTCTGCCTTGTCAGTTGAGTCCACGTCTGTCCGCATTCGTGATTGTAACTAAACAACTTGTTTAGAAAAACTCGACATGCGATGGACAGGGCTCGTGCCTTAGTTTTATCTGATCAAAAAATCCTCCTAAAATCTTCCCGTCAAAATTGTTTTTCTGTTTATACTTAGTCAACGTATTCAGCTCGATCCAAAGTCCCTTTTTGGTACATTATAACTGCGGACTCAAGGTCAACATGACGATGATGATGCTCGACATCAAATGGTTTTTCAGCCCCATATGACCTTGTGCAGTACCCACACCACACCGACAAACCGAATCAAACAAGATATGAAACAACTACATTGATAAGTAAGGCGTAATCTAGTTCTGCACCCTCAGTCTGCGACCTAACCTCAGGCCTGCTGTGCGAGCTTGGTTATATGTGATTCTTTCATATTTCTGTCCGTCACTTAAATCGAAGAGTAAGCGATGATTTCCGCATGCGAAAACTGTTGGAATTTGAGAGTTGAGCCAAGATGATGGCAATCCGGCATCATGCCGAACTTGCTGATTAAGAGAGAAATATTAGGAAACATGTAGAAGATTCTAGTACATTAGCATTTAGTATATAAGTAGGTACAGTAGTGTACATCTGCATGCGTTTTCAGAGCTTATCCAAGCGCAATACTATTGGCCTGACACTGCACATGTACTAACTGGGAATGAACTGATCTACTCATCCCCCGTTTTTCACAACAAAAACACACCAATGCTTATCTCTATACAGTGTTAATAGATATTTACATTATCCATGGTGTTGTGGCCATATTCAACTCTCTCCAACTTTTGGGCATGAGCCTCTTACTGGTCGTCCTAATACCTGCCCTGTTTTTTGCTTGTATCCACAGGAGAGAACTTGGTATGTGATGATTGTTTCCGGCATCGTGTATAGTCTCTATTACGTGCTTCTGATGATTCTTGGCCAGCAACTTGGACCACAACCCTCCTTTGTGCTCTGTCTTTTTCAATCCTGTTTGATCTATTGCGCCCCCGTTGTGTATGTATCCTTCTGCAAAGGTTTTTCTATTGCTGAAGACGTCTTTCCAGACTCGTCTCGTTCTCTCTGGCATTTTTGGTTGAGGTACGCTTGTCGTTCCGTAAACCTCCCTACACAGGCATGCACTGACTTCATGACGGTGCAAGGTTTTCCTTGCTTTGTCCCACGAAATCTATGGGAGGACATCGGCGTCATCAACTCGTACACAGACACTGGTCAGTCGCTCTTCTTCAATTTGATTCTTATGTTTTTACAGCATGCATACATCTAGCTGCTGGCAGTTCCTTTGTTTATCTATATGGTGGTTTTCTCCACGACTCTCTTGGTAACAGGAGTTGCTTCTTACACTTGGAAAATGCGCTGACACATGTTATAGATGGGTCTACAACAACGCGAGACCATAGAACATGATGAATGGTGCCTATATTTCACTCAACAGCCTCATCTCCGTGAGTCTTTAACCGACTTGTTGCTCCATGAGTGACATGGTCTTGTAGGGCTCTTATTACCGCCATCTTTGTCCTGATTGAGGCATCGACTATGATTGTTTTAGAAGGTAAGCCCAAGGCACCACCGTTGCATTTTCTAAAGGCTTACAGGCTGTCCGCAAGTATTTATGGCAGTCCTCTTATGGAAAACTAAGAGAAGACTGAGGTCAATCGGCGCTGATGGTAACTTCTCTTCGATCTTCCTTCCAGGTCTCTTCTTCTGATCCTTAACGTTTGTTGTGCACGTTCTTGTCAGTATTGGGTTGGTATTCACTTTTTTTTCATAAGATGACGACCAGTCATTAATAGAATCAGTGCATCCATCCTTCTTTTTCCAACCCGTGACTCGCCCTTTTGGAGGGTAGCATTGACCATGCGTAAGTACTCACACGCACCTCACTGAGTATTATTGACCATACGAATCAGCCCCAATTGGAATGGCATTGTCGTTTGGGATACAAAAAGTAAGAAATTAGTCTTCCATAGGTTGCCTTGATCTCACTATTGAGCGGACAGGACATGATAGCGCTTTATTGGCACCGTAAAAGAAGTGATCATGTCGAAGATGACAGGTCAATCTGACATTTCATCCGATGCATCCAGAAAGCTCTGTCATGGTGGTGGTGCAGGTTGGGATGTTTACCAGCACTGAGTCTGATTTAGGTATTCGTGTGTCTCCAGGGTGACAGTTGGAAGTGTCGATTTCACAGTCTCCATCAGGATGTTCGGATGTATGTCACAACCTGTCATTTATTATCATAATTATGCTTTTATACCTTCGTCTCGTAACACCACCCTTTGCACGTATCTACCCGAATATGCCAGAATATACCAAATCCAGCCGACCACTGCGTAGACTGTCTCAAAAAACAATGCTGTAAGTAAGAAGATGGATCACGAACTCGACGCAAGGTACGAGTGGCTCGAGCTTGTGCCCGGCTAAGGTATAAGCTGAGTGTAGTCGCACGCCTTATTTTGATCTAGTTGTACATAGTCGCTCACCGTTCTTCGCAGCATTCAATAGGTCTGCTCATTCTCGTCCTTCTCCCCAGCTTGCAGACCTCGCATTTTGCAACCCACCTACCTGAAACTTGATAGCTGTTCGGGTTCGTTTGTCTGTTGCATCACGTATCTCGCTGTCGGCCAGTCAAGAACCTCCCAAACACCTGGGTATTTCACTTCTTCAGGTGACGCTTGGTCACCCTTCCTGACTTCTGAAAGGGAGGAAGTCGTCCCCTTTACGAGCGGCATACTCACCCCCCAACCCCCAAGATAATCTGTATCTTGGTTCACTCTTTCTCAGATCTTACTCCATCCGACTTTAGATAAATCAGCCATGTTTATCGGGTTTAGATGTAGTTTACACAAGGGTAATCGTCGAGTGAGTACCCACGTACCGATGCTCACCTACTCCACTCATGTGTCTCCGCCTCTCAGGCCGAAAGCGAGACACAAATCCTCTCCGCCTTTGCATTAGCGAGGCTGCAAGCAAGAAGGACAATGTGCGTGAATCATTGCTATACCAATGCTTCCCACATCCCCCTCACTCTCCACCTAACTCAGGTCGCAAGCGAGTCTATATTCCCTCCGCCTTTGAGGCCGCAAGTGAGGAGAATATAAGTGAGTCGAACTCCCGCTCTTATCTTGACAGTGCTCGGTAACTCCCACCAGACAGGTCGCAAGTGGAGTCAGAGCATATTTGATTTAGCGACGACACCTGGCGAGCGGGGAAAAATGGAGAGACCAGCCTCTCTCCGTTGCGCCCTCACCGTCTCGCCAGGTATGATCCAATATTCTCTCTCTGTTGCTTAGTTCTCACTGCCTCGGTAGTTTACATCTTTACCCACCCTCAAACGTCTCTCCTGTTCATATCCTGTTTGTCTTTCATCTTCACAGACCACGTACCATACAGAACGCTATGCCACGTAGCTACATCGTTTGTATTCCCACCCTGCGACTCATACACGACGCAATCCACCTGGGTCCCTCTCACCGTGTGGGGGGGGCCCGTTCCTTGGCTACACTCGCTCTCAGTCAGCCGAACTCGAGACGATTGGCATACGGTCTTAGCTTGATAGAAGTCTGGACACTGCGACAGCGACATGGCACTGAAAGAAAAGTCAAGCACATCCCATCGACAGGTCAGCCCTTTCGCGAAAGACCCCTCAGCCCTAGCCAAATATTCATCACTTTCGACTAATAGGAGAGCTATACTTATTGAACTCAATTCAACTTGCTGAAATCCCCAACTCCACAGTATACTATTTTCGTATATCCGCTGCTGCAAATACACCATGAGCTCGCTTGAGTGATAATGAGAGGATGAACATGATTGTTCAACTGCCACGTTGACAAGAACTGGTAGTAGGAGTGGTTAATATAGAAGTCTGATGGTATCATTCGTCAAAGGAGGGATGCATCCTGAAGCGTTGTGAAACAGACAGCGAGGCACCCACGAATCTGCCTCGGATCCGAAATGCGGCAACTGATATTCAGCCGTCAAAGTTAGATTTCAATTCAACTTTTATGAACGAACTTTTCGGAGGCGACCCAATGGAGACTTAGTTTCTGCATTGATGGAAGCCAGTGAAGATTGAAGAGGACTGGTAGCTCGGATGACTCGGTGACAACAAAGGGTAAGCTTAAATGCCATATTGCTTCCATTCGGCTTCGTTTGTTGCCAGTCAGGAAGGGAAAAGATGTTCTACCCGCGAGTGAGCTAGTGAACGGCAGAAAAACACTTCCCTGATAGGATCTTATGGATGGGTTATCAGAAGAGAAGGAAGAGAAGATCAACATCAGCTTGCTCCGGTCAAGTACTATTCGTGCTTCATTCAAGCGCCCCAAGATGGTAGCCTCGAATTTTTGCGCATTAGAGTTCACAGAAAGCAGTGTTGTTACAATGTGAAGATTAAGACTCGGTGACGGCCCCAGCACCCACGGATCATGGATTTTTGCAAGAAAAAACAACTGAAAGCTCCCTTCGCAGTCAGCATGATGCCAACATCCGCGGGAAGTTACCGTGCATTCAGTTGTTGAGCTTTTTGTTACCCTGTTTTAGCCTTCACTTGAGATGAAATTCGGCGCTGACAGAGATCGCAGATGAGCTTGCTTCATTTGTGCCTGTTAAAACGATCAAGACCCGTTCATAGTCTCAGAACGCTCTAGCTGCCTTGCGAATGGCTTGTGTTATTGAAGCAGTATTACAGCTACTACTGTGTACGGGAGAATAGCACAATGATTTGGCGGTTGTTTGGACCTCAGTCTGATTCTTGAATAGGCTGAGTCCAGTGGCAACGGTCACGGTCAGAGGTGTGTCGCTGCGAATTGATCGGCATCCTGCTTGATTTGGTATTTCTATCACCCCAGCATCTTTTCATCAACGTCAACTGCAGTACCAAGCGTCCATTTCCTGCAATATTATTAAGCCTTTCAAACACTGGTGCTGCGATTATCTGCTCTCTGGGTGAAGACAGTAAATGTTTCAGCGGGCATTTGACATTTTGGAGAAATGATTCAAAGTACCGAGCTATAGGGAAGGAAATTCCCTCCAGAGCGTTATAGGTGATCTACCAGACTTCTATTTCATGGCTCCAGGTTTGTATAATGACAACGTCCAAGTTTTCTACCCCATGGTGGTGGGCATGCTGCTGCGCCGTTTTTTCAGCATTTGCTCTCGGACTTTATCCTGCAGTTTGCTTCCTACTTGTGTCGTGCTCGGACATTCCCTATCTGCAGACGTTTGGATGTTGCCTCAGATAGCATGTGCGAAAGCGAAGAAAATACCACCTGAGTAGGAATACGAGCTTTTCGACGTGGTCGGCATCATTCTAATGGTTGTTTCAGAATTAGAATGAAGCTCTTCTATCTGCTCATGATTATGACGCAATTGACGAACGTCAAATATATTCAAGGATGCTCATCTCGGAGATTATCGATTATTTGCAGAGACACGAAGTAAACGTTATCATAAATGCGATATATCTGGGGGAAGAACTACCTAGAATCGTCGAGATGCCATCAATAATTGTGATAAATATCAATTGAATGGTCACTGATATATATTGTGGGCTGGAACTGCTCTCTGTTGTTTGACCAATCTACCTGTCCGGTCGGAGACTTTCTTCGCGCCCAACGGCCAACGATTTGCAAAGGGCGGGCAATTTAATGATGGTTATCACGGATATAGCGGACTGTGAAGTGACATACCCCGATGAGATGTACGGCGGACCTCAGCAGGGTGATTTTGTCAACACAATCGATCGTCAATCTAACCGCCATCTACCATTCCTCCGATCTCAATGGCAGTGAAACCAACTTGCGGGGTCTCGATCACTTCTTTCGTGAGCAATCAAGCCAAGTTTGAATCCGTCCCGTTATTTCCACTAAAAAATAAAACGTAGATCATCAATTATCACAGCGCTGACCACCGTTCTTCATCTTTTCAGGCATACCTTAGCCCTGTCAAAAGTGTACGATCCAATTCTCTCACCCTTGCTAAGCATCAGGTACGGTTTGACAATGCGTATGGGACATATCGGCCTATAATCGCCATGATAGGCTCCTAAGACCCACTGGGCCCACATCAGTAGCATTCCCTTGACTGCATCCGTTGTCGAATTTGCTACCGAAAGTGGAGAGTCCACCCGATATACTGCCACTGCTAACAGAGAGGTCATTGTCACATGCGGTTCTATCCAGGTTTTCTCTCATCTTGGTTATTCAACGATCTCTGCCATACCGGCTGGCCATTTCGGTCTCCTACGCTACTTCAACTTTCTGGAGTCAGCGACTCTGATGTCCTGGGATCTCTTGGAGTCGATACCCACATTGATCTCAAGATGGTCGGCAAAAATGTCCAGGAGCAGTACTTGCCATCATCGTGCTAATGTTACCTGGGCACAACTTATTTATTATTCCTGGACCATGACAGTAACTTTGATTATGGAGGCCGTGGTCCTTCGGATGCCATTGATCAACCAGAACAGTGAATTGGACTTTCATATGAGATCCGTATGTTAATTAACGTCGCGCGTCGGTACCTATTGTTCTTTTCTTCAATAGTAGTCTCCCAGCATGAGCTTGGTTGTTTAGTTCGTGCCATTCGTTCTAACGTTTTTCCGAAGTGCTCTTGGTATCGATCAGTGGTGGTTACTCCCATTTAGCGGAGAAGCCGTCCAAATATCGGTACGCAGAACTGTCCAACTGTACCCAGACCATTTTATTTATCTATTTCATAGACAACGGATCTGTTCACTCAGCTGGAAATTAACGTGAACCATTTCTCCGTTGACTGGGACCTCGATGTCCAGTCCAGATCACCAGCTCCCGGCTGTCTTGTACTAGTCCTATTCTTACTAGCCCTCCGCTCAGGTCAGCGGTGTTTTGAGGCCGAAATTGACTTGGGTGTTTATGGCGAACTGTATAGTGACCTCTCGACCGGCGAGTCTATCCCAGGGACCAATGTCTTCATAGCGGTGTCGCACTCAATTGGGACACTGGGTGTGGTAAAACGTAGTCTTGGCAGTACGTTGATATTTTCTTTTTGACTTACACTATCTGGATCATCGTGCAGGTGTTGTCTACTCTCAGCTCAAGGTTTACGATACCTTTAACGTTCGCGTTATTGACGCTTCGGTTGTGCCTTTGCACGCTAGCGCTCATCTTGCGGCAGGGTGTTGCCAAAAAGGTGGCAGATCTTGTCAAGGCCTCGTATTGAGTGTCTCGATGCCCTATACAAAATCAACATACCAGTAATAATGGTTTCACCAGAGACAGGCTGTACAATGAAATTGCATCGGGTTCGCATGACCCTCGAACATGAAGAATCTCTCAGGTGTTTGGGATATATTATTATCTAGGCAACCCCACCGCGCGCTCAATACTTAATTCATGTCACGAGTAGGGCTACTCGAAGAGCTTTCCCCATGCATTCGGCATAGGTGAAGTGGGGCAAAGTTAATATTTAGCTCTACTCTCAACCAGGTCGGTCTCGTCTTTCCATATTGCCAAGAACCATCCCATGGACTGGGGGTGTCTGGAACTCTGGATACAATCATATAAACTACGGTAGACGCATCGAAGTTTTCCCATCGAACGAATTCGCTCTCTTTCGATACATCTAACATCATGTACTTCTCTCTCGCCTTTCTCCTTTCTGGCTTCGCACTCATCAGCCCTGTCTTGTCAGGTATGTGTTCTACATTGACATAACCATTGTGCTAACACTTCTTGTAGAGGTTTGCGAAGGGCAGGTCACCCTCAGCGAGTATTATATTGGCGCGGACAAGAACGTCAAGGTCGAGACTGTGTCATGCCCCGAGGGGTCTCTCACCAAGCGCGACGAGGTCTTTTCCCGACAAGCTTCGAATGTTGCGAATGTCTGTGGAGCGCGGTGTAAGTGTATCTGCGTATTCTCCGTGTGGGAATTTCGATTGATGTAGACGACTAGGCGACACGTACTGTTTCAATCCCAGTGGGGGTGGCCCGAATCCTAATGAGTGCCATGTAATTGCTGATGCACTTCGCTATGAAAGTCAACATACTGGTGCGTGTCTCTTTGATTTAAGGAATTTCTTCGAGTTCATAGTCAAATAGGGAACTTCTTCAATATTGCTAACGGTGTATGCTCGTATTCAATTCTAGATCATTGCTGTTCAGACCCTAACATATGTACAGACTGTTGGCAACAATATTGTCGTCATGACCTATAGCAGTTGCCTGTCCTTCTTTGCCAATCAAGTTAATGGGGTTCTGCAGTACTGTCGTAATGATTGGGTATGACGACGGGTCTTTGTTTGCTATGATTTATTAGCTCACTGCTTTCTTTCTCCACTATAGGCATCTGTCATTGACTGGGTCGCTCCGAACTGCCAGTCCACCCAGAATGCGCACGGTGGAGACTGCCTTGCTGCCGACGGAAGATGGTTTATCCAGTGAGTTTTTACGTGGCTACTATAGGTCATGTTCTTTAACCAAGCGCGAATTTCACTTCAGGGTCCAGCATTCTTAAAGCAATCAGTCATCTAACTGTTTGGAATGAAAGTAGCAATGAACAATGCACGGACAGCGAGTCTTATTTGTTAAATGAAATAATCCCACGTACTCGGACATACATAGTACCAATTCGTCTTTCCAATTACCAATTGATAATCAATATGTTTGAACTATATTTCTTATTATTGCTTTCCCCTAGAGCTGCCATCACCAGCATCTAGCACTCTCTGACGAGCTCGACCAAGTAGTATGGGGATTGCCCTGATCAAACCTACTGAGCACCATCATCCAAGACGAGATAACCTTAACCTAGCCTAGCTTCAAGTTGAGAGAACGGTCAGCGCGAGAGATGAGTCAAAGACGAAGATACATACCGAATAAGAGAATTGTCTTTAAAATGCGTTAGGCAGGACAGAAGCAAACGAACCAGCATTGCACTATCTGTAAATGCATCAACAAAGCATGAGTCAAGTAGAAACGAGGGTATGAGGAAAGGCGACCTCACAAATGCTCGGTGCTAGGCAACTCAGAGCAAGAGAAGACACTGTATTACCTGTTGCTTTGAGGTCCTTTCGTACTATGCCTCTTCCGACTATTCTTGTTTTTTTTGCTAGCTGGCTGGCTGAAATGCGAAACACCCCAATGAGGAAGAAAACGGTGAAAAACTTTGCTTGTCTGCGGGTTAGATGCTATATTTGTTTTGCGCGGCCTCACTTGGCCCAGAAATCGCCTTTTGCCTTCCTTCCACCATGTCGGCAGCCGAGTTTGAGATGATCGGGTAGTCAGGGAGCGTGGTAGCCCTTCACCTGGTTGACGTCGTTCCGATACAGGCTTTGCGGTAAGGACGAACCATGAGTATCTCATTCATATAGAATCAAACGAAGAGACCTACTACATTTCACCCAAGCCCTCTGCTTGCTCGGCTGAATAGATAGGGGTCGCGATATTAAACTGATGATCGTTACTGCTTCCGCAGATGCTTTTGGACCCATAGGTACACAAAAACGTATACAGTCGTCATGAAACGTGACGACAATGCGGTGGTATCAATGACTATGAAAAATGGAGCGCATAGAACGCGTGGGTTCTTTGTACTTTGTTTTTGCATTCTTGCATTCTCTTGGAGACCTAGGCCTCGAGCTGGCGTATGACAGGCTGGCCGCAGGCATTATACTAGAGGTGCCAGTTTGTCATGTCACCGACGACGATTAACTTCAGTCGTCAACCAAGGCAGTGCAGCGGGGACAGAATTGCTGTCTTGGAGGAAGCCCGAGTAATAGGCGAAGTGCTGGTAGTATCAGTGAGAACAAATGTAAGACTAAACAAATGCGTAGGGAGCCTGAGGCCTGAGGAGTCGAGGAGCTGGCGTTGTCCTTAAACATGCCCAATTATTGAAAGGAATGAAAAGTCTCGACGGACAACGTTCTATCTTATCTTTCTGATACTGAACGAGGTCAGTTCTCGGCCCTTCACGGCAGAAATTACAGAATGTAAAATTTCCAGGGTTATTATAGCATTGAGCAGCAGAACATGATAGACATGTATGTGTACAGAACGATCTGTCTGTGTGTCAGATAAGAGAAAGAAGAACAAATAGAGAACGCACAGAGTATAATTACAGCCGCATCCGGATGACTGAGGTAGAATAGCGAACTAGAGGAGATTAATGAGATGCCTTGGGCAGGAAAAGAGACTCACGCGTTGATATAACTTCCTGGCTCCACCCGTATCTACAGCAAATGTCCAAGGAAGGTGCTCTTTGTTCTTCTTCCAAATAACAGGGCGGTTGGTTAAAAATGCCTTTTGAGTGAGACAGGCGTGCATACCAGCGGCGGATTCCTTCTTCTCTTTGTGGAGGCGGTTCTCCCCTGCAGCTGCCGAAGATATATAAAGGCTCGTATGCATAAAATATGATGCAGCTGCTTACTGATCTCCCTCGTCAAGCTAGAAATGCGGCTCTCCTTGCACAGAAATATATCGGCTTTTGTTTCACGTTTCCGGTACATGTTCGTGAAGGCGCTAAGGAGGCGAGGTTCATCTCTAGAGTGGAAATCATTACGAAAGACGGGTGGGCGAGTAGTTTGTGGACCGCGACAGTAGTAGTGGGTGAAGGAAAAGCGACTGGCTGATTTGGAAAAGTCTCATTGCCGTTTTCAGACAACGCGTCGACTCCTTTTCAATAGCCTCGCTTTGATGATGCCAAGGACTTGATTAAGGAGTTATATTCTTTTCAAAACAGCCGAACATACTCGGATTTCGTCGACCAGGATCGCCCGATATGAATTGACGAACAAACGTGAGACCTCGACGATTCCGTACCCTATAGCGAGTAAATGATGTATACTGGGTCACTGTGGAGGACTTGAATACGTAAAACGGCGACGATAACGTCCACGAGCCTAGAGCTGGCGTTGAGCAACGTCGAATATGATAGAGTCAAAGAAGGTACCTGAGAAACCGAGGAGATTTTCGCAATAACGACGACTCTTGAATTCCTCCCACAAGTTTCTTCAAAACTCTGTACGTCATTTGCGAGTTTCCTGCATGAATAACGTCAGTTCAAGGGGAACAGACCCTGGGTATGCGATATGCGACAATCAGCGACGAGCCCGCCACCATTCTGCAGTCCTCCGCTATCGTTGTCGCGTGAGTTCGCCGTATCATCAAGGTCGCCATCGACGAGTGAGTTCGTAACCGGCAGAATCCTAGAAATTGTATGTGTGTCAAGTCTCTTCTAGCAAGGGCCTTGACCGTCTAAAATGCAGCATCCGAAAATTGACGCGGTGAGCTGGATGAAATAAAGACGTCTTGGTATTGGCGTTGCAGGGCCTGATGTGGTACGAAGCAGAAAAGGAAATCCACTGAACTTCAAAATCCTATCAGCCTCCTACTCTCATGTCGGTTTGTCATCGCATCCTGGACTGTTGGGATTTGCAACTTCAAGCATGCGCCACGATACCAGGATATAATTAAGTACTTTAGTAGAACATTCTAGATACATTCTGTAGTATTTAAGGAGCTCGTCTCAAGCTCTAATACTGAACAATTTAATATTTTCTACTCAGCAAGCCTCCCACTGCAATAGTTACAACATGGACCAACGCAAAACTGATTGGGTAATATACGTACAAGTACTGAAGCACATCAGAAGTCCTGAGTACGTGTCGCTATCCTTTTTTGAGCAAGGTCTAACACGCCCTTAGGCCCTTTCTTACTTGGGATTTTGATTGCATTATCCCAGAAAAATATCACTGTTTCTTACAACGAACCTCAACTGGGAAGTGATTCCCTCAGATCCCTGCACAATTATCTATCGCCAGCCTGAGTAAAAACTCGTTGACGCTCTGGCAAGCTTCCCCAACTTTACCTGATCTCAGTTCACTCCAGCCAGTGGGCCAGAAATCAAAACCACTACATTCAGGGCATACTCTTCAAACATAAGTACGTGTACTCCGTTTGCCTTTGGAACGCGGTGGGTTCCCTCCTTTGAGGGAGGCATCAACTCCAGTGCACGGCTGTGATGCGCCGATGCTGGCCATCGTTAGCTAGTTGTAGCCTTGAGATGGTGGTTTACGATGGGACACGCTTCATGGGAAAAGTCGTTTACCCTTGACGCATGGGTGTGTGCGCTTGGTAATGAACAACGGATTTTTTGATCAAGTTACAGTGAGGTGATTTATCTTCAGCGCCGAGGCCCCGTCGGTATTAAACGCGAGTAGGAGACTTCACACCTATTACCCGTGCTCTCCAGTCCGTATGCACAGTAGTGCTCGACGAACCTTCGTGGATGTGTGTGGATATATTAACTCGCCATTCTCATTGCTTAGTTTACGTTCTTAGTTAGCAGCAAGCGCCCTCGAGTGCCACCGTTCCCTCAGATAATACCCACAATTGTACACGGTAAGCACTGTACGAAGCCTCGTACAACGCAACCGAGCTAGGTATGAGCAGTTCAAGGGCGATATCCTTGGGACGTACCCAAACTTTCGGCCATTCGAGGATAAGACCCGGTATCGGGATCCGCGTATCCGGGATGAGGAGTTCGAGGGCAAGGACAACCCGTACGTTCATGTGGCTACGTCCGAATACGTGATGGATATCAAGGACGTGAGGGGAGAGATTGAGAACTGAGTGCTCATCCCTCCAGGTTCTACTATGCTGAGCTCATCCGTGTATCTGTACTTCGTGGGAACTTCCTGGTGAAGTTCCACTGGAAAAGATGTGGAAGCTCATTGATCATTTTACGAAGGAGTGGTCCAATCCTTCCATGGAATGCATCAATGCTGTGTACGACACGTCGGCGGCACACATTCAGAGGTTGGATATGCAGCGTTTCGGTCAGTTCAAGCCTCTAGAGACACGCATTAGGTTCGTTGCATGTCTTTCCCCGCTCAATATGTAACCTTAAGTCTCCCAGTGCACTTGTGCGGGCTCAGATGGAGATCTGCAAGAGCGAAGCTCTCGTCATACTCGGCAAGGCTGTCAAATTGGAGACGTCGCCCGTGTATACTCAATTACCACATTACTCGATGGAGCGCTCCAAGTGGTTCAGGCGGTTTCATAGGGTTTATACGAATTCTAGTGCTATGATATATACCGACCATCAAATCCTGATGGCGCCTGGTACATTCCGAGCACATCCTCGCTCCTCCTGCCCGCGAGACAACAGAAGACGCCGTTTGTCAGGCCTTGAGACATAGTTTACAGTTCCGAGGTGTCCCGACGCATATCAGCAACCACGGACAAGTCACGTAATTTAAACCCTCCCGACCAAAGCGTCCCAAAAACTTTTCCAGGGTCGTACTGCTTCTGGACATCCAGCATGCGAGAGACACTGTTTGCGCCGATAGACCTCATGAGGGCGTCCTGCTCGCCCGAAGCGTAATTCATATAAACAAAATCCTCTAGCAGCCGCCTCTCAGCCGCCTCCTGTCGAGACCACCCTGCCAGCTGTCGAATCGCATTGCGCATTTCTTCGCCATCGACGGGATCCGTCCACGAGGAAATGAGCATCAAAACTGCATGATCTTCCATCATTATGGTCTGAGATCTTAAGAAGGGTAGACGAACTGAATAAATCTTCATCAAGGGACAACGAGGAGGGGCTACCACCATTTCTTTCCGCGTTCGCTCGAATCATTCGTCGCGAAAGTGGCTGGACGCCTAAACCCCAATGGCATCCGGCCCGTTCGATTAGGGGTCTGAATAATGCTTGGCCCTTCGAAAAGATGTCTAGCGGGAGCTGACTATCCACTTTGATTGTCAGGGAAAGCCATTCGTTGTATCCACGAGTTGCAGATTCCTCGCCGGACCACTCTGCAAAGATGTTACTCAGTTTGGTTATCCTGAGAGTATCAAACAGTGGCGAAGCGGATATCAGGGGTGGTGGCATACTCGAGGTGTCCGTCTGGATGCGTGGAACCCAGACAACATATTGCTGCATAGCAGTAGACCATGTGAGAAGCACGGCGAGTGATTGATCAGGATTTTCATTCAAGGAGCCCGATGATTGAACCAGGGAAAGCACTAGTGCTGAGGATTCTTCTATCGCGAAGACTTGGGCGCCACCAAAGACGCTGTCCATGGGGAACACGGACATGGTGAATTGTGTGACAATTCCAAAGTTGGTGCTGCCAAGTTTGAGAGCCCAGTAAAGGGTGGGGTGGCTCGTTGAGTTGGCGTTGACGATTTCTCCCGATGAAAGGACCACTTCATAGTTAATGACGTTCGAACTGGCGAACCCGTGTCGATACGAGAGGAAAGAGATGCCTCCTAAGAGTATCATCAGTATTCTCATCATTGTTAGCGGGCGAGGAGGTACACGGACCACCAACGATAAACCCCCCGACTCCAACATTCGGCATCCGAGCGCCAACCGTAGTGAGATTGAGAGGCTCGAGATAGTTGTATACATCTTTCCAGCGTAGTCCAGAGCCTAGAATCACACTATCGCCATTATCAGTGATGGCAATCGTGTTAATGTTTGCAAGATCAATGGCAAATCCGTCGGTACCGATGTTGGATGCGCCGGTCCAGGTCATATGGCCTCCACTTTTGACTGCAAACTGGCACGTGTGATGGGCAGCTATAGATATAGCCGTAGATACTTGAGAGGCATTGGAGGGAAAGACAATGCAAGCCGGTTGCATGCCGCCTTGGTCAAGCGAGAAGTAGGTGCTTGAATGAGAGTCATAGTGCTGTGAACCAGGCATGGCAACATCGAGAGCCGAGGAAAGTTCCTTGCACTGGTCTCGGTCAGAGGGGAGCTTCAGAGAATAAAAATGAAGCTTACGCAGCGTTCAATGTTTTCATGGGCGAATACAACAATCGAAACCCGTCTGATGACGAGGAGCCAAACGAGTCCCCGCACTGAGAGAGGTCGCATCGTAATTGATAGGGTCGTGATTGACCATGCTGTGGGCATGAACCATTCTTATATCTCACAACTATCATTCCAAAAACATTCGAGTCGCCGTTGATTGGATCTGATGAGATTGGACAGCCTCAGTGCAGATTCCGGGCTCCGAGGCATTGGGGTGCGACTAGTTAGATTGGGGTCCTGCCAGGGGGAAAAAAGGACAAAACACACCGCGATACTAGTCCGATATGTTCTTTTCCAGAAAAGGTGGCCAACGAGTCGCGTCTAATAAAGTTTAATGTAATTATGAAGAAGCAAGCATCGTTAACCGAAGATAACGTTGATACATTCTTGTTGAAGATGCTTGGCTGTGAATGAGAGAACGAGTCTTGTCCCTTGATGACCACGGTTCAGAACATATCAACGACACTACAGAGGTCTTGCACGCCTCATCCTGTTGACAGCAGAAATGCCAACGTGGCCGCCACGAGCATGAGCAAACGTCAACTTTCTTTTGGCGGTCAGATTGAGCTGACATGGTTGACATCGAGGTGTGCCAATGACAGTACAGCTCGCTGATAAGGGCCGGCGACGCCATCTTATCGAGCAAAAGGACCGTAGAGAAGGCTCGATTTCAACTCGCTAGAACCATCACCGCATATTCTCCATCCTTCCCTGCTTCATTCTATGTACTCATCATGGCTCAGTATAGTAGCTGCAACCTGTAAAGAATTGGTAAATGTTACTGCAGCTCGAAAACAGTTTGGTTACCGTTAACTTGTCGGGGTAGGAAGAAAAAAAATTCATGGATTTTATTTGGCGATTTTATTTTCAAGCTTGTGCCGAAAGATTCCCGAACCTTCGGTACCATCAATTTGGCACGATACTAGGATATAATTAAGTACTTTAGTAGAACATTCTAGATACATTCTGTAGTATTTAAGGAGCTCGTCTCGAGCTCTAGTAGTCAACAATTTAGTATTATTTACTCAACAAGGCTCCCACTGCAATAGTTACAAGACGAATTTGTGGTAATACGGGCCAACAAGGTCATCGTAGTGACGGTATAAGACAGAAAAGGCCCGCCAAGTTTATCGTAAACTGCCGGTAATCTAAACGGCCCGAAACCCCGAGCCCAGGTTCTTTTGGGCCTACCGAAGACTCGGAAGAGGACTAGAAGGGCACAAAAAGTTTGACAGAAATCGAAGGTTCGTGTCTCTACCAGAGTTCTTACTGTATCAATGACAATTCTTTTCTAGCAATTATCCAGACAGAAATCCCAGTAGATTAACTCATCGCGACGTCGCGTGAGACTTGGAAAAAAAAATTGTATACATCGATTCGTTCGTCCGACTCTTGAGCCCACAGTATGGGCAAGAATATCTTCTCCTTGTGCTACTTAGCTGTTTCAGAAAGTCTGATCGCTGTCGCTGTAATGACTGCAGGTTTCCTTGCCTGCCTGCCAGGGCTTTCTATTGACTCAGGTGTGATGCTACCTACATGCTACTGCAGTACACCTCTGCGGGAACTCAAATCATCGCTACCACGACACAGATTTGGCTACTATACTTGCTTCTATCTCATATCATCTGTCAGCAACTGATCTCCCCGTGGCCACTGCGTTCGTTGATAAGCGCCTACATATGTGACTTGAAACGTCATTGACTACCGGGCCGTTTCGGTAGAGACATACGTTGAATACTACTATACTCACACTATTTAGCCATGTCCACTCCAGGATTCCCCGGACCAAACGCCTGTCTTTCATTCTGGTTGCAAGGTGTCCGTTCGTCGCCGCTCATTGGACACCGCTCTACCGAAACGCTGCCCACGAATGCAGATGTCGTGATCATCGGGTCAGGCATCACAGGCGCATCGACGGCGTACTTTCTCCTCGCGGGAGAAAACCCTCCAAAAGGTGTGGTCGTGTTGGAGGCGAGGGAGATGTGTGATGGTGCTACCGGGAGAAATGGTGGTCATTGTAGACCAGACTGTTATCGAGGTGCGTTGTTTTCGTTCAAGCGACTTGTCAATGGCTATTCGTGATAGAGAGCAGGATACAGCAGGTATAAAGCCGTGTTCGGTAAGGAACAGGCTTTGAAGGTGATTCAAAATGAAATGGTGAGCATCGTCTGCGGCATCAAAGCTGATCTGATATGACTCGACTATCAATAGGACAACCTCAACTTGGTAACCGAACTCATCGAGAAGGAAAAAATTGACTGCGACTGGTGGAGAGGAAAGTCGATTGATGTCGCCATGGACCAGGAGTGCGCCGACCGGGTCGCCGACTCTTACAAAGAGTTCAAAGCAGACGGTGGTCCTATTGACGGCATCGTAGATTGGTATCCTGATCCAGCAGAAGCGAAACGTGTAAATCTCAATCGTCACCGTCACCTATCCTTATGTTTATCAGCTTTCAGCTCTCTAGAATCCCCGGAGCCATCTTAGCAGCTGCCTTCCCCGCCGCTTCACTCTATCCCTACAAGTTCGTCGCCCATCTTTTCACTCAGTGTATCGAGAAATATGGTCTCAACCTTCAGACATCTACGCCAGCTACGGTGGTGAACCCAGCGCCGAACGGGGGGTGGATCATCGAGACTCCGCGAGGAGCTATCACGGCAACCAAGGTGGTATACGCGACCAACGCCTTTACCGCTACACTACTACCAGAGTTCATTGGGGGGATCATACCCGTTCGCGGTCAATGCTCAGCCATTGTCCCCACCAAGGCGTACTCCGGCAAGAATATGCTCGCACATACGTGTGCATATCAGTGGGGTCATGTCCGTCTCATTCCATTTGAATTGGAGAGACTTTCTCACTTGGACTCAGGGTGGATACGACTATATGATTCAGCGTCCCAAGGATGGTATCATCATCATCGGTGGTGGCAGGTTCAAGGTACCCGACTCGGTTATTGTGGGGCAGACGGACGACAGCGTGAAGCTTCCTGAGATCACTGAGCATCTCAAGACTGCCATGCCGACGTATTTTGAAAATTGGGGAACGGAAGCGATGGGAGAAGGGCTCTTATATGACTGGACAGGTGGGTAGTAGATTACTCATCGCGGTCGCTTTTTAATCTTGATGACAGGGACTATGGGATACACACCGGAAAGTAAGTGTACTTGAAGAGAAGTCTTAAAACTTGCAACCTTTCTGTGAATATTTAGTGGTCCCTTTCGTCGGCGAACTACACGATAAGCCTGGCGCGTTCATCTGTGCGGGCCATGCTGGCCATGGTACAGATCTACTCTCCTTGAACAAAGACTTATATTAACACATAGAAAGGAATGGCGCGCATACCCGCATGTGCCAAAAGTCTTGCGGCTCTGATGCAAGGCGAACCTTGGGAAAAAACAAAAATTCCCGAATGTTTCCAGCCCGCCCCCGAACGATTAGCCAAGTTTTCAGGCATGAAAATCGGAGAAGAATAATGAACATGATGTATAGCCATGACCAAGAATAATTTTGATAAGTGTATGAACAGAAAAGCCTATCTATGATACGAAAGTGTGTTGTTTAAGCCCGCCGCCGGCAATTCGTCCAAGTCCTTATCCTTATCGCTTTAATAAAGACGACTTCCCAATCAAACACCCATATGGCTACGATGATTCCTCTGCTCCTCCTTCCCCTCCTCACACAGGCTCAACTCCAATTCCCGCTCAAGTTGGATGAACCTTGGTCCATAAAATACGGTGCCCAAAAAGACTTGGGATTCTCCGGTATCCCCAGCTACGCCCACCTACCCTACTACAAATGCCTCGAAGACGCATCGCACTCCTTCGATATAGCCATTCTCGGTATGCCCTTCGATACCACAACGTCGTACCGCCCCGGAGCGCGTTTCGGGCCATACGCTATCAGGAGCGGGAGCAGGAGACAGGTGATTGGGGAGTACTCGTGGGACCTATCTTGGGAGACTAATCCAGGAGGGCTGGGTTCGGAGATCATCGACTGTGGAGACGTACGTGCGTCAGATGGTGTCCTTGAATGTTGATCCATTTGCGAATAGGTCCCGGTGACGCCGATGGATAATGCGAAAGCTATCGACCAAATGGAAGTCGCGTACACGACGTTGCTTAATAGGCCTGCAGCAGGGGCTTCCAGGACGTCGGCGCTGGCAAAAGACGGCGTGGAGCATCCACGTATCGTCACGCTGGGCGGTGACCATACGATCGTAAGCGGGTCGAGTGCGCGATGATCGCTTTCCATGTAACGGTTCGTAGGTTCTTCCCATCTTGCGCGTTCTACACAAGATATACGGTCCCATCTCCGTCATCCACTTCGACTCCCACATGGACACTGGTGCTGTCGAGGGGCGGACTGACCAAGAGCGTATCACCCACGGATCATACTTCACTATTGCTCATGAAGAACATCTAATGACCAACACGAGTATACATGGGGGTATCAGAAGCAAGATGCGCGTGCGTGTACCCAACACTACTATTGCGTCGTGAATGCTGAGAGATAGAAAGGGGCCAACACAAGTCACCCATGACGAGACTGTGGGCTTCCAGGTAATCAGCGCGGAAGATATCGATGATTATGGTATCAAGAACGTGATCAAGGCGATCCGAAAGCGCGTTGGCAATAGTCCGGTATACTTGAGGTGAGGACCGTCCCATCTCGAAGATGACACTCATCAACTTTCCTCGCCAGTCTCGACATTGACGTTATAGGTAGGCGTCCATTTGACGGAAGAAACCGCCCACTAATCCTCGCCCTCTAGATCCTGGGTTGGCCCCAGCCAGTGAGCACCAAAAACCTCCTTTATCATCACTTCTGACAGCGTCGCAGCCGGGACTCCGGAAGCCGGCGGATGGACCACACGCGAGATGAAGCGAATTATCCGTGGCTTGGCAGGGCTCAACTTGGTGTACGCCCTCTTCCTGTCAGAACCGTACTCTGCTGACTTCTCAACAGTGGCGCTGACATCGTCGAAGTTGCCCCAGCTTACGACCACGGTGAGCTTTAGGATTTGGATTATTTCATATTATGGTATAACTTGACCACGGCAACCAGCGAATATCACTGGTATCGCAGCCGCAGATCTAGTGCACGATTTTTTGGTGGCGATGCAGATTGACGAACCACCGAAAGCTGGTCATAAGGGGTCTCCATGGGCGGTTGAGGATCTTCTGCATTAGACGAAGGTCGTGTCTATGATTGGGTACGAATCCAGCCATCATCGGTTCGAGACCAGGTTGCACCATCTACAAAGATGATTGAATACAGCACTTAATTGTTTGGAGCTTCAGATACGTACATAGTTTTAACAGGCTCAATGTTGAAGACAGTCCATGGAAAAGTTGGTCGTCGACGCGATCAATTGCTTTCCGCAAAGCATCGTCGTCCTTGTCAGTTGTGATGTGCGTAAACTTTTTGAGATGTTTAAGCTTGGCCAATTTATCAAAGGAGGCCTGGAGACATGTGCCTATGAGTATCTGACCTATGCAGAAGAAGATGAGCACCTACAAAACGAGGTAAAGGACTAGACTTGATAGTGAGGTTTTCGATTTTCGGTACAAGAGTCGATATAGAGTCTATTAAAGGCTCATATGAACCTTGGGTAGTGCAAATGAGCGTCTTGCAGCTGCCTTTCGCAGCCGAATCAGCCAACGTGCCAAAGGTCCCCTCGATTTCCGGCACTCCGTATAGGCTAAAATCGATTGAAGCAGAGGTCAAATTCCTAGCATTCGGTACGACGGCAATGAAGTACTCGAAAGGGGCCGAGATGTGCTCCAGCAATTCTAGGTGATGGAATACCGGTGGGGCAACCAACAAATCATTGCTGGTGAAGGAACCACACTGAAGTGAGACGTTGCGAAGCGTAGGGTGCCTGTCTATGAAGGATGATATAGAAGGCGGACTAATGAGACTGCTGAAGGCGAGAGTGAGGGTGTGTATTTTAGGGAAAGACGCCATTTCGAGCAATCCGAGAAATGCTGCTTCGTGGAATTCGCAAGTCATCTGAAAGACTTCTACATTTTCCAGCTGAAGAACGGCGGGGACAATGCTAGTAAAAGTTTTGAGATCCTCCATAATAGAGTTAACGTCTTGGACGCTAGAATGGTGTGAGTTCAAATATCACCCCTTTCATCAATAATACGCACTTTGCCAGATCCAATGCTAGTATACGAATGCTCTTGATCATGCGCGCCCTCGCTGGGTCCCGTTCAATGGATGCCTTGAAGGAAAGGGCCGATGCTGATTTTCCATGACTGATGTTGAGGTGAACGTCGCGGTATAACAAAGGGAGCCCAATTTCATTAAATGGCTTGGCGACCCGTAGTAAAATAGCGAGTTCTCTGGGCCTGCTCAACCGAGCGATTTCAGAAAGGACTTCATTGGGAAGCCATCTGATGATTGACCAGGACGACTTGCCCATTGTAGGCAGTGGTGGTTGCAGTGACGGAAGAGGCGGCAATTGCCGAAGGACTGCTCGAAATGGATCTGCCACGGTCAGAAGTATCAGGGCAAGAAAAAATGCGAGTTTGCTGAACAGAAAATTTAAAGAAGGAATTTTCAAAATCAAGGACCTCATGGGCATAGGCTGTAAGGGAAAAGGATGTAAGAGATATCATCTAACGTAGCAGGAATTATCAGAATATAGCTGCGTCCAAGAAAGTCAACAATGAAATATCTAAAAGCCTATTTGAAAGATTGATAAAGAATCCGTCCTTCAATCTCTAGGGTATTTTTCCATGGAGCTTCCCATCCCTCGAACTCTGACCAATAGTCATTCCAATCGGACCATGCGGTCTTCTCCAACCCTGTAGCTCAACGTCCCAGATGGACAGGGCATATCGAGAAAGAGCGAGAGACACAGTGACGGTCTCTCCAGGCGGAATTTCAACGTTAGTGAATCCTCTCAGGATCGAGGGAGGCTCTTCGGCAGATTGTGGGTGATTCAAGTACAGTTGCGGTATCTGTTCATAATGTTTTTGGAATCAAAGAATGCAAATAGAGACCAATAAGAAACGTACGTCGCTGCCATAAATCGGACCAGTGTTTTGGACATTGAACGTGACATTGTATGCAGGTCCATGGAGCCTAAAATTGGGGTGTAAGCAATCAAGCGTAATCTAAATGATGTGTACTTACCAAGCAGCTGTGGAAGACCCTACACTTATAGTCGTAGCATCTCCTTGTTCCCAAACGATCGCCTCTGAGCTGCTCGCAAACTGGCCGTAAATCTTGGTAATTATAAGATTGGTATATGTGAAGCTGGTGTAGCTCAGTCCGAAGCCGAATTTAAGCGAGGTTCAATGTTATTCTATCAACCAAATAACTAAAATAAAGTTGAAGACAATTCAGGAAACGTACAGCAAGAAATGACGATAATCAACATGCAGCCTGAGCGGTGATGGAGTTTTAGTTAGTAATAATGAAAGCACATAAATGCTGACCCTTCAGTGTACGGAATGTCCAGGATATCCTCATCGGTTCCACCAGTTATGAGTGGAGCATTATAGTCGTCCGCACTCTTGGCAATAGTATAAGGCAGACGTCCAGAGGGGTTCCAGTCACCATACAACACATCTACGAGCGAGTTGCCAGATTCAGTTCCGGGAGCACCGGCCCAGAGCACCTGAGAAATGCTTAGCCCGGGAGCAAACACACGAGGGAGCTCCTACAGCAGTAACGTTCGGATGTTCAATCCAAGGTTCGATAATTAGAGGACCGACACTATGAACGACGACTACTGTGTTATTGATCTGGGCGGCCACTGTGAGGACTAGGTCGTCTCCCCCGTGCCACGCCGTAAGATTTTTCCTGGAATAGTTCGTCATATCTCATAAGATAGACGAACGAGACCCACATACCGATCACCTTCATTTCCATCTATAGTAATGTAAGCCTTGCCGGAGTCAGAATTGATGAAGACGAGAGCAACAAATTTTCGGATGGCATCGTTGCCCGCACGAGGAAGGTCAAAATCGTCCAAGACCTATGAAACAGATGTTCGGTCCTTTCGGGCTCTCGCTTGAATCGCTTCGAGAGGCTACGAATACATGGGTCAAGGAGCCATAAGCTCAATTCAAGATGGGATCTCATAGTAATGAGGTAAGTCAAGTTCACCGCTCTGACAGAAAACATGAGCTGAAATCATTTCACTGTCATCGGGTAGACTCTTACCCTGATCCCCAACCCGAGGCCAAAGTCCCATCATCCCTACCCTGCGAAAAATAAATATCAATAGCTGTATATAAATGAATATAATGGCCGTCACCAAGCTTATAAATTCATCTGGCCCGACTCTTCCTGGACCAGCATCAGTGCCAATTACCACCAAGCTTCTCGGTTTCTTCAACGGAAGCGCGCCACCGACGTTCTTCAAAAGAATAGTGCTAGCTGCACTAACATCTCTAACAAGCTTGTAATGATCGTCTCGAACGTCAATACGGGCGTTGGTTGCCTCGTTGTCTGGAAGGAAAGTATCAAAGTTGACATCTGAAAACGTTGGATCATCCTGGTGGAGGAAATACCATGAGGCGAGGATACGAGACGCTAAATATGCACGATTAGATCCCTGGAAGTCCACCGGTATTAAGACATTTATATCTTACCCATATCATCAACACGCGTTTCAGGGATGGTTTCATTGTGGACATAGGCTGTCAAGTTCCCGCCAAAGCAGGAATCGCTAGAGACGAACGTCACGCCTCCCGGCATGTCCATCTATAAAATGCAAAGTCAATGCCCCTTCTTCAGTAAGCCAAGAACTCGTACATCCAGACCCGTGATGGCAGATATCGTCGACATTGTAGCCCCCCAATCAGACACAATAACTGTGAGGGTTAGCAAGGCGAAGAAAAGATGAATGAACACATACATCCTTGGAAACCATACTCCTTTTTGACAATATCGTTCATGATCTTGTCGTTCTCGCATGCATAGGTAGCATTGACCACGTCTATCAACGTCTAAAAGTCTTGCGTAACGAATGCATTGTGACGGCTTACTATAACTGCACATCATACTGGCAACACCAGCCATGACACTCTTCATGAAGGGATGTGCATAGATTTCGTGCTGCGTTCTGTCGTCCACATCAGAACTTTCCTGAGTTCGCTTGTGTTCCTGCTCGCTATGACATAAATCATCAATATTGAGACACCGCTGGATCAGAAAGAGCTCACTTGTTGATCAAGTGCTTGGCACACGCTTGAACGCCACCCTCCTGCATCCCAAGAACGGTTTCGTACGCAGTTTCTCCGGAAAGATATGGATCAGCGCCGAAACCCTCCCAGTTGCGACCGCCTTGTGCGACTCGTCCGATATTCATCATTGGCCCCAAAGCAACGTTAACACCCTTCCCATAATACTCAAGACCCATGTATAGCCCGCGAAGACGTATAAGATGCCGGTTTCATCTAAATATGTCAGCAATTACGTTGAGTTCAATAAAAGTGTCAGCTTCAATGCACACACGTTGCGGCAGCATTCACCCCGGAGGGGAAGGAGGTCACGTAGTCGGCATCTCGAACGCCTAGGGGGGAACCCCCAAGGCACAATTCAGGGTAGTTATGGGCTGGGATTGCGGGGGTATTTCCCTGAGGAGGAAAAGTTGAGAATAAGGTAGGCTTAGCAGTGCAGGTATTAGAACGCACCGCACATCGGCCAATTGCATAACCGATGCCAGTTGTTACATTAACCTTCTCCTCTAAAGTCATCCTAGCGACCTGGTAATATAAGGAGTTAACTACAATGGAACGGGCATAACAAATAAACAAATAGTTGTCAGATGTAACTCACAAGGTTCTTGGCCTTGATATACGCAGTTGTCCATGCAGAAGAATAGTCCGAGACACAGTTGGCGCCCACGGCCGGGGGAGTATGTGGGTCCGTCTGGATTCCACTTCTACCACTGGGAGAAGGCAAGGGCGACAATGTGGAGGACGAGATGGGAACAATATGGCGAGTCATTGTGGCTGAAGAAGTAACGTACGAAAAGGAGGACAGCGACGTTACAGTAGACTCGGAAGCGGACGAGACTAGTGAAATCGAAGCATCTAATACGGAAGAAGTTGATACAGCAGCAGAAATGCTTGAAGTGACATCAGAATATGAAGCAGAAACAGCCGAGCTGTTGCTAGTAAAAGTGGACGACGCTGAAACGATAGAGAATGTGGGTGTCGCGACAGAGTTGGCTGTAGAGGTCGAGGCAGCACCAGGGACTGGAGGCTGCTGATTGACCTGGGCGACGACGAGCGGGACCCAAACCAGCCAGCGAATCGCTCGAAAGGACATGGTGGGAGAAGAAACGAAACTCAAACACGCTCGCCCCCTCACCGGTCGAAGGTTGTTATAGTCTCGTCGGACTCAGACTCGGACTCGTAGCGATGCGTCATGACGGCTGTGATGCCCGACGTGGTAACTCGCGGTTCATTTCCGTTTCAACTCAGTTTCCTTCTTGTCATGGAGGCCCATTGTGATGATAAATGCCTGCATTGCCCCCATAATGTCGCACCAACCCATTCGCTATCATCCGTATCCTGTTCGAATTTAGCGGGCGTAAGCGCATTGAGTGTCTTCCAAGACGCATCTGTATAGTACGTCTCCGACGTCCCGTCATTGTGTGCAATCAGTACACCCGCAGCGAGATAGGCCCTACTATTGGCCCTAATGTTCGCCCCATCGACAGTGACAACATTCACATTCGGATCCAACTTTGGGATAGAATATGCCTGCATGAACATCCAGCCTGACCCTGTTCCGATGGTTTTGCCGTTGACGTAGAGCGTGTATGAGTTCACCCTGGAAAGTACAATAATGCAAATAAGTACGAAAAAAGAAAAACAGCAGCGGACGTACACGGAGAGAACGACCTTGCCGCCGACGGCAGCTTTCCCATAAGGTGAAGTGAAAGTCTTGCGGAATGGTCTGTGGCTGAGTGGAGCACTCCCACTGGAAACACTCTCGTTTGTCTGGAGCCAGTCCGCAGTTGTCATGTTATTGATAGGTGGGAGTGGTGGAGTACCCCAGGGCGAGGCTGTTGAAGGTCCCTCCACGTCCGGAGCAATCCACGCGGAATCGTCGAAGCTTGGGCTCGTCCAGCCGCCAGGCACCACTTCCACGTAGAGTCACTAACAATATTCTCGGTAGTGCCATCCGTGTAGTCAACGAGGATCGTGACGTCGAGCCCGGCGGAACCTACAGTGTTGTATTTGCTGTCATGTTGTTCACGCCGATGGCGAAAACATTCTTGCTGTCGGGATTCAGGCCGGCGGTGTAGACGACGGCTCCCTTCTGTGGACTCCTCCCGGCACCGATCTCTGCGCCATTGACGTAGATGAGACACTGGTCGCCGCTAGGCATATGTGAGCACGAGGTGCATTGTAGGCGATGGGGCAAACCTACCAGACTACAATAATTGTCGCGCAGGTGGGGCATTTCGTGGCTGAGGAAGGGATTTCCCTACGGAATGGACGCATGCCTACAGGTGCGGTATGGGCCGACCCTGTCTGCTCTCCTGTCCAAAAGTAACTATACTTGCTGAAGTCGAAAACCGGCGCGACGGTGCATGCATCTAATAGTCGCGGTAGTAAGGTGTCGGAAGACAGACCGCTGGCAGCATCTGCAGAGATTTCTACATTGCCGTGGGACAGGGATGGGAAAGCGATATATGGTGTATCTGACCTGATGTGGGTGGCAGCGCATTTCTGGCCACTGCGGACAAGAAGGCGGGTAAGAGGAGTAAGACTAAATAGTATGAATTGGCTGTTGTGTACTCTATCGATGAATGAGCTCCATGGTTTCTTCGAGAGATGCCTGAATCCTTCTACATGACAAGAATAGCCAAGAAAAACGAGGATGAGTTCACAGAGCTGACAGGAAACATGGGAATGCGTAGCAGTAGTTCCGAACGAGCCCATCATGGAATGGGTCGCAGAATCCAAAGAGGCGGACTTGCACCGTGGTTTCTGGGAGCTGCTCTTGGCGATCAGAATTGTGATAGAGATGGTGAATGGCAACAACAACGTACAAAGCTCCTTCTGCAGCCTGTATGACCTATTCAAGTGCCTGTGCTCACACAGATAGAGAATCCCGCAAATAACGGTCACGATTGTACTACACGTCAAACCGCTCCTTAGCATGGGTCTAGTGTGAAAAGAAGAGTAGTTGAAGCGAGACGCGCGGATTCTTCTCTTTGTTTGGACTAAAACACCACTGATCTTATACTTGTAAGAGGAGAATACAACCCTGAGTTATGGATGCAGACTAGAGGCAGCATCATGCATGCTATGCAACATCAGCGACTGATGAGTTCGATGAATGTTAATAGTGACGTATCCATTCATCACAAAATTTCTTCTGGCAGACATGTAACACGCAGGCTGACTATGTTTTGGACAGCGAGTCCCATGATATGAAGTTAAGAAGTTTGGCTTACCTATTGCGAAGGAAAAACAACGAAGCCACCGTTGACAGGCGAGGCGCCTAAATCGTCTGTCGTAGCGACTAATCGTACGTTCTCGAATGGTGCAAATTCGCAGTTATGGATTATTTGACTATTTGATTTTGCGAGCAGCTTGAGTCTGCATGAGAATTTGTTGGTGCCACTAAATGCTTGTTGCAATAGTACTGTTCGAGTACCGAATCATCCTTGGAGATCGGGATTGTTTACTAGCATTAAATATCAGCGCTTTAGCGAGGAAGATGGAGCATGAGTAAATTCCTACACACGCGCTGCCATTTAGTACAGTAACTCGTCCCTGTCCGGCTCCTTCGCATATAATATTGCAAGAACGATTCCCAACTACCGGCATAATACTGTTTCAAGTTGAAAGAAACCCTTGAGCAAAAACACCTGAAAGAAATCATCGTCATGTAGGCTTTTTTGGGCCTGATCGCGGTGCATGGTTGAGTAGTGAAAGTAAAAAAAACGGCATCCTGACTCTTTGTCCGGGATAAGCAAATAAGTGCGTCACTTGAGCCGCATAGACCTACATATCGCGTTCGCGATGAATGGGTAAGAAAATAGTAGTCTTGTAAAAGTAACTTGATGAATAATCGACGGAAGACTATCTTGGCAAGCCGATAGACACTCACGGAACTCGTACCTGCTGGTTCCCAGGGCGGGGCATACTGGTAGGGTCGAAAAGTTCGGGAAGACTTTCCCATCGGGACCATGCATGGCGCAATGTCCGAAAGGCAAGCTTCATGTTAGGCCTAGGCTGGAACGACGACTGGAAAAAAAGGAACCTAGCTTCAGCCCCAAAATCCCATTAGTTCCAGTTTCAGCACCAGTGGAATGTGTTGCTGTCACTGCAAATAGCTTCGTGCACTGGGGCATGCGTACGAGAGCTATCTCGATATCTCGAAATGACGGAACACTGCGCAGAAGATGTGTCTGATGACCGGTTTGAGTCCATCTGGGGCCGAGAATTCATTGGGAAGTGGTGACTGCTCGGTGCCGGCGTCACCGGCATCCTCAAGGTACAAAATGATATCAACGTGAAACTGGGGCAAAAACGCGTTGGCAAAAAGAAACACGGTCGCGGTTGACAGGGACCACATGCAACTGGGCGGTGTTCGAAAATAGCCAAATTTTCAAAAATTTGCGTCATATTTCTAATTGTACGTTTTTGTGTAGTACATGCGACAAATGAAACAAATAACAGAAATTAGAAGAGATGATAGAGGGTACATATTGTCCATTTCTGCTGAAAGCGAAGAAAGATACATCCAAGGCACAATTATACAAAGGCACTGTGTATGTCATCAAGCGACGTTGACCGTTTGGATCCACACATCAGTAGCGTCATTAGCACCCTTAATAGCGTACATTAGTCACGAACACATTCGCAAAAAGGACACTCATGCTCACCCCATACGCCGCGTAGGACTCAATGATCACAACATCAAACGTTCCTGTTTGGTTGTCTCCATAGAAATATCTCGGTGCCAGCTCAGCAGAGTACGTCTTGATGCCCGCGTCGGGAGATACGAGACCCTCAACCAGCGTTACACCGCTGAGGGTGCTGGTGAATGGGCTCCGCGCGAACAGGACAGTGATATTGAAGGAGTTTTCTTTGAAGTACTTTCCAGAGACCCACGTGAGATTGAAAGGCTGAATAGGATAAAAAGGTAAGAAGAAGACAAGAAAAGGGAGAATACTTACGTCGGTGGATGAGATTGTTTGGCCTGCTGTGGGAGAGACGAAGACTCCGGCAGAGACTAATGTGGAGAGGACGAGCGCCAGAAGTAGGTAGAGAGGGAAAAAGAACTTCATTGTGGAATATGGGGGAGAATGGCTAAAACACAGGGTTTTATATATGCGTACGAGGCTCCACACCACGGGTTGTTAAGACCGCTGGGATAAAACGCGAGCCTACCTCAGGCTAGTGAATTGGATATCAGATGACTGGGCTCCCAACCGTAGTGTCCGGAGATCATGCGGTACAGCAGGGTGAAAGGCAAAGAATCTCCCGAAATCCAGGCCTGAGCGTCGCGGATTTTCCTTGATGCGCAAGACATCGTTGGGGTATATAGGTGCCGCATTTCAGGACAGAAAATTATCCAATTCAGGTTCGCTTGATGGCCGAACGTTGAACGTAACCTTGATGACGGAGGTCAAAAACGGATCCACGCCTGGAACGAGATCGAGTGCGTTCATTGAGCGTCGAGGAAGTGCCTGCGTCTTCATCCGTTTACATTTCAAGCCGAGTGAGTCATACCCTTGCTTTCTGTGCCGAACTGCAGAGATAACCCAGATGGAGATGGCTGCCCCAGCTGTACCCTATAAGTCAATTTTTAGTGTCGGTTGGTGGAGCGAAAGAAAGGAGATGCTACCTGCACACAAGAACAGCTCTCGAAGAAAAGCGACCAAACAAAGGGATTGACTGCAGAGTAGGACAGAAGTGTCACATTTTGGAGGAAAACATGGAGGCATTCGTCACTAGTACCGTTGACCCTTGGATGAGTTACAGCCAAAATAAAAGTACTTTATTTTGTTTGAACAGCCAAGAAAAGCAGAGGGAGTGGAGCGCACATTGCAACTGCAACGAACCTGGTATGGGTAAGCGAGATCTTCTCGTATTGGCACGCCATAAGACACCACTGCCAGCCAAAGAATACGGAATAGATATTGCGAGATTCATCATACTAGCTACAAGGAAGACAAATGAACGTCAGTCCTACGACTTATAGGCTGGACATAGTATGATATACCTTCTCCGATTATTCCCAGACATGCTTAGGTCCAAGCTTGGCCTTCATCCTTCCTCCACACCTACCCCACGACGGAAGAGCATATACCGCTCAAAATGTCCTAGCGACCGCACACCTTTGGGAAAGGAATCATGAATAACTGCGATATAAAATAAGGGACGGGATGCGTAGTTAAAGAGAGGACCACCTGGTGCCGGCTGCGGATAAGCGGAAATCGAAAACTGTGATCGCCGCGATGCCGCGGCAATCGCAGCCGTAGAGCAGCCGGCATCACGCATCACTAAATTTCAGTGCATGAATATTATTGTCCAGCCTAAAGGTATTTACAGAATCGTTGCAGAGCTGCCATCATAAAAAAAAAGAATTGAAAAAAATAGTATCATCATCAGACAACATTGACTGTTTGAATATTCCGCAAATCAGTTGCGTATTGTGGACCCTGAAGGACATATGGTATCAGCAGTAAGCACCGTCCGGAAGAGAACACTAGCACTCACCGCATACGCACTATAAGACTCAATGATCACCACATCGAATGCTCCCGTCCTATTATCCATGTAGAAAAAGCTGGGTGTCAGCTCAGCGGAATAGGTCTTGATACCATAGTCCGGCGAGACCAGGCCCTCGACAAGAGTGGCGCCACCAAGGACGCTATTGAACGGGCTCCGTGAGAAAAGGACGGTGATGTTGTATGAACGTTGTTTAAAATATTTGTCAGAGGTCCAGGTTAGGTTGAATGGCTGCATAGGGAAGAACTTCTTAAGAGGAAGAGAAAAGTATGAAGAGGATACTTACCTCGTTAGAGCAGATAGTCTGCCCTGGAGTAGGAGACACAAATGTTCCAGCAGAGACCCCCATAAATGAGGCGACCGCAGAAAGGAAGAGAAGTGGGAAAGAGAACTTCATTGTGTGATCTGGTATAGGCAGAAAATGGATTGTTCCCGACTTAATATACGCATTTTGGATTCCTTGGCACGGATAGTTGAGTCCGGTAAGTAATAATTGTATCGAAACGCGAACCTACCCAGAATGAACTGGGTATCAGAAGACCATGGCTGGGTTCTGCTGACAGTGGCAGGATAAGTATCAGTGAATCTAGAGTCCACGAGCTGCAATTTGCGTTGAGAGGTAGAGAAAATTAAGCTCAAGACATACCCTGGATACTTGCATTCATAAGTACACTGGGCCTGACGATTTCCAGTGGCCTTAACGGTGACGCTCTTCAAGTTTGTTTGATACCCTCAGATTCCCTTGGCCACAGTGCGCATAGGATGGAGATAAAAAAATTGAAGAACACCTGGAGTGAGGTCCAGTATATTCTTCGAACGTCGAGGCTAGGACTGCTAGTGTGATGAAGAGCTAGTGTAACTGCGAGCTAGTGTAATTGAGCGCGGGACACTCAGAGAAGAAACTCTCCAAGAGATCACGACAAACATCCCGTACTCATCGGCAGGGCAGAGGTCTATTCAGTAATATCCCCTACAAGGTCACAGAACCCCTACGGAAACAATGGACAATGGCACTCGTGTTGGCAGTACCACTACTGATCATCGTGTGTTGGTCAGCCAATACTCAGTTCAATGAGTACTCGACATCATAGAATGACTAACTAATACTAAGCTCTAGAGTTTTAGCATGGAAGTTGAAGCATCTGGCGTTGTACATGAGTCCCAATGCTTAAGCTCGAACACTGAAATATACTGCCCGAGTTGACAAGTTGCACGACGGGTGAACTGGCGAAAGCTTTCTTCTGACGAGACTCGACAGCCTCTATCATACAATAACGAGCACACTAAAGGCATCGAATTTAACTTTAAGGGACTAAGCGTCGGTTACATTCTCGAGTGGTCACCTGAACGCAGACGCATGTTGGATCTCCATATGTTAATTGCCATGCTGATTTGATGCTGGTGTCGGTGTGTACCAGGCAAACCAGCTTTGCCCCGTATATCAGAGGTCAGTCAGGTCAACACTACCTAGTAGCATCGGTAAAACCAAAAGATCAAGTTTGATACGCACCAATGATTCTCTAGTGAGTGTAAGGGACAAAAATATATGGAGATAGCCGTGTTGAGTGATGAGGATGATAGCAATTCATGTTACCCAAGTCTTCGAATCCTACACGCATAAGTATTCAGCACCGACATAAATATAGAATTCGAAACATAGCGCAAAAATCATGATACAATTACCGCTGTCAAGTAGGGAAAAGGCTAGAATCACAATTCAGGATTTTCTGACGCGTATTGGAACACTGAGAAATAAACAAGGAAGGGGAAAAAACGTGCCTTGACAAGACTCACGGTATTGTCTATCTCACACATATTTCCTGTTAGAATGAGCCGTAATTCTCCAGCGCTCACCCGGATTTCAGCAGGGAACCCTCGCAGATAGGTGAGGGTTGTCGTCGTTCAGCTAACTATTTATCTACACGCCGTGTACACCAATAGAAGCAACAAAGAGAGTCCTTGCCTGACAACCGATGATCCTGACGTCAATTGCGTTGTGATGCGCAACACTTGATACACCAACATTTCCATCTAGGAGCAACTAGTGTATCAATTGAACGCTGAGCGCGGCCATGCAATTTCTCTTCAGTCCCTACGTGTCCTGTGATAGGAGACGAGAGAGAGCGGAGAAAGGCTTCCACGTGGTGAATCCGAATAAACCACGTTGTGCCGAGCGGACTCGGAGGCTAATTTTCTCCTTTCATCGAATCAACGCTAAACAAAAAACGTATTTGTGCGTGCCGCATTGCTTCCTATATCTTGTATCTTCTTTATTTGGCTGATACCAACATCTATCAGGCAGAGTAATTGTCGGACAAAAACATTCTTGCAAGTGCATAAGTTCGAGTTCACCCGAAAGCTCTATGTAATGTCGTTGTACATGAGTGCCAGGGATAGAATAGGGAAAGTTTTTTTCCTACTCTATAAGAGAGCATCACATATTTACGACATTGAATGGGATGAGCTCCCACAGGGCCTACTGTCGAAACTCGCGCTTCCTTGCATGCAACCCATTACACAGAGTTTACCGAAGACCTAAATAGCACTTTCTCCTCCAGACAGCTATTCTATTCAATTTCTACTGTCAGCTTTGTTAAATTTCCCCCTGTTGAAGCCATTTCTGGGGTTTATCTTCAGTAAAAGGCTTCAGTTCTCAGTGAATATACTCATCTTGCTCGGTTTTACGATGTTTGCTAAGGGTGAGCACCCTTTCACCTATCTCAGAACATGTCACCTGTTCTTTCTAGTTGTGCTCCTCCTACCCGCCTTTTCATCCATTGTGGTCGGAAGTTTGTTACCGTCTACTGCAGGTTTGACCCTCTTCTACCACGACTTTTACGGTGCTCTATGTGTTTTCTGTAGATGTTTCCGCTGGCATGTCTGCAGATGTTGGCGTCGATACAGCCGTGGACGCGTTACTGCCTCGGTCTCTAAATTCGCTCGCTGTCGCACCAACGCTGGCTCCGACGACTCTACCTGGACTTTGACAGAAGAGAATCCGACGCTTCTCGAAGAGGCTGCAACCCTTTCGCAGGACGATCCCCTCTTCAAAGAGAAAATGCCCGGCCTGCGCAACTATCATCCTATCTAGGTTAAGTTTCTTGTATCGGTGCAAGTATGTTAACCTCATACGTCTGTAATGTCTGCTCCATCAACGTCAGCGGTACAGAGATTGTGCTAGGGACAGGCTGGCGCAACACTGTCTTCTATACAGTCGGTCTGAACCCTGAAGGTCAGAACGTCTTTTCTATCACCGTGAACAACACAATTGGAGCTGCCGGCCCCCTCATTGACTGCACGGATGGTATTACGGAGACTATCGTCACTGATACGACTTGGAAGAGGCTCCAAATCGTCCCGCCCTCTGGCCGGACGAGCCCGAGCTTTGATGACTCCAAGTGGGTTGCAGCTGTCTCGAGGTTGCCCGCCACCCAGATATCTTGGGGTACCCCATTCATGCTCCCGCCTGCTATTAACATGACCACAGCCCATTGGATCTGGACCAACGAAACTGATAGCAAACGGTCATAATCCTGCGGGTCACAGGCATTCCGGGACACCATCACCTCTCCTCAGGCTAATAGTCTGGCTTTCCGGCCTAGTTTCTCTATTTTGATCTTGTGCGGCTCTGCGCCATGCTACAGAGACTGTACAGAGGAGTATTATCTCCTGAAATGTCACTGAGGTATTCTCGCATCTATCCTCTTTTGCCCATCGCTAACAACACACACAACTTTTCTTCTATCCATCTTTCCCTCCCGCTGGCTCCTTGTCCTTGACAAGTGCACATGACGCCATGTCGCTTCCAGTCGCTGCGAGCCGGAACGTTGGGCATGGAATAGATGCGGCAATAATGCTCTAGTGCCAGTTTGCACCTTCATGGCTGAACATGAGCTGAGTGGCTAGGGCAGGTAGATCTTCCACTGATAACGTTGGGGAGCCAGGATCAGTAGCTGAGTCGCTTAAGGATGCGAAGCTGTTATTTGCAGGGAAAGGACTGACAAGCAGGATATGATCTGGTTATGAGACTCCAGTCAGTCCGAGAAAAATGCAACAGCAGCATAGGATTTTAAACTTGAAGAAAGAACACAAGAAAAAGTACTCGACCCAAATAGGAGCGTGACGACAGTACCAAACCCATACACGACGAGCTCGCTGCACCAGATCAAACAACACAATAACCAACACATCAACAAGACTCGCGAAACAATCCAAGGCAAGGTCTACGTGCTTGGGGGATGCACTCAAACTCAGACTCCACCACGTTATCCCACCACCTTTCACAGCTTCAGGATGAACGCCCTACTTCCTTCCGAGCGCCTTTTTATACCACCCCGGGTAACGCAGATCCCAGCCACAGTCGACATCATTCGTGCGATGATACACTGCACGATTTCCTGCGTGCATCGACGCGAGATTTCCCAATTCCGATTACGTTCACGTTCATCCCGCCATATGTCCTTTCCCTGCATGAACCTGTTTGAACCGTGCCGTGCAAGACTACATAGAATGCTCGAGGCTCATCGATCATCCGTCTCCCACGTCCCCATTAGAAAAAAAGTATTGGCAGATCGACTTCGCGTTCCCGGTGAAGCATATTCACACAGTACATACGCACCATCAATTGCTACGGTACATACTCATCCAACCTCGTTACCAAAACACTCTTTTCATGGCCGAGAACACGTACGTTAAGACATAAATAAAACGTTAGTCAAACAGATGCAGGTGATCGATATACCCGCCCTTAAATAATCAGAATCTCCTACTCTCCAGCAAACAGACGAATGATCAGATACGACGTCGCTCCCACAAATCTCACAACTAACGACCAAAGTGTCAGGCCTAAGAAAGAACACTAAGATGGACGGGAGAGGACGTACACGCAAGCGCGGCGACGGAAAACAACAAGAACGCCATATAGCCTTTCACACTATTAGCTGCACCGGCATCAGATGCTTTGTCATTCGCGGTCCTGCAAAGAATCGCTCAGAACACTCGAGCACGTTAACGAGCAACCAACGTACACAATAGCAGCTCCCAACAGCGCATTCGACAATGTCCAAGCAAGCAGAACCTACCCAGAGCATCAGCATGGACAAGTTACGATATACCATAGCGTCAACTCACATTGGTTCTGAAAGTCCGATAATAGTCCTCTTGACGCGTCGACGCATCCGGCTTACTCTCCACCTTTGGCGGCTTGGTAGTCAACACATGCAGCGCATCATCATACGCCGAATTCCGCTCCTCCGGCGTTGTCGGTGCAGCCACCGATACCTCATTCGTGTCTGACTCCTTCTTGACGACACCAAGATCCGTACTGACTTTGTTGTCTCCCTTGGTTCCCCACGAAACGTCATGGACGTTGGCGAACTGATGCGAAAGTCAGTCAACCAGTGGACCAAAAGAGTGAATGAAGCGATACCCACAGCGTAAACGTTCAAAACGGAGATGTAGGATGGTGCCATGAGAAGGTACTGGATGAACGAGGTGATCATATGCCAAGGTTCAAACTGCACAGAAGATACACATTAAATGCCAATGTAAAGGACTCGACGACTTACGAAGATCAAACTCGAGATCAAGTACAACCCAAGCGTAGCCAACAGCGAAAGCACGATGTTTCTGAAAATGGAATTCGTAAACAGATCATTCAGGTTCAAGGTTCCTTGCGATTTTGAGATATTTTCAATGCCTTTGAACGCGAGGAAGAAGGCTGCGAACTGATAACACAGGCGTGAGAAACCACGAGTTTGCCAGAGGCAAAGAACATACTGTCATGTAGATTGTGATCACCGCGAAACCAATGAAAGCCGCTGTGTACCCCCATTTACTTCCCTGCGGTCGATTCCCCAGCGCGAGAAGGAAGCACATTATCAAAAGACCGAGATAGAGATAATTGATGATGACATTGAAGACGTGGATGCCCTTAAGACCAAAGCTACTATCTTCCATGGCATCAGAGAGGATGACGAATGCAATGTAATAATTTGCCTGCAGGGAATCGTTAGGGTTAGTGGTCCAGCACTCATTGATGAGCATGTACACACCAGAGCGAACCAACTGAAAATCAGGTTGAATAACTGATAAAGCATCTCAACGTGTATCCAGAATTTGCGCAACAACGTGTGTGAGCTCCGATAAATGTAGTAAAAGTGGAGGGTACTGAACACAGCAGCAAAGAAGGAACCGTTGAGCCATCGACGACGTTGAGATATCAATTCCGGAACCTGCCAATGGATCTGAGTGGAT
Source organism: Desarmillaria ectypa (assembly GCA_030407005.1). Classification (NCBI taxonomy): domain Eukaryota; kingdom Fungi; phylum Basidiomycota; class Agaricomycetes; order Agaricales; family Physalacriaceae; genus Desarmillaria; species Desarmillaria ectypa. Next base: position 334,747 of record JAUDYN010000008.1, read on the forward strand.
TGTCGAAACTTGGAGAGCGAGATGCCTACCGTATCGGGTACATCGGTGATAGCATAGGCTGACTTGACGTAGTGAAGAATCCAGGCTCCGCCCCGTTTCGATACTAGCTCCCAGCAAAGAATCTACGTAGGTGTCGTCAACTTGGAGTTGAATGCGGATACGGAAATGAAACATACACGATCTTCAGCAAGATACATGTTCGCTGTAAAGATATCGGCTCCGGCGCCATGCTACAGAACAATATTAGCAATCGAAGATCCGCTAATGGACGTTCTTACCATCTTCTCTCCGAGGAAATACTTTTGCAACGGCCCTTCGCCTCTGGCATCATTCTGTAAAGCGATATACCGATACGCGCTGAACGCTCCGGGCAAGACAGTGATATAACCAAAGACAGACTCCCTACGCGATCACGTTAGAGAAAAGTAGAGAAATCAAGAAGATGGGTACTGACAAGGGCTTGTCGAGAATGTTGGACATCTTATACTCAAAGTTCTGAGCAGCGACTATAACCAAGGTCAGAAGTCTGTGCGCACCACTTCATTGTAGTACTCACCCAAAGGATTGATGAGGTTTCTGCCCCACTTGCCCTTCAGAGCAACGATCTCGCCACATGCACCTCCGACATTTGAGTTAATATCAAAGGCCTGAATGCCCAATAAGCTTTAAACAATCGCAACACGGTATTCGAAACTCGCCTTCCATAAGTGGTAGATACTGGTGACACCCGGCATAGTACCAACATCAAGAAGAACACAGACATTGGGATTGAGGATAGGACCGAACGCGTTAAAGAACCACCGATGCGAGTTGATTTTCTTTTGGTTCTGCTCTTTCAAGCAGAAGATGATCTGAACAGGAACGTGCTTCTTCTCCGCGCCCTCGATCTTTAGCGACGGTGTCACAGAAACTTTGATATGTAGGCGATCAGGATCACGTTCAAAATATGATGAGGAGAATCGCACCTTGTGTGGTGTATTCGAAGATATGGGCGGTAACAGGTTTGTCGTCGATAATATTCTGAATCAAAGATGAATGATGATACGAAGCAGTTGAGGCAACAACGCACCTTGGCAATACCCTCCTGATAGACACCCATAGCAGCGATGACACTGAGCGTTCTCGAGTTGATCTTCTTTCGGCCATCACTGACAATACACACAACAACTTTCTTCCATCCATCTTTTCCCCACGTTTGACTCCTTGTCCTTGAGCACAAATGTGCGATATTCTTCATGACGCCATGCATCGTCCGACAGAACAGTTCCTCATCTTCGTTGTACATAGTCATGACAATGAAGAGCTCGGTTCGCCGCCCAGGAGTATACTCCAGCTGCCGGAGACCGAAACCTGCAGACTGAAAGTCATTCGGGTCACACGTGGCGGCCGTGTACCGCATGTGAGTGAATTCGCGGTCGGTACGATTCTGGCATAACTCGAGGAGCTTTTCCGGTACCTCATTTTCTACGACGTAATGCCCTTCCCGCAAAGCCACCCGACGCGTAGTTTTGTACCTCCTTGGCACGCGCTGTGGAATCCTGCCGTAACGAATGAAGTTCCCATCGTCGTCGTCGTCGTTGAGCCCTCCATAGTTGCCGTTGCCACCAGGGACCGGCATATCAATAGGTGGTGGTGCGGGGGAGTGCCTCGGCAACAATGGAATCTCACCATGGTCGTCGCCTTCGACTGTTGGTTCGTCGTGCAACTCGTAAGATTGCCTGGTGTAAAGCGAAGGGACTGAGCCTCCTGCTACTCCTGGCGGGGGTGACAATGTTTGTTGATATGGCGTACTCAGGTACTCGTGGGGTGGAGGTGGGGATATGGGGGCCATAGGAGCGCCATAAGGATCCAGATGCTGAGGCGGCGGCGAGGTAGGGTATCCTCCAAGTGGTGGTAAAGGAGGTGGCGACGAATAAGGATTTGGGTGAGTTTGCTGACCATAGTACGAGTCTGTATACGGCTGTTGGTCGAACGGTGATATGTAGGGGGCGGGTGTCGTAGTTTGGGTATATGGATGATACCCATCATTGAAATGCCTGTGCTGGGCCTCGTCCGCCTTTCCCCACCAGCAATATTAATATCAGATAGATATGAAGAAAGACACTCTACGCACTTCTGGGTACTGCGACATATTGTGAGGCAGAATCAGTGATAAGTGACGAACAGTGGAGATCCAAGTTGGCCACGCTTGACTAGAAACGTGGGGGCAATGTTAGGAGCTGCCGAAGCACTGCTTTATATCAGAGCTGTAGGATCGCAGCAAGAGGCGATGATCAGTGCCTACAACTGCGGTGATGAAGAACGGGCAAAAAGGGAACGAAGAGAATAAAAGTAAAAAGGAAAGGTGGTCGTGGTGGTCGTTGGTCAAGGTCTTACTTGGCGGGTCGAGAGTTCATTGCCATTTTTGGTAGTGTAGCGGAAGCATCCCGAAAAGTTATACTGATGTCTATCATACGGCAAGGATCTCCCCCAGTTTTTTTTATTCCATTTTAGTTGATTCTTGGCTGACAACAACAAAAGGTCCTAGCTACTTACTCAAACGAGAGGACCGTCGGAAGACTCCTTACAAAAGACGTGTTCCTACCCTAATGGCACTGGCAGTGGCATCTCGTCTAAACAAAGTTTGTTGATAGGTCAATTCAGAAGTCCCGAAAAGCGTGACTTATTCAGGGTAACTTGACAGTCGTGTCGTAACTTCGAACCCGGCTTGTCGACAGTTTTTTGTTCTTTTTTGTAAAGTCTTCAGCCCTGGCGTTGAGTCCTGACAAATGTTCTTCTTCAGTTGACGCTCTGACTTTGTATATCTCTGACAATGGTATAATCTCTGACCAGATGTGTGCATAGATCTAGCGATTCATACATCCGGTTACTTACAGAAATGCCAACGCGACAGCGATGTCACGACAGATGCGTAGCGCCTCCGACGCTCGTATCCAATGCGCATGCCCGCATACGTGACGAGACGCGTTGACTGCCTTCAAAACGCGTCTCGTCACATGCGCAATTTCGTTCCCCTTCAAGGCTTTTGTCCGAACTTGACCTCAGATTTTAACAGCCGACTTTCGGTCAATACTCAACCCCTTCTTGCATCAGTATAGACAGCGAAATTGACTCATCTCAACGAGCTAGTTCACTTCAAAAACCTTATTCATCGTGTGTCTTTACTTAGGCCTAGTGGTCACTTGTCGCGGTCGTATGACCCCTGGACAGCCATTGGTACAGCATTACTCACCACGTCTGTTCCGTTGCCAAGAAGTGCCGTAGTACCATGCAGCATGCAGCTTCCTCGACTTTCATCAGTCACTGCGCGATCCCACCATATACCCTGGGCTAATTTGCTGTTTGACTTTTTCACTCTGGATCAAACAGTAAACGGGGCTCTTCCTCCGGTGCCGTAACAGGTTCGGTCATGGAACCTCCAAACTTGCCATCCATGTCACTGTCGGTGATTATATACCCGTCTTGGCCCCGTATGCACTGAGCGGTGGTTTTTATGTTAGGTTTGATGCCAGGGAACCGTTGGCTTTGCTCTGAGAGGCCAGCTATGAATAGCCGTATCTTTTCATGTCCAAACCTACGGTGAACGTATGTGAAAACATGTGCTCGGCCAACGATAGGGTGCAGGCCGATTGCCGTGCTAACTGATAAGTCGCAGAACTTAATTTTTCCAAAGGGAAACATTCGTAAAATCAGCATGATACTCCACTCACTCCCTTCTTTCCTGTTACGGAACTCGAAATCCTCCCACGAGTCAAACCTCCCATCGAGAATGACGAAGCTACTATCGTGATCACTCCCTAAGAGAACCATCGAGATTCCCTCGATTAAGATGCGTAGAAGGAACTTCATCTTGCGCGGACATGTCCAGTTTGCTGTATCATGTGCGTGCAGTTTTCCGTCAGCTCTAGTACACATTAAGCTAAAGCCTGTCAAGTCAACTTCGTTGTGGTTCTCTCACCTTCATCATGGCCTGCCTGGTATGTATCAACCATAAATGAAATGCCATATCTGTGGTAAAAAGATTTCTCCCACAGGTACTCGTGGTTAAACGTCCCATTACTGGACAAGATCGGGTTCGGTAAAGTCCTCGTTATCGGTGAGTACGCGTCTTGAGACTAAACCGCTTAATGGGACTCACCCTTTCCATCTCAGGCGCACTATACCTGATACTCGTCTACGCCCTATAATCCGCGGGACTGCCTTTTCCCCGCCTTTGTAGTGACATTCGCAATTAACGGGATAGGTATCATTTTGAAGGTCACAAGCTACGTCGCGAGCCTCGAGAACCACCCCTACATCAAAATGATGATACGTCAGGCCGGATACATTGAGTAGCCAAAGTACGCCCTCTTTCCAACGCTTAATTTACTCTTTCATAGGCGCCGGCCGGCGCTTTTTCAGCCCCTCTAGTCGCCACCCAGTTCCCACTGGTCCTTCAAGTTTCTCTACCTCGCATCCCTGGGGATCGCCGTGACAAACCTTATTGTTCTGTGGAGCTTGTTCCACTGCAGCCGCTCGAAAGTGAGGTGATCGGGAAAATAAGTAATGTTTTCTGCACTGATCTAGTCTGTAGCTTGTTTTGCGCAAATCGGATAGCTACCTGAAGAGCACCATCATGATACGGGAAGAAGCGGTCACGACGGGATGCGCCAGCTCCTCGGGATGGGAACTGTGCACATGTTAGCCGCGTTTTCTCTCGTGTATGTCGGTACCGAAGTGACAAAGGGAGGTATCGTTCTTACCTATGTTCTTCAAGCACTCACTCATGCCCTAGACTAGATCGTGACTTTCATTGAACAGGTACGCATCGGAGGTGCCTCATCTAGTTACATCTCGTCCCGTTTCTTTGGTGGCAAGTAGCCAAAAGACGTACTTCAAATTTCGACTGCTCAATGTCCCTAATAATAGGGCTAATGGCGGGCTGTCTCATCCTTTTGTGGTCAGTCGAAAGGTATGTACAAATTCCATAAGCAGGACTCTTGACAATGTTTTGACAAGCTCGGTGACATCTCGCTATATCTATATTCCTCCGTCGCCATCAGGTATGCGAAAGCGCCGCAATCTTATTCAAACAATCCACTTACCACACTCTAACTCAACCTTGAACTCGTCGTAGGGCTCGTTCCCTCTCTCATAGGAGGCGCCGTTGCGGTCTCTCTCGTAGGGTTCGTGCTGGGACCGATGTATGCCATTCTGATGAGCCATACCGGACGCGTCCTCCTTCGATGGATGTTATCCGGCTCTATCGGCTGGATCGCAGGCTTAGGTCAAGCAGGTAACGCGCTCTTTCCATTCGTGACGGGGGCCGTCGCGAACAAGGCGGAAATTAAGAGTCAACAATCGATATAAGCTTTCCCCACCAATATGTAGCTCTGTTATATGCTGAGACTTGTTAGGCTGATAAGGTTTCTGAATCTGATGGTGAGCCTCTGTTCATCAGTCCCAAAAGAAGCGAGAAGGCCGGATTGAGTGTACAACATGCAAGCTTCGATGAGCAGGTGGACAGTAGCCGGAATCTGGACGGAATCTAGCGTATACATGTTTAGCCTCACCTCGGTTCGATTGCTGTTCTTCTCTGAGAAAGGCCCGCGACCTTGCGGCGCATATAGGCAGCATTCATTACGAGACAATACAGCTACAATCTCATATCCTTCACATGCGTTATCCTAAAACCGCGGAAGGGTTATATTTAGCTTAGAGCAGACTCCTGGGAGGTCGCCAATACAAACTATCGGATGAACTAGTCCACTGAATCATGGCAAAGATATATGCTAACAGGCCCAACGCATACGTCCCAAAGAGCGCTTAAAGTGAAGGATGAGCACCGGTCCGACAGCAGCACGAGACGGCTGCATACCTTTTCTTCGTTCAGGAAAGACAACCAGCTCTAGTGGGAGATGAGGTACACCCATAAAATTGCAGAAAATGTGAGAGGTGATGGCCGGAAATATAGATCCGGTACGGAGGAAGAGATACGCGCAATGTGACCCAAAGAAGCTGGTGTAGACCAACTGGAATGCTAAGGGACCTTTAGTAAAGACACGAGTTACATAGCAAAGTCTCGACGTACAAATAGCCATGGCAGCATGCTTTGCAGCAACCCACGTACGGCCATAGCGATTGTAAAGGTCCCAAGCGTGATGAAAATGAGCTATTAGGGTGATAAATACCGGTGCTCTTCTGAGACGTCATTCACTTACCCAGACTGAACCACAGCGGGGCCAAAGCAATCATGCACAGGCGAGATATGCCTGAGAGATGATAAATGCATAGAATGCATGCCCGGAAAACAACCTCTTCTGTATATGGAGCCTGGAAGAAGAAAAATATGAGCTATGAAGTTGAGCTCTGACTTGGTACTGACCACAAGATAGTTGCGGAGACCAGAGAGAGATACGACTTTCTTGATAGTCGACTCAGTATTCCAGTACCGTTGGAATGGAAGGACTTGATATAGGTAGCGAGCATAGAAGGGGCCAATGAAAAGCAAAGGTGTAACGAAATGGGCTTTCATGGGGTGAGAGAATATAAACCCAAGTCTAAAGAATGTGACATGGACACCAGCATAGAACTGGTATTATGCGGTCAATAAGAGGTGCGAACGTTAGGAACATGCCGCTCACACCATATAACGGCCAGAGCGTTTGGAAAATCCAGAAACACGATGCTACTGCCGCGAGCGACACTGCGAGCAGTCGCGCTCTAATCACATCAGCATCGTCCCGCCAACGCTCATTCAGCTGTCTTTGACGTGTAGTTCCTTCAGGTACGTGGGTCGACCAAGCGACGAAGGAAAGGCGCGCATTCTTAGACAAGTAGAGCGAGCCAACGTATGTAACTGTGAAACAGAAAGCGAGAAAGTGGCCCTGACTCTCTGAAAAAAGAGGCGCGACGAGCATGGTGATGGAACGAGGAAAAGTCGATAAAAGTGGCTGGTGTCAAGTCGCGATCGAGCTATTTATATGGAGCCACCTTTGGGGAATTTCAACAATTATATATTTCTGTATTGTTCTATTTCTCTTTCAAAAGTCACAACGATGCAAAGACAATATAGACGTCGACCATTCTTGTGTGCTGAAATGGATTAGTATGCTTGCCTTGGGCTTGTGGGCGGCTGAAATTGCCACCAGCACTTCCATCCGTGCCAATGATTTTAATAAGATGGAAATATACCTACCCCGAGCTATCTTCTAGTATTCAGACCAGCATTTGGGGAGCGTCATCAAAACAATGAGAGAATAGCCACATGCCTCAATGCCAGAAAGACGCGCCTTCTGACCTAAGATTTTGGACAGTGCAGATTACTATCGACAAGACAATGAAATTCACAGCAAAAGAAGCCTGGCCTTGTGCAGGTGCATTGCACGTCGGTGTTTATCTTTGCACAGGTTTTGCTCAACAGTCATACTTGCGAGCTAGCCGCCACTATTAGCAATCAGATTGCATTGCATCAGAAATATATCGAACACGCTGTTCCAACCTCTATCGGTTCACTTACACAGCTTTCCTTGAATAACCACGATTGAGTGAAAAGCAATCTCTACATATCAGACTCACAATGACACTGATTGACTCTTGAGGTCGTACAGACGTAGCTCGACGTTGGCCGTTAATAATCATGATGTTACATGGTATTGCCAGTCTATTCCATTGTGAAACCAGGATGCCCGATCGAAAGGAGTGCGGAAATGGCATTCACTGTAGAAGAATCAGCGAGGAACGGAAGGGACAGATCCAGCTGACTAACATCAATGAAGGGCAGTACATCTTAAGCTCTGATGCGAACGCCTTCGTCATTATGGACTGCGGAATCGGATTCCATCCTTTCTGCCCTCCGTGAATTACTAGTTCTATACTTGTCAATTTTTGCATCTGCATTAGCGTGCAATGGAGGACCGATCTCTATAAAGTGATAATGATGGTGATAAGTCAGCGGAGAAGCGCTGGGACCAAATACTCACATCGAGCCAAGGCAGTGGTATCACACCCAGTGTCCGAATATCTGGACACGCAGCGGCAATAATCTTCAGAAACTGGTCGACAACTGCCGCTTCATGCGGTATACGCGTTACGGCTAGATTCCGCAGAGTCTTGCGTACTTGCGATAACTTTGGCAAGACACGTAAAAGATTCGGCCATTCTTCGTCTGTACCCATGACTAGCCGAGTAATTGGTGGTTGACACGGCGCGCAAAGTATATCATGTACAACGGTGACATTTCCCGACAGCTCACGTAACTCCTCGAGTAAGATGCCGTCATATAGCGACAGCGCTCCCGACTCGTGCGCGTGTTTTACGTCCTCATCCGTGGGATCAGCGTAGTAGTGTAGGCGTTGGAGGTCCGACTGTGAACAGATGAATTCTGCCGTCTGAGAGTTGTACGGCACGCCATACATCGTCAAAGAATTAAGGTTGAACGGGAATAAGCATTCTTCCGCGTCTTCGGAGCTGAACACCCAGCTTGGTATGGCGTATTGTTCGGCGATGGAGAGAGACAGAAGGCTGGGAAGCTTCTGAAGCGCTTCACGAAAACTTTTCCAGAGTTCGGCTAGATACGCTGTACTAGGCGGAGTGTATCGGGTGAGCTGCGTCGCGAGGCTGAAGGCGATAACCAGTTCTGCGATGCGGGGCTGGGAGATGATTGTTGTGCAGAATTGTTTCAGCCGAGCAAGGGAATCAACACGAACACTGTGATACAGCGCCTTTTCGGATTCGCGTTGCCATGCTTTATTTGTTTGACAGAGTGCCAAAAGATCTTTTGGATAGCCTCGTCGTCGGCTATTGATGTATCTAATAATTTCCTGGCATACTTCTGAGGATGAAAGAATATCTTCCATAGTAATATATCCTTATAACAAGGTCAGATAGAGCCAAAGGGTAGTAAAGTAAGGCGCACTTTCAGTGTTAAGGAAAATCTGAATTTTTTGACCTTTGTCAGAACACTGAAGTAACAAACGGACTAAGCTACGCTTACGGTGCTTGCTGGCGAAAGAGAATGTTAGTAACGGCGAAAAGGAAAGAAAAGACGCGTCGTCGTGGACAAGAAACAACAGCCACTCCGGCGTCAGTCAATTGAGTAATGTAGGAGCTTTCCCTTTTGGGAACGAGGGGACTGGACCCCTCGGGTCTCGGCAAAATCGGCCTGATAACCAGAACTGACTATTTTATTGAGACCTACGGCAAAGGACAGCAGTGATACGTCGTTAACGAAGGGGCCAGTGGGAATATGCAAACACCGATACGGTGTTATATAAAGATCTAAAACGTATAACGAACAGCATGTCACGGCAGCGGTGATGCATCTTATGTTTAGTGACCTGCACAAAAAAACCGGCAGCATGTAGGTGTTAGTTCAGCGTCCATCAGCGAGACGTCTGTACTCATTCCATGAAGCTTGTGTGATAAGCAGAGGCTCATTAGCACTGACCTCGCACCGTCTACTGTGAGTGTACTTCCGTGAGAGCGGATGGTTTCATGCATCAACAAGCCACATCTGGATGCTGTCATCAGTCAACAAAGTTCTCAGCGCGGTATGCGGGTTGTACTCACGCTAACGACCTTCTTCGAAGACAAAATACATACCTCAGTAAGCGATTGTCGTTGAGATCGACGGATCTGTCTTGCTGATACATCCAAACTCACTGAAGCAGGACTTTCGCTTTCCATCTGAACGACTCGTATCAAAGAAATGCTGATACAGCACTGAACTTTAACAAGAACGGCTGAACAATAATATTCTTGAAACTTACGGGTTCATTAGTGTCTTAACTTGTGCAATCGATGGCTAGTTGTCCCTGGAAGGCGGCAGTGAGTGAGCATAAATGCATGAAACTGGATCTTTCCGAGCGAATGCGGCGCAGTATGATCCCAGAACTGCGCTCGTCCAGTGTGCACCGCCATAGCTGCCAGAGAGCATTCTGTTGTTACGAACGGCTGGTCCGCTTCGGCATTCATAGTACCCTGATAGTACCAAAAGAAGGAGCCTAGGAACACGTCAATGAAGGCACCCGGTATTGACGGACCCCTGGACTGCGTAAATCTCTTGATGACCATAGAGATCGGGATTCATGCCTCACGTCGTGATGCTTTCTTTGATCATATGGCAACAATATCCTTCACTACTCTCAACTGCCTTGATGGCATCAAAGCACGCGCCTGGATAACGACGACTGTTATATCCAACGGATAGCATGGAGACCGGGACTCACAGGGCTGAGAAACACCAAATCATTCGGGCCTCCTCTTCATGCCCACTCTGTTAAACAAAATGTCATAGACTCACAAAGAAGCAACGTCTCTTTTGGTCTTGCGAAGCGTGGGGGACTTCACCGGGTGTAAGAAGCAAAAAGCTGACGAAATGACACATATACACCGACTAGGGTGATAACTGTATTGTGGTTGTCAGATGATGCACTACAGGAGGAAGGACGAAAATCAGAAGCGTATGAACAAGAAGAAACACACTAAAGGAAATGTTCTGAATCTACATCATGTAGGGTAGTAGTGGTATGGATAATTAGAAATACGAACGGTCGACCTTGGGTGATACGGATGGTAAATGGGGCTCTTAGAAGGTCTCTTCCTCCTCCGCCTGACCGCCTTCCGGGACCTCAAAGCCGTCCTGTCATGACGTTAGAAAAAGCCAGAAGGGCAGTGAAAGGAGCTGACCTCAGTCGAATACAGAATCTTCTGGATATCTCTCAAGGTAGCGTCAACTGTCCCTGAAGCCTCAAGGACCTCCACCTGTGTTTGCACGAGGATTTCGATCTCCCGGAGCTACAGAACGCCCGAGTATGCGAATCCCCGACAAATGCAACAAGGGTCCAATAACGCACCTTCTCAAAGTAGAAATCTCTCTCCTTCTCTAGTCCCTCCAAATGCGAACTGAGATCCTTGACCTGATTTTGAAGGTGCTGTACGGCTTCGTTGGGCTGGGTGGATCCTGCTCGATGTCCACCTAACGGTGTTCGCCCTCCCGCTCGTGCACCCGTTACAAGACCACGGCTGTTTCCGGCTGCGAGAGGCGCCATCGTCGCGGGAGGATCAGCCGGAACACCCCTGCGTCGAGCCACCGGATCGTAACCTTGGCCACCATAGTTCGAATCCCAGAATCTCTTGATCCACTGAAGAAACTCGAGGTTATCCCTGGGAGGAAAAAGTCCAATATCACGATACCGCTAACGATAGAATTCACGTACTGCATCTTGCACTTGACCAATTTTTCCACAGGTATCGGCTTAAACCGAGCATGAGATTCCTTGCGGCGGCCGCAGGTACTGTATTCCAACACACCTTATCGATCTTCTTCACCTTGAAGACCGTCTGCATGATTTTGAAGTTGGCGATGAATTCATATTCGTGCTTGGCGGTCATTTTAACTCGTTGCATGGGTACATCGCCTAAATATGTGACATATAGTGGAAATAAATCCAGGATCTCAGTCAGATTAGTGGTCGATAGGAAATCGCTGAGCACGATACGCACCGTAAATGGAATCAATGATCTGACAATACGCGGCTCCAGTCCCGCATTGCTCCACCTTTGTGTAGTTCAATTGGAGTAGGTCGTTCAGCCATGTCATTAAATCTGTTCTGGACGCGTTCATCGTCGTCGTCGAAGGGAATGAGGGGCAGTCAGCTGAAGATTGGTAAAGAAAGGGTGAAGGTACCGTCGGTACCGATTCAGGCAATTCGAACCAAATCATGCTTATGTAACCTTGTGAGATAATTGCTAATTTCGTCCTGAAGTTGGTCTCCTTACACCGCCCGTCTGCTCTAGGCATTTACTGGTAGAAATCGGGTTCATTCCGTTGTACTCCCTGGCTTCAAGTAATTTATACCGTCGTTTTGAACGTTTCTCCAACTCTCGTATCTTCTCACGTGTGCCTGGTCTCGTCCCCTCTTTTCAGTCAGGTAAAAGTATGTGGCGGCTCGAGTGCTTCCTAGGCCCAGTAAATCAAATGGTCTTTTCTGTTTTGTCTTCTGGTCTGCCTTAGCGCTCTGAAATTATCATCAGACGAAAGGCGCCCAGAGGCTCCTACGAATACTGCAATTGTAGGACGATGCCGGCTTCTTGTGTTTCGTGTCATTTCCGCCTGTTCTCACAGCTTTGACCCCAGCCATGAAATCTATGTTATCACTGTGACGATGTATACCTAGCGTACAGGCTGCTTCTCGTTGGGTCAGCTATTATGAGGCTTCGATAGCCTTTGCAAACCTTTTGAAAAGAGAGTTACCTCTCCGACGTCTAGAGTATGGAATTTTAGATAGTGCTTGTGCTTTCCAAGGCCCAAGAGCACGATTTGTTTGGCTCTACCTAGATAAGGGGGTAAGAGCTTCAGGGAAACAGATGCAGAGAAAACATCAATCCTGACCATCTCGTGCATAAGTGTTTGCTCAAAAAAAAAAATAGGGTCGGTTTCAGCTTGCAGTTAGCCTTGCTTTGGCAGACTATCAAAACCAGGTTTCAGTGGCATAATGGCAACGAACAAACCCCGCTATCATAAAAGCTAATATCCCTGTAATTGCATCGCCTATCCTTGGTTGAATGTTGCACTTTTGAGCCTCATCGAGAAAACGCGGCGCCACCATCAAGCAATCGCGTCACGATTATACGTACGTCCTTAGTACATGGTTCCATTTCCATCAACTCGTAGAACGGTTTACCCATTTATTGTTTTTTCAGATTCATTTAATGCGGGAATCCATCAAATTTGCGGCTGCCGTATTTTCTCCCTTCATACTCGACAGGGCGGTGCGACAGAAACCACGGGACTGGGCATCTTTGGATACCCATTTGTTAAGCGATACACAAAAAGTTCGCCTCTTTCATCAGTTGTAGTCTCACATGACAATCATCAAATGCGTCATACTTACCCCCACTGGATAGAAAATACGCAAAGTTTTTTTCGTAGTTTTTCCATTGAAAAAAGTACTAGAGATATTTTTAATTTTTCACTGTTTTCTGCAAGATTTGTCAAATACAATGAAAACTTTTAAGTATTGATTAAAACCTCTTCTACAAAAATATTGAAAAGTAACTTTGAATATTTTGTACGTATTCGGGTGTAAAAATACTTAAATTTTAGTGCCACGGTTGTAGCGGCCCGGCTCTTATCGGAATGGAAGTTCATTTATTTCAAGTGACATTTCGGACAATCAGAAGCTCTTCATGTGTATATACATCAGTTTTCTTTATACTAGCGTGGTATGTTAGCATGTAAATCCTTCTGGGATCCGCGCTAGGCGGAACAATATGTGCGTGACAAGTATCGTAAAGTCGTAAAAATACATAAGCGATAAGTAAGGTAACCAGAAAATGAGATAAATTATCTGTGTCCGTTTCAGTCCATATATCGATTAGACTCGGGCCAGTATCCGTGAATCAATCATAAGTTTTGCAACTAGTATGAAGCATGAACCGACGATCGTCGTCGCACCGGAGAAAACAATCATGCCGGTGTATGATCCTCCTTCTAGCGCTAATAAGGCGCCTGCCGTAGGGCCGCCTATCAAAGACCTGAACGGAGGAAAAGAAAGCCGATGTCAGCTTCAACGCAAAAAATCTAGACGCGTTCAGATACTCACGGAAAAGAAATAACACTATATAACACCCCGATCCTCTTACCGATCTCGCGAACATCCGATATCTGCGCCACACACGGCGTTATCACAGAGATGAACGACCCCGAGAAGAACCCATATAAAATGGAAAAGGCGATCACTGACGAAAGCGATCGTGCTAGAATCCAGAGCGCCAGGCAGAGGACACCTGATAAGAATGCGGAAGGCGCAAGGATGTTGAAGCGCCCGATGGTGTCGGATAGAACGGCGGGGGCTATGCGACCAAAGACACCGCCCAAGTTCATTAGAGCAAGAACCAGATATGAAGTGTCACGAGATATAGAAAGGTCATGAGCATAGTCCACTATGTAGAATAGCGGTATGAAAAGGCCTGTGTTTAATGTTAGCGGACGTCAGATCAAGTTAAAGAAGTGGGGAGAAGATCTAACCTAATGCAACAAGACTGCTTCCAACAATGAGAAAGTTGAAACGACCATCTTTGAACGTCGAGCAAAACCCAAACGTGCAGCTTCCGCGCTTTTGTCCCGGCGTAAGAGCCGTAACTGTCAGCAGCGCAACTCCACAACCCACTCCGCTGACAAGGGCGGATACGCGGACCCCCCAACCAAATCCGACGCGCTCGAAAAGGTGCTGTAACATTATAGGGTACATGACACCACCTAAATATGACTCAGTTAACAGTGAACAAACACCCGACTCTGATAATTTGCATACCAAGACTGGATCCGGCTGCAGCGATGCCCAGTGCAGAAGCGCGGTATTTGCAGAAGTACGTCGAAACACTTGCGAGTGACGGGTAGAACCTGCAGCGTGCATCGGTCACTCCCGGGGATATGTTCACCGACGGCAACATGGCTTACAGTAAACCGACACCTAAACCGAACAATATGCCTTGCGCCAGGATGTACTGGTAAAATTGTGTCGATATGCTCGTCAAGATCACACTGAGGATATACAGCAACGACCCAGCCGCCATTAAGATCCGCGGCCCATACAAGTCGAACATGAAGCCAATGGGACCTCCCTCAAAACGGAGAATTCAGCCCGCAAACAATAACGAAGCGTTACGGAACTTACGGAAAAGAAGAATACCCATAGCTGCAAAGAGCCGATCCAAGAAATGGTCGACGCAGGCAAGTGCTGTAGTTGATGAGCTGCGTACCATGCTTGGAACGTCCCAAACGCGTTCATTTGCCCAAAAGTGCTGAACAGCGCGAGAGACGCGCCAAACACGGCTATACATGCTTTCATACCACCATCGGGATATTCATGGGAGGTCAAAGACTGCATGCTTTCTTTGGAGGACACGTCTGATTTTATGTCGTGCGTTAGATAGCCATCATCGTCGGGAGAGCTACCATCGACGTTCTCGACGTCGCTACGGAAGTTGGCGTGGATCTTTTCGACGTCAGCCATAGAGGTAAGGGAGCAGGACAAGCAGTGAAGGTCAGGGAACGAATACATATTGTTCCAGGGCGATTGATATATAGGCCGTCGCGATTTGACTTTTACACGGAGGGTTCGAAAGAGTGGAATTCTAATATCCGCATTGAGTGCGTCGCATCCGCTGACACCGGCTTCAATTCAGCTCACTTCGATGCAAACAGGGCCCTTTACGCACCTTCATCAGCCGGACCATCCCGTGGAAGCACAATGATGCGGGGTCCCATTCAGAATCCGTCAATGATTCGAGGTTCGGTGCATGTCACTTTGACCGGATGCCTGGCGATAGAGATCTGGATAGCTATGATGTTAACAATAATTAGCGGGTTCGACAACCCTGCGGCTGTGTTTTCCATTTCTCGGAAACACGTCATCAGGGATCTTAGCTGATACGGGCATGTCGCACGACATAGCTGCCGTTTTTCGCACTGTACTGCATATGCCTGGACCACGGCGGCCTGCTGTCCTGTTATGGTGTCAGAACTTCAGAGACGAATAGATCCTCCATACACCATGCCATACATCCGTACCGAGCTCCAAGGGTTACCAATGACAACATGGACCATAAACATGCCGCGGTAATAAAATGCCTCAGCACCGAGTCTATAGTTCTCTTATCTGGATTTCATAGAATCCCGAGGTATCAGTTTCGTGCTACGGTAACTCATTCAAGCTCGCTGATGCAACAAGTGTCTTTAGACGGCCCATTAGCCATGCATAGCGAATCGACGTTCTAAATAGACTCACTTGAGTAATGAACTGTTGTTGTGTGAACCGCATATTTGTTAAGCTGGAATTTGAGATAAGCGCCCTGTTTCTGGTTCCCATCGATCTGATCCTATGCGATTATTACTGGCAATCAGATGATATGTCTGTGATACCCATCAGTCCACAGAAAACTAGAGGGATAATCAGTATACCCGAAGCAAGACCTTGAGACATAAGCGCAGTTGCAGGAACTTCGCATGGATACATCCATTGTTCGTAATTTTTACTGTTAGCCATGATGAGGGCAGGCAATAGTTCTTTTGTAATACGACAGGTCCAGTGGCGTACTTGATGCCGCGGACTTGGCATAAGTCCAACAAGGACTTCGGCTTCATTTAGCCGATCCAGGTACCTAGGCTGACAATGGTAAGAAAACCGAACTCAGTAGGGGGGAGGAACGAAATGAAGACAAGCGAGATACCAAACCGCATAGATCGGAGCCCGCGCTGCTGAGCACATTGTGTATTTGAGCTCTAGGTCGGAAAACTTTCGATGATTAATGAATTTTGTGACACGTTGCCAACAGTAAGTAGACTTCAGTTGCCATCATTACGGTCTCGAGTCACCTCACGTTTAAATGAAAACCTGCCACTTGGGAGTAGCAAGCATCAGGTAACGCATTTAAAAGCGCAAACACCTAAGATGTCCTTCAGATAGAGACAAATATATTAAGAGACAAGGTAAACCTGATCAACCGTCTTATGACCCAAACTATTAGCCATGGCGAAGACAGGCAATATATTCTCCATATCATCTCAGAACGTGGGGCGCTCGAAACATCGTGTTTATTTACGCTACTACAAAATTTGATCAGATCTGACTGAAGAAGCGAAAGACAAAACCACATACACTAAATATAATCATGCAGCACATATGGAAACCCGGACACCTTTAAGGAACCTTTAGACGAAGGCAAATCCGCTGAGCAAATCAACATACCTAATCAGACTGACAGTGGACAGTTGTCGTTACTTCACATACTTCGGAGTTTCGGTCGTGGTGAGAGACCTTGGAGATCAAGAGAAAATTAACCTTTCGCCGGAGAAGCACTGTCAGGGCTTCGACCTCTGCTCTGCCGGTGCTTCTCGAGGTCGCGCCCGACTTCGAGAAGACATGTAGTCGAATATATTGCGCTGACGACAGGAAATTTTACAATGCCGGAGGCTGGACACAAGGGACCTGAGAGGGATTCGCGTTAGGACGAGGAAAAAGAAGAGAATTAACATTGTGCACCACAAGACACTGGATGGTGAGTCATCACGACTCATCAGCTCCATCAGTTCTTCGCTTCGCCTTCATTTCCCTATACCGCGCGATGGCCTTATTCCTTTCGTCCTCCATCATGGCCTTCTGCGCCATCGATAGCACACCATCGCGTTTCTTCCCCGTATTACGAGTGTCGTCGTGCCGTACGGCACCCCTCGGAAGCTTCGTGAACTCTGGTGGGGCCTGGGCGATGTCGTTTAGTCGGCGTGGAGCTGAAGAAGATATCGTCTGGAACTCTTTTGGTCTATCTGCGTGTTTTGAGGGTATCGGGGGCGGCGAAGGTGACCGTTCTTCTTCCTTAACGCGTTTTTCCTTGCCCTTCTTTTTAGCGTTCATTTCCGCGGTTCGGACCTTTCGAGCATTGGCTAAGGAGGACTGGACTGCATTTTTGACAAGGGGGCGCATATCATTTTCTATACGCCTACATATAAACGAATTAGTGGAGCGAAGCAAATGATATCGGGACGACTCACTTGTTGAAGTGCTGGAGCGATTCTCCAGGCAAAATTCCAGACGTCTTGGCCTTCTTCTCGCCACGGTCGCCCTTTTCTGTCTTTCTTCTTTTTCCTGGCTTTATCGCATCCGGATCATCCTCTGGAATCCTCTTCCTTGATTTCCACTGCTCACGGACATGGATAGCATTCAAGACGCGAGCAACGGATTTCGGTATAGCTTCGCTTTCCAAGGCTTGCTTTCCTGGCGCCAAGTCCGAACCTCTGGGAAATTTTAGCTCTTCGTTTTGTAAAAGGGACAAGCGACCCTGACATCTGCAGCCTCTGGTTGTCTCTCGTTGATTTCTTCGCTCGTTTGTGAGGCATGATGGTGGAGAGTGTGAAGGCGAAAAAGCTGTGCTCATTGCTTGGCACTAACGGTGTTGGGCTCTCGGACAAATACCACTGGCCTTTTCGGACATACGCCGCAACCTTTGAAAATGCGAGGTTCTGCGTGCTTATCGATAAGAGAGAATCCACGCTTCTCTCCTGCTTCTGTACCTGGCTCCTTATTAATACTGTCCTCACTTGTCCTGTTTCCAATACCCAACGCATGCTTCCTTTGTGATTCTGAGACTTTCTGAATGCTCTAATACCCCTTTGGATCAGTAATATCCAACAAAAATCGGCCTTCTTGACCGTCTCCATACAGTCATACCTGAGAGGATGCTGCCAAACGTGTGGTATGGCACATGGTCCTTATTCTAATCTGCCTTGCCGTTGCTCCGTAACCGGGTTCTATCATACGTTGAGATCGATCTCGTGTGCGGTCTCCTCGTTGCCTGATGTAAAAATATCGCTTCGTATGAGCATAAGACTACTGCAGCCCTCTAGATGCCTAGTTGGCAGAACAATGTCGTTACTTTCCTTTGTTCTCTTTGCTTGCCTATCGGCGAGTGCCTTCGCGTCCCCGGGACAAATTCCCATCGCTGACG
This sequence comes from Desarmillaria ectypa, assembly GCA_030407005.1. Classification (NCBI taxonomy): domain Eukaryota; kingdom Fungi; phylum Basidiomycota; class Agaricomycetes; order Agaricales; family Physalacriaceae; genus Desarmillaria; species Desarmillaria ectypa. Next base: position 353,233 of record JAUDYN010000008.1, read on the forward strand.
GCGTCATCGGAGGCGTTCCCAACACAACTGCTGCCACCCTCAACAAGGTAAAGATAGCAGCAGGGAATGTTACTACAACTGTCGGTCAGCTTCGCGTCACGGAAAACTCGGGCGTTTGCGGTAAGCTTTCCTGGGACCCTTCCTCAATAGTCCAACCATTCTCATCAGACGCTCGGCAGAAACGACGGAGGGCGTCTATTCAGCCTCCGGCTACGGAGATATTGCCGAAAATGAGAGTATCTGGTATGCTGTCTTACGTCGTTCACGTCGCATCCGCTCACGTTCCCGAAAGGTTTTGGTACTTTGCAGCTCGGAACAATCCCGACACGGCACCTCTGGCGCTTTGGTTCAATGGAGGGGTACGTACCATCCTAACCAATTTCCTCTCAATCCTGATTTCTGCCCAGCCGGGAAGCTCGAGTATGATCGGTCTGTTCCAAGAGCTCGGTCCCTGCCGTATAACGAACGACAGTTCGAGCGTAGTACTCAATCCCTACTCTTGGAACACAAACGCGAATCTTTTGTTCATCGATCAACCTGTTGGTGTGGGCTTCTCCCACGGAAACTTAAACGTGGGAACCTCCCAAGAGGCGGCCCATGATGTCTGGACTTTCCTCCAGATCTTTTTCTCAGATTCGAGATTCGCAAACTTGCTGGATCGTGACCTCGCTATTTGGACCGAATCGTAGGTCGTGTCCCACTTCACGTCTGCGTTGTTCCACTGATTACACAATTTAGTTATGGAGGGCATTATGGTCCCACATTTGCAGCGTGACTCTATTCATAACCTTATTTTGTGCTTTCCTGATCACGCCATTCAGATACTTCCTTTCTCAAAATGAGGCTATAGCTGCCGGGACTATCTCAGGCCTGAAATTGAATCTCAAGGTGCTTGGCGTCGGGGACGGGTTAACAGTGGGTCGGCATGATTTACAAATTCTTTACCTGACAACGGCTTCAAAGGATCCTCTATCCCAATACCCAGGCTATATCGCATATGCAGCTTCTAATCCTTACCACACTTTAGTGTCCTCGTCGACCATCTCACGAGCTAACTCGTCATGGTTATCATCCACTGGATGCAAAGCGCAGGTGCACCGACTGCGTTTATATGACATCCTCCATCCTCACCACTATGATAGATCACGTCCTGCTACAACGGCGGTTCCAACTCCGTTTGTTCTCGAGCGCAAAGCTATTGCAATGGCAATATCCTAAGTCCACTGGCGGGAAACTATGATGTGTGTTCCCAGTATAAACTACCATTGCAATCTCACACCACCACCACAGGTCTATTTCATCCTATCACGGAACCCGGACCCGTACCCGCCTGATTTTACGGACTACATCAACTCTGTTGCCAGCAAAATTGGCGCGGAGTCTACCTGGAGTATGTCGAACGATGGCGTGTACTCTAACTTTGCAGCCACGGGTGAGCTGTCGTGCTCCTGCTATCGTCATGAACTCTGTTTGATGTTTTGGATAGGCGATTGGATGAGGAACTCTAGACCAGACTTGGAGACTGTTATTAACGCCGGGGTATGTTTTCTTTGTGGCCAACGGGGCGTCCTTTCTTCTGATAGGGTATTTGCTTAGGTTCGAACAATTGTCTATGTCGGGGATGCTGTAAGTACACAAGCTCTCGATATCGTATCCTGATCTACATCAATATCTAGGACTATATCTTGAACTTTAATGGGATAGAAGCTATGGTACAAACAGAACAGAGCTATTGAAACCTTGCTAATCCTTGCATCGTAGGTGGGCGCGCTCGACACGAAATTCAGCGACATCTTGAAGCAGGAAGAACTGCAAGATTACACTGTCGATGGACAGGTCGCTGGTCTACACAAGAATGCTGGAACGTTTTCCTTTGTTCGAATATATGGTGCAGGGCATGAGGTGCCCGCTTATACGGTGCGGTTCGCTCTTTCTGCTCATTGACGCTATTCTGATACGAAACAGCATGGAACACTGGACTATGGCCAAGCCGCTTTCCAGATGTTTTCGCAGATCATGGACAACGAGTCTTTGTTCTCGACGTAAATCCGAAGGTTGTGTAATGAGACGAGGATGGCGCTCGTGTTAACCTTGAGGGCAATGAATTATTTAACCTTTACAAAAACAAGAACATGTATGTATGTATAGTAAACATTCAGGAGCAGTTGTCGACAAGAATAAGCAGGAAATCCTTACTTAGATGCTTACATCGCGCGCGGTTTCCGTATAAATTACTATAAGGCAAGTTATAACATTACAGACACGTGACTGATCTATCGGAACGGGAATGGTATCCAGCTCAAACTTCAAAGAAACACATCTACTTATTCATCTCTTGCTCCGCCTTGGCCTTTTCGTTCTTAACATTACCTGCAACGAATAGTCAGCGGAGTGAGCAATAAATGAAGCGACTACTCGTACCAGCCATCTCATCGCTTGTGTTGCCGGTCATCGAGCCCATAACGGATTGACCGTATCCCACCACACGATCGGCGGTCGCCTTGGCGTATCCCTGGACCTTGGCAGCGGTGGTCTCTGCTTCGCCCTCGGCGTGCTCCTTCTTGCCATCACAAGACATGGAGTCAGATCCAATGGCGTTACCGACCTAAGACCAACGTTAGCAAACCGCTCGGGTGAGCACGGAAGAAAAACGTGTGTCGGGCCAACATACAGTCTCTTTCATGGTGCCCTTGGCAGACTGGAACTGGCCATTGGCCTTACTGCAGAAATAACGGGTAAATGACGCGTCCGACGCGCTCGACGACGACGACGACGAACCTGGAGTCGCCGGACATCATGTTGGAGATCGAGCTGGACATGGTGAACTTGAGCGAGTTTAAATTGGGTGAAGAGGATGATTGTGGAAGTGGGAGGAAGAGAAGTGAGGGACTATGAATGCGAACCTGCCCTCCTTATATACCCTGGAGAGTTTGGTCCGTATCCTGGTCAAAATATGATCTTCCCGATCCTATAGAGCGAGCGCTTAATTTAGACATAAATGATGCAGGCCGACGTCATTTCATTAGAGAACTAAAAATAGGTGCCTCGCAAGGTCTCACGTACCGCCACTTCCAGGTTCGGAGCTGGTCGGTGTGGTCCCTTGAAGTTTATTTGTGTGATGATGGCCTGAGGATATCTACTGAATCAGTTTTCTTTGCCTCCATCTCCGCGAAGATTCCTATACTGTATTTCCTTCTTTTCTCTCATCAACGTGGGTAATTGATTCAATATGGAATGCCAATCAAAACGGACGAATGCTCACCCGCTCACACCCCGTTTGATGCAAGAGACCTCAGTAAAGAACCACCGTGGGCTTTTTCTCTTCGGTGGGTTTTGCGTCTAAGGCTCGGAACCTGAACGTTTCTTTAGTGCAGGAAACTCAGTTCCTTACTATTTGTAACTTTACACTTTCCTGCAGCTGTTCCCACGCGAGATTACTTGGCCTGTCGAAAGGGGAATGAGTGGGTCAAGTCACCCAATCGGCCTGACTCTATGTATAATGCTCGCTTCTTCTCCTTTGTCTTCGGTATCGTCGTCATGTTCACCATTAACATGAGTAGGTCGCTTTTTAAGTTCATTTCCTGGGTCAAACTAAGGGAGGGCGAGAAGCAAGAGGTGCCATCATCGACTTCTAAAGTATTCTGTCCCTGGTAAGTTAGTCATAATATCTCCCAGTTTCATAGTGAGTATAGTAATACTTGTGCAATATTAATGTTGTTTACAGCCGGTAAGTAACAAAGAGGTTGAACTCTATGAAAAGGAACGATAAAAATACAGACATGTGCTAATAAAAGTAGGCAACAAAAGGGAGTGAATGTGCTATGTGGTACGGCGAGCTCATCCCAAGCCGAGAACGAAATTACATGTGTATATTTTCGCGGAAGCTACGGCAATTAATGGTATATAGCTGAATATAAACATGATTCAAGGGTCGTGTTTGACTAGTTGATAGTCCGACGCGCATTCCTGGCATACCACAAAACAGTGAGGGGTCATAAATACCAAGATATATCGCAAGACCTGACCTATAGGTCCGACCTCCACAACAACTCGGGACCGACTTCCTCATCAATTCTATACATCCCGTCCATGTACGTGATCACCGTCCTTTCAAACTCATGCACAAAAACCACCATCGCTACTGTCGGACAGTATAAGCGTAATTCGCTCGCGAGTGCCCTAAACGCCGCCAGGGTCGACGGAACTGGCTGCCACCCAGACACCTCCACCTCGATGCAGTCAAGCCTCGGAAGCCTCATGAGCATCCCATAAAATTGTAACCTCTTCATCGAATACAAATGTAACCGTCAAAAAACGAAACTCAAAGGGCGAAAGAGGTCCTGACCTCTCGGCCAGCTATGGGCAAAGCTAGAGTGCCTAAATATCGAAGCTGATGCGATGCCGTGGACATGCTGACAATAGTGCTGAGTAGCTCGACCGAGAACGACTCGGCATACGTCGAATCTGCTATATCCAACGAGCGGAGTTGGGCGGTAGATAATTGGATTTTAGAAAACAAATTCGTCATTTCGATTCTCTTCGCGTCGGGGTCTGAGCGTGAGAAACACGTTTTAAGACGTATGAGAGGGCGTCGAGGCGCCAGGGCGGCAGCGGCCTCGGTGAAAGTGCATTCTAGAGTAGCCAATTTCGGAAGCGAGTTGGCAGAGAGAGGGGAGGTAGTGGATGGTGGAGCGACAGACGCATCCATGAGAGAGTCATTGTAGTCTATGATGTACAGATCGTCGAGATCCACTTGGGTCTCTAAGAACTTGACAAGATGCACGTCCCAGTTGAGATCACAATGGAAGCTCCGGAGATGAAATGGACAGTTGTCGAGAATCCAGGTGTTTGATGATGGAACGTCATGGCCAATATGAATATTGAGATACCGTAGCCGCGAAAGTTTTCGGAATGCGAGAGAGATGGTCGTCCAGTACCCCTGCGGAAGCACTTGGTCTTGTGAGAATGTCACTTCCTCCTCCTCCTCCTCTTCACTTCCATTCTCTGAGGACGATCCAGCATGCAAGGTGAGGGCATCCACATACGCAGCGACGCGCGGTTGATTCGTTAGAGTGGCACAAAGAATCATCGTCGTTTCGACATCCTGCATGTACAACGTGTTATAAAGGGCACGTTCCGCGGCATACTGAAAACCTTTCGAGACCCTGCACAAAGCCACTACATCAGCACGACTTCCAACATTTTTAACTATGTTGCGATAAGCTTCCAATGACAAGCACATGCACTGACGAGCATAACCTATTAAAGAAAAAATTAGCATCAGACAGTGAAAAAAACGCGTGCAACTCACGGTCTCCCGGTACGGGAGTGGACTTTGGAATGAACGAGAGTTGAATAAAATTCTGCAGAGTGTAGAGGAACAAAAACGCGAAAGACTCAAGGACTGGAGCCGCCCAGAGTCGGCCATCAATGGAACAACGCGAAGCATACGGCGAGAACTCACCCGGAATAAACTGTAGTGAAATCGTTATGAGGAGATAAAGAACGTAGGTTATTAGTCTCCGCGTTGTGGGACAATGTTGTAATCGGAAATATATCACCTCACGGGCTATGATAGACCCTTCATTTATAGGTTCTATCACCGTGGAAAACAACGCGGAGGCATTTCGGAACCTAGGGGGAGATCTCCGGGGACGCGTTTTAGTTCCGTAAAAATTCACATCCCTATCTCTGCTTCAATGAGTAAACGCTAAAAGCCCATGGGATATGTATCCCCTGCTGATGAAAATCGAAGACCATCAGGTACTAGTTACTCGACCACGCGAAAACCATGTGGGACTAAAATCGGCATTCTCGGTCTGGGTTTCTTGACGACGACGACGACCAACAGGCATGTCGCCATTGTATCAGCTTTCCAGAGGTGTCGAAGAGGACGCCGGCGGTTATAGAGAGGCGAACTCAGAAAGCTGGACAGTCGAAGTGGGAAGATGCTTCCTGAAAGGCTGCACGGTTACTCATGATCCGCAGGCATCCGGAGTGGACGTGAACAGTAGACATGTCCTGTCCGTATACAGCCTAAGCAGGATATTGGGATACGTACGTTCCGCAGCGTGACCAAAACTATGCAGTCAGAACTTAGAATCTCGGGGGAATTGGCGGCTCCAGGCGCAAGGACCGGTGCACAATAAGGCAGAAGCAGGCGGGACCATTGTCAGATGCGCCACTTCTCGTACACAGTCTCCCGGTCCCAATTTGCGTGCTTAAAAAGCGCTGGACTTTCCCAGAGGTGTGCGAGAGTACGGGCAGCAGCCATCCTCATCTAATATCGTTTCAATGTTGACAAGCTAGATATGAGAGAAACTACTTAGGATAAATTGACATGTTTCCGCACAGCCTCAATCTAATGAGGAAAGAGCACGCACGAGAGACAAAGCAGATTGACAATAGACAACAACTTCCATGTTCAGATTGACAACAGAAATCTGGGGTACTTCGGTAAAGAATAGAAACCGAGAAGGGAGCTTGAATTATATGCACGCGGGAAAGGTTCTGGACCACTTTGACAATTATCATCATCAGGTGAAGCGACTGAATTGAAGTACATCGAGTTCTCTATTTATCAACTCTGGGTTGTCCAGGGTTAGACGCTGTCGAAGACCAGAGCACGACCGCATACTTTGAGATTGAAAAGTCCAGACCCATGGTATCTTATTAATATACAAAGAGACAGATATACTAGGCACCGCCATGTGAGATCCCTACACCAATGATGTCAATAGAATTGTTACTCACTGATACACTACTCTAGTTTTTCCAACTCCTCCAACCTCGACAGCACAACATCTTTGCTAGTCTCTTCAATCTCTCCGGCCAGGAATATCTCATCAAGTATGGCATACACCTGCACGTTTTGAGGGGCTGAATGCGGCGACGTTATGGGTGGGTACACACCTTGTAGAAATTGAACACGAGGTCGAGTTCGCACACATTATCAAAAAATGAATCTGAAAGGTGCTTTCAGAGTCGCTGCATAAGCCCTGGCAGCGAGCCACGTACCCAGAACTTCAACAAAGAGGTGTATCGCTTCCAGATATGCTAGCTCGTTGTCGTTGGCGTCCACACAGACACAGAAGAACAGTCCAGCATAACGACGATAAACAATCTTGTAATTTCGGAACTATTCGAGAGCGTCTGAGTACAGTTCGACCAAAGGGTAGTACAAAGAGCCCTACCTCTACAAAGTTCGATTGGTACTTCTGGTCCCTAGGTGCCACGAGCCTGTGGACATCGCCGCGTAATCTGACCTACACATTGAGGTTGGAGCTTGCGAGTCCGTCCAAGGGCAGCGCACTGACCTTTTCATCATCGTCGTACGGGACATACCACTTCGATAAACGAGTCTTTCCTTGACGATTCTAGGTGCGATGAGTGCGAGAAATGTGTCGCAGAAGGATGCCATACTTGTACAAGAATGAACCTGATCATGACGGTGAAACGTCAAGCGGAAATATTCGTTCCGGCCCTGAATCAAGTCTTTTGCACAGCCACGGTCGGCCCCTTTGCCATTCAATATTCAAGTTTCTATCGAGGATGTCGTCCTAATAGTCCGCTCTTCCGACACATATACCTCTCCTTGATCCTAGCCCTAGGCTCTAGACCATTCTTTGATTCTACCTGGATACTAATTTTTTGAGGACCTCCGCTTGCCTACTATCACGGAGATATCGGCAGTCAAATATCTCCCACAGCAACCTTATTAACACCCAAAAGATGCCATTGATATCGAGCCATATTTTCAGCTCATGGTGCAACCTCCTGCTTGCCTTATACTCCGTTCAATGCCATTATATAAACTTCTTCTGTCCCAACATGGAGCAGCCATTGACCCTACTTAGTATCTACAACGCTCGACGAATCTTTCGCTAAAACAGTGATTACATTGACCTTCCAAGCTGTTAATGAGCACGAATAGTGCATCCTTTTGAAGATCATAGCAAAGCTCCAGTCGATGGAGAACGGCACAAATCAGGGTGCCCCTCACGCTTTTGCAGAGCATATCTGTCGCTCGGAAAAAGGAAGGAAATATATCTCGCAGTCACCGATAGTGATTATGGGCTACTGGCGACAGGCTTGATGCTGCGGCCTTCACCGAGTCCGAATTGATGGCTCTCTCTTTGAAATGCATCAAACATCGGTGATATGGACTGCCTTCACTTTCTTGCGAGTAAGATACTTTGAAGACGTTCACATCCTTTCCTATTTTCCCTTCCCTTGTCGCTTGCAGACCTTAGATCTTGTTCAGGCACGGCTTCTCCCTACAAGCATGATTAAATCCATACGGGCCCTCAATAATTCCACACTGTTAGACTTCCTTGCTATCATACCCTAAAAGAAGTGTTCTTTCTAAAGAGGACCCACTCCCAATCTCGTATTCACAGCCTATCTCCGAGTACTATCTCCTGAACAGGTCTTCTTAACATTCATAACTTCTGGATATCGACTCACCATTTGGGGACATCTTCGAGGGGTCTTCTAAAGCGTGCGTATTGATTCAACCTGCGACTTCTACACGTGGAAATTTCAGCGACAACTGCCAACCAAAGCTGGCAGCTACGTTGCTGCCCGTGATAATTGAGGTATGATTTCGAGAGGAATATTACTTCCGATTGTTCCAGCAGTATTCCTAAACGGCGTTAAGGAACGGACCGATTGGGCCCAGGCGAATTCCTAGTTTTTTTGATATATTGGCATCTGAAATTGGACTTTCATGGCTTGAGGTAATCGGAGAAAGGACTACAATGAGTACTCATCAAATATTATTCTGGGGTTAAATTTTTTCACCATCCTTAACCAGGCACAATCAATTAATTGCTTGGGTTCATATCTGGATTTATTGACTCAGGTTCCTTCTGGCTTGAAACACGATGATTGAAACACGAGCTTGGGGTATCAATAGACATCACAAATAGAAATAGGCATGACGAAATGTATAGTATGGTGAGGTTTGTTCACATGACGCCAATAATCTCTCCAACGATGCTCTTGAAAGTACCATTCGGGTCAAACCGCTTCCTGACCTCTGCAAATCGGGACAAGCTCTGTACATGCGTCAGTACCAGTATGAATTAGGTTCAGCAGGCTCACATCCTGATCGAGATTCCTCAAAGCCTGTTCAAATATCGAACGAGTATTCTTGGTCCAATGCGGACGGACTGGGAACTGACGAAACATGAGTATCATCTTCGACGAGATCAAGAAGAGTCGTCGCACTTCATTAATAAGCGTAGCAGCCAGGTTCGCATACCTGTCAACGGTATATTAGCTCAAGACAATGGAATGAAGAAATCGCCTACCATTCCTCGTTATAGCGATGGTGGTCACCCAAGGTTGGCCGGAAGGTTGGGAAGTCAAACATAATGGCACCCTGTGTACTCTTCAGCTGTGAAGCCGGAAGTTCAACTAAACACCCACCTTCGACCAGTCACCCGGAACTTCACCGACACGTTCTGTTGTCTGACCGAGAAAGCTATCGAATGGTTTTCCAAACTGTAACCAACGATATCGGAGCCCATACAGCATCTGATGATCAGAAAGCTTACTTTGATGTTGATACCACTGAATACAAAGATTTAGTCAAGTCGTACTAACGCAAAGCATAGTGAGATATTTACCTTCGATACGTCGAAGTTACGGCTTTGCCATCAGCCGCTGACTGATCGAACAGTTCACGAACGCGCTTCAGGAGCTGATTGGCTTGGGTAACAGGGACCGCGAATTCTAAAGTCAGACCGTGCAGGCCGTAATCCCACTCCGTCTTCTGATTTGGATACAAGCCCCCGATAAGGACGTCATAAGCCGTTCCATAAACAGGCCAGCTTAAAAGAGGTACATCGTATGTTTTCTCTACAGAATGGTCAGCGCCTGAAGCGATTTTAGTGACAATGACCACCCACCATGAAAGTTTGGAGCTGTCCAGATGGCGTACAACACGCTCTCACTGAAAAAGTTGGGAAGGCTGAGGTTTTGGCCAGCGTTGAGTAGGGTAAGTGCAAGGCTTGCTTCGATCTGGGTCAGAGAAAAGGTTGACTAAGATAGGATGAGATACAGGAACTACACTCCAACCGAGATAACCAACCTGAAAGGCGTCTCCTGGCTGATCGATATCAACGACGCCATACGTTCGAAGATGGAACTTTTTCAACCCTATCGATACCAAAAGATGTTGGTACCGCGGCAACAGTTAGATGAAGACGCGATACCTGGCCACCACTGCATTTGTGTCAGCGCCGATCCTGTTTCACAAGGTAAACAAGACAAACCCAGTAGTTTGCAGTCACATAGGGAGAAATTTGGGCGTATATATCCCCGTTCAAGACGTCGTCCTCGTCTAAGATGGTCTGATTCGCATATACTTTGTAATCTGAGACGACCGCGATCTCCACTCGAGCGATGACTCCGAGCAATCCGAGAGATGTGGTGGCGGCCAGCCAGGTATCGTTAGTTTGGTCCTTCTCAAGATGGACAAGGTCACCTATTCAATAATATGGTCAGCGCCGTCACCTACCGAGCTAACTTTAAATAGGAACCATGTCCATTGATGATATCTAAGGCCACCGCAGCACTAGACACCTGAGAGTCTTCACGTAAGGAGGATCGGTGGGCGCCCATAGCAATGGCGCCGGCTATTAAAACATAAGAACGTCACCGGAATAGATCGAGGCTGAATGAACTCCCACCGATGGTAATGTTCCAATTCACTGCAGAAGATGTAGATAAAAACCACCGAGACTTTAGTACGGAACACAGGACTAACCAAGAGTATATCCCAGTGCCGCACCGCGTTCATGTAGCCATTCCGCCCTACGAGGGGGTTATAGTAAGAAGAATGTGGTCCAATGTTAGACTCACAATTGTGGAAACGTGACGCCGGCCTCGACAACCACACTTCCGACACCATCTGTTAACTGGAGATCAGAGATGCCGTTAACAGCGTCGGTTTTAATAATAATTGTCGTAGGGTCGTCTGAACACATTGTATCATCTAGCACCGAAATGAATTCTCAGAAGAAAGACCTCATTGTGACGCCAGTAAGTGGGACGCACACCACATATGTCCATTCTATGAAACTGGGGAATAGTGAAATCTAGATTGTCAAAGCAAGCCAACTTACGCCACTCGCTCGCACCGGAACGCCGTTAGCACTGGCATTCTTGACAATGTTGATCATCTCATCAACCGTCGAAGGCCGGTAGACTTGTGAAACAGCATTGCAAGCGGGAAACCCGGGTCCATCGAAGGTATTGTAAGGCTCAGCTAGTGCGAGAGATAAATTTTTGGGGGAAGGAGGTGCAGAGAATACGGCAACGTTACCAGCGACCAAGGAGAGAAGGGAGAGGGTGAAAATATGCTTCAGGCTCAGCATTGTCGGACACAGGAATGCGAGACAATTGACAAGGCTGTTAAATGGCCTCTTTGCTGCTATGACACATGATACCAAGGACATCTGTCTGTATTCCCGAGGAACCGCTGCATGCTCTGGTGAGGATCAACTGGTCTATGAGCATGTGGTTAACTGAATTGTTACGAAAGGCCGCGTGAAGGTGTCGACTGGACGATGAATCACTTTCCTCTGGCTGCTTGGTCCGTCCTGGCTCATTGCAGCTAGACAAAGAAGAGAGAACTGTGCATCGCCAATAGAGCGGCAGAGACGAGAGAAACCTGCTGCCTGTCTAGTTGAAGCATGGAAACAGGGTGCTTTGAGACTGTAGTGCTCCGCGGGTACCTTGTGATCAGTCACAGAATCACAGGGTTTCCCCCAGCTGGCAGGCATATTACAAGAAGCCTCGCAGATGGTTCGAAATGTGTACCTGCTGTTCCATTAACCTGGGATATTAATGAGATGGTTGTTACTTGTTTTTCTCGCACAATATGACTACTCCCGTGATGCTGACTTTGATGATCAGATTCTGTATTGAAAAGGTCCCGAAAAACGTGGGATGTCTTTGGTCCTTTATTGTATCGTTCGTGACTTGAAAGAAGAACGGGGCTGCAGTTTCGTACGCAAGTACTCTTCCAGGTCTCATTGCTGTATCTTGATGAACGGTTCAGTTCAACAAAGTTGAAGAACCAGATTCGGATTGAGATGAGAAAAGCGGTACAGTGGCTGTGCTGTCGCTGCCTAAACGGGAATTCAGGCAATGCCGGCCACGACACACGCTTAGTTTCCGACCACCAGGACAAATTGCCGAAAGTATGGCAGAGCCAACAAAACAGGAAACAGAGCAGGTATTCAAGGTCCTTAGAGCGCAGAAAGGCAACAAGGTCCGTTAAGATTGTCAGATACGATGCCAGGAGTTGACTGAGAAATAGGCTTGCTTTGACTGCAATGCGCGTAACCCGACATGGTCCAGCGTTACTTTTGCCGTATATCTGTTTAGATTGCTCCAGCAACCACAGAAATATGGGCGTACATATTTCGTTCGTTCGGTGCGGTTCTCTTCGTATCAGGAGCCGTAAGCGACCGCTGATGGCCGGCCTAGGTCGACGAACCTCGATTCGTGGCAGCTAGCGCAGCTTAGGAACATGAAAGTAGGAGGAAATGCATTTGCGACGGAATTCTTCACAAAGCACGGCGGCGCGTCCCTCTTGAACGATGCTGATTCCAAGAAAAAATACTCGAGTCGCGTCGCAGAGCTGTATAAAGAGGAGTTGGCGAAGCGGGTGAAGGACGATATTGCTAGGTTCGAGGCCTTTCAAAAGTACAGACTATTGTCGCTCACTCAGGAGCAGATTTCCGCATGGGATCGTCGTCGATGGCGTCGAAAATGCTGCTACCTCCACGCCGAAAGAGCAGACAGAGGATGATTTTTTCGAATCATGGTCGAAGCCTTCAACACCCAGGCCATCTGCACCTACCACACCCAGAGTTTCCACACCACCTATCATCGGTCGTACGCCTTCTCCTGCACAACCAGTACCAGTGGCGAGTTCATCTGCTCCTCGAACAATCACGTCATCTGCTGCCAGTCGCACCAATAAATTAGGCAGCTCCCGACTCAACTCTGCATCGTCCACGTCCTCTGCTTCATCTGCTGCGAAAAAGTCCAAACTTGGACTTGGAGCTTCCAAAGCGAAACCGGTCGATTTCGCTGAAGCAGAACGGAAGGCCCTCGAAGAGGCGGAAAGAATCAAGCAGCTTGGTTATGACCGGCAGCGAGAAGAAGAAGAAGAAAAAGCTAGGAAAGAAGCTGCCGTTGCTAAAACTGCCCTGGAGATAGGCCCCAAGAAGGGGACTGGTTCTACCACCACTACAATGAAGAAGCCCAACCCTGCAGCGGAAGCGCAGAAGGCTGCAGTTTTCCCAAGACTTGGTTTTGGTGCCGTGCCTGGTACGGCCGCTGCAAGTCTCACTGCTGCTGCCGACTCCTCACGACCCAGTACCGCTTCGCTTGCTGACGACTCTCCCACCACTGCCCGTGATAAGTTTGGGAATCAAAAAGCGATTTCTTCTGATATGTTTTTTGGGCGGAACTCGTATGATCCGGCGGTCGTCAGCGAAGCCCAGACGCGGTTGCAGTCCTTCCAAGGTGCGACGTCTATCTCGTCGAACCAGTATTTTGGCCGTGAAGATGAAGAGGATATGGGTATGGGTCGGAGGGGTGATGAAGGACTACTCGGAGATGGTAGTCTCGCGGGCCTAGAAGTCGCCGCGCGTGATGCTCTCAACCGTGTTCTAGCAAATCCCGACGTGCAAAATGTCGGTGAGAGCATCCGAACGGGTGCTCTGAAGGTACGGAACCTCGTTCCCTGAGTAAGCGTTCTATTGTATCTGATGCTTATGTTTGCCAGCTGTCCGATTACTTAGCTCAAATGTCTGAGAGAGGCTGAATGGAGTTGTTGTTGCGTGCTTCGTATTTTCCTTTTGGATGGTCTTATTACGCATTTGCATCACTCATACGATGGAAATGTCAGCGTCAATGAATACATGTCTCCTGGACCTGGTCAGCATTTAAAACATCTTGCTGTGTTCGATAGGACTACCTCATTGAATGCGAGGAGCGGATCTCGAGTACATTAACCTCCACCTCGTCTACCTCGCTCGAGTCTTGGCGTCCGTGTCAGTGCGAGTCATGGCCTCGTGTTGAGAAAATTCGAATTCTATCCTGCGTGAAACCATGTCTTTTGATTGGTCTTTGCAGGCTGCCGAACGAATCTGCAGGAGAACCGGCCAGAATGTGCGAGCGTAATGTACGCAGAGTGCGTCGCCATTGTTCTGGTTGCTGTCAAAGCCAACGTGTTTTCCGTTCAACGTCAAAATCTCCGCTGAGCCTATTTCCTGGATAACAATGAACTTGTTCCTTTCAGACGCGTCGAGGTATTTCCTGACAGCCGTGGTATCATTGAACGTACTGCCTTGATAAGGATGGCGAGGTCCGGCCTTACGCCTGGAGCCGTGTCTACAGTCACCAATTTTTGCAACTTACGAGCTCATCCTAAGGGGCACCAGCTAAACAATCCCAATGCACGCCTGTATTTGCACACAATAACTTTATCTCAAGGTATCACGATGCGAGAACGTGATTGTGGGGTTCGTGTCCTTCTGCTTCCTAGTGTTTTGTGGAGTTCAAATTAACTCATCCCGTTGTTATATTCTTCAGGGTAGATGCTACCGCTTACCCAAAAGGTATTTTCAAAGAGCCGCAGTGGTGGACTCTGAAATCTTTCACGGCATCGTTGATAAGGACGTGGAATTTCATCTTTGACTTCCCCCCTCTTCCCCCTCCAAGTGCTTAATCTATTACTGCCGCAATTATCAGTAAGGCGTGTTTTTCGACCGTCTTTGTCGTCGGTGAACAGTAATAAATTCGATGATGATATCCACATGTTTACTTCATGTAGTTCGAGAACGGCGGCTGGCTCTAGAAAACTCTCTGGGCTCTCATTGGCGATTCAGTCAAGGTCCTAGCGGAGTCTGGTGTGGAGTGGCCACGTGGTCGAACCTTCCTTCGAGCGTCCTAGGTCTCGACGTAGAGCTCTGCTGCGTCGCCACAAACGATATGGCCATCTCAAACTCCGAAACCTTCAAGTTCCGTAGGTCTTTCCCCAGCTTCATCCTTTACCCCCGGCTCAGTATCGTCCGTACAAGTTCTCTCTGATGTAACATGCAAGCCAATAACAAGGCAGCAAACAATACCGTTACGCCATTCCGTGCTTTGGCCTGAAGAAAATGCCATCAAAGTCATACTCCCGGAAGACGAACTAGGTTGGCATTTTGGTGCCTTCATACCGTCCCGTATAGAACCTATTGCCGTCATCTCCCTTTTCTCTGAATCGGTTCCCATGAATCCCATCGGTAGTACTCTGGATCGGCTCGCTACCGATGTCCCTGAAAAGGGCGTGGCTACACGATTCCGAAAATTTGCTTGCGATCCTTTGTTTCAAGGATGCGGAATCGGAACGAAACTGCTGACATACGTGTTTCAGTTCGCGCGCTTAAAATTGCATGCGAGGGTGGTATGGTGTGATGCAAGGGTGTCTGCATCCACTTGGTATAGGAAGCGGTCGATGGTTTCATTTGGGGATTCGTTTTTTAAGGGAGCTGTGGAGTATGTTCGCATGAGAATTGATCTTGAACCGCTGACACCTTGAACGAGAAACCCTAAGTGAGTCTGATACCGATGTGATCTGGGTCCTTTTGCTGATATAAAACGGTTAACCAAAGCGCGGCTAATTTTTTTTGTCATGGTTTCTCAAAAACCAGCTGTTCAATATTTTGTTAACCACATGGAACCTTGTGAAATGTATAGCCTCGCGACTATCTTCTAAAAGCCGAGCCGCTTGGCTTCGTATTTTCTCAAATTCATCGATATTGCATTTTGTTTTTATTTTTCTATCGAAGCTTGTTAGCCAACCGTACTGTCTTTTATCTCGGAATCCGGGATCTTCGTACTTCTACGCCATGACCTGAAAGGCGAATTCGGTCCGTTCTTTGTTTTTCAGTACATGTCTGAGCCTTATCACTGTGACAGACCGGCATTAGTAAATAATACCTGCTATGGCCCTATCAGCTGTGAATGATATGGCAGTTTTTCC
Organism: Desarmillaria ectypa; assembly: GCA_030407005.1. NCBI lineage: Eukaryota > Fungi > Basidiomycota > Agaricomycetes > Agaricales > Physalacriaceae > Desarmillaria > Desarmillaria ectypa. The sequence goes on from JAUDYN010000008.1 coordinate 369,287, forward strand.
TGACCCAAACCGGCACGAAAGGATCAATACGGTGCGAACCGCTTGGTGCAATCAGACAAATACCGTTGTGCGGTCAATTACAAGTTTTCACGTGCTGCCCTGGAGGATTCGCGTGTCTAGGACTTCCTTCATGTTCACGAATCCTATAGGCCATGATCGTCATGTATGACCTCGAGAGAGACAAAAATGGAATGCCATCTCCTCATAATCCCGGACATTAATCTCGTAGGCTGTTGGTATTTCAATCTGTTTGGTTGCTATCGGCCGACCTCCGGTGGTACCAGCGGCGGATTGATAGAAATTTTTTATATCCGCTGATTGTACATTGTGTACTCGGTTGGGAGGTTCGGTGGCCTTTCGGGGATCTTGACTCGGTTCGGATAGGTTAATGTATAGAATAACAAACCATCTGCTGGTATAAAGAGATCCACATTTGCGATTCTTGTCATCCAGCACCTCTTTTTCCCTCCCTCATCCCTACTCTCCACGTAGCTACTGTCTTCTCTTCGTTGGCCCCTCTCTTTGTCGGGGTACCAGTGAATACTTGTACGTGCAGTCAGCGTATCAGGTAGCTGAAGTTCCCTGAACAACCTCCTATTCGTGTCCTTCCTACTATTCTGCTATACTCCCCGTGGATGCTGAGCGACCGTCGTTCATCACCCCCATTTAACTATTTTCTATGAAACACAGACCGTCTAAATGTCTCCTGGCTTCTTTTCTGCCGAAGATGAGCGGGCTTTGTTCATAGCCAAAATAGTTGTGGGAGTCATTGCTTCGATGGTCCTCACGTACACACGATTTAATCCTAGGTGCATCGGAATTTTTGTTCCAGGCGCGAACATGTTCCATCATTTGTAGTTCAATGATGTCACAGTCGTTAAAGTGAAGAAAAACTCAGATTTTTTGTTCAAATGCATCATACAAGGAGTCGTAAATACGGACAGCAACGAATCCGACGCGAACTCCACGGATCAAGTTCTGAGGAATCCAGTATCATAAGTTGTCAAATACGAGCTAAAATCCCACACTCGACAACTTCAATCGATTGTCAGCAGATTTAGCAATGACAGTACATAATACATTCTACTTTCCGTTCAAAATCATGCGCCCAGATGTAGGTGTTATTTTTAGCGCCCTAACAAAGCAAGAATTGCCTTTTAAGGGTATAGCAGGGACGAATTCTCGTTCTGATTACGTTCTAGCTCTAGGATCGCAGAGGATCGTCAGGTTGAGAGTTTGCCGACTCTGACGTCGAGCCAGTGTGCCTGATCGCTTCCACGGTATTCTAACAAGTTTCTTGAAATTGAGAACCAAAGCCAGTTCCCAGCAACTTCCTTGCAACAAATATTTAGCACAACCGTCATGTTCCTCTGACCGCAAACGGAGGCTCCGAGACAAGCCAGTAGTGAGCCACGAGCCCGAGAGGGCTTATCATAGGATAAGCTAAGGTAGCAGAGATAGAGACCTTAGGCCATTCATTTACACATGTACAAACACTGAGGCTCGATCCCTAGGTGAAGTATTGTTCGACGCTTTATCAGGGCATTTCTTTCTTGCTCACTGGCTTTCTACTATCGTTTCTTTTTTTATTGACCCACCCACCTATGCCCTTCAATGTTTGATGTTGCCGGATTCGGTCCTTCCGCTCTCTGGTTCATCGAGCGCTCCAGACTTGAGACTTCGCGACGGTATCCTGACTCCAGGACCCTACAAGTCGGCCTCGATTCTCACGCCACTTTCTCCTTCAGCCGATTGACTCCCATTCGCGAAGTTCAAGTCTTAGACAACCCACCATATACAGTAGTATCTGGTGTACATTATATATTCCCCCTTCCTCTCAGGCGATACTTGGCTTATCCATAGCACCCGTTCGAAGGCAGGAGACATGAAAATTTCTACAAGGTTAAGGTATTGAAACAGGAAACCGCAGACGCAGCAACCTACGGTCTCTATTTGTGCTCACAGATCTAAGCTCATGTACAGACTCGCGCCGACAGGTTGGTAGCTTTTTAGTACCCTGCAATGTGATCTCTCTGGAGCCTAGCACAAGAAGTAATCATTGTGACTCCCAAACAGTGAACGAAATAATCTCTGTGTCAAATGACACAGCTCACGGACCTAAGAGATAACGGTGGAACAACTCCCGAAGCTACTATCGAATGTTCTAAAATAGTTCAGGATTCGACTCGCATAATCCGGATATTGGAATGACACTATGATCAGAAGCACACAAGTCAGGGACGCCTTGGCTTAGTAACATCATCAGTCTGACCCCCAGCGAAGTTTGTCTCAAAGACAGAGATATACTATTTTTGGCATGGAAGGGAACGTAATGAGCCTATGATGAGCCTATGAGAAAGGCATCACTCAGTTCGACATTTATTGGATAAGCTTTACAGTTTTGCCGGATGTTGCGAAGGTCCGGTGTCCATGACATGTTTTGTCTTTTAGAACCGTACCAAGGCGGTCTGGACAATGAGGGTATCAGAATTTACGGCACACGTATACAGATAGTCCAAACTAGTGCCAAAAAAACAAGAAGACTTGAATCTCGTTATCATTAGCGTCGAGAATCTCGAGCGGAGCTGTATTCCATGGCGTGGAAAGGCTATAGATGTCCCTCACGACTCATTAATATTCCATGGTATCACTATTAAATGTGATGAGAGTAAAAGTGCTTGAAGAAGGAGACGACTAGATGAGCCGACGTAATAAAGTACTGTTTAGTGTGTGCGTCGCAAAGCCGTTGGGGAGCGTTCAGTGCTTTTCCGGGTGCTTACGTGCTGCGGCCGCGGAAAAATAGTTATGTCATTACTATTTGTCTATAGCCTCTAATCCCCGAGTCTCTTGGCAAAATAAGGGTTCTTGATCCATCTGCATCAGTCAGCGTCCACAACAAGCGCGCGCTCACTGAGGGTCCTGGATGTATCCGATGCAATGGACGTTTTCTTGGGTCCGTCTACCTCCAAAAGACGCGTCAAAAAGTTTCTGTCACCGCCTTTTGTAGACATATTGTGTCACGCAGTTCAAATTTTGGACTTGCGCTTCAAAATCAGTGCCTTGATTTTGTTGCTATACCGAATGAGTGGGAGGTACGCGTAAGTACATGCCGTGGACAAAATCTGACGAATCAAACACTTATTCAGACGTTTCACTCTCCTTAGGCTCTTTGCTATGTCAGACTATGCCATTATAGTCAGGGCGGGTTGCTTCGGAACGTGGTAATATAGGGGCGGCATCTACGGCGCCCACGTAAACGGATTTCATCAATTTATCCGCTTATCCAGCCAGTCTCAGAAACTGGAGATTCCGGGAAATTTCGATGACGCCCTGGAAGGGGGACGCGTATCGAGCCGATGTCATCTTGGTTACAATATATATTTATGGCACCCTCGCTGTTAAATTATCCCCATCATCTTCCCTCCCCCCAGAGTTCATACGATGTCCGGGGAAGTGATTCAATTGCCTTCCTACGGGGAGGCCGCCATTTCTCATGTGGATGTTAACTACTTCAATCCTGATGGCGAAGAAGGGCTGCGTAGAACCATTAGTCGCATGTCGGCGGCAACGCAAGGTATCGAACAAGTGGGATCTTCAGATACACTCGACGCTTTTAATTTACGAAAAGTTTTGGAACAAGTGGCTGAACAGTATGTCAATTTCCCCTTGGGTGTGGAGCTGTATTCACCAATCTTCTTTTAGGCGTGAAAAAGCGAACATAAAGTCACGAGAATTGGGGGTCATGTTCGAAAATTTACGAGTTGTTGGACTCGGTGCCACCGCCTCGTATCAGCCAACTTTGGGTTCCACTCTAAATCCTTTGGGAATTGTGGAAGGCATCCAGGCCGCACGACATCCTCATACGCGCGACATTCTATCAGGTTTCGAAGGTGTTGTGAATCCGGGTGAAATGCTGTGTACGCCTTGTGTTTTATCCTGGGCGGGCTTGCTAATATCTCCATTCTTAGTGGTATTGGGACGCCCCGGATCAGGATGCACGACCCTGCTCAAGACTCTGGCCAATCAACGGGGTGAATATCACGCTTTCGAGGGCGACGTTCATTTCGACTCTCTTAGCCATCGCGATATCTTCAATAATTATCGCGGTGACGCCGTTTACTGTCCCGAAGACGATGTGCATTTCCCTACCCTCACTGTCGAACAGACAATTAAGTTTGCTGCTAAATTGCGTGCACCCCACCTTCGTCTGGGATATTCTCGAGAGGATTACGCCGAACACATTACTGAACTATTGACCACCATCTTTGGTTTGAAACACGCGAGAAAAACTCTTGTCGGCGATGCTGCTATTCGTGGCGTATCTGGCGGGGAGAAAAAACGCGTATCAATCGCGGAGGTTCTTGCAACTCGGGCATGCGTGGCGTCTTGGGATAAGTAAATGGCTTTATCTTGAATTGAGAAACAGAAGCTGATTTACTTCCAGCTCTACCCGTGGTCTGGATTCATCCACTGCTCTGGAATTCGTCCGTGCGCTTCGTATTGCCACCGATATTGCAAGAATGACAACCGTCGTTTCCCTGTATCAAGCCGGAGAGTCACTGTACAAACTATTTGACAAGGTAAATGGATTTCGTTGACGTGTTGGTTCTAATGTTAATGGCTTTGCAGGTCTGTGTAATCTACGACGGCAAGATGGCATACTACGGCCCTGCTAATGAAGCACGCTCTTACTTCATCGATATGGGTTATGAACCTGCCAATCGTCAGACTACCGCAGATTTTCTCGTCGCCGTCACCGATCCTAATGGCCGGATACCGCGTTCAGACGCTTTGCACCTTCCCCAGACTGCGGCGGAATTTGCAACCCACTTCCAGGCTTCGGGGATTTCTAAAGCGAACAAGGCCGAGATCCAGCGTTTCAAGGCGGAACGTGTTGGCAAAGCCGAGATGGTTCAGTCGTACAAGGAGAGCGCACGGGAGGACCATTCGAAGCACACACGATTGGGTTCGGCTCACTTGACCTCACTAACGATCCAGGCCAGAGCGGTCATGATACGGCGAATACAGATCCTGAGAGGGAACATGTTGGCGACGATCTTGAATCTTTTGTAAGCGACGTCACTGCGATACAATTTCGCGATACAATTTCGCAATCACTTGCTCATGAGAGCTATACAGTTCATTCCTATTCCAAGGCATTATTATTGGCTCCGTTTATCTGAAAATGTCTACCTCCACGAATGCATACTTTTCTCGTGGCGGTGTCTTATTCTTGTAAGCGGTATTATTACCCATTTTTAATAATGCTTAACACTTATTTAGTGCGTTGTTTTTTTCTGCTCTGATCTCGATGGCGGAAATCCCCGCACTCTATGCTCAACGGCCTATTATACTGCGACAACACTCGTGGGCACTATACCATCCTTTCATCGATCAAGTGGCTTTGGTTTTAGTCGATATCCCCATGGCCTTTGCATCGTCGGTGATCTTTTCGGTCTTAATCTATGAGATGGCACAATTGCAGCAGTCAGCGGGACAGTTCTTGTGAGTACATTTTATCTGTGGGAACATTATCGTTCATCTGTCTATTTTCAGCATATTCTTCTTGTTCATGTTCGTCGTTTCAATTACGATGAAGAGTTGGTTCCGTGCCGTTGCGTCTGCTTTCGCCGCAGAAGGTAGGACGGTTCGACCGGTTTGCTTCTAATCATCATGCTCATTTTGAACTAGCTCTTGCACAAACATTTGCTGGTATTTCCGTATTGGCTTACGCCGTCTATACTGGATACTCATTGCCTTTACCATCGATGATCGGTGCTCTTAAATGGATCTCGTATCTCAATGTACGTCTTGATCACGTACTTTGTATGTCATGTACTGACAGCTTGTAGCCCTTGAGGTGGGGTTTCGAATCAGTTATGACTAACGAATTTCGCTCTATCAATGGCAGCTGTGGTTCCTTGGTTCCGCGCGGTGCTGGGTATGAAAATATCTCCTTGGACAATCAAGTATGTCCCGTCGTTGGAGCGCAATCTGGCCAGGCTTTCGTTGACGGAAACGCCTTCGCGTACCTTTCATTTGATTACCGTTTCAGTCACACCTGGCGGGTATGTGTCTGTCCTGGCTTCCGTCTCCTATGTCTTATCAATTTAACACAGAATTTCGGTATCATCATCGCATTCCTTGGCGCCTATACTACAGCTCTGCTCATTTTCACTGAAGTCAACACCAAGTTAACTTCGGCGAACTCCGTGGTCTTGTTCAAGCGTGGAGCAAAAACCGATGCAGTTCCGAAGAAAAGCTCCGACAGTGATGATGCTGAGAAAGCTTCTCAAACTACGACACGAGGTGGCGGTCTGAGTGACGAGGAAAAGTCTGGCGATTACGACAAGGCGCTTAGGGCAACGCCTTCTGTGACGGATGTCTTTTCGTGGCAGCACTTGACTTACACCGTTTCAGTTGCAGATGGGAAACGAAGACTTTTGAACGGTGTTTCTGGTTTTGTGGCCCCGGGAAAGCTCACTGCACTAATGGGGGAGTCTGGTGCTGGTAAGGTGCGTCCTATTCTATTCATAGACGGCGAATTCGAATTTCCGGCTGATTATTTTCGTCTTAGACGACTCTTCTTAATGTCTTGGCGGAGCGTGCCAACGTTGGTGTCATTACTGGCGACCGGTTCGTCAATGGCCATGCCCTCCCGAAGGATTTCCAATCTCAAACGTATGTCTTAACTCCTAATTGGTCTTTGCCGCACGCCGATTAACCGGTGTTATAGTGGATACTGTCAGCAGCAAGATACCCATGTTGGATCAGCAACTGTTCGTGAAGCGCTTTTATTTTCCGCACAGTTGCGTCAACCCGTGTCTGTACCTCTGAGTGAAAAAGTGGAGTAGTACGTGGTGTCTTTATCCGATAGTTGATGTCCTAATACTTCAGTTCTCAGTGTGGAGAGGTGTATCCAGCTCTGTGGTTTAGAACCATTCAGAGACGCGACTGTCGGCTCTCTGAGCATCGAAAACCGCAAACGAACGACCATCGGCGTCGAACTAGCAGCGAAGGTAAGGTCAACGCGTCTTCAGATATACTTGGGAGTAATTTTATGTCTCTGCCATAGCCCAAACTACTACTGTTCCTTGATGAACCGACCTCCGGTTTGGATTCCCAAAGTGCTTGGGCAATCATGCTTTTCCTCCGTGATCTTGCGGACAATGGACAGGCCATTCTGTGCACGTAAGTCCTCGGCATTCTAGTGTCGAGGTGGATATTCTTGCTGATGCAACTCACTTACTCAGCATTCATCAACCGTCGGCAGAACTGTTCCAAATGTTTGACCGTTTGTTGCTTCTCCGGAAAGGGGGTGAGACGGTGTACTTTGGCGATCTAGGACACAATGCGACGACACTCATCGACTACTTCCAAGCTCACGGATCGCGTCGATGTGAACCGGAAGAGAACCCGTATGTTTTGCCTTCACATACGATCATGATACATTTCCGACTAAACGTGTTTCAAGCGCTGAGTTCATGCTCGACGTCATCGGCGCAGGTGCATCTGCGACCTCGAGAGAGGACTGGCACGAGATCTGGTGTAACTCTGACGAATATAACAAGGTCCAGGGACAGATCCAGGAAATACATGCCAAAGGACGTTCTCAGCCTGCGGTCGGAACTGAGTTGCATTCGGAGTATGCTACATCTTGGTTCCATCAGGTGGTACAGCTCGTCAAGCGTGATGCTGCCGACCATTTCCGGGATCCCAGCTACATGATGGCCAAGATGGCGCTGAATATCGTGTCTGGGCTTTTCCTTGGATTTTCATTCTTCAAGTCGAAGGATACGCAACAGGGTACCCAAAACAAACTCTTTGTGCGTACGCTTGTCGTTGTCATCATCCCTACAGCTAACGTCTTGTCCCTAGTCCATCTTCATGTCCACTATTATCAGTGTTCCTCTGGCAAATCAGCTTCAGATTCCCTTCCTTAACATGCGCTCCATCTACGAGATTCGTGAGCGTCCAAGCCGCATGTACAATTGGACCGCCCTGGTGACTTCACAAATTCTCGTCGAGATACCCTGGAATATCATCGGGTCGTCGTTATATTTCTTCTGCTGGTATTGGACGTCTGGGTTTACCAGTGATCGTGCGGGATACAGTTATCTTATGATTGGCGTGATTTTCCCGTTGTACTACACCACGATTGGGCAGAGCATCGCTGCTATGAGTCCTAACGCGGAGATCGCTGCTATTCTCTTTAGTTTCCTTTTCTCATTCGTGCTCACTTTGTACGCGGCATTCCTCTTCCTCCCTTGTATCGTCGACTGACATGTTGGACAGTAATGGTGTAGTGCAGCCTTATCGAGAACTTGGATGGTGGAAGTGGATGTAAGTTTAAATTTTGCTCTTAAGCTTATGTATCTCACAATCTCATAGGTACCGTCTTTCCCCGTACACATATCTCATTGAAGGTGTATTGGGCCAAGCCGTCGGTCATCGGGAGATTGCATGCTCGTCAGTCGAACTGGTCACTCTCAATCCCCCGGCCGGACAAACGTGCGGTCAGTACATGCAAAACTACATCTCAAAATCAGGCGGGTACCTCACAAACCCCGACGCCTCGTCATCCTGTGGCTTCTGCTCGACTCGCACCACTGATGAATTCTTGTCCAACAACTTCAACATCTTCTACTCGCATCATTGGCGGAACGTTGGCATAATGGTCTCTTTCGTTATTTTCAACGTAAGCTTCATTTTTTAGGGATTGTTTAGAGGGCTGACCTATCTCTTTATAGATTGTAGCAATTTTTGCATTCACTTTCTGGTTCAGAATCCGTACCCGGAGCGTACTGGATATGATTCGTGGCCGTGGACGCTCTAAGACGCATTAGAAGTAATATAGCTCCAGTTTATCTAGTTGACATCTACAACTACATACCTAGATACTTATTTATTAAATAAATAATTATAAAGACCATGCGTGATGTTTGGGCCATAAATTGGTGTTGGTGTAGCAGGTGCAGATAATCAGGATAAAAATCATGCTAGAATTTTCGATGAAAAGTATGGCGAAAAATTTTATTGCTCAGATTTGAACCCGTTACTTTTTACTTCTTACCACCACATCCTTTATTCATGCTCGCCTCTGCCAATGTAGGATTCAGTGATGACAAAGTGATCACCTGCTCGCACTCATGATGAAGGCGGCGTGGAAGCAAATGAAATGGTAAATATTTTTCTCATCGTCCTTATCGATGCTAACCACATCCTCAGTGTTTTTGCGAACCCTTGCGGAGTGCGGGGTAACCCATGCGTTCGTGAACTGGGGCTCTGACCATCCAGCATTGCTCGAAGAACTGGAAAGACAGCGAATCGAGGATGGAAAAACTTCACCGCTTATCGTGACGTGTCCGAATGAAATGGTCGCGCTGAGCTCGGCACAAGGATATGCACAGGTAACTGGGAAGCCAGCGGCGGTTATTGTGCATGTCGATGTGGGCACCCAGGTGAGCTGTCTTTCCGTTATTCGTCCCGGCCATCATACTGAGTACGTCAGGCTTTAGCCGGTGCTATCCACAATGTCGATCGTGGGCAAACGCCCGTCCTCATATATGCGGGTGCCTCAGCGTTCACTAGCAACGGAGAATTGAAAGGATCGAGGAACGAATGGATAATGTGGATTCAAGGTGCGTACGTTTCGTATCTTAGCGGAAAGCGGTCTCTGAAATGAAGCAGACATCCCGGACCAGCCAGCAATAGTCCGTCAATACATGCGTTATACTGCGCAAATCAATAGCAGTCACAATGTCGCCGAGGTTGTCAAGCGATCCCTACAAATGTATGCACGTTCTTGCCTGCAGCGAATTACAGTGACAATTTTGTCCTTATATCCAGTGCGACCAGTCATCCTAAAGGGCCCGTTTATTTGTGGGGCCGCAGAGAAGTCATGGAGGCCGAAGTGGGTGCCTCTGTTCTGGATGCCACAGGGAAAGATCTTCGTCAGTGGCCGTCCATTGAGGCGACTGCGTTATCCCCCAAAGCGTTGTCTGTAATTGCTACAGCCCTCATGACCGCCGCGAATCCTCTCATCATTACATCTTCTCTTGGTAGAAATGTAGATGCCGTCGAGCCGCTACTTGTTCTCTCGACTCTCCTCGCAATCCCTATTTTTGTTGCTTGCCCTTCGGTCGTCAGCGTCCCCTTCTCTCATCCCTTCCTCACCGGCGTCTCGTATCTCGGCCCGGGTACTTCTAATAAGCATCTTGCGAGTGCCGACGCCATACTTATTATCGACTCGGAATTGCCATGGATTCCTACACTGGCCAAACCCCACGACGAAGCCCGGGTCTTCGTTGTCTCGGGTGCGGATCCACTCAAAGCATCATCCATTGGCTCATGGCACGTTGCAGCAGAAATGATCTGCCAAGCGGATGCGCAGGTAGCCCTTACGCAGGTAGTGGAATGCGTCAGACAGCTTGACGAGCAGAGAAGGAACGTTAGGGAGCAGATTCTTGGGAGCAGGATTGTGCAGGATCGAGGGCAGCTGCTCAAAGATGCACACACTGCATGGCTTGACAGTTTGGTCGATCGAGAGCGGGACTTTTCTGGAGATCATTTGACTGTTCCGAACGTCATTGGGGAACTGAGAAGAGCCATCGAATTGCATACACCGAGCCGTGGGATGGAGATGTTAGTCTTAAATGAGGCCATAAGTAATTATGGGGCAGTATGGGAACATCTACGTCCAGCAGTCCCAGGGAGTGTACTAACCTCCGGTGGTTCGTCTTTGGGTTGGGCTTTGGGCGCGTCTGTCGGTGCTTACATAGGGGGCAAAGTGAAGAGCTCCCAGGTCCAAGGGGCTCAGTCATACGAGCTTGTCGTGGCAATCGTAGGAGACGGGTCGTTCATGTTTGGTGTTCCCAGTTCTGCCTATTGGATGGCTCGAAAGTATGACACAGTAAGCGCCACTTTCACTAATTGCTCATGAACTGGCTGATCATAAATGTAGCCTTTTTTGACTATCGTATTGAACAACGGCGGTTGGAAGGTAAATTGCATCGAAATTCATTGCTTGTTCCTACATCTAACGCTCCCGTCTTTAGTCTCCCAAGCTCTCTATGCTGGGTGTATACCCTTCAGGTCTAGGTAGTCAAGCTATTGGCGAGCGACTATCTGTAGGCTTCGGTCCGGATAGTCCCGACTTTTCGCAGATTGCTGTAGCTGCTTCAGGTGGTTGGGCTTGGGGTAAGCAGGTGGCTGGTAGCGATGCTACAGCTCTGGAAGGAATTCTGGCTGAAGCAGTCAATGTTGTTGTTCAAGAGCGTCGATGCGCAGTCCTTGATTGTATATTGGAGTCCATCTGATGGTTTCATATCTGACAGCCAATGAGTGCCGAGCCTTCCAGAACTTCCTAGTACAGCCAAGCTCTAATGCCGCAAGAGAAAGAAATTCTGATTGACAACAAGAAATTGAATAGCTCCTGTGGGAATGGGCGCACGCAGCCCTGCATACGACTCAATCGACTTCGTTCTCCTTGCAAACAACTTCCACTATCATCGCAGGTCTGCAATGATGTCGATGATCCAAGCCCTCAAGACCCGACAGGTCGGACACGCGGTAAGAACAATGGCGACATCCACGGCGTGAGTGGCTTGCACTTTACGGAGGGCTTAGATTTTTATGTTCCTAAATAGTGGCGTGCGGCCGGCAGGACGTCCTAGTGGTCCCATTGCGGGGGGGATTTCTCGACCGAAGCCCCCAATAAGACCTCCAACTAGACCTCCAACTAGACCTAAACCGAGCCGATAACGCGGGAGAGGGGGGGGAGTACGTCCTTGTAGGAGCGTCCGATTGTATGTTGGGAGCGATGGGGGTGGTCAGGTGGGTTCCTAGCGCCTGAGCTTCTTTATACCCTTGTTCTCACTGCGATAAAAAGATAATGATCTGGAATTCAGGCCCTGGGTGCTTATAGGGCGCTTAAAAAATCTTTGGAGCGGAAGGGAAAACGTATGAGTCTGGAGAACGTTGAAGACGTCCCAAAAGCAAATTTCGCCTACTTACTCCTGAGGCTGAGGCTGGGAGGTATTCATAGATTTTCCCCCAGAAGCTTATGGCATGTGCGTGACCTAACAGTTATGTTTGGATTCGGCATATCGATCTGCTTCTTGCAATCGATCCACGCAGAGAGCATGATATCGTCAGACCAAAGGTTTTCTTGTTTCGCTGGATTGTACGTACAGTCTGACCCTGACCTTTCTAGAGAACCAGCGGCCCCTGGTTCACAGGATGAAAACAAATCGGAGATACCGATCGTGAACGATACAGTTGCAACGAACAGAGCATCAGAGAAACCTCAGTCTAACACGGGATCGAGGTCTGCGAATGAAACTTCTGCTCCCGGTATCCTGCCAGCTGGGCATAATGCTGGACAGCAGCTTGTGGCAGATTCTGATTCAGAGGAGGAGGAGGAATGGGACATGTCGCGCATGTACGCTTTTTGAACAGTTCCTGGGATTGGATTTGACCCAGATGAATGCAGGGGGTTCAGAGGACCTATCAGCATCCCTGTCACTGGCGGCGGAGGCCTCAAACGACCCATTCAGAAACCCCAACCTAAGCCCTCTAAGTAGGACAGGAGACGAGAGTCTTTGTACTACCTTGTCTTGAAGAAGTGGTGGACTGATGTAACACAAACATTTTCATCACGATGCGGCTTGATGATGTGTGTGAAAGAGAGAATGTATCGAGAGTTCGGCAGCTGGGTTGTCACGACTGGCCCATGTCTGTCTGCATAACACCGGGACTCGGCATCAAATTTTCAGCGAAAGAAGCCGCAAGACACATTTAGTACTTATCGTGGGAGCTGATTCGATCGTGCTATCTTTTCTCATCGTTTCAACTTCTAACTAGAACGTCGACATGAAGAAAGGGAAAGGGTCGTGCTTGATCATCAGGTGGCTGCGAAGCGAGGTTCTGTGGGTGGTAATATGTCGGTAACCCGGTTCTGGTTGAGCAGGTACACTGCCGGCGCCTCCTTTCTGAGTGGCCCAAAAATTTTCAGTGGTACTGGCCTTCATCTACTGCATAGCATCGGCTTTTTTCATTATGTTTCTTCTGGGTCACCGTTGATGCATGTCGTCCGTGAAATGCATTTCTGCCTTGGTCTTTAATCCAACCCTGGTCATTCGAGGGGCTTGCTCGGTAATGCTTCAAAATTGCAGCAATATAGGTGAATGGCCTTTTATCACTGTGATCTTTTCTAAAATATTGCAGAGTGATGACGGAAACGATTTTGGGACGTATTGAGCTTCTTTGACTAGCGCTAGTGTTTATGAATTTTCCGAGTCGATCTTTCTCGCAAGTTCCTGTTTGCCCTCCAATTCATAAGTAGTGGCGCGACAGAAGTCTCCGAGCTATTGACGTTTACGAACAATATGCCCTTGGCAAGTTGCATGCGCCCATTCTTGGATAACTGACCCTTATCAGAAGTTTCATCTACAAGGAAAACATTGTCTCGAGTTCTGTTTCCCTTCAATGTCCACAAATCATTCCATGACAAAAAAGTAAGTTGTGAACCCAAATCGAATCTAAACGCTTTCGGCTCGCTATATTATTCATTCCTCGATACCTTGGAAACTTCTGTCGGCCACCGTACAGCGGAGGTTATGACTACTCTTACGGCTTGGTCGATATTTTCTGTCAAAGGTCAGCGTCAGAGATTATCTGGTATCTACGCCCGAAGTCACTCGTTGGACTGTGCCGGGTAATACCACCTACCATAGTAACGAGCGGCAGACGAACGTCGCTTATGAAGCATACAATTGTCGCGCTACGGAAAATTCAAGTCTTTCATGTTCGGTGCTATTTTGGTGCGCCCTTCTCTTCTTTGAAAAGACCCACGTAGATTGCCTACGCAACCCTATCGACATCTCCAATGAGCAGGCTTCGCAACCCATCTGTGCCTTCATTCACTGTCGATGACGAAGGCGGCTGTCGTCTAAGATGGATATCGACGTAATACACAACCGGATCTTTTCTTGTTCCCACTCGCCTAGATGGAATCTGTCAATGTCGAGACAATGAACATTCAAACTGAATTCGCTCGAGCAAGGCCTAGATCATCCTTAGCCTCATTATTCGGCAAAGACCATTCCAAAGATTTGGAGGAACTACTCAACGCGTTCTGCTATATACCTTAGTGATATACGCGTTTTTAAAACTTTTGACCCGAATACATCTCATTCGGTCGCAATGCAAACTTGGAATCAAAAGAATCTCATCACTACTTTCGTAAGCTTTCCAGCATTTTGATCATAGGGAGTCCATCTCAACTCGGTTCGTCCGGACATATTATCGCTATTTTTGAGTAAGTAAATTTGGCTCCTTCTCATCTCTTTTTCACATGACTAGCTTGGTGAGAATGCATGGGGCCAATACGGCGCTCCTCCCTTAATCATTGCCCTCCATATCGCAATGTTAGACAACTCTCAATTACAACTTCAACGTGGCCACGAAATAAAAGGTAGATATCACATCCCCTTGTTAACGCGTCAAAATACTCATTTTCCTGAAAGCGACAACTTCCAAGGTCCTCCTCTTCCCAGCCAACGGCGACCAGCCCTATATCATCGATATGGCCTTCGACGTAGCAGGAGCGAAGTCTCATCCGCGCGGTTTCTACAACACTGCAGTCGACCTGAGAGGATTGTATGGAAAATACACAGCTGGTTATACGCGACTGCTCAACTTTAATATCCAAGACCATGGCGAGCAAATCGACGGACAATACCATTTATACTACAACGTCAGTCCCCGTCTCCCTGTCAACTACTCGATGGCCAGAGTCGTCGGTGTGGATCCCAAAAGACCCAGCTCACGGCCAATGTGGAAAGGCGACGTTGTTATCGTAAAGATGCAGCAGGAGGACAAAGAGCCCAAGTCAATGAGCTATCTCGATGTTTCCATTGCAGTCCAGGAAACTGTGGAGAAAATGATTCGGGGGTGGTACGACTCAGATATGTGGGCGCCGGACGCGAGAATTCATCATGAGTCTTTCGACTGCAAGTCTTTCTTTTATAGTTATGCTCCGCATGTCCTGATTGGCGTGTTCGTAGTCCGTTTGGCAAATGAGGACCCTACAGATCCTCATTTAAAGCTGCTGAAAGATTTGGGGGTGTACGAATTAGTGACGGAAGAGAAAAAACGACGTATGTCTATCAGTTTGTGAAGTGTACTATGCATCCAACCTTGACGAATGAACAGGAAAACAAGAGAAGATTCTCGAGAGAGTTATAACGGATGGTGCGTCTAGAAGTCGGCTTTCTCTTCAATCCGAGGCTATAGATGTTGTCGTAGAAAAAAAGCGCCTTGTGCGGTACGACAAATTTGAATCGAAGGCATGCGCTGATTGCGGGGCTTCTAATCTCCCTGCTAGGTCCCAGTGCAGTAAGTGCAAGAGGGCATTCTATTGTTCTGTGGAATGTCAAAGACGTGATTGGAAGGAACACAAGAAGCACTGTACTTGAAGAGGAAATAAATCCCATTGACAATTCTCCAAGCGACGCGAAAGCCATGGTTGGTAGTGGTGTCAATGATGTATATATATTCACCGACACTTTCGTTTCTTTAGAATAGCTTCGTTGCTGACAGATGCCTCTGATCACTTAAAGTGGGCCTGTCTCCACAAAGACGCCAGAATAGAACAACCCTTCGAGACTTCCCTCCTGGAGACCGTAGTGCACCACATCTGCCTGTTGATCGGCTGAATCCAGCGGGTTAACAAGAGGCAGCTGTCTCGAAAGATTAGCAACAGCATCCTCTTCCCAGAATTGCACAAGCCTTACCTTCAGGATCCCAAAATGAAAATCCCCAATGACACCTGCTCCTGCAGAAGCATTTGGCATCACGTCAGTGACAGCCTCAAGGGAATCCTCATTCATAGAATAAAATACTTTGAGGGTGAGATTGACCCAATCGACTTGAACAGCGAAGTTATGCCACATCCTGTTGGTGAAAGGTGTGGTAAACAAAACGTTCAAGTCGTGATCAAGCACTTTGAATGAGGTTGCATTCGGTGCTGGGACGACGCCCATGGGGTTAGTGAACGGCGAACCTATTATACTGTCAGCGAGAATATCCATCGTATATTGGCCAACCTTACCGAGCTGAAGTCCGAATACATGTGACCCATCGGTCGGCTCGATAAAGACTATTTGATATTCGTGTGTATAATTCAACGGACGAGTCTCATCGGCCTTGATGGAGAAATGGAACACTGATATGCCAGTGTCCATTTCCTCATTCAGAGCAGTGGCGTTCCCGCTCTTTTGCGCTATGAGCTCTGTCCTGCGGAAACCATACTGTGGTGAGGAGCCTCCCGGTGTAAAGATTGACGTCCAGTCAATCGTTACGGAGATGGATTGCTCAGTTGAAGAGAGAGGTAAGAAGCTGGTGTACTAGAAAAAGCGTATGAGTTCACGATGAGGACAGAGCGGGTCAAAAGAGGTACAAAAGATGCGTTTTCAAAACCCCTGACAACACTGTTCGTCACAAAGAATGGTATCAGCAATATTATGGGCCATGACGGCAGTACGCACGTTGAAAAGGGGCCTGCAGATGCATCAAGAATAGAGCTGTTCATACCCAGCGGGACACGTCCATCGTAGAGAATGGCAGCTGATGTTCCTAGGGCAGAGAGTATGATACGGGCGAGACGAGATGCCATTGGTATGCCACTTTTTCCGTTCGTGACCTTTTGAACACGGATATAAATCGGGATGGAAATTCATCGGTAAAGTTGCCGTCTTTTAAATTGTAATGAGGGCGTCCTCTGACTAGCAGTCATGACCAAAAGGTGAGTCTTGGGCATCCGACCATGACTAACAACCGGTACTCTTCGCATAAAAACGAGGCCATGCGCAATGCTGCATTCCTTTTGTTCGGAGGGGAATCCAAACTTGGATAATGAATATGGAGCCGAAGGCAACAGCAACATTGCCACACTATCATCGTTGCTGTTGTCCTCCGTAGAACTGTATTCCTGACTCCGACTGCTGAGTGCTCGACACTGTTTTCATCTCTAACTTGGAAAATGGCGCCTACCAGAAAGTACAATTTATACGGAACCGTCGGAATGTAGCTTGTACCATTAAACATGCAGTAGGAGATGAACCGAGTTGCGGGGATCATGATGGTTAGCAAATGGAGAAGCCGGAGAATATTGTATTGCCACCTTGTTGCCATCGTCAGCCGTCTTACATTAAGCAGGTACGCTTCCCGCGTACTGCTAAACGGTGCTCAGTCCAAGTTTGTATTTTTCATCCCAAGTTGTAGCTTTATCGTACCCCTTCGCAACTCCCTCCCCTTATGTGCCATGTTCTGTTAGAGTACTCAAACGAAGTGAGTGGCAAAATTGGATTACATCTTTGGCAAACATGACATAGGGACAACTACGAAATATACAACTATATGTGCTATGGAATCCCCGCAGGATTAAGCAAACACGTAAATAAATCTGTACGAGTACCCAAACGATGACTGGCTGTCCGTACCATGAGAAGCTTGAAACCTCGCATATTCAACGTCCTCAGACCTTTGATCATTGCTGGTTGATAGAGAGTAGTTGAAGGTGAAAAATAATAGGATACGACCAGCGAAAAAAGGTATGAAAGCTAAGGCCAGAAACCACAGGGTAAATTATAATAACGGGATAAGGAAAGGGCAGGTATATAAAGATCAAGAAGAAGGTGCAGGGCCTGTTCCCTTAGGCCAACGGGACAGTGACATTCTTCCATGGCGCATTCAAGAACGTACCGTATTCTGACGCGTCGCTCCACGTGCTGTCATCTAAACCTACGTCCTCGAACCCATCCGGTAACCCTGTAACTGTCTTCCAAGTACTGTCAGTATAGAACGTCCCCGAACTCCCGTCATTGTACGCAATGAGGATCGCAGCAATGATCGCAGCAGCGCTCACAGGCGGGGCATTTGTAAGCCTGCTTACTCATGATGACGCACGTACTTACCACTATGACGCTCTCGGACCGATATTTTGTTTCCATACTTTCGTCCTTTTCTTGCTTCCGCTCGTATAAATACTCGCTCGTTACTTCAAGTCCGGATTCTCTTTTCTTTCCCTCTTATTTCGCTAGTACACGTCTACTACGCTCAATATCATTCGTCATTCACAGTACTCGTTGGTCTTCTCGTGAGTAGTGTTTTCTGTCCCTTCCAGGGACAGGTTTTTAGCATTCTCCCCATCAACAGCGAACACATTCACATCTGGATCCAAATTCGGGATAGAATATGCTTCCATAAAGTGCCAATTGCCTCCATGACCGATATCATCGCCATTGACGAATAAAGTATAGTTGTTATCCCTACAGAAATCATAAAGGAGTCAGAGAAAGTAGTTGGAGAAAGATGGGTAGGGACTTACGCGCCAATAACTAACTTACCACAAACAGCAGCCTTTCCGTACGGAGAGGTGTGTCCCAGAATGCCCTGTGACCCACATGACCGTTGCTATCAGCTTCGTTGGTCCAGATCCAATGGGCCGCGGTCATGTTGATGGCAGGTGGGAACACGAACGGGGTTCCCCAGGGTGTGTGAGTTCTGGGCAACTTCGAGACAGCTGCAACCCACTTTGAGTCATCAAAGCTCGGGCTTGTCCAGCCAGAGGGCGGGACAGTTTGGAGCGTCTTCCAGGTCGCATCAGTGACGATAGTCTCGGTAGTACCATCTGTGTAGTCAACGAGGATCGTGGCGATGAGGGACCCGGCATCTCCAACTGTGTTGTTCGCGGCAATGGCAAAGATGTTATCACCTTCAGGATTCAGACCAACTGTATAGACAACAGTATTGTGCTATCCTGTCCCTGACCCAATCTCTGCGCCGTTGACATTGATGGAGTAGAGATCGTCACTATAGGTGTGTGAGTTTAGTATGCTTGTACAGATACAGGAAGTTCTACCTAGATAGGATGATAGGCGTGCAGGCAGGGCACTTTCTGCTCGAAGAGGGAATTCTCTTGCGGAAGGGTCGCACTCCGAGGTGGGCCGTGGGCTCTCCCGTCCAGATCCAGGTCGAGTCGTTAAAGTCAAGTGTTGGTGCGACAGCGCGCGCATCCAGAGACCGACGTAGTAATGCATCTGCAACTATATCGGCTCTTACATCTGCAGATATGCCAACGAACGCATCTACAAGAATATAGAGGACACCGCCAGAAACATAAAAATCATGGAAAGAGTGCCGGACCTGTAGTCGATGGCAGTAAACTTCCAGCCACAACGGATAAAAAGGTGGGTAGGAGAAGAACAACTAGAAAGAGTGGGTGAGCTGCGCTTCGCGCTATGAGATAGGTGAGAGTGTGTTTATACTTGGCCAACATTGAAGAGCTGAACACGATGAGTATGTTCGCCGTAAAAGCCTTTTATACTGGAAAAAAAGTTCCCGAAACGGTTTTCTATACAAGAAAGCTCGACCATGCTGACAATCAAAATTGAATGGAACAGTTGTCCGGGTGGAGAAAGAGTTATTCAGGTCTTCTATAAACTCTGCCTGCGTAGCGGGTGAACATGCAAGGAAGCGCAAGTTCTACCTCAGGCTCTTCTGGTAATTCTTTCCATTCAATATCGAAAATACGTGATGCTCTCTTGTAGGAAGAAAACTCTCCCGACTCTATCCCTGGCGCTTATACAAAACGACATTATAGAGTTGAATTTTGGGAGAACTCGAACTTGGTGGCACTTTCAATCAGGAAAGTTCTTGTCCGATAATTATCCTGCATGATATATTTTGATGTAATTCAACGAATAAAATGCAAGAAGTACTGTAATACGCACACATCTGTTTCTTGCGTAGCGCTGGTTGGAAGAAAGGATAAAATTAGCATCCGCTCAGCACAATGTGTTTCTGGTACGTGGCTTATCCGGGCTCACCGCGTGGAAGCCTTTCTCTCATTTCTGTGTCTATCACAGACCGCGTAGACAGAGGATAGAAAATGGCATGGCCATGCTCAGTGCTCAGATTCCAATTGATACGTTAACTACTTCTAGACGGAAAACATGGACTACAGTACGTGAGGCATGTCAAGGCGCGTTTTTTCCCCATCCTTGTTTATTTCTCCGTGTTCCAATACAGCTTTGAATTGAGATTCTGGAATTTCCCCTACTTAATAGCGATAATTGTATTCCGGGTGCAAAATATTTCAATGTTATGTTTTATGGTGGTGCTGAACATTTATGCGTCTAGGATTCGAAGACGGGACACATGATTCCGAATAAATTAGTTCAATTATCTTGCCATCATCCTCACCATTCGACGCAGCTATCTCCATATACTTTAGACTCTGACATTCACTAGGAAATCATTGGTGCGCATCAATCTTTATATTTAGGCTTTACCGAAGCTACTAGCTAGAGACGACCTCGCCTGTTATTTCAAGACAGAGGATATCGAAGTTCGTCGGAAGAAAGCTTTCGCTAATTTACCCTTCGTGCAACTTGTCTACTCAAAGGTATGTTTTCAGTGTTCGACGCAATGCTCAGTACTGGCGTTGCCAATACGAGTGCTGATGTCCATTGTATCCGTAGGGGTTCTATGATCTTGTAGGGGAGATTACTGAATAGACCTCTACCGATGAGTACGGGACGCCTGTTGTGATATCTTGGAGATTTTCTTCTCTGGGTGCCCCGCTCTCAATCACACTGGCGGTCCTACGCCTCGACGTTCAAAGAATATACTGGGCCTTGCTCCAGGTGTTGTTCTATTTTTTTATCTCCATCCTATGCGCACTGTGGCGAAGGGAATCTGAGGGGATCGAACGAACTTGCAAAATAGCGCCACCGTTAAGGCCACTGGAAATCGTCACGCTCAGTGTACTTATGAATGCAATTATCCACGGTATGTCTTGAGCTTAATTTTCTCTACCTCTCCACGCAAATTGCCGCTCGTGGACTCTAGATTCACTGATACTTATCCTGCCACTGTCAGCAGAACCCAGCCACAGTCTTCTGATACCCAGTTCATTCTGGGTAGGTTCACGTTTCGATACAATTATTACTTACCGGACTCAACTATCCGTGCCAAGGAACCCAATATTGCGTATATTAAGTCGGAAACGATCCGTCTTCTGCCTATCCCAGGATCACATAATGAAGTTCTCTTTCCCACTTCTCTTCCTTTCTGCGGTCGCCTCGTTTACGGGGGTCTCTGCCGGAACATTTTTGTCTCCAACTCCAGGGCAGACCATCCGCTCCACTGAGGTAAGTATCCTCTTCATGCTTCTCCCTTCCTCTTAAGAAGCTCTCCCCTATGCAGCCATTCAACCTAACCTGGACATCTGACAAATACTATAAACAAAATTCATACAACATCACCGTCCTCTTCACACGGAGCCCGTTCACTAGCGTCCTTAGGGGTGCCACTCTCGCTGAGGGCTTGGTCTCGGGGCCGGCCTATGGCATCAAGACCTACTCCGCTGAACTGACACCCAGCTTTTATTACATGGATAATATGACGGGAGCATTCGATGTGGTGATCATTGAGGCTTACAGTGCGTATGCAGTGAGTACCGGTGTTCTCTTCCGGACGGTACTTGCTGCTGATACCATATGTCCTTCAGGGACCACTATATGCCACTGATCTGCGGAATATTCAAACAGTCAATGTCGTCTGATGATAATACTGTTTTTTTCAATTCTTTTTTTTTATGATGGCAGCTCTGCAACGATTCTGTAAATACCTTTAGGCTGGGAAATAATATTCATTGCACTGAAATTTAGTGATGCGTGATGCAGTTTACTACGGCTGGGACTGCCGCGGCGTCGCGGCGATTACAGTTTTCGATTTCCGCTTATCTGTGGCTGGCACCAGGTGGTCCTCCCTTTAACTACGCATCCCGTCCCTTATTTTATATCGCAGTTATTCATGATTCCTTTCCCAAAGGCGCGCGGTCGCTAGGACATTTTGAGAGGTGTATGCTCTTCCGTCGTGGGGTAGGTGCGATCTGGAGGGAGGATGAAGTTCAAGCTTGGATCTAAGCACGCCTGGGAAAAATCGGAGAAGGTATGTCGTACTATGTCCAGTCTATAAGTCGTAGGACTGACGTTCATTTGTCTTCTTTGTAGCTAGTATGATGAATCTCGCAATACTTGTCCCGTATTCTTTGCCTGGCAGTGGTGTCTCTTATGGCGCGCCAATACAAGAGAATCTCGTCTACCCATACCAGGCTCGTTGCAGTTGCAAATGTGCGCTCCACTCCCTCTGCTTTTCTTGGCTGTTCAAAAAAAATACGGTACTTTTATTTAGGCTGTAACTCATCCAAGGATCAACGGCACTACAATTGCGACTCTGTCGAGTGGCAGGTGTCCGGAGATAGTATTCGTATATCGCCAAGACTAAACGAGACAAGTTAGAGAAGTATGCCATTTCTGACTTTATAGAATGGACAACGTGTTGATAAGTTTCTGTAGCTTGGGTTCGAATGGCAAGCTATGCATGGAAATGTTGTCCGAGCATCGCTTTGCGTATGTACTACTTGTATCATGTTACTTTACCCTTACGATATGATTCAGGATTCCTGAGATGCAGATTTCACTCATCAAGCTACATACCCTGACGTCATTCCTCGAACTCGCAGAGAGGTTTGTTGAATCTGGTGCTGACGGTTTAGGGAGCGGACATTTGTCAAACACGACCTTTTCGGCCGTGCGCCCAGGAATTCCTCCGTGTTACCCTTCAAAATGTGACACTCCCGTCCTACTCTGCAGTCAATCCCTTTGTTTGGTCGCTCTTCTTCGAGAGCTGTTCTTGTGTGCAGGTAGCATCTCCTTTCTTTCGCTCCACCAACCGACACTAAAAATTGACTTATAGGGTACAGCTGGGGCAGCCATCTCCATCTGGGTTATCTCTGCAGTTCGGCACAGAAAGCAAGGGTATGACTCACTCGGCTTGAAATGTAAACGGATGAAGACGCAGGCACTTCCTCGACGCTCAATGAACGCACTCGATCTCGTTCCAGGCGTTGATCCGTTTTTGACCTCCGTCATCAAGGTTACGTTCAACGTTCGGCCATCAAGCGAACCTGAATTGGATAATTTTCTGTCCTGAAATGCGGCACCTATATACCCCAACGATGTCTTGCGCATCAAGGAAAATCCGCGACGCTCAGGCCTGGATTTCGGGAGATTCTTTGCCTTTCACCCTGCTGTACCGCATGATCTCTGGACACTACGGTTGGGAGCCCAGTCATCTGATATCCAATTCACTAGCCTGAGGTAGGCTCGCGTTTTATCCCAGCGGTCTTAACAACCCGTGGTGTGGAGCCTCGTACGCATATATAAAACCCTGTGTTTTAGCCATTCTCCCCAATATTCCACAATGAAGTTCTTTTTCCCTCTCTACCTACTTCCGGTGCTCGTTCTCTCCACATTAGTCTCTGCCGGAGTCTTCGTCTCTCCCACAGCAGGCCAAACAATCTCATCCACCGACGTAAGTATTCTCCCTTTTCTTGTCTTCTTCTTACCTTTTTATCCTATTCAGCCTTTCAATCTCACGTGGGTCTCTGGAAAGTACTTCAAAGAAAACTCCTTCAATATCACTGTCCTGTTCGCGCGGAGCCCATTCACCAGCATCCTCAGCGGTGTAACGCTGGTTGAGGGCCTCGTATCTCCCGATGCGGGCATCAAGACGTACTCTGCTGAGCTGGCACCGAGATATTTCTATGGAGACAACCAAACAGGAACGTTTGATGTTGTGATCATTGAGTCCTACGCGGCGTATGGGGTGAGCATGAGTGTCCTTTTTGCGAATGTGTTCGTGACTAATGTACGCTATTAAGGGTGCTAATGACGCTACTGATGTGTGGATCCAAACGGTCAACGTCGCTTGATGACATACACAGTGCCTTTGTATAATTCTGCCTTGGATGTATCTTTCTTCGCTTTCAGCAGAAATGGGCAATATGTATCCTCTATCTTCTCTTCTAATTTCTGTTATTTGTTTCATTTGTCGCATGTACTACACAAAAACGTACAATTAGAAATATGACACAAATTTTTGAAAATTTGGCTATTTTCGAACACCGCCCAGTTGCATGTGGTCCCTGTCAACCGCGACCGTGTTTCTTTTTGCCAACGCGTTTTTGCCCCAGTTTCACGTTGATATCATTTTGTACCTTGAGGATGCCGGTGACGCCGGCACCGAGCAGTCACCACTTACTTCTCAATGAATTCTCGGCCCCAGATGGACTCAAACTGATCTTCTGCACAGTGCTCCGTCATTTCGAGATGTCGAGATAGCTCTCGTACGCATGCCCCAGTGCACGAAGCTATTTGCAGTGACGGCAGCACTTTTCACTGGTGCTGAAACTGGAACTAACGGGATTTTGGGGGTGAAGCTAGGTTCCTTTTTTTCCAGTCGTCGTTCTGGCCTAGGCCTAACATGAAGCTTGCCTTTCGGACATTGCGCCATGCATGGTCCCGATGGGAAAGTCTTCCCGAATTTTCGACTCTTGTTAGGAATCTGCCGAAATCAGGATATGAGAGTGAGGGGCGACAAGTGATGATCGAAGCGAGGTAGGATATGTTATAGAGATGTATGTCGTTAGGGAATAAAATAGATTCCGGCAAGGGTTCGTGAGGAGACCTGAGAGGTCCAGTTTGCGAGGTAAAGGGGTCAGTAAGTGCGAAGCAGTTACTGTAGGAAGCAGCCGGTGAGCGCGGAGCTATTATGGGCTGTAGATGAAGACAAGCGCTAGGCGTAGTCTTCGGATTGGTGTCGGAAAGCGCTTGGCGTATCCAACGAGTTGTTCAGCAAGCGCTAGGCGTAACTGATGAGGTTTCTGACAAGCGCTAGGCGTAGTCAGGAAGCGAGGAGATTGGCAAGTGCTAGGCGTAACCGATCAGATGCTTAGTTCACACAATGAAGTGGACTTGAAGATGAGTAGCTTGATTTCTTTCTTTTACAAGGTTACAGATGGTATTTATATACTAAAAGGCTCGAGTCATGAATATTCTACAATGTTCTATTATATTCTAGTATGAGCAAGAAGAATAGAGAAAGTAAAAGAAAATTATGTGTGAGTCACTGCTAGGACCGAGAAGGCCGAGTGTAGGCATGCGTTGACTCATGCACCGAGTTTACAGATACTCAAGATCCATGACAACTCTACCAGTATGCCCCGCCCTGGGAACCAGCAGGTACGAGTTCCGTGAGTGTCTATCGGCTTGCCAAGATAGTCTTCCGTCGATTATTCATCAAGTTACTTTTACAAGACTACTATTTTCTTCCCATTCATCGCGAACGCGATATGTAGGTCCATGCGGCTCAAGTGATGCACTTATTTGCTTATCCCGGACAAAGAGTCAGGATGCCGTTTTCTTACTTTCACTACTCAACCATGTACCGCGATCAGGCCCAAAAAAGCCTACATGACGATGATTTCTTTCAGGTATTTTTGCTCGAGGGTTTCTTTCAACTTGAAACAGTATTATGCCGGTAGTTGGGAACCGTTCTTGCAATATTATATGCGAAGGAGCCGGACAGGGACGAGTTACTGTACTAAATGGCAGCGCGTGCGTAGGAATTTACTCATGCTCCGTCTTCCTCGCTAAAGCGCTGATATTTAATACTAGTGAACAATCCCGATCTCCGAGGATGATTCGGTACTCCAACAGTACCGTTGCAACAAGCATTTAGTGGCACCAGAATTCTCATACAGACTCAAGCTGCTCGCAAAATCAAATAGTCAAATAATCCAAAACTGCGAATTTTCACGATTCGAGAACGTACGATTAGTCGCTACGACAGACGATTTAGGCGCCTCGCCTGTCAACGGTGGCTTCGTTCTCAATTCTTCTGGAGCTGGTTATCTGCAGCTTTGCGCCGGGGCAGAATATTTGTTGCAATCTCTTATTCTTTTCGCTGCCCCCCAGCAGGAGATAAGCACGGTCGGCTATCCTGCTGGAGACGAGCGCGCAACAGGTGGGCCAAACTTCTTAACTTCGTATCATGAGACTCATTGTCCAAAACATAGTCAGCCTGCGTGTTACACGCCTGCCAAAAGAAATCCGTGATGAATGGATGCGTCACCATCGACATTCATCGAATTCATCAGTCGCTGATGTGGCGTGGCATGCAAGACGCCGTCCCTAGTCTGCATCCGTATTTCAAAGTTGTATTCTCCTCCTACAAGTGCAAGACTGGTGTTTTAGTCCAAACAAAGAGAAGAATCTGTGCGTCTCGCTTCACCTACTCTTCTTTTCACATCAAACCATGCTAAGGAGAGGGTTGACGTGTGGTACGGTGCAATCATAATCGTCACCCGCGAAATTCTCTATTTGCATGAGGACAGGCACTTGAGCAGGTCACACGGGCTGCAGAAGGAGCATTGTACGTTGTTGTTGCCATTCACCATCTCTATCACAATTCTAATCGCCAAGAGCAGTTCCCAGAAACCATGGTGCAAGTCCGCCTCTTTGGATTCTGCGACCCATTCCATGATGGGCTCGTTCGGAACTACTGCTACGCATTCCCATGTTTCCTGTCAGCTCTGTGAACTCATTTTCATTTTTCTTGGCTATTCTTGCCGTGTAAAAGGATTCAGGCATCTCTCGAAGAAACCATGGAGCTCATTCATCGATAGAGTACACAACAGCCAATTCATATTATTTAGTCTTACTCCTCTTACCCGCCTTCTTGTCTGCAGTGGCCAGAAATGCGCTGCCACCCACATCAGGTCAGATACACCATATATCGCTTTCCCATCCCTGTCCCACGGCAATGTAGAAATCTCTGCAGAGGCTGCCAGCGGTCTGTCTTCCGGCACCTTACTACCGCGACTATTAGATGCACGCACCGTCGCGCCGGTTTTCGACTTCAGCAAGTCTAGTTACTTTTGGACGGGAGAGCAGACAGGGTCGGCCCATACCGCACCTGTAGGCATGCGTCCATTCCGTAGGGAAATCCCTTCCTCAGCCACGAAATGCCCCACCTGCGCGACAATTATTGTAGTCTGGTAGGTTTGCCCCATCGCCTACAATGCACCTCGTGCTCACATATGCCTAGCGGCGACCAGTGTCTCATCTACGTCAATGGCGCAGAGATCGGTGCCGGGAGGAGTCCACAGAAGGGAGCCGTCGTCTACACCGCCGGCCTGAATCCCGACAGCAAGAACGTTTTAGCCATCGGCGTGAACATGAAGGCGAAAACAACACTGTAGGTTCCGCCGGGCTCGTCATCACGATCCTCGTCGACTACACGGATGGCGCTACCGAGACTATTGCTAGTGACTCTACTACGTGGAAGTGGCGCCTAGTAGCTGGACGAGCTCAAACTTCGACGATTCTGCGTGGACTGCTGCGGATGTGGAGGGACCTTCAACAACCTCGCCTTGGGGCACTCCACCGCTCCCACCCATCAATCAACATGACAACTGCGGACTGGCTCCAGACAAACGAGAGTGTTTCCAGTGGGAGTGCTCCACTCAGCCACAGGCCATTCCGCAAGACTTTCACTTCGCCCTATGGGAAAGCTGCTGTCTGCGGCAAGGTCGTTCTCTCCGTGTACGTCCGGTGCTGTTTTTCTTTTCTCGTACTTATTTGAATTATTGTACTTTCCAGGGAGAACTCGTACACGCTCTACGTCAACGGTAAAACCATCGGAACAGGGTCAGGCTGGACGGTCATGCAGGCATATTCTATTCCAAACTTGGATCCGGATGTGAATGTTGTCACTGTCGATGGGGCGAACATTAGGGCCAATAGTAGGGCCTATCTCCCTGCGGGTGTGCTGATTGCATACAATGACGGGACGTCGGAGACGTACTATACAGATGCGTCTTGGAAGACACTCAATGCGCTTACGCCCGCTGAATTCGAACAGGATACGGATGATAGCGAATGGGTTGGTGCGACATTATGGGGGCAATGCAGGCATTTATCATCACAATGGGCCTCCATGACAAGAAGGAAACTGAGTTGAAACGGAAACGAACCGCGGGTTATCACGTCGGGCATCACAGCCACCATGACGCATCGCTAGGAGTCCGAGTCCGAGTCCGAGTCCGAGTCCAAGACTATATCAACCTCCGACCAGTAAGGGAACGAGCGTGTTTGAGTTTCGTTCCTTCTCCCTCCATGTCCTTTCGAGCGATTCGCTGGCTGGTTTGGGTCCCGCTCGTCGTCGCCCAGGTCAATCAGCAGCCTCCAGTCCCTGGTGCTGCCTCGACCTCTACAGCCAACTCTGCCGCGACACCCACATTCTCTATCGTTTCACCGTCGTCCACTTTTAGTAGCGATAGCTCGGTCGTTTCTGCTTCATATTCTGATGTCACTTCAAGCATTTCTGCTGCTGTATCAACTACTTCTGCATCAGACGCTTCGATTTCACTAGTCTCTTCCGCTTCTGAGCCTACTGTAACGTCGCTGTCCTCCTTTTCGTACGTTACTTCTCCAGCCACAACGACTCGCCATACTGTTCCCATCTCGTCCTACACATTCTCGCCCCTGCCCTCTCCCAGTGGTAGAAGTGGAATCCAGACGGACCCACATACTCCCCCGGCCGTGGGCGCCAACTATGTCCCGGACTATTCTTCTGCATGGACAACTGCGAATATCAAGGCCAAGAACCTTGTGAGTTACATCTTCATGAGATCAACATCTGACAACTATTCGTTTATTTGTTATGCCCGTCCGTTCCATTGAAATTAACTCTTTATATTGCCAGGTCGCTAGGATGACTTTAGAAGAGAAAGTCAATGTAACAACTGGTGTCGGTTTTGCAATTGGCCGATGTGCGGTGCGTTCTAATACCTGCACTGCCAAGCCTACATTATCCTCAACTTTTCCTCCTCAGGGAAATACCCCCGCAATCCCAGCCCATAACTACCCTGGATTGTGTCTTGGGGGTTCCTCCCTAGGCGTTCTAGGTGCCGACTACGTGACCTCCTTCCCCTCCGGGGTGAATGCTGCCGCAACGTGTGTGCATTGAAGCTGACACTTTTTATTGAACTCAACGTAATTGCTGACATATTTAGATGGAACCGGCATCTTATACGTCTTCGCGGGCTATACATGGGTCTTGAGTATTATGGGAAGGGTGTTAACGTTGCTTTGGGGCCAATGATGAATATCGGACGAGTCGCACAAGGCGGTCGCAACTGGGAGGGTTTCGGCGCTGATCCATATCTTTCCGGAGAAACTGCGTACGAAACCGTTCTTGGGATGCAGGAGGGTGGCGTTCAAGCGTGTGCCAAGCACTTGATCAACAAGTGAGCTCTTTCCTGATCCAGTGGCGTCTCAATATTGATGATTTATGTCATAGCGAGCAGGAACACAAGCGAACTCAGGAAAGTTCTGATGTGGACGATAGAACGCAGCACGAAATCTATGCACATCCCTTCATGAAGAGTGTCATGGCTGGTGTTGCCAGTATGATGTGCAGTTATAGTAAGCCGTCATACAATGCATTCGCTACGCAAGACTTTTAAACGTCGATAGACCTGGTCAATGCTACTTATGCATGCGAGAACGACAAGATCATGAACGATATTGTCAGAAAGGAGTATGGTTTCCAGGGATGTATGTGTTCATTCACCTTTTCTTCGCTTTGCTAACCCTCACAGTTATTATGTCTGACTGGGGGGCTACAATGTCGACGATATCTGCCATCACGGGTCTGGATGTACGAATTCTTGGCTTCCTGAGGAAGGGGCATTGACTTTGTATTTTACAGATGACCATGCCGGGAGACGTGACGTCGGGCTCTGGCGATTCCTACTTTGGCGGGAACTTGACAGCCTATGTCCACAATGAAACCATCCCTGAAACGCATGTTGATGATATGGGTAAGATACATATGTCTTAATACCTATGGACTTCCAGGGATCTAATCGCACATATTTAGCGTCTCGTATCCTCGCTGCATGGTATTTCCTCCACCAGGACGATCCGACGTTTCCAGATGTCAACTTTAATACTTTCCATCCAGACGACGAGGCAACCAACGCCCATATTGACGTTCAAGACAATCATCACAAGCTTGTTAGAGATGTGGGTGCAGCTAGCACGATTCTTTTGAAGAATGTTGGTGGCGCGCTTCCGTTGAAGAAACCGAGAAGCTTGGTGGTAATTGGCACTGATGCTGGTCCAGGAAGAGTCGGGCCAGATGAATTTATAAGCTTGGTGACGGCCATTATATTCATTTATATACAGCTATTGATATTTATTTTTCGCAGGGTGGGGATGATGGGACTTTGGTCTCGGGTTGGGGATCAGGGTGAGAATCCACCCGATGATGGTGAAATGATTTCAGCTCATGTTTTCTGTCAGAGCAGTAGACCCGACCTACCTCATTACTGTGAGATCCCATGTTGAATTGAGCTTATGGCTCCTTGACCCATGTATCTGTAGCCTCTTGAAGCGATTCAAGCGAGAGCCCGAAAGGACCGAACCTCTGTTTCATGGGTCTTGGACGATTTTGACCTTCCTCGTGCGGGCAACGATGCCATCAGAAAATCTGTTGCTCTCGTCTTCATCAATTCTGACTCCGGCGAGGGTTACATTACCGTAGATGGAAATGAAGGTGATCGGTATGTGGGGTCTCGTTCGTCTATCTTATGAGATATGACGAACTATTCTAGGAAAAATCTTACGGCGTGGCACGGGGGAGACGATTTAGTCCTCGCAGTGGCCGCCCAGAACAACAACACAGTCGTCGTCGTTCATAGTGTCGGTCCTCTAATTATCGAACCTTGGATTGAACATCCGAACGTTACTGCTGTAGGAGCTCCCTCGAGTGTTTGTTCCCCGGCTAAGCATTTCTTAGGTGCTCTGGGCCG
This sequence comes from Desarmillaria ectypa, assembly GCA_030407005.1. NCBI lineage: Eukaryota > Fungi > Basidiomycota > Agaricomycetes > Agaricales > Physalacriaceae > Desarmillaria > Desarmillaria ectypa. Next base: position 400,080 of record JAUDYN010000008.1, read on the forward strand.
GTGCTCCCGGAACTGAATCTGGCAACTCGCTCGTAGATGTGTTGTATGGTGACTGGAACCCCTCTGGACGTCTTCCCTATACTATTGCCAAGAGTGTCGACGACTATAATGCTCCACTGATAACTGGTGGAACAGATGAGGATATCCTGGACATTCCGTACACTGAAGGGTCAGCATTTATGTGCTTTCACTATTACTAACTCAAACTCCATCACCGCTCAGGCTGCATGTTGATTATCGTCATTTCGATGCTGTACGTCTCCTGAACTGTCTTCAACTTTATTTTAGTTATTTGGTTGACAGAATAACATTGAACCTCGCTTCGAATTCGGCTTCGGACTGAGCTACACCAGCTTCACATATACCAATCTTATAATTACCAAGATTTACGGCCAGTCTGCGAGCGGCGCGGAGGCGATCGCTTGGGAACAAGGAGATGCTACGACTATGAGTGTAGGGTCTTCCACAGCTGCTTGGTAAGTACACATCGTTTAGATTACGCTTGATTGCTTACACCCCAATTTTAGGCTCCATGAACCTGCATACAATGTCACGTTCAATGTCCAAAACACTGGTCCGGTTTATGGCGGCGACGTATGTTTCTTATTGGTCTCTATTTGCATTCTTTGATTCCAAAAACATTATGAACAGATACCGCAACTGTACTTGAATCATCCACAATCTGCCGGAGAGCCTCCCTCAATCCTGAGAGGATTCACTAACGTTGAAATTCTGCCTGGAGAGACCGTCACTGTGTCTCTCGCTCTTTCTCGATATGACCTGTCCATCTGGGACGTTGAGCTACAGGGTTGGAAAAAACCGCATGGTTCGATTGGAGTGACTATTGGTCGGAGTTCGAGGGATGGGAAGCTCCATGGAAAAATACCCTAGAGATTGAAGGACGGATTCTTTATCAATCTTTCAAAACAGACTTTTAGATACTTTATTTTTGACTTTCTTGGACGCAGTTGTATTCCTGCTACGTTAGATGTAGGTCTTATCGAGGAATCATGGTTGCCAAAACTTTAAGCTGGGACTGTCCCGAAAGTCGCGATAATTCCTAAATAAAGAAATTTACTGCAGCTATGCAGTGTTAGGATTTGCAACTTCAAGCATGTGCCAGAAGATTCCCGAACCTTCGGTACTATCAATTTGGCACGATACTAGGATATAATTAGGTACTTTAGTAGAACATTCTAGATACATTCTGTAGTATTTAAGGAGCTCGTCTTGAGCTCTAGTAGCTAACAATTTAGTATTCTCTACTCAGCAAGCCTCCCACTGCAATAGTTACAACATGCAGAAATGATTGTATACCCACGCAGAAATAAATTTCCTTGAAAGTCAGAAATCTGGTGTTGCAGTTCCTTCGCCTGTCACTATTTATCGCGTTCCCAATTATCTTTCCTATATTTCGGACTCCGAATCTCCGACAGAAAATTCCAGACCATCCCGCCCTTGCCGTCCTCCTCACTTCTGTCAGGAGATGGAACAACGTTGACATTGACATGCCTGCCGATTCATTCTGTGGGCTATCTATTTGCAGAGGACTGTTCCATTCCCTCCAATATCTTCGTCCTCGATTCCATGCCTTTGTAGAGTCACGTCGGCCCAAGATGATGACTGGTGGCCTGGAAATTCATGGGGTTACCTGACAGAACTCAGGGTTAAGGACGAAGGGTACATTATCCGACATGGAGTGGATGATACTGGACCTTTGATAGATTCCACGTTGGATGGTGACGAATGGTTCCCTGGAGTACCACTTTCGCTTTGAAGGTCTTCAAATTACAAGTCAAGCGTTTGTTCTAATACAACTGCCTTGCCGTTTGATGCTTGACTGATCCGGTGCGCAAACGTTAGGAGAGCAAGTCTGCTAGAACACCGGAAACTTGCGCCATATCTACACATGCACGGATACATTTTGCAATATCGTTCAAACAACCTCGATCTCCGATGTCTGCTCGCTGCATTTCTCCTCCTCCCTTTCGTCATCCGAGTCCTTTGTAGCTGCCAATACCAACTTCCGTCTCGCAATAATGACGCTGTGCACGACGACGTAGGTTACTCCGTACACTCCGATGATTCCCAGAATATACGCTGCTACCACCCCTCGCCCTCCAACTTTTGCGCGGTCGAGAATATAATACGCTGTGGCCGATCGTCATTCATCTGTGGCTCCGTGGGAACAAGGAGTAGACTTACGATACAAGCCTACGTCCTCATGCGTTATATACGCTACCCCAAAGTACGCTCCCCATACGAGGAAGTTGACGGGGAGCCATTTCCATGCCGGGGGCGGATCGTTTGTGAGGAAGATCTCGAACAAAGCAAAAACAGAGTTGAACACATGCATGGAGATGTTGGAGTACAGGTTAATGGGAACCGATGCATCTAGGTCTACGCGCAGGAGGATGAAGAACGTCAGAGTTATGGTGAATGCTAATCCAGGGTTGAGCGTCTTCGCGAAGAAAAAAAAAAAACGGAGAAGCACGTACGCATCGTTACCACTGTCGAGAACAGCCACTCGTGCAATACTTGTAATACGCGTCCCCAATGTCGGAGCGGGTACCTCTTCCCGTCTGAGAAGGCGTAGCAGGCGGTTTGGACTCCCGAAGCGAAGAACCACGCGCACATGCCTGTATAGTGCAGCTTCGTGAGGTATGAGAAGTACCTGATTTGTCGTTGAGCATTTACTCAACAGATTCGTTGCAGAAGAGGGGACTCACGTACTAGCACCTCCGGGAACGCGTACTGCTGTCCATATAAGCGTGAACAACAACGTGAACAGGGTGTAGAACCCCCAAAGTAACCGCAAGCATGCCAGGGTCCGTGTAGGAAAGAGTGGGGAAGTGACATAGGCGTTTTCAGAGTCAAAGAGAGACGAGTGTCGTGGTTTGGGTGTATCCATGATAGGATGGAGATGACTGCCAGATGTAAGCGGTACTTATTTTATGTGCTTATTACACTGATGGTCAGATGATATATGCACCAGGATCAATTCGGGTGCGTTTGCATGGGACCCAGTACAGTAACTCTTCTGCAGTACGTACGAGCAGAAGGCTACGGATTTATCAAGGGTGACGACAGCTGATATATAATAAGTGACAGTGAACTTTAATTAGCCCCATGCGCTGGACCCACACAATTCAACGGGGTATCCATGCAACGTCTTTACATCTTCACGTGTACCACTATCAGTCAGAAAAAGGGAGGAGGATACGTGAATCAGTAGGGAACCAAGCATATTTAGTCCTAGTGAGTTTCAGCGCGTCATTATGGTGTTCAGCTGATCACATAGCTTTTTTTATTTTATTTTATTACTCAGCATGATTTCGACGAAAACATCCGATTGGACGGAATGCGCGCCTCTGAGCACGAAGCATCGAGGAATGGGGCTTTGGAAGGGAAGAAGTTTTTAACCCAGGACCTCGTGCCGGCGGCTATTTTTATTCTTGGACGGTATCTCATCTTTTTTTAACTCAAGGTCTTACCCTTACGACACCATAGTCTTTCACTCTTATCTTTGCTCTCCAAGGCAGTATAAAAAATCACGTATGTTCGAGGCCCATAACTGGAACTATATATCATAGCTCAGGGAAATGCAGTCGCCGTTCGCGCCTCCAAATTGACCTGCTATGCCAGCTGACGCACACTGCCCTCTGCGACCCTTCACTTCTTCGAACTAGTGGTCCCTCCTACCAAACATCAGCTCCTCAAATCGTTGCTCATCTCGTTATCTGATATGATTTCGTCACCACCGAAGAGGATGCAACTATAAATAACACTACGATCGCCGAGTCCGGTGCTAAACTCTTTAACTTTGTCATGTTTTCAACATACTAGCACTTTTTGGAAATGTTTCCGTCGGACCGCATCCGGCGAAGTTTCTGAGTTATTGAACCCTTGGCCAAAGTTTCTTCTATCGATATGGCAGAAACTATCGCCTCCTTGTCTGCAATGGAACTTGAGAGTATCCCCAGAGCATCCATCAAGCCTGGTCTCGATGATGTAGTACAGATCGCGGTAGTTGAACCCTCGACCCCGAACCAGCGGTGCGCGCAGATCCAGTTCACTGCACTTTGGTGGAACAAATTTCTAAAGGGGTGGAACGACGGTAGTTCTGGAGCGTTGCTCCCCAGGATGCAGACCGTGTACAACGTATGCGAACAATTCTTTGGAGTTGCTGGCCAACGTAACCATAATCATCTAGGTCAACTATGCTGTCGTGTCCCTTATCTTTATCATGGCTTGCGTGGTATGTCTCCGGTCCGAATATGTACGAAGTGTCCTTTGACGTTGGTGCAGGGATTCGTTATCGGTGCGCTGATCAACGTGCCGTTGATGGACCGGATCGGATTCGGCAAAGTCCTCGTCGTGGGTCTGTATACACCCCTATCGACGTCCCGGTATTGAGAAGCTCACCAAATAACTACAAGGCGCACTCTGTCAAGTCGCCGTGTACGCTCTACAGTCGGCTGCGCTGCCTTTCCCGGTGTTTGTCATGACGTTTGCGATCAACGGAATCGGCATGGCTTTGCAAGTGAGTGTTATCAATGTCATGATTCCCGGGCCGGGCATTTTCTGAGCATCAAGATGGCAGGACGCGCAGGTGACGAGCTATGTCGCTAGCTTGAGGAATAACTCCCAATTCAAGATGATGATTCTCCAAGTTGGTTATGGTGAGGGTTTCACCCATCGATTTATACGCTGGTTGAACCCTTTAAAGGTGGTGGTGCGTTGACTGCCCCGCTCATCGCGACGCAGTTCGCGCAGATGAAGCACTGGTCATTCTTTTATTTCGTGTCCCTCGGGATTGCGATCTCAAATACGACCGTCCTATCCAGTGTATTCCGATTCAATACATTAGATGGCGAGTCGTCCCTCCCTACTTTGACACGGAGTCTGAAGTCGTGCTGCGGTAGTTTGTTTCGCAGAGATTGGCGAGCCTAGACAAGAACACGCGGGTAGGAATGATGACAACAAGCTGCGCCAGTTGCTCCGTACGCGGACTGTGCATCTGCTCGGACTGTTCGCCCTTGTTTATGTCGGGACAGAAGTTACTATTGGAGGTTTGTTGCCTATGGTTTGATATCGCAGTCTCGTGTCTGATCTGACTTAGGATGGATCGTGACGTTTATACAAAGGGTCCGAGAAGGAGGACCTTCTTCTGGTTACATCTCGTCCGGATTTTTCGCAGGTGCTCATACCGCCATTTAATAAGACACAGTCTCTCATACGCTCACCCGCAGGCCTCACCATCGGGCCTCTCGTCCTACTCTGGGTCACAGAGAAGGTATGGTACATTAACCTCTACAGATCCCCTACTTGATTCTTTATCAGCTAGGCAACCATCCTGCATTTTATCTATACTCCGTAATTGCTATTGGGTACGTTTTATCAACCCCTGCACTAGCATGAATGAATGATGAGTTCACAGGCTGGAACTTGTTATATGGTTCGTACCCTCCCTCATTGCGGACGGCATAGCCGTCGCGCTCGTCGGACTAGTTTTGGGGCCGACGTACCCCCTACTGATGAGCCACGCCGGGCGGGTCCTCCCACAATGGCTTCTATCCGGGGCAGTTGGGTGGATTGCGGGCTTGGGCCAGGCTGGCAGTGCGTTGTTCCCTTTTATGACGGGCGCTGTGGCGAATAAAGCTGGGATTGGTGCTATGCCGCCCTTGTAAGCACCAAGTACCCTCTTGGGGGTTCTAGTTTACTGATTGGGTTTTGCTAGGCTTGTGGGATTCTTGGGACTGTCGGTTGGGCTATGGGCTTTGGTACCGAAGGGTCCTAGGAGGGCAGATTAGAATAGAACGTGCCCTATGGAGCTGCTTAGGCGATTGGGTAGATGGCGCATTTGGGTCAGACTTTTTTAACTGTGAGATGGATTCAATTGCATCAACTCATGATAATGTTCATGACTCCGGCAATACTTTAAGTCGAATCATTAGGAAACTTAGTTCCCCTATCTCTTGCTCACCATGCAAGCCACGCTTCGGGATGGGAGTCACGCCAGAACGCGTTGCCACCAATCCGCTCAAAGGACTTACGATATGCCTGTTCCAAGAATAGCGGTCCGGCGGCGCAATATATATAAATTATGCAAGGTACCGGCGTAACGCGTTATCGATACTAAGAACGATCATTCACGTCGATGCATCGATAAGTAGTGCATCCATCGATAGCACATCGGCACGTTGTAGGCAATTGTTCATCCAGTATTTTTACAATTGGAGCTAAAACACAGTATAGTAGGAGCACAAACGGGGCATTGACTGTCCGCATCCCTATAAAATACAACATGGTTTTCAGTTAATCTTCAAGAGCTCGACTTCGAATCGCAGGGTAGAATTTGGTGGGATAATGGGGTGGAATCCGCGAGATCCGTAGGCCTGGAAGAAAGAGCGAGCTAGTAATAATATCGTTGGACTTTAACTGGGTGAACATACATAGTCGGCTGTCGCAGTCAAGATAGCCTTCTGCCCGAGCGACAATTGGGGGACACCTGTATCGATGAAAATCAGTTTTTTTCTGGTAGCATACTGCGCTGAACGTACCCTCATCCCATCCCTTGATAACCTTTCCCACTCCAATGTCAGTCACGAACGCCTCGCCACTGCGACCGACAAATGATTAGCCCCGATATTATCCACACCAACGAGCGACCCACCGATCCCGACTCGAATCAAACTTGGTCCCATCGGTAAGAGTCCCAACGTAGTGTATCGTCACTTTATCTATCAGTAGATCGTATCGGATTTCTCGAGCAACGCGCAAAGTGAGACTGACCGCCTTTCTGGGGAAAGTTCTTACCGTCGCCGGGGGTAAGAGTCTCGATAGTAACACCCTGTAGGCTGGTGAGTACGATATATTTAATGCAGTAGGGAGACTGGACGCACCATGATTTACGATGTGGAAGATGCGATGATGGTAGAGTAAAGGAGGGTCTAATTGATGCATTTATACCGGGAAGACGGATCTTGATCCGATCGGATGGGACAATAGGGGCTATGTGGAGTTGGTGTTGGTGTTTGGTTCCTCCGTCCACCATGGCGAAGGCGAGAAGGCACTTCCAACTCAGCGGCAGTCAAGCCTGGACAATAGTTACTGCCGTTCAGAAAGGACACCGCTGAATACCAACAAGGAAGCGTTTGCGGAATCTTTCAAAGGAAAATCTTTCGATGACGGAGACCGAGAACAATCCGAAGTATTGCAACATCCTGCTGCAATTCCCTCCAAAAAGGTAGCGAAGTGAGATATCCTACTGATTACGATTAGATCATACATATCGACAGCAAGGGAACTGGCTTTCAAATCTGATGCGCTACACGTCTCGAGTCCCTTTTGTCGCAGTTTCCCTCTTCGTTATAATCCATAAAGGACTGGGCCCATTGAAGAAGAGTTGGAAAGTTCAAGCAAGTTCCGACAATGGGCATGGTACTCAAATCGGTAAGTAGCTACTTGGATCGAACAAGCTAAAGTGACATACTGACATGGTAGTCTCACAGTAGCCGGAGAAGCCGTATGGCATGCAGACTGTGAACCGAATTTTCCTGGCCAAATGTATCATAGGAACTACACGAAACGAATTTCGACCTCTTTGGTACTTATTGCGTCCTTGTAGAACAGGAAACTTCGCCGAGCTTCGAAGCCAGAATCTTTGTTATAGTAAGCTATCTCATTTAAAGCCGCTAATTTCCGGAATTGCGACTTCAGTGAAAGCCATCATCACTGCCTACGAGGTTTAAGTTGGAACTCTTTGGAGCCTGTATGGGAAAATGTCTGTCACTCGATGCCTTCTGCGATTTTGATTCCCGGATGTCGAAGGTCAATTGCAGTGGGACCTGTCATTAATCCACTCACCGCCCCCATCGATACCAGATCCCGACAATCGGAACGAACGGGTTGCATGAAGGTGGGCTTTTGACCAATGGTACTCCGATCGTCTCTCAAAAATTGTGAGCGAATGAAGGCCACGGCAACTCATTTCAGAACAGGACGCATGCTAAGAATCCGCCGAAATCCGGATATAGGAGCGCGAGGCGAGAGACGAGATGAGAAAGGATGTATGTCGTTCAGGGATAGAATGGATCTCAGCAAGGGTTCGTGATGTGACCTGAGAGATCCGGTTTGCGAGATAAGTGAAGGCAAGCGCTGAGCGTAGCCTTCGGGTTGGTGTTGGGAACACTGCTGGGGACATCACGACTTGGCGTTGCGAGCTACAAGGTAAACTCTGTCTGCGGAACGAGCCAAGCCATAATGCATAGAGCACACACTGACACATAGGGCGGAATATAAGTTAGTTGAAACATAATGTTCCGTTGCAATCCTCCTACGTGGGATGGAGTATAAACCACCTACAGAGACCGTAAATGAGTGAACCTGCGTATAATGGACGGAAACTCGTAATATCCAATAGGTACATAACTGGGAATTATACAAGTTCTCTTTCACCAAGCAAAAGTGGATGAAAGCTGCAGGTAATATATATATAAATTAGATCCCCTGCAATATGTGATTTGCTACAAAGCTGACTGATTAATGCTAAATCGAATCCAAGTATCTCCGGGCTTTTCCAGTTCCTCCCTTGCCCAAATCAAGGTGACATCCCTGTGCGGTAAACAGAACTCCCATAGAGGATTGATTGCTTGGATATCGTTCTCGTATAATCACCGAATGGCCTTCAAGTCGACGTGACAAGCAGCGAGTGCGAAATTGATGAAGACGGGTGTTCCAGAAGAGTCAGGGGTGAGAATGATGCTTGACGGGCACACATCATGGTGGGGAACACCTACCTTGTTGACGAAGTGGATGCCGGTCAACACCTTCTTGAGCTGGACACCGATGAGCATGCTACTGCCAATTCTTGACGCGAGGACTCACGGTTATCTTAGTCTCCGCCGCGTACTCGGCATTGGCGTCTCACAACTTTTCAAGCTGTGTGTGCTCGGGTCGCTCTGCGAACCAATCTTTGAGTGTCGTTCCTTCAATGTACTCCATGGTTTAGTAGTACATCAGCATCTTCTCCGCGCGACATCGTAATCTACACGCAGAAAACAAAAAAGTATTTGCGTGGAACAAGGTAAAGGAACTGGAACAACCATATGTATCCCGTAATAGTACGGTACCATCGTCCCCTGCAACGGCTCGAGCTCCCGGTGTGGCTTATTCTCGGTGGAAGACAAAACTCAATGTCTGGCAGAGGCGGCAGGGAAGGTTGGATGATTTTCTAAACGACCTTGCCCAAGGACTGCCGGTTTCGGACCGGCGAGGAATGAACGTCTGCGATCCAAAGGATTTAGAGGGAATGGGTGTATTCGCTGTTACTTTAGACTCATGCTTTAGTAGACAATGCTGCTGTTAGGAATCCGGCTAATTTGACTAAGTACGATCCTGTAGTACTAGTTCAAGAACTATGCCGAAAGCGAATGTAGAATAATGAGTTCAGTTTTACCAAGAAGGCTCCGACCGAGAGTTTAGCAAGCGCTAGGCGTAGCTAAGAAGATCCGAAAAGCACTTGGCATAGTCGGTAAGCGAGATGTTCGGCAAGCGCTTGGCGTAACCGACCTCTTTCACTTAGGTTCACACTAGGTCGTGGAGTTCAAGAAGTAAAAATTAGATTGAATCTTGGGCATACTACGATACTCGAATATATATTGTACTTGAGTGAAGGTTCTGGAAGATGATAGTCACAAGAATATACTGGAAGAGTATCGAAGAAGGTAGAAGAAGAAGGAAAAAGAAAGAAAAAGAAAGAAAGGAGAAATAATGAAAATTATATAATTATTCGTGATAATTGGTACAGTAAGTGGTCGGTGACTGTTGACTAATGTTACCTGACTGATATCCATAACAGCTGCTACGACTGTCATTGCTTCTCACAGTGAGCATCGAGGTCGGTAGGAGTAGTTTACTTCTATTTACCTGAGCTGTATCAAGCGGAGATGGCCAATCAATCCAGTGTTCCAAATTGGGGAGTATCGTTTCTCGTGTCGATACGGAAGGAGGGCGTAAAACAAGGTAAGCTTATACGAACCGCCCTTGAGTGCCAATGAAGGAAGGGGACGAGGAAAATCGCCAGATAGGGTGGATAGGGGTCAAGAACGACGGTGAATGACCGGCCTCGTGCAGCAGATTCCAGAATAAATATCCCTCACCTCACCCGTATACCTATCTCTTCCTGACGCTCCAAAAGTCTTCGTAATAGGCATGTACAGCTTCCCGGCTGGCGCTGCTGAGGTCAACTTTCCGCACCATCTCTTCTGAGATAACAACGATGACGGGATGTGTTTGAAGACATTGGACCAAAACGATGTCTGTATATAAGATGGTAGGAAGCGGGTACTGGCGGTGATACGGCGGAGGGCCTTGCTAAGCAACAGTTTGATAAGTATATCACCGGACTCTCATTATGACCCTGAAACGCCTGCAGGGAGGCCTTTCAACATGGCTGGTCATATAGCGTATACGAACATGATTCCGGTTGCATCACCCTAACAACAGCATGTCATGCAGTTCAAAACTCATGTAGTCTAGTAATGGACCCGGTTAGGGAACAATCAGCAGGGACGATTTTGGTGGTTTTCAGCGAGGTGTGAAGTTGCTTTTGCGCTTGTTGTCCGGGTCTTTCTTTGCCAGCTATGTTGTTCGTTGTCATTCACGTTTGTTGTCCTAGATTCTTGAATATATACAAAACATTTTCAAAACAATAGGTATTGTAACTGTCTACGTTGTAGTAAGTATACGGCGGTGTCAAGAAAAGCATAGAGCAAATCGAGGAAAAGATAGCCATCAAATAAAGAAAGACAACAAGGAAATCCATATCGCCGCCGCTACGCGGTAGTCGCAGCCTTCTTACTCATAGCGAAATTAGTAACTTCACTTTGCAATAACACGTACTTGTAAAAGCACATTGCTCTTAACCACACACAAGGGCATCATCCTCCCAATCACGGCACGCTCCTCCTTCATCCTGTCGGCAGACCAATCCGGTACGTGCAACACTATCACCACCTTCTTTAGAGCAAGTGCTGAGTGACACAGCAAAGCGTCAATCGGTCCCAGATCCATCATGTCAGTGCATTGGTCCGACCCCATCAGAATCCTCAGCTTGAAAATTCTCAAGCTCGATATTCGCCGATCATTGGCAGGGACGAGGAGCGTCTCCAGGCATCGACATATATATAACGATACTTGTATAGGATTCCCTACCCCAAGACCATGGCTTATTGTCAGCGCACGCAAGGAGCTATTCAAGCCGAAATCTATGGGTGGGAGGAGTTCCAAGTCTTGATAGACAGATATCAGAGAACAGCGTGCCAGCCGAAGAGACAGATACTCACCGCAAGAAAGCAGAGGGATATTCAACACAGGCAAAGCCGTACCAGCCTTTCGCAAAATCTCTCTGAGCTGGGGCATCGTTCGTTGGGTGATGTAGGAGATGACGAGCACGTGAGGTCGTCGAGATGGACGTGCTCGTCTAGCATGATAGAAAAGGGGTAAAGCTGCCCTCCCCTGCCAGTAAAAACCTTTTTTTGCGCCCACTGAACATCCGAAGTGAATATCTTTCCCTTCATGGGAGCCATGACAGTAACTTCTCTGGCTCTGACGGTCCTTACCGACGAACATCGCGTTAAAAGCTGTGCGACGTCCGTGATAGTGCGGAAGACGGGATAACTGAGGCTGATAGACGTAGCTCCGGAGCGTCCTGAGATGCTACCAACAAGCTGGAGGAACTTCTCGTATGCATCATCGTCAAGATGGGAAAGGTTGAGGCTATGAATGTCGAGATGCCCCATCATACCCTCTGTGAAGTGGTCAAAGATCGCCGGAAGGGAGAGATGCAGGCCCTGGGGACTCGTATTCATCGACTCCCAGAATGGCGGGCCATACGATCCTGAGAGTGTGAGGTTTTTGAGACGGCGAGGAATCTGTGGGCTCGACGACGTGAGGAGTGCTGCGAGGCGTTCGTGATTATGATAAGTGACGCGTATATCGTCCCAGTAAATGGGATTGAGCTTGTCGCGCCAGGACTTGGAGGCACTGCGAAATACTCCAACAATGTCGTGGTCTGCGTGACTGAGTACTTCCATTACGAGCTCTGCAGTGAACGATTGCGACTCCCCACGGATGGTGACAGATGCCATAGCTGCCAGTACCAAAGTCAGACACAAAAATCCGCACAATGGAAGAACTACGTACCTGGATCGTTGCGCAGGGACTTTGGGGAATGAAGTATGTAGAAGAAAGAATGAATGGAACGATTGAATCAAGGAGGGAAAGCCGGCATCTGCATCATGGTCCTTTTGAAGACTCTTCTAGAATGAAATTTGACTTCAAACTCAGAAATTGGTAGAGGCTGCATATTACGGCCCACTCATCGTTCTTCAAGGCCCTTGGAGGAACGGAATACCCTCATTTTGCGGGTCTGCCGCTAGATCGCATGTGGGAAAATGTGTTATTTTACCATGAAGTACCACGAAATAACAGCAGAGATGTCACGGTATGCTTTTCATATATAAAACGTGACAGAAATTTGCCCATAAAAAGTCAGAAGTTCGAGATCTTGAAACCACCAACAAACCGCTGGTGACTGAACCTTGTTCCCCAGCCGTTACGAAGGAGGTGGCAGAAATGTGTAAAGAATGGTATGACGTACATTTTCATCAACCGTGCCATAATAGAACTACATTAGGATGGTTTGAGTAGAACGGATTCTCTTGGAAGCCTGGGAACTTCTTGAATGTCCTTCAAACATGTGTGTTCTGTTACCCGGTTGCTGGAAGGTGAGGCGTTGTGTCGTAGGTCCTTATGTAGGGGCATAAGCACACGTCTAGATTGAAAGCAGTCCCTCGAGGAGAATAGTCGCTAGTTTCGCTGAGGCGGTTTGAGGTTACTGGCCCTTCAGGCTTCCTTTCGGCTTCTCGCGTTTCTTCTTCCATCCCGCTCCCGCCTCACACACACCTCGCCGAGTTACATAAGTATTTTGTCTCGTCTTTCGTGAGGGAGTAGTGTACTATACCATCCAGCCTAGCACCTGTAATGTTGTGAGATAGAAAAATTCTGACAAAAATGCTAGTCACTATCATGAAAAGCTAGCCAATGAAAGCTGTTGCTGGGACTGCAGGCAAAAACCCAATGATGGTAGTGCCTACTTTCCGTATTTCCCTATGGCAAGACGACTTCCAAGGTGCCTGCAAGTGAGTGAGGTACGTAATCGTAACGAAAGCTAAGTATTTTTGGAGTATTTTGCGACACTTTATTTCGCCTATTAATGCTACAAACCTGCATAATGAAACTACGGCAGTCAGGACCCAGACAATTGATCTCGCTTACAATAAATTCATAGTGGAGTGTAGCAGAGTCCAAAGTTAGGAAGAAAGAAGGCCCACTGATGACGCTGACGATGCCGTGAAGCGAAAGAAAACTCAAACCTGTCATTCCCGATATGGAGATTTTGTGATTGGGCCAAAACCTCGCAGTCGTAGGAGTGTATAAAGTGATGATTGTACCTGAATGTGGCACTTGTGAGATTTTTTTTCCAAGTTCCCGCCAATAAGTTTTATGCTACGTAAAGTAACCGAGTGCATACTGCCACCTGCGTTTCGGGACCTGCCGCATCTTCCCCTTGCTACTGACGGTGATTATGTACAAGTTGATTCTTTGCTTTGGTTCCGCGCATAAGTTCAAGGCCTTTCTGTAAATAGACATTGGGATACCTGTCTTAAGCCATTGTGCTTGGTCCATTAGCTCCGACTCGAGCGGCTGTTCCCACAATGATTTACATCTCCCCATCTTCCTTTCCTTTGAAAACTCAGAGGAAGAGAGATAGTGATACTATGTGAAATTTGCTATATGTTTTCTTTTTTCAAAATTCAATCTGGAGGATTTTATTCTGAGTGTTCTAACTTCTCTGACCATGCTATTGATCAACTGTTAGGGCCCAGTCCTAGCACATGATCTTGGGACTTTTACATCACTCTGAGCTGTCTCATGTTCAGACAATCACTCATGGTAGAGGATGGTTCAGTCTTTAGATGTGTGCAGTAAGAGGTGTATGAATTAAGTTTAGTCAAAAGATAGAGAGTATGTACAAAACCACTCTACTTATATACTGAAAGTATGGGTTTATTAATAACTGAAATGATCAGGTCCATGTGTGAGATGGGAGGAAGTCAGATGACTGAGGTCCAGTAATGATGAGGCTTTTAGAAATAGATGGAGTCCTTGTGGATTGATAAGATTGAGAGGGTGTGAACAGTTGGATATGGATGAAATGCATAAGCATTCTGACATGAAATTGATAAGATGAATGGAAAAATCATAACATTACCCCCTTGTTAAAGCAGTCATCCTGACTGCTAAGGTTCTTCTTCAGGGGTGTCAAGTTGTGATTCAGCTTGACTGATCCAGTACTGATCAATCAAGTTTTTCCAGATTTCTTTGTCAGGATTGATGATCCATTTCTGGTATCCATCCTTGCATTGAGTGAGGTATACAATATCACCATTTTTGGAGTATTCATGATCCAGTATTTTGACCACCATCTTGTCTTTGGTTATGATTTTTATGTCATATAAGGCTTGGTTAATGTTGGTCTCATATTCTGCAATCGCTTCCTTCATGTTTTCCATCTCGGTTTCTCAGACCCATGAGCTATATTCTCTGGTCCAGCCCTTCCATTTGACTAGATAGTCTGTGACTTCCTTAGATAGTTGTCCTTGTTTAGCATGTACTTGCTGGGTACAAGAGTCTAGGACTTCCTCAATTTCATATTCCTCCTGACCATTGACAAGATCTGGAGGAGGAGGTGGTGGTTGTTGTTGATTAGGGAATGAGGGCGCAATGTAAGGAGTTAACAGTTTTTCATTGAATCTTGGGTGTATTTTCCAATGGGGTGGCAGCTTTAGTTTGTATGCTGCTGCACCTGACTTCTCAATGATCTCAAATGATCCTGTTCATTTATCATCAAGTTTCTTTTTTGGTCATGGGAGGTGAAGGTTGGCAGTGTCAAGCCAGACCTTATCACCAACTTGATATTCTCAAGATAACTGTTTTCATTTGTTATATTGCATCTTCATTTGCATTGCTGCCTTCTCCAATGCATTATGCACTTCTTTATAGACTTGAGCCATGTTTTCTGTGAATTCGATGGCCATGGGGTTTATGAACATGGTTTTCTGGATAGAATCAGGAATTAGACGAGAATTTCATCTGTACAAAGTCATGAAGGGACTTTTTCTGGTTGCTGAATGTATGCAGTTATTATAGGTGAATTCAGCAAGGAGTAACCATTTGACCCAGTTGGTTTGTCTATGATTGACAAAAATATGGAGATATTTTTCAATCTCTTGGTTGACTTGTTCTGTTTGTCCATCAGTCTGGGGATGATAAGCAGTGGATGCATTTTGAGTGATATCTAGTATCTGATAGAGTTCTTTCATGAAGGAGGACATGAATTGTGGTCCTTGATTTGAAATAACTACCTGCAGCATTCCATGTTTCACATAGACATGGTCTCAAAGAATGCGAGCCCATCCTTTGGCAGATAACTCCTTGTGGCATGGAATTAGGAGTATCATTTTCAAGAATTGGTCTACCACTATGTATCCCTCTGATTCCAGGAAACCGGTGATCATATCAACAGAGATATGAGTCCAAGAGGCATTGGGAATTGTATTTGGGTGTAAGGGGGCAGCTTTAGCATGAGTATCACTTTTTGTCCTTTGACATGTTTCACAACCTTTAATATATATCTCAATGTCCTTCTTTATCTTGGGCCACCAGTATTCTCACAATATTAGTTCTTTGGTTTTGGTGATCCCTGGATGCCCTGCAGTGATATGATTGTGGAATTGTGCAATGATTTCTCCATGGAGGAGTGCATCTTGGGGAATATAGATGCATCCATCATACCATAGTAATTCATCTGATTTCATGATTCCTCATTTATGATTAAGGGATTTTTCAATCCCTTGGTCCCATTGTTTCTTCTGTCTGGTTGCATCTCTTATACATGTTGTTCATTCTTCAGTGGTAGGCAGTATTAATGCCTGAAAATGTTCAGGAGAGAGGACAACTATATCTTGATTATCCTCTTTTCCTTGGTCATGATCATCCCATCTACTGAGCAGGTCAGCCCTTTTGTTAGTGATTCCTGCTTTGTGCTGAAGGGTAAAGTGATATTCGGCCAACTCAGTGACCCACTGAGCTTGTCGGCAGTTCAGTTTTTGGGGTTTTTGAAAATACTGGAGGTTTTGATGATTGGTCCAGATTTCAATTGTCTTCTTAATGCCCATGAGATAATATCGCCATTCTTCTAAGGCTAACATGATGGCCAGCAATTCTTTGTCATAGATCTTATAATTGCATTTGGTGACTGGCCTCCATTTGCCATTCTGTTCCTGGCTTAGGACAGCACTGATGGCTCTGTCACTAGAATCTGCCTCTACTTGGAATTTTCCTTCATCAGAGAGGATCATTAGAACAATGTTTGTGGTCATCAACCTTTTGAGTTGTGAAAACACTTGTTCTTGATCTGTTCCCCAAGTCCAGTCTACCTTCTTGGTTAACTGAGTGAGAGGTCATACAATTTTGGAATAATTGCAGATGAATTTTTGATAGAAGTTCATAAATCCTAAGAAGGATTGAAGTTCCTTCTTCTTTATTAGAGTGGGCCATTCCATGATTCCAGTGACTTTGACAGGATCCATGCAGATGGCATCCTCACTGATGATCACTCTGAGGTATTCAGTTTTGAGTATTTCAAATTCGCATTTTTCTGCTTTGAGAAACAATTTATTTTCTCATAGACATTGGAGGACTTGTCGAACAATGATTTGGTGAATATAAGAATGTCATCAAGGTAAATGGTGACTTTTCCTCCTGTGATAAGGTCCTTGAAAATGTTGTTCATCATCCACTGGAATGTGGCTGGTGAATTTATATATTTGTTATGGTCTTGTCTATCACGTGACTTGGAATGTAAGCTTTGGTCTCTCAAGCTGCTTCACGTTTGGGCAGTCACTCATTTTAGAGACTTGGGCTAGGTCTTTGGTGTGTGGATAGAAAGTGTATGATTGTAATTTAGTCGAAAGATAGAGTACAATGGTGAAGTTTACTCTACTTATATACTGTAAGTATAGCATTATATTTAGATGAAACGGTATAGTCCATGCTGGAATGGGGTCAAAGTAAGGTGGATCCAGAAGGATCATGGTCCAATAGGAAGAGTATAGGGTGTCTTTGTGTGAAAACAAGGGTTAAAACCAGTGAAAGTCTTAATATGAGGTGAGAACTGTGGTGGATTAGATAGATGAGTCATGGATATGACTTGGATAAGATAAGATAATGGAAAAATCATAATATTACCCCCTTGTTAAAGCAGTCATTCTGACTGCTAAGGTTCTTCTTCCAGGGAGTCAAGTTGTGATTCAATTTGACTGATCCAGTACTGATCAATCAGCATTTTTCATAAGTCTTTGTCTGGATTGATGATCCATTTGGTGTATCCATCTTTTTGTTTGGCAAGATATGCTATGTTGCTGTTGTCAGAGTGTTCATGGTCTATGATCTTGACCACTACTTTGTTCTTGGTTACAATTTTGGGAGTGTATATGGCATAGTTTATGCTAGCCTGGTACTCTTTGATTGCTTCCATAGCATTCATCATCTCAGTTTCTCTGACCTAGGAATTGTGTTCCCTGGTCCATCCTTTCCACTTTACTAGGTAATCTGTGACTTCTCTAGATGGTTGTCCTCTTTTCAAGCATACTTTTTAAGTGTATGAGTCCAAAACTTCTTCTATTTTGTATTCCTCTTGACCATCAACAAGGTCTGGTGGAGGAGGTGGCAGTTGTTGTTGATTGGGGAATGATGGCACAGTATAAGGTGTCAATAGTTTTTTGTTGAACCTGGGATGTATCTTCCAATGAGGTGGCAGCTTCAGCTTGTATGCTGTTGCCCCAGACTTTTTGATGATCTTGAACAGTCCTGTTCATTTATCATTGAGTTTTTTCTTTGGACAGGGAAGATGAAGGTTGGTGGTGTCAAGCCAGACCTTATCACTGATTTGATATTCCTGAGGTGCTTGTTTCTTCTTGTCATATTATGCCTTCATTTGTGCTGCTGCCTTTTCTAGCATGTTGTGGACCTCCTTATGGACTTTGGCCATTGTTTCAGTAAAGTCTATGGCTGCCAGGTTTGCAAAATTAGTCTTTTGAATAGACTCAGGAATGAGATGAGGATTTTGCCCATATAGGACCATGAAGAGACTTTTGCCAGTCACGGAATGGATTCAGTTGTTGTGGGCGAATTCAGCAAGTGGTAGCCAGGCTACCCAGTTGGTTTGTCAATAGTTGACAAAGATACAAAGGTAGTTTTTAACCTCCTGGTTGACTCTTTCTGTCTGTCCATCAGTCTGTGGGTGATATATGGTGGATGTGTTTTGTGCGATGTTCAGTATTCAGTAGAGCTCTTTCATGAAGGTTGATACAAACTGTGGTCCTTGATCTGAGATGACCACTTGCAGCATACCATGCTTGGTGTAGACATGGTTGTGGAGCATTAATGCCCATCCTTCTATGGATAATTCTTCATTGTATGAAATGAGAATTATGTTCTTTGAGAATCAGTCAATGATGACCAATAATGTGTCAAATCCTTCAGATTTGGGAAGTCTGGTGACTATATTGACCAAGATATGTGTTCAGGGACTATCAGGGATCATATTAGGATGAAGAGGTGCTGCCTTGGCATGAGTGTCACTCTTCATTTGTTGACAAGTTTCACATCCCTTGATATAGGCTTTCACTGTCTGCTTCATTTTTGGCCACCAATACTCTCATAATACAAGTTCTTTGGTCTTAGCAATTCCTGGATGTCTGGCAGTGATGTGATCATGATATTGAGTGATAATTTCACTGCAAAGTGAAGGGTCTTGGGGAATATAGATCCTTCCATTGTACCACAGGATTTCATCTTCCTGAGTGATTCCTTGTTCGTGATTGAGGGATTTCTCTATCCCTTGGTCCCATTGCATCTCTTATATACATGAGTCATTCCTCAGTAGTAGGCAGTATTAATGCCCAAAAGTGTTCAGAGGAAAGCACAATGACATCTTGATTGTCTTCTTTCCCCTGATCATGATCGTCTCATTGGCTGAGCAGATTGGCCTTTTTGTTTGTGATTCCAGCTTTGTGTTGAAGGACAAAGTGGTACTCAGCTAGTTCAGTGACCCACTGAGCTTGTTGGTGATTCAACTTCTGGGGTTTCCAGAAGTACTGAAGATTTTGATGATCTGTCCAGATCTCAATGGTTTCTTTGATGCCCATGAGGTAGTGATGCCATTCTTCTAAGGCAAGCATGATTGCCAGCAACTCCTTATTGTAGATCTCATAGTTGCATTCGGTAACTGTCAATGCTTTGGATATGAACATGACAGGTTGCCATTTGCCATTCTATTCTTGACTCAGAATGGCTCCAATGGCCCCATCACTAGTATCAGCCTCTACTTGGAATTTTCCTTCATCAGAGGGAATGGTTAGGACAACATTGTTGGTCATCAATTTTTTAAGTTGAATAAACACCTGTTCTTGTTCTGATCCCCATGTCCAGTCTACCTTTCCAGTTAACTGGGTAAGGGGACATACAATTTTTGAGTAATTGTGAATGAACTTGCAATAGAAATTTGTGAACCCTAAGAATGATTGGAGTTTCTTCTTTTTTGTGGGAGTGGGCTATTCCATGATTCCAGTGACTTTGACAGGGTCCATTCAGATGGCATCTTCACTGATGATGACTCCTAGATACTCTGTTTCCAGTACCTTGAACTCACACTTCTCAGCTTTGAGGAACAATTTGTTTTCTCAGAGAT
Source organism: Desarmillaria ectypa (assembly GCA_030407005.1). Taxonomy (NCBI): domain Eukaryota; kingdom Fungi; phylum Basidiomycota; class Agaricomycetes; order Agaricales; family Physalacriaceae; genus Desarmillaria; species Desarmillaria ectypa. The sequence continues at coordinate 419,959 of JAUDYN010000008.1, forward strand.
GTTGTAAAACTTGCTGAACTATGATTCGATGTTCAGACAGGGATTTGGTGAATATCAAGATATCGTCAAGGTATATGGTTACTTTTCCTCCTGTGATTAAATCCTTGAAAATGTCATTCATCATCCACTGAAATGTGGCTGGTGAATTGGTAAGACCAAAGAACATAACCATGGGCTCAAAGAGTCCTTGATTAGTTCTGAATGCGGCCTTTTCTTCATCTCCATCTCGGATTCATACATTATTGTATCCCCATCGAACGTCTAATTTGGAGAAGTATTTTGCTCCTCATAACTTGTCAATGAGTTTAGAGATTAGGGGAAGTGGATAATGATTCTTGATCATCAGTTCATTCAGTTTTCAGTAATCCTGAACAGATCATAGGAAGCCATCCTTTTTCTTGACAAAGAAGAAAGGAGAGGCAAAAGGGGATTTGGAAGGTCAAATCCTTCCAGAGTCAAGATTTTCGTCGAGGAACTTGTCAAGTTATTCCTGTTTGTTTCAGTTGAGCAGGTAGACTTTGCAGTCTAGCATGGATTTAGCATTGGGAACTAGCTCAATGGCATGGCCCCAGGGTCTTCATTCAGGTAGGTCATCAAAACTTTCTTTTGAAAATAAATCTCTAAAGCTTTGGTACTGAGAAGGTACTAGCTCCTTGAAGGTCTGTTTTGGTTTTTCAGCATTTGTGGCTGCTGCTAGTTCATTTGCATGGTGTATTGCTCAAAGAATAATTTCTTCTTGCATATTCACCACAAGAATGGTCTCCCCTTCTTCGAGCTCTTCATCCCATCTATCTTCTTTGTTGGAGTCAGAAAGGGTGAAATGGTTTTTTATGCAATGGCATCGTCCAAATGTCAGGGTTCCCACTTTCCAATTGATGAAGGGGTTATGGTGTTTAAGCCAGTCATGGCCCAAGTATACTGTCTTGGAGCCTAAGTCCATGACCATGAGGTCAATTCATTCAACGTGATCTCCGATAGTCATGCAAAGTTCCATAAATTCTGTTACATTGCCTGCCTTGTTGCAGGTTCCATCTGCATTGTATACAGGTATGGGGGAGGTGGCTTTTTGGGTATCCAACAATGCATGGGTTGTCAGGGTCTTCTTTCCCATACAGGGCAAAAGCTGGATATCCACCAAGAAGTCTCAACCTGAGCTCTTGGTTCTGTGGATATACCAGATCAGTTCATGAAGTTCATAGAGCTGCTTGTGTGCAAGGCTCTCTTCAGTGTTTAAACTCTGGATGAGTTCATTGGTTATCTCTCCAAGTTGTTTGGGATGGATCCAAGTGGAGAGAATGGCTTTGGCAACTGCCAAGTTCTTGAAACTGCAAATGGCATGCAGAGTCCAGTTGATCCTGAATGGTTTGTACCATACATGATCATGTGCCTCCATAATTGGCAGGACTTCAGGATTCGGTACCCCCTTGTTATGCAGAATTTCGGTTCTGGACTGTTTTGCTTTCCATTGTAGGAAGGCCATGTCATCCTCTTCATCTGGTACTTTGATGATGGTTATGGTTCTGTTACCTAGCCCCCTCTTTACCGCCTGGGCACTAGCAGCTTCCCCCTGTTCTTTGGCTTGGGTTGCTTTTGGAACCTGAACAATCCCGAGAGGGGATTGAACTCGGCTTGAGGCTTCCAAGGTTCTGCTTCTACTATCAGTTCCAGCAGAGTACTGGGCTTTTGCATCTGGGGCAAATCTCATCAGCATTACCTGCAGCACCACTACTAGCTGTTCTCTCACCAGTTCAGATAGCACATGGCCCCAATCCTGGCCTTGGTGAGAGGCACTCTCCTAGTCTTCTGCCAACCCTGGCAAGGCTGGTGGACTTGCCTCCTGACTCATCAGGAGTACTGAGCTTTTTGGACTTCTGAGAGGCCCAAGGGCATCTTGCCTACTAGTCTCCATCTGTGGTTTTACCTGCATATCTGGTGAGTTCTGCAGTGTGGGCTCAGTGGACTTCATGGCAGTGCCAGCACCACCTGGCAAATCCTGCACCTCATCAGGGGCTCAGGATTCACTATAGATTATTGTGTCAGCTTCTTTCAGGAGTGTGACATACCTGTTCGTGTTTGATTCTTTGAGGGTCTTCAGTGATGTGCTTGATAATGGCGAGTGACAAAAGAATTAGGGAATGGCAATGAACACCAATCACACTAAACCTCTTACTACTCTACACTTAATCACCAATATTGAATTCGGGTGGTTTTGAGTATGATGGAAGCACTCTGCAGACTTCAATAATCAAGTACAATTATCTTAAAGATGTTTTATTCATTACTAGTGAGTTTATACAAAGTACTACTTGTACTAGTGGAGTGGGTAAGACACAATTGGATAAGAGTGACTTGGTTTGAGCTACTGCACTCGTTCTGACTGAAACTGCTTCAGACTGGTGGTGCTCTTGGCCCTATACTGCTTCCTACAAGTGATAAACACTTGACCAGTCGCACTCTTGGCTGACTAGTGGCACTCTTGGCCTAAGAATAAACTGATGGCACTCTTGGCCCTATACTGCTTCCTACAAGTGATAAACACTTGACTAGCCGCACTCTTGGCTAACTAGTGGCACTCTTGGCCTAAGAATAAACTATAACTCCGAGAACTTTGCTTGAACTAACTTCAAAACACTCCGGATCTTTGCAGGACACAACAGTGACTCTAATGGACTTCAATTCAATGCAATTCTATAGGTGACTTAGCGACTATTAATCACTTCATCGAGGTTAAGCACAAAAGCCTTTAATTGGGGACACCAGTTACTACCAGTGAGGGCTCAACTGTGGGAATAGCTTGCCTGGTTTGCACAAGCACCCATCCCACTACTTATATACTACTGAGGCAGAACTATAAATATCATCTGGGTATAGGGTATATTGGTAAGAATTTCTTGGCTAGTCACGAATAATGGTGAATAATCACACAATAGTCGGTCTAGTCTGTTTTCTTTTCAAATGGTTGGTCTAGAGACTCCACAGTTGGTCTTTCTGCACCCTTGGCACAACTACATGCCCTAGTAATGCAGTTATATGGATATCTGGATATTGGTGCCTGTAACAGCTATCTGATCATGATCAAGAGTGCAGTCCGGCTCCACTAGCATCGATCATAAGAGATCTATATTGAAATAGTCAGATCTGGGCTCAAGGTTAATCTATTCCTAATTTATTTCTAAGTCCTGTTTCAAGATTGCCATGTGACTAGTTATCCTGACTTAGGCGTTTATGCCCAGTCTGGGCTGCTAGTGACAGAACTTCATGAGATCTGTGTACTCTGCTCCTGGTTTTTGTGTGCTAGTAGCATCCTTCGTTTGCTAGTGGCTGTATTTCACTTAGTCCTGCTAGCATTTGAGTTACTAGTCTGGCCGGCTGGTAGATTTAACCCACTAATGGTGTTGCATCTAAGTCCTGGCTCTACCAGTTGCTTACTGCTTTTAACTATCAGCTCAAAGCCTCAGCTATAGTCCTCTATGTATCACTAGTATAGGATAGATATACAATAGTATTGTTACAAAATCGCAAAATCTAGGTGTGAATGCATAGATGGCATATCATTGGCTTCAGAGTCTGTGAAGTCATAGGATATATATTTGTTTTTGTGGGTAATTGTCTATATTTATAATAGTCAGTCTGACCCATGGAAACCAAGGACTCATCTTTGTGAGATTGGGTCAAGCAAGAGGAATTGAACCCTTGTCAACCTACTCTTTTACTTTCTCAATCTTGGTTGTAGGTGACACCACTTCATTAGTGGGCCCTACTGACTGAATGTCTCTCATCTCTTTTCTCTTGGGACAATCCTTGCTCAGGTGACCTTTTTCATCACACCTGAAGCATCTTCCTTCTGCTCATCATTGATCGATGTCCATGGGCTTCCCCACCCTCTGTATGTTGTCCACTGACCAGTTCCAGCATCTTGACTAACACCTGTGCTAGCAGTCAGCTTTGGAGCCAAGAAACTTGTTGCCCCAGTGGCGGCTTTGCTGCTGGGGTGCTGTTGGGGTTGAGGATGGGAATCCTTCTTCTGCCCATCCCAGGGCATGCCAGTGGTCTGATCAAAGACCCACTTGTGTTGTCACTCCTCGTACATTCAGAGGATGTGCTCCTTCCATTCTAGGTATGAACACAGAATGTTGACGCTCATGTTTGAGATGAAGGTCATGTAGGAGGAAGGTACTCCTAGTCTGACTGCCTTCACCATGGTGCTGCACTCATTCTCATCAGTTCATCAGCCCACCAATTTGGCCTCTTCTTCCAATTTCTGGAAGTAGTGGGAGGCAGGCTGCACTCCCATTTGAAGGTTGAACATCTGCTTCTCATGGATTTCTTTAATGGTGGGATCTCGGAATTGACACAAGACCATATCAATGAAGTCTGCTCAGTCGGGGTAGCAGAAGTGAGCAGTGGTCCCATCATAGGAGTTGCCGACCCAAAATTCAGGTCTCTTGTAGACCCACCAATCCTTGGTGGCTCTCTCAAAATGGGAAGTCGTGAATAGTACCAGGTGTGATGGCACCTGGAAATAGTGTCTGAACACTTTGAAGTAGGTGATGCAATCATCTATGAAGCATTTGATATTGTCATGGTCCTCTTTGAACAGGGAGGGGACTTTGATGAGAGTGGGTTTGATGCCCAAGTATGGGGCATCAGTGGGTGTGTTCCCAACTGGATTGGGGATTGGGTCAGGAGGCCTCTTGCTGGAGGGTGGTCTTGGGATTGAATACTGATCTGCTCATGATCTGACAGGAGGATATCCCCTTGGGGAGTCTGTCGGTCTGCCATGTTCCAGCTCCTTTCCTTTTTCTTGATCATGGAGGTAGTCCATCATCATCTTCCTGGTGGATTCCTTTCTATCAAGTTCTTTGTGCATTTCTGCAATACACTTTTCTTTCTTGGCCAATGCAGTTTTTGTCTGTTGCTGGAGTTCTTGATGTCCCTGCAGGGACAGTTTCGGTTTCTATTTCTTCTCCTGTGCCTGTGAAGAGAAGACTACCACCCTGATAGGGGTGGTATCCTTGTTGTCATGCCCAGTGATGGGGGGGGGGGGGAGTTGGGCAAGGGTCATGGTCTTGTGACCAGAGTATCGGATGGGTAATCTGAAACATTCATATATTGGGACTGGAAGTAGTCCAGCCTATTGTAGTGTCCATAATTAATGTGGGGTGAATCTAAGCCCCTCCTCTGCCTCTCAGTTAACCTCCAATATCCATAGCCTTTAGAGAGAACATTCCAGTTTCCTCTGCTCATCATTATTGCAGGGTTGAAGCCCTGGTAGTAAGTCCCCAGTGGCAGCAGGGAAGAGATTTTGGTGCCTATTCGCATGAATGTGGGCATGAATGGTGGCACCAGGATTTGCACCCTGAATGATGTTGCCTCAATTGAGGGTGAGCCACTTGTCCATGTCTGGTCTGGACTCAGTCCAGAGCATATGTTCTTCGATATCGGCACATCAAAGGTTCCAGGTGGTGGTCCAGAAGAGGCTGAATAGATCCCTGTTGACCTCAGAGAGGTCAGGCCAGTTATAGTCTGCCCCATTGGGATTGAAGAGGCTGTCGGGGTTGCTGGGGAGTGGGGGAAGTGGGGGGGTTGGGGCATCAGGCTCTCCATCATCATTGGAGAGCTCAATGATGGAGAGTGAATTTGAGGAGTCTGTTCCCCAGGGGTCATCTGGATTTGTCCAGTTCCAGAGACTGTAGGGATGGTTTCGATCCATCCCTGGATCGTTGGAGCTTCAGGGCTCCAGGAGAGGGAATTCAACCTTGGAGGTATTCTCCAGTTATGAGGTCAAAGAGCAGGAATTGGGGTATCAGAATGAGGGGGAAGGGTGTATGGAGGTGGGGGGTCTGTGAACATAACCTGTATATTCCTCATGTATTCTTGAGCTGGGGAGGGGGCGGATCATTCTAGCCAGAAGGTGACATTTCTTGCCCTTGTTGGGGCTTTGTGTGCATCCTCAATAGAGAAGGCAGAGGTATTTGGGTCTGTGGGGTGGACCCAGGGATGGACGAGTGGAATCTCCTCTCATTCTCCCAGTCTTGTGAAAAGTATCCTTCTAGGAAGGACATGGTCAGGGTGGAATCATCAGTGTTCTTTGTCACCTTTCATGGTGAAGAAGTGTGCATGCTTCTTCTTCATACATAAGTATGAGAAAAGCAGTGGTAAAAACTAGAAGTACGGTGCCTCCAATGGCAGTGCCAAGAGTAATGGTTCATTGTTCATCTTGGTTGTTGTTGGTCATGGATGCTTCTTCATGGCTAGTGTTGAAGGAGTGGGATGGGAATCTTTTGACTAATGTTATGGCCTTGTCTATCACATGACTTAGGATGTAAGCTTTGGTCTCTCAAGCTGCTTTGCATTCAGGCAGTCACTCATTTTAGAGACTTGGGCTAGGTCTTTGGTGTGTGGATAGAAAGTGTATGATTGTAATTTAGTTGAAAGATAGAGTATAATGGTGAAGTTTACTCTACTTATATACTGTAAGTATGGCATTATATTTAGATGAAACGGTATAGTCCATGCTGGAACGGGATCGAAGTAAGGTGGATCTGGAAAGATCATGGTCCAATAGGAAGAGTATAGGGTGTCTTTGTGTGAAAATGAGGGTGAAAACTGGTGAAAGTCTTGATATGAGGTGAGAACTGTGGTGGATTAGATGGATGAGTCATAGATATGACTCGGATAAGATAAGATAATGGAAAAATCATAACAACATTACCATAGGTTCAAAGAAACCTCAGTTAGTTCTGAATGCTGCTTTTTCTTCATCACCTTCTCGAATGTGGACATTGTTATACCCTCATCATACACCTAGTTTTGAAAAGTATTTGGCTCCTCATAACTTGCTGATGAGTTCTGATATCAATGGGAGGGGATAATGATTCTTGATCATCATTTCATTCAGTTTTTGATAATTCTGAACAGGTCATAGTGAACCATCCTTCTTCTTGACAAAGAAGAATGAGAACATGAAGGGTGATTTTGAGGGATGAATATGCCCAGAGTCAAGGTTCTCATTGAGAAATTTATCCAGTTGTCCTTGTTCATTTTAATTGAGAGGATAGACTTTACAGTCTAACATTGACTTGGCATTAGAGATTAGCTTGATGGCATGATCCCATGGTTTCCAATCTGGTAATTCATTGAGACTTTCTTTAGAAAATAGGTCTTGGAAACTTTGATACTGAGAAGGCATGAGCTCCTTGAAGGTCTTCTTCAGCTTTTCCACATTTGTGGCTGCAGCCAGTTCATTGGCATGGTGTACCACTCATAGTAGGATCTCTTCTTGCATATTGATGGCAAGAATACTTTCACCTTCTTTGAGTTCTTCATCCCATCTATCTTCTTCATCAGAGTCTGGAAGGGTGAAATGATTCTTGATACAATGACATTGTATGAATGTCATTGATCCTATTTTCCAATTAACCAATGGGTTATGGCATTTAAGCCAATCATGGCCCAAATATACTATTTTGGAACCCAAATCTGTGACTGCAAGGTCAATTCATTCAATGTGGTCTCTGATAGTCATTTAGAGTTCCACAAATTCAGTTATGTCACCTGCTTTATTATGGGTTCTGTCTGCATTGTAAACAGGGATTGGAGCAGCAGCTTTTCTGGTATCCAACTGGTGTTGTTGGACATAGGTTCAATTGATAGAGCTGCCAGTGCAACCACTATCCAACAATGCATGGGTTGTCAAGGTTTTCTTTCCAGTATAGAGAGCAAGTTGGATATCCACCAAAAAGTCTCTTCCAGAACTTTTAGTACTATGGATATATCAAATCATTTCATGAAGTTCATAGAGTTGCTTGCATGCAGAGCTCTCTTTGGTGTTCAAGCTCTGGATGAGCTCATCTGTAATCTCTCTAAGTCATTTGGGATGAATCCAAGTAGAAAGAATGGCTTTAGCAATGGCCAAGTTTTTAGTGGTTCGAATAGCATATAGAGTCCAGTCAACTCTAAAGGGCTTATACCACATGTGATTTGATACCCCCATGACCAGCAGGATTTCAGTAGTCAGTACCCCCTTGTTAGGTGGGATTTTGGGTATTGGGATACTGGTTTTGGACTGTTTTGCTTTCCATTGCAGGAAAACCATGTCATCTTCTTCATTGGGTACTTCAACAATAGTGGTGGTTCTGTTGGAGTGCCCTCTCTTTACCACCTGGACACTAGCAGATTCCTGTCCTATGGCTATTGTGAGTGCTACTAGTGATGGGCAATAGGCAGTTGCACTCTGATCTCTGGGAATGTCAACTGGCAAAGTTGGCATTCATTCTGTGCTGTCAGAGTCAGAATCTACTGGTATCAGCAGCTCAACTGACATCTTCTCCCTCAGGTCAGAGGGCTTGCTACTATGTCTCTGGCTAGCACTTTCCTTGATGGAGCTAGACTGAGGTCTTGCCAGACTCAGCTGAACTTTCAGATCCTGTTTCAGATGCCTCTTTTTACTGCATGGACACTAGTAGCTTCCTTCTGTTCTTCAGCCTGCATTCGCTCAGGAATGCAAACAGCATTGGAAGAATGCCGGACTTGGCTTGATGCTGCCAAGGTTCCACTACTATCAGTTCTGGTGGAGTACTCAGAGATAGTATCAGGTGCAAATATAGATGTCATCATTGTGATTGGTTCCACCATCTGGTTTCTCTCAACCAGATCTGATAGCATGTGGCCCTGGCTTTGGCCTTGGTAGATGCTTGTTTCTCCCACCAACCCTGGCAAGGTTTGTAGACTTGGCTCCCTAAATGGGGGCACTGGAGTGTTCAGCTTCAGAGACTTGAGGACATCCCATCTACTGACCCTTATCCACAGTTTTACCTGCATATCCAGTGAGTCTACCAAAGTAGACTTGGTGGACTTCATGGCAGTGCCAGCACTGCCTGGCAAATCCTGCATCTCATCAGGGGCTTGGGATTCACTATAGATTATTGTGTCAGCATCTTTCAGGAGCATGACATACCTGTTTGTGTGCAATTTTTTGATGTTCTTTGGTTTGGGAGTCTGTAACAAAGTCACATTTTTATATGCAATATTTGAATATCCTAAATTGAGTATATAAGTCTAACCCATGGAAGCTGAGGACTCACCACTAGGAGACTTGGTTGATGTTATGCACCGACTTGGGCATGTGACTTGGGACAGTCAGCTGATCTCTCTGGGCCATTACGCATTTGAATGATCACCCAAGATGAGAGATAGAAGCTAAAAGTCTTCTGTGTTGTGCGAACAAGAAGTATATGATTGTAATTTAAACAAGAGATAGAGTACAACTGTCTAGTTTACTCTGTTTATATAGTATTTCTGTGGCGTTATAATTAGATGAAACACTATGGTCCATGCACAAATGGTGTCAAAGTAGGACGATCCGGGAGGATCATAGAACCAATAGAGAGTGTCTGGGGTGACAGACAGTGAGAATGAGGGTGGTAGCCAGCAAATAGCTGGATACGAGTCAGTTTCTTGAATCAATTAGGTGGATGAGTCATGGATATGACTTGGATAAGATAAGATAACAGAAAAATCGTAACATTACCCCCTTGTTAAAGCAGTCATCCTGACTGCTAAGGCTCTTCCAAAGGGGTGTTGAACTGTGTTGTGATTTGACTGATCCAGTACTGATCAATCAGTTTTTTCCATATTTCCTCATCTGGATTGACAATCCACTTGGTATATCCATCTTTTCTTTTGGTGAGGTAGGCTATGTCACCATGTTCCGAGTATTCGTGGTCCAGTATCTTGACCACTGCTTTGTCCTTGGTTGCGATTTTTGGAGTGTATATGGTGCAGTTTACGCTAGCCTGATACTCTTGGATTGCTTCCAAGGCATTTGTCATTTTGTTCTCTCGGACCCATGAATTGTGCTCATGGGTCCATCCTTTCCATTTGACCAGGTAGTCCATGACCTCTCTGGATGGTTGTCCTCACTTGGATCGTACCTTTCTGATGCACGCATCCAAGACTTCTTCAATTTCGTACTCTTCTTGACCATCGACGAGGTCTGGAGGAGGAGGCGGTGGTTGTTCTTGGTTCGCAAATGAGGGTGCAACATATGGAGTCAGCAACTTCTCATTGAACTAAGGGTGAATCTTCCAATGGGGTGGCAGCTTTAACTTGTACACTGCTGCTCCCGATTTCTCGATGATTTCGAATGGTCCTGTTTGCTTGTCATTGAGCTTTTTCTTTGGTCATGGAAGATGGAGGTTGGCGGTGTCAAGCCATACCTTATCCCTGATTTTGTATTGTCGAGGTGCCTGTTTCCTCTTGTCATATTGCGCCTTCATTTGTGCCGCTGCTTTTTCTAATGCTTTATGGACTTCTTTATGGACCTTGGCCATAGTTTCCATAAAGTCAACAGCTGCAGGATTCGCGAAGCTGGTTTTCTGGATCGACTCAGGAATGAGTCAGGGATTTTGTCTGTATAGGACCATGAAAGGACTTTTGCCCATAGCCGAGTGAACTCGGTTGTTGTGGGCAAATTTGGCGAGTGGTAGCCATGCTACCCAGTCAGTCTGTCAGTGATTGACAAAGATGCAGAGGTATTTTTCGACCTCCTGGTTGACTCTGTCTGTCTGTCCATCTGTCTGTGGATGATAGGCCATGGAGGCATTCTGTGTGATGTCTAACATTCGATATAGTTCCTTCATGAATGTTGAGATGAACTGGGGTCCTCGATCCAAGATGACCACTTGTGGCATTCCATGCTTCACATATATGTGGTTGTGAAGTATTAATGCCCATCCTTCAGCAGATAACTCCTCATTACATGGAATAAGGAGAATGTTCTTGGAGAAACAATCTACTATAACCAGTAGAGCATCAAATCTGTCTGACTCGGGGAGTCCAGTGACCATATCGACTGAGATATGCATCCATGGCATATCTGGGATAGCATTTGGGTGAAGAGGTGCAGCCTTGGCCTGCGTATCACTCTTTGTTCACTGACAAGTCTCACATCCTTTGATGTAGGATTCAACATCTTTCTTCATTTTTGGCCACCAATATTCTCAAAGAATGAGTTCCTTGGTCTTGGCGATACCTGGATGTTCGGCAGTGATATGGTCATGGAATTGAGAGATGATCTCACTGTGTATAATTGAGTCATTGGGAATATAGACTCGTCCATCGTACCACAGGATTTCATCTTCCTGGGTGATTTCTCAATCCCCTGGTCCCACTGATCCTTCTGTTTTGTTGCGTCTCTTATATGCATGATCCTTTCTTTGATTGTTGGTAATACCAGCACTTGGAAATGTTCTGGAGATAGAATGACAATGTCTTGATTGTCTTCTTTTCCCTGATCGTGATCATCTTGTCTGCTGAGAAGATTGGCCTTTTGGTTAGCGGTTCCAGCTTTGTGTTGAAGAACAAAGTGGTACTCCACTAGTTTGGTAACCCACCAAGCTTGTCGGCGATTCAACTTCTGGGGTTTCCAGAAGTATTGGAGATTCTGGTGGTCAGTCCAGATCTCGACAATCTCTTTGGCACCCATAAGGTAATGACGCCATTCTTCTAGCACTAGCATGATTGCTAACAACTCCTTGTCATAGATTTCATAGTTACGCTCAGTGACAGTGAGTGCTTTTGACATGAAGGCAACTGGTCTCCATTTGCCCTCCTTTTCTTGACTTAGGACGGCACCAATGGCTCCATCACTAGTGTCGGCTTCGACTCAGAACTTTCCATCATCCGAGGGAATCATAAGAACTACATTTGTTGTCATCAACTTTTTGAGTTGATTAAACACTTGTTCCTGTTCTGACCCCCACGTCCAGTCTACCTTTCTGGTTAACTGAGTAAGGGGATGTACTATCTTGGAGTAGTCCTTGATAAACTTTCAGTAGAAGTTTGTGAATCCTAAGAAGGATTGTAGTTCCTTCTTCTTTGTTGGAGTGGGCCATTCAGCTATGCCTGCAATCTTGACTGGGTCCATGCGAATGGCATCTTCGCTAATGATAACCCCAAGGTATTCGGTCTCGAGTACCTCGAATTCACATTTCTCTGGTTTGAGGAACAACTTGTTCTCTCGAAGATGTTGGAGTACTTGTCGTACTATGTTTCGGTGTTCAGACAAGGACTTTGTGAATATGAGTATATTGTCAAGGTAAATCATGACTTTTTCTCTGGCGATCAAATCCTTGAATATGTCGTTCATCATCCACTGGAACATGGCTGGTGAGTTCATAAGTCCAAAGAACATAACCATAGGCTCAAAGAGTCCTTGATTAGTTCTGAATGTGGCTTTTTCTTTGTCTCCATCTTGAATATGGACATTGTTATATCCCCAGCGGATGTCCAGCTTGGAGAAATACTTGGCTCCCCATAGTTTGTTGATAAGCTCGGAGATGAGCGGAAGGGGATAACGATTTTTAATCATCATTTCATTCAGTTTTCAGTAATCCTGAACTGGTCATAGGGAGCCATCCTTTTTCTTGATGAAAAAGAAAGGAGACGTGAAGGAGGATTTCGAGGGATGGATACGTCCCAAGTCCAAGTTCTCATCTAAGAACTTGTCCAGTTGTTCTTGCTCATTTTGGTTGAGTGGGTACACTTTGCAGTCCAAGGTAGATTTCGTGTTGGGGACCAATTCAATTGTGTGGTCCCAGGGTCTTCTTTCTGGTAATTTGTCAAAGCTTTCTTTAGAGAATAGATCTCTGAAGCTCTGATACTGAGGAGGCACGAGCTCCTCAAACATCTGTTTTGGTTTTTCAGTGTTGGCGGCTGCAGCCAACTCATTCGCATGATGGATGGCATGAAGTATGATTTCTTCTTGCATATTGACGGCAAGAATACTCTCTCCTTCTTCGAGCTCTTTGTCCCATCGATCTTCTTCATCTGCATCAGGCAGAGTGAAATGGTTTTGGATGCAATGACATCATCCGAATGTCAAGATCCCCGCCTTCCAGTTGACGAAAGGATTATGGCACTTAAGCCAGTTGTGGCCCAAGTACACAGTCTTGGAGCCTAGGTCAGTGACCGCAAGGTCAATTTGTTCGCTATGTCCTCTGATGGTCATTCGGAGTTCTACGAATTCTGTAATGTCCCCTGCCTTGTTGCGTGTTCCGTCGGCATTATAGACCAGTATAGGGGCTGCGGCCTTCCTGGTGTCCAACCGATGTTGCTGGACGTAAGTTCAGTTGATAGAGCTGCCTGTGCAGCCACTATCCAACAATGCTCAGGTTGTCAAAGTCTGTTTCCCGGTACATGGGGAAAGTTGGATATCCACCAGGAAGTCCCATCCGGAACTCTTGGTACCACGAATATAATGAATTGGTTCATGTAATTCATAGAGCTGTTCTCAGGCTATACTCCCTCCTGTCTTCAAGCTTTGAATAAGCTCATCATCGATTTCTCCAAGTCGTTTGGGATGTATCCAAATGGAGAGAATTGCCTTGGTGATTGCTAAATTCTTAGAGTCACATACTGCACGCATCATCCAGTCAATTCTGAATGGTCTAAACCATTGGAAATCGTGCTGCTTCCCCGTATGTTTGGAAGACTTGGTCTGCTTCCCCATGCATTCGGAAGCATCTGGTACCCCCTTGTTAGGATAGGTGTCAGGTTTGATGCTTCCCCTTGCATTCGGAAGGTCAATGGTCTGTGGTTCCAGTGTTCTGGATATCAGGGTACTGGCTTTGGATTGGCTGACTTGCCACATCCTAAAAGCCATGTCGTCTTCTTCATTGGGTACTTCAACAATAGTAGTTCTGCTGGAATGCCCCCTTTTTACCGCCTGGGTGCTAGCAGGTTCCTGTCCCTGTTGGGGTACAGCCGCTGATGGGAATTTGTCAGCCAGCTTGCCTTCATATCTCTGGTCAGTACCCCTGTGTTCTTCGGCCAGCACCACTTGCGACAGAGTTTGAATTTCCTTGGTCATTGACTCCCAGCTAGTGCCTAAGGCGACCTTTGCATGTTTGCAACCTGTACCAGTCTGGTTTGGGTAATCCTGCCCCCTTTTTATTGCCTGGGTGCTAGCGACTTCCTTCCTTTCGGCTTTGATCCTGTGACTTACCGGCCCAGTTTGGTACTCAGCTTTGTCAAGTTTTCCACTCCTCGGACTGGTTTGTCTGGGGCGTCAGTCCTGGCCTTGGTTAGAGGCACTGTCCTGGTCCTCCGCCGACCCTGGTGGAACTGGTGAGCTTGCCCCACTGCTCGAGGTGGGTACTGGGACAGTCGGACTTCTGGGAGGCCCGAAGGAGTCCCGCCTACTGGTCCCTGCTCATCGCTGTGTGCTCAGCGGCATATCTGGTGAGCTATGCTCATTGGACTTTGTTGCAGCGCCAACACCACTTGGCAAGTCCTGCTCCAGTTCATCGGAGGCTCAGGATTTGTCACTACAGATACTTGTGTCAGCATCTTCTAGGAGGATGATGTACCTGTTTGTTCTTGCTGATTCTTGTTTGGTCTTTGGCTTCAATTTCTGTGAAGTCATAGATATATTCGTTTTCATACGTAATTGTCTGTTTTCATAGTAATCAGTCTGACCCATAGAAACCGAGAACACACCTTGAGACTTGGGTGTGCAAGGGGAATCGAACCCTTGATGCCCTACTCTTTTACCTCCTCAATCTTGGAGGTGCTCGGCACCACTGCATCAGTGGGCCCCACATATCTCACAACATTTTTCTCTTTTCTCATAGGGCAATCCCTGCTCAGGTGACCCTTTTGGTCGCACCTGAAACAGCGCCCCTCAGCTCATTGCCAGTCTAGGTCCATGGCCTTCCCCATCCCTCCGTTGATATGCCGTCTATGCATTCACACCTAGATTTTGCGATTTTGTAACAATACTATTGCACATCTATCCTATACTAGTGATACATAGAGGACTATAGCTGAGGCTTCGAGCTGATAGTTAAAAGCAGTAAGCAACTGGTAGAGCCAGGACTTAGATGCAACACCATTAGTGGGTTAAATCTACCAGCCGGCCAGACTAGTAACTCGAATGCTAGCAGGACTAAGTGAAATACAGCCACTAGCAAACGAAGGATGCTACTAGCACACAAAAACCAGGAGCAGAGTACACAGATCTCGTCAAGTTCTGTCACTAGCAGCCCAGACTGGGCATAAACGCCTAAGTCAGGATAACTAGTCACATGGCAATCTTGAAACAGGACTTAGAAATAAATTAGGAATGGATTAACCTTGAGCCCGGATCCAACTATTTCGATATAGATCTCTTATGATCGATGCTAGTGGAGCCGGACTGCACCCTCGATCATGATCGGATAGCTGTTACAGGCACCAATATCCAGATATCCATATAACTGCATTACTAGGGCATGTAGTTGTGCCAAGGGTGCGGAAAGACCAACTGTGGAGTCTCTAGACCGAATATTTGAAAAGAAAACAGACTAGACTGACTATTGTATGATTATTCACCATTATTCGTGACTAGCCAAGAAATCCTTATCATGATATAGATCTCTTATGATCGATGCTAGTGGAGCCAGACTGCACCCTCGATCATGATCAGATAGCTGTTACAGGCACCAATATCCGGATATCCATATAACTGCATTACTAGGGCATGTAGTTGTGCCAAGGGTGCGGAAAGACCAACTGTGGAGTCTCTAGACCGAATATTTGAAAAGAAAACAGACTAGACCGACTATTGTGTGATTATTCACCATTATTCGTGACTAGCCAAGAAATCCTTACCAATATACCCTATACCCAGATAATATTTATAGTTTTGCCTCAGTAGTATATAAGTAGTGGGATGGGCACTCGTGCAAAGCAGGCAAGCCATCCCCGCAGTTGAGCCCTCACTGGTAGTAACTGGTGTCCCCAATTAAAGGCTTTTGTGCTTGACCTCGACGAAGTGATTAATAGTCGCTAAGTCACCCATAGAATTGCATTGAATTGAAGTCCATTAGAGTCACTGTTGTGTCCTGCAAAGGTCCGGAGTGTTTTGAAGTTAGTTCAAGCAAAGTTCTCGGAGTTATAGTTTATTCTTAGGCCAAGAGTGCCACTAGTTAGCCAAGAGTGCGACTGGTCAAGTGTTTATCACTTGTAGGAAGCAGCATAGGGCCAAGAGCGCCACCAGCCTGAAGCCGTTTCAGTCAGAACGAGCACAGTAGCTCAAACCAAGTCACTCTTATCTAATTGTGTCTTACCCACCCCACTAGTACGAGTAGTACTTTGTATAAACTCACTAGTAACGAATAAAACGTCTTAAAGACAATTGTACTTGATTATTGAAGTCTGCAGAGTGCTTCCATCGTACTCGAAACCGCCCAAATTCAATATTGGTGATTAAGTGTAGAGTAGTAAGAGGTTTAGTGTGATTGGTGTTCATTGCCATTCCCTAATTCTTTTGTCACTCGCCGTTACCAAGCACATCATCTGGAGCCCACCGCGAGGGGGGTTTCAGACTTGATAATCCTGTTGAATAAAAGACGCTTATTTGACACTAGTCTTGTTAAATAAACTACTGTTCAAACCTAGTAGCTTGTACGCAATCTGTCTAACCAAGCCTCAGCGAAAGCGAAGGGCAAAGCTAGAACTACAGAGCCCGCACGAGCATCGTCTTCAAGGCTAGCACCTAATAGTGCTACCTCGAGACCAAGAGGAAGATCAACAGCCAATTCACGAGCTGCTGGTGTTGGATCTCCGTCTAACTACGACTTGTTAAAGCAGAAACGAAGTGCAACTGCACTGCCCAATAGCTCACAAGCTAGGACAGCGCAGCGAATCAACGCGAACTTAACAGTTCAACAGACTAGACCCATCGCACCACGCCTAAGGCCAAGACCTTCCTTCCCTAGTGAAGATAGAATATCACTAGTACCTGGACAAATGAACTCACAGTCCATTCAAACCATTAGTAGACCGTCCATGTCGACTAACAACCAAAAGATGCCTAGACCAACGTCTAGGGACGCGCCCAAGTTTGATAGTGAAGAACCAGAGAACTTGCGTCGTTTCCTTGGGCAAATGGAGGATTTATTCTCTGACTACAGCATCACCGACGACGACGAGAAGAAGAAGAAGCTAGTAAGGTATACGGATGCACGTACCGAAGAAGAATGGCAAACCCTAGAGGAGTATGATAGTGGCACCTTCGACGAATTCAAGGAAGCTATCTTGAAAAACTATCCAGAGGCGGCAGACGCAGAGACAGGCACTTGGGAGAGGCTCACGCGTATATCGCGAAAGTTCTCAAACCTTGGGGCTGACGAGCGTGAGTCGTATCTGAAGTTCAAGCGTAGATTCTTGACCGAAGCTAAGAAGCTGCAGAAACCTCCGGTGCTAGTCACGAATCGAGAACTAGTGGAGAAATTCACTGAGTCGTTGTCTCCCGCGTTTAGAGAAAACATCGCATTGCGATTGAGTATCAAGCGTGGATTCAAAAGCATGACAAGTGCACCTGCTGTTGCTGCTGGTGTCAGTAGTTCTGCTGCACCGGTTGCTGCAAGACCCATGAAAAGACGGGAAGATATGCACACCCTCGATGAGGTTGTTGCTGAAGCTGATGATATTGCTCTCAACAGCTCCACTAGTTACCTTCTGTCGGCGACTAGTGGAAGTATATCATCTACTGGAGCCACTAGTGGTTCTGGATTCAAGGCAGAATTTGAAGAAGTAAAGCAGCAAGTAGCTACTTTACTCGATCGCATTGACGTGAGTGAGAAACAGGCAAAGGAGCGCCAAGAACAAATATTGAAAGCCTTTCAACAAGGTGGAAATAATAGCTCCTGGCCAAGGCAATCACGACCACAGAATGAACACCCAGGAGCAGGCCCTTCTGACAACTGCTGGTACGACTGGAAACCTGGGCACTACGTAAGAGATTGCCAGAATGTCCAGAAGCACTTAGCAGAAGAATTGTTGAAGTTTGTCGACCGCAAGTTCATGATGGCCGATGGTAATCCAATCCCACGCGAACCAGCGCACCTCTGTCCAATGGATCGAATGCTAGCAATGTTGAATAAGAAGCAAGAACAGATGTTCTGGGAGGATGTCAGTGGGCCGGCTGGAATATTTAATGTCAGCCTACCTGATAACACTTCTTTGTATGCCAATAGGCCACGAGACGCTAGGGATGAAGTGATCGATAGACTTCATCAAGACCTGCAGTATTGGCAGACTAGCACTCATGTTTCAATGCCTGTTCAATCTACTGTTCAGCCTCAGTTGTTACAAACACCTGTTCCATCTACAAGTAGTCAAACATTGAATCAATCATTTGATCCTAATGTTTTCTTGAATCAAATGAAGTCGCTATTCAACCAGGCCAGTAGTCAGACTGCGGCTAGTGACCAAAATTTTGATAGTCAGTATGTTGCCACGCGTGCTAGCAGTGGTGAGTCTTCCCAACAGGGTTTCGAAAGGGTCTGATGAAGGCTACGGGGAAGAATACGTCAATCCCTATGACTATTCCCCATAAACAGCCGGAGGACCATTTTAAAAATAGACCCAAGGGAACTGAACCGAAGAAATATGCAAAGAAAGTGGTTGAACCAGTGTCTGATGAATATAATGAATATAATAAAGAAGAACCTGCACCACGAGTACCCACTAGTAAGACGGTTGTAGTGGAAATACCTACCATTAAACCCACTAGTAAGAAACCGGTGACAGTAGAAGATGCTAGCAGTGATGAGGATGAGGCCCCACATCGAGAACTGCCATTTAGAAAAGTTCCGAGTGTAAGTTTTGCGCCCCTCCCATCAGATAGCACAAACAAAAAGAAAAACCAAGTGAGATTCGAGGAATCCAAGACACCAGCATATAAACATATGGCACCCATCCATAAGGAGGGTAGAGTGCAGGATGTCGCATCTAAAGTATTGAAAACGCCTATAATCTTGAATGCAGAAGAGCTCATGGACCTGTCTGAGCCTCTAAGAAAAGAAATTGCCAAATTAATGGCTAAGAAACGAATTTCGGCTCAGCCAGTAACAGAACAGATGTATAGTGTGGGGGAGACAGAACCCAAGTCTGACCCATTGCCATTTGACAAGTCTATTGATGAAGAAAACGCAGCTAATGAGGCCTTGTCCTTGAATGCAGATGCGATTGACATTTCTGATTTGCCATCTGCGACATTCATGGCAGCGCAATTCAGTATGGGTTTAATTCCCGCTGGGTCCTTGATTATGACCGACCCATATCTACAGTATCTCGATTCACTAGCACCAGGAGAAAAGCCTAAGCAGGTAATAGTTGCCAAAGACTCAGCTAGTCTGCGAGCTGTCTATCCTTTAATTAATGGTGCAGGTGAAGAAGAAAGTGTAGTTGATGGTGGCTCACAGATAGTATCGATGGCTAGTACCATTGCGACTAGGCTAGGAATAGCATGGGATCCTGACATAACTATTCATATGCAGAGTGCGAATGGTCAGCTTGAGAAAACCTTAGGACTAGCAAGGAATGTCCCATTCCTATTTAATGATATAACCGTGTACTTGCAAGTACATATCATCACTAGTCCAGCATATAAAGTGCTACTAGGCCGACCGTTTGATGTTCTCACAGAAAGTGTTATTAGGAATCAAGCAGATGGTGGTCAGATTATTACCATCACTGATCCGAACACTAGTAGGAGGTGCACCATTCCAACCTTCTTGAGAGGGGCTCCTCCTAGATTAGCCAAAATGGCACCTAGAGCAGCTGAAGAGGGTTTTCAATTGAACTCAATGAATTGATGAATGATCAAGGAGAGTTAGCCCTGCAAATCGTACAGACTAGTGATGGTAACTTGGAAATCGAAGCGTATATGAAACCAAAAGAAGGCGCTAGTTTCTCAGAAAAAGAACTACGTGACAACTTTCTTATGGCTTCGATGAGTTGTGAAGAAAAATTATGCCAAGATGAACAAGCCAAGGGACTATTAAACTCCTACTTCCAAGGAAAGGTAGTCCTTGAGGGCTACAAAGCACAATATCATGTGTATGAGCACATTAGTGATGGCTCTCAATTACGAGAAGATAATGAAATCCCAATTTATAATATACTAGTTGATAACTTGCATGCGAGGTCAAAGACTAGTAAGTCTAAGAAGAAAAAGACGACACTAGTCCCTGGTTTTGAACACCTTGGTGCACGCATGAAGAGCCCAGACTTTAAACCAGTCGCAGTGCTCGCTAGTAAGAAATATAAACCTGTAGCATTGAAGGTAAAGCCACTACTGGGTGACCTGCCAGAAAAATTCCGAATAGTGAGAGACATTAAGGGTGATCCCCTCAAAGACATCCCACTATTGAGTACTAGTCCACCAGAATATGTACCTACAGCACGCTATACCCCAGAAAGAAAAGCTAAGATTGACGAGAATCACCCAGAAGGATTTCTATGGCCAGAAGAGCGCAAACTAATGCACCATTTCATGACTATCCAAGAACAGGCATTCACTTGGGATGATACTGAACGGGGGCATTTCCGAGAAGATTTCTTCCCGCCAATAGATATTCCTGTAGTACCACACACTCCATGGGTATTGAAGAACATTCCCATCCCACCTGGGATCTATGAAGAAGTCTGTAGGATTATTAAATCCAAGATTGAAGCTGGTGTATATGAACCATCTAATTCTTCATATAGATCAAGGTGGTTCTGTGTTATTAAGAAAGATGGTAAAAGCCTTCGACTAGTACATAGTTTGGAGCCCCTCAATGCAGTAACTATTGCGCATTCAGGAATTCCACCAGCCACAGATGAACTCTCAGAGCACTTTGCTGGACGAGCCTGTGGAGGATGTTTGGACTTGTATGTTGGATATGACGAGCACGACATAGCGGTTGGGTCTCGGGACTACACTACCTTCCAGACACCATTTGGTTCTATGCGACTAGTAAAGTTACCGATGGGTTGGACGAATTCTGTCCCAATATTCCATGAAGATGTGACACATATCCTAAGAGAAGAAATCCCACATGTCACTCGTCCCTATATTGATGATGTACCTGTACGAGGACCAAAGACTCGCTATGAAACAGGGGAGGGGAATTTTGAGACTATTCCAGAGAACCCAGGGATTCGTCGTTTTGTATGGGAACATATGCAGAACATGAATCGAGTGGTCCAACGGATGAAATATTGTGGAGGAACTTTTTCTGGACCTAAAACGTTCTTGTGTGTTGAAGAAATGACGGTGGTTGGTCATTTGTGTACGTATGAAGGTAGAAAAATTGAACCTGATAGGGCTGGAGTCATCAGTCGTTGGGGCCCTTGCAAGCATCTCACAGATGTACGAGCCTTCTTAGGCACTTGTGGAGTCTGTCGAAAGTTTATAAAAGACTATTCGAAGATAGCAGAGCCACTAGTCAAGTTGACTCGGCTCAATATACCCTTTGAATGGGAGGATGAACAGCAACTAGCCATGGATAAGTTAAAAGAGGCGGTTGTGAATAGTCCAGCTATTCGACCAATTGACCTCACTAGTGAAGCAGAAGTAGGCCTATGCGTTGATACCTCATACAAGGCTGTTGGGTTCTACATCTATCAAGTTGATGAAAAAGATCCTACCAAGCGCTACTATGTTCGCTTTGGTTCGATCACAATGAATGAAAGAGAAGCACGGTTTTCACAGCCCAAACGCGAACTGTATGGACTATTGCGAGCATTAAAAGCTTGTCAGTATTGGCTCATTGGGATCCGCAACTTAGTAGTTGAAACTGATGCACAATATATTAAGGGTATGCTAAGCAACCCTGGAATGGGACCAAATGCCACTATCAACCGTTGGATAGAGGACATATTGATGTTTCATTTCACCCTTCGGCATGTGAAAGGTAGTACTTTCCCCGCAGATGGACTATCAAGGTGTGACTCCCAACCTGGAGATGAAGTCCACCCTGACTTGGAGGACTATGAGCTTGAAGACCATGGCCCCTTGAAATTCGAAGTAGCAGAAGGGACTAGTACATGGCCAAAGGAACTTGAAGAATTTAAGAATGAAATTGATAGTCGAGGTGGCTATATGTATACGCTAGCCACGAGTATTGACGATTTTACTGTAGAATTGGATGATGCACGCTCACACGAGCTAGAATTAAGAAATCTGTACTTTGCACAAGTGAACACCGATGAAACTCTAGGCCAGTTCTTGAAGGCTACTCCACTAATTCCAGGTCTCAAACATAAGTTTGACCCTAACAAAAGGGAGGACTATCCAGAGAGGCAACGGACTAATAGTGGACTGGCACAAGATGAACGCTTACCACATGTCAGAACCTGGTTGAGAAACCTCAGGTACCATCCAGAGGGACTTAATGACAAGCAGTACTTGAATTTTAAGCAGTACTGTCGTAACTTCTTCCTAGACAAAGGGGGACGACTGTACAGGCGTAGTATTGAAGGGAACCATCGACTAGTGGTCGATAAAAGCCATCAAATGTATATGATGAGATCAGCACATGACTCATTAGGACATCGAGGTTTTTATGCAACTAAGTCACTATTGGAGCAGCGGTTTTGGTGGCCAGAGTTGGAATGAGATGTCAGTTGGTATGTCAAATCTTGTCATTTATGCCAAGTCAGACAGAAGACTATGCTCCGTATCCCACCTTCTGTCACTGAGACACCGTCACTATTCCAAAAAGTACACTGCGACACAATGGTTATGTCTCCAGCATCGAATAAGTGCAAATATATAGTTCATGCACGCGACTCACTATCGTCATGGCCAGAGGCAAGGGCTTTACAACATGAGAATGCTAAAGCTATTGCGATTTGGTTCTTTGAGGATGTGATATGCAGGTGGGGCTGTCCGTATGAAATAGTAACTGATAATGGCGGACCATGGGTTGCTGTTATACAATGGCTAGCAGACAAGTACAGCATTACTGGAATAAAGATCTCTCCTTACAATTCGCAAGCGAATGGAAAGATAGAAAGAGGCCATTGGGATATTCGTCAATCACTCTTTAAGGCAACTAGTGGCAATGCAAGGAAGTGGTTTTACTTCCTACCGCATGTATTGTGGGCTGACCGCATCACTATTAAACGTGGGATGGGTTGCTCACCATATTTTATGGCACTAGGTGCACATCCAATAGTACCGCTTGACATAGTTGAAGCTACCTGGCTAGTAAAACCCCCAAGTGGAATTTTGAGCACTGCAGACCTAATTGGTCTCCGTGCGAAAGCGCTAGCCAAGCATGCTCAACATGTAATGGCCATGAGACAGAGAGTCAGTAAGAATAAGCTTGATACAGTACTACGCTATGAACGTGAGCACAAGGCCACTATTGTGGACTATGACTTCAAACCAGGTCGACTAGTGCTTATGCGAAACACACGCGTTGAAGATAGTCTGGATAGCAAGATGGAGCCAAGGTACTTGGGGCCACTAGTCGTCATAAGAAGGACCAAAGGTGGTTCCTATGTCCTAGCAGAATTGGATGGATCACTGGTCGGTGGCGCAGTCGCTCAGTTTAGAGTAATCCCATACCATGCGAGGCATAGTATCAGCTTACCAAAGAAAATTCATGATTTAATTGATGTAAGTCCTCAAACTCTTAAAGAGTTGGTGGATAGTGACGAATCTGTCCCAACTGAATACCACTATCGGCCATTAGGCAAGAAACTGTATGGTGTAGACCAGATTAGACTGCAACAGAGCGACACTAGAGGATCTGATAGTGAAGATTCAGGTTCAGAAGCAGAGGGATACCCTCAGCCTGGTGACAATGATAGCGATAGTAGTGAAGAGGACGAAGTCCCCATCACTAGTCGACTTAGAAGCTCGAAAACTGCAGTCAACAACAGTCAAACACAATTGATATTGCTGGGTAATGACAGCGTAAGCTAGATAAGACTATCTAGGCAGTTGATATTCGCAGTAATAACAGACTAGTAATGGAAAAACTGTATAGGCAGTGACTAGTAATGGTCAGCACGACCAGTGGCGAGTCTAAAACTATGATTGTATTAGCAGAATACCAACCAGTATTGAGAATAGAATGAGAAGAATAGAGTCCTATCAAAGAAGATCGGCACTGTTGCATGTGAACCTGAAAATCATCAAGTGAATTTGATGATCTCTGATGGCTAAGTGTCAGCTGGACTTGGTGATGAGAATGTGATCGAGAACTGTGACCTCAAAAGGAAGTAGTAAGGGTCCACTAGTGGGACGCACTGCTAAGTACAAAAGGGACTTAGGTGACTGGGGACAGTCACTATTTCAGTGCGGGGGAGATGATATGCCGTCTATGCATTCACACCTAGATTTTGCGATTTTGTAACAATACTATTGCACATCTATCCTATACTAGTGATACATAGAGGACTATAGCTGAGGCTTCGAGCTGATAGTTAAAAGCAGTAAGCAACTGGTAGAGCCAGGACTTAGATGCAACACCATTAGTGGGTTAAATCTACCAGCCGGCCAGACTAGTAACTCGAATGCTAGCAGGACTAAGTGAAATACAGCCACTAGCAAACGAAGGATGCTACTAGCACACAAAAACCAGGAGCAGAGTACACAGATCTCGTCAAGTTCTGTCACTAGCAGCCCAGACTGGGCATAAACGCCTAAGTCAGGATAACTAGTCACATGGCAATCTTGAAACAGGACTTAGAAATAAATTAGGAATGGATTAACCTTGAGCCCGGATCCAACTATTTCGATATAGATCTCTTATGATCGATGCTAGTGGAGCCGGACTGCACTCTTGATCATGATCAGATAGCTGTTACAGGCACCAATATCCAGATATCCATATAACTGCATTACTAGGGCATGTAGTTGTGCCAAGGGTGCGGAAAGACCAACTGTGGAGTCTCTAGACCGAATATTTGAAAAGAAAACAGACTAGACTGACTATTGTGTGATTATTCACCATTATTCATGACTAGCCAAGAAATTCTTACCAATATACCCTATACCCAGATGATATTTATAGTTCTGCCTCAGTAGTATATAAGTAGTGGGATGGGTGCTTGTGCAAACCAGGCAAGCTATTCCCACAGTTGAGCCCTCACTGGTAGTAACTGGTGTCCCCAATTAAAGGCTTTTGTGCTTAACCTCGATGAAGTGATTAATAGTCGCTAAGTCACCTATAGAATTGCATTGAATTGAAGTCCATTAGAGTCACTGTTGTGTCCTGCAAAGATCCGGAGTGTTTTGAAGTTAGTTCAAGCAAAGTTCTCGGAGTTATAGTTTATTCTTAGGCCAAGAGTGCCACTAGTTAGCCAAGAGTGCGGCTAGTCAAGTGTTTATCACTTGTAGGAAGCAGTATAGGGCCAAGAGCATCACCAGCCTGAAGCCATTTCAGTCAGAACGAGCACAGTAGCTCAAACCAAGTCACTCTTATCTAATTGTGTCTTACCCACCCCACTAGTATGAGTAGTACTTTGTATAAACTCACTAGTAATGAATAAAACGTCTTAAAGACAATTGTACTTGATTATTGAAGTCTGCAGAGTGCTTCCATCATACTCGAAACCGCCCAAATTCAATATTGGTGATTAAGTGTAGAGTAGTAAGAGGTTTAGTGTGATTGGTGTTCATTGCCATTCCCTAATTCTTTTGTCACTCACCGTTACCAAGCACATCATCGGGCTTCGACATCCCTTCATTGAACTTCCCATGCTGCAGTCCAGAAGGGACTGAAGATTCTTCGGTCGACCTTGGAGAGGTCGGGCCAGATGAAATCTTCCCCATGCAGGTTGAAGGGGTCATCGGTGGCATGGGGAGGGGCCGGGACCAGGGCGTTGTCTCCAATGATGTCGTCGTCGGACTCATCATTGGAGATTTCAATGATGGGGAGAGAGGAGAGAGAGATGGACTCTCCTTCCTCTGACCATGTCTCATGGCCCCAGGGGCTGTAAGGGTGGTTTCGATCCATGGCTGGATCGTCGGGGTGGTGGGGTCCAGAGTAGCTGGACCTTCTACTGTCGTCGCTGTCAGGCAATGGGGAATCTGATCTCTGCTGTGATATACGGAGGGGGGGGGGCTGGGGTAAGGGGGTGGGGGTTCATCAAGTGCAAGCCGAATGTCCTGCATGTATTCTTGGGCTGCCATGCAGGTGGCTGTTGGTCACTCCAGTGTGATGGTGGGTCATTCCATCCTGTAACAGAGGAGGACGGCTCTCGTGTTATGTACATGAGTGGAGGAGGGCCTAGCAGTCGGGGTCCAAATTGTTGAGAGCCCTGGAGTTGGGGGCCTCAAGTCTGCACTCCCCGAGGAGAAGGAGGCAATTGTGAAGCAGGCACGGGGGTGGACAAGTGATACTGCCTCTCGTTCTCCCAGTCTTGCGGGGGGTATCCCCCAGGGAACGACATGGGTGGTTGGTGGGGCAGGGCAGGGTAGTGGGTCAGGTCGTCAGGGTTGCCTTTGTCGGAGCAATGTCCAGATTTCTTCCTTGTATATTAATACGGTGAGGACTGTGAAGAAAGTCAACAGTATGGCGCCACCAATGGCGATGCCGAGGGAACCGGTTTGGGGTTCTGAGGGGTTTTGTTCTTCTAGCATGAAGAAGTGCTTCTAGATGGCTAGCGTTGAAGAAGCAGGGGAGGGAATCTCTTGTTTAATGTTATGCACCGACTTGGGCACATGACTTGGGACAGTCAGCTGATCTCTCTGGGCTGTTATGCATTCGAATGATCACCCAAGATGAGAGATAGAAGCTAAAAGTCTTCTGTGTTGTGTGAACAAGAAGTATATGATTGTAATTTAAACAACAGATAAAGTACAACTGTCTAGTTTACTCTGTTTATATAGTATTTCTGCGGCGTTATAATTAGATGAAATGCTACAGTCCATGCACAAATGGTGTCGAAGTAGGACGATCCGGGAGGATCATAGAACCAATAGAGAGCGTCTGGGATGACAGACGGTGAGAATGAGGGTGGTAGCTGGCAAATAGCTGGATACGAGTCAGTTTCTTGAATCGATTAGGTGGATGAGTCATGGATATGACCCGGATAAGATAAGATAATGGAAAAATCATAACAGTCGAGCAAGGGGAATCAAACTCTTGTTGACCTATTCTTTTGTCTCCTCATTTTTAGTCATAGGTAGTACCACTTCATTAGTGGGCCCTACTGAATTAATATCTTTGAAGTCTTTTCTTCTAGAGCAATCCTTCACCAGGTGACCTTTCTCATCACACCTGAAACATCTTCCTTCTGCTTTCCATCGATCAATCTCCATAGGCTTTCCTGATCCTCTATATGTCATCCATCTTCCACTTACAATATCCTGACTGACACCTACATTAGCAGTCAGCTTTAGAGCTAAGGAACTTGTCACTCCAGCAGCAGCTTTGCCACTGGGATACTGTTGTTGAGGGTTGGTGCAGGAGTCCTTCTTCTGCCCATCCTGAGGGATGCCCATGGTCTGGTCAAAGACCCACTTTCACTGTTATTCCTCATACATTCACAAGATATATTCTTTCCACTCCAGATATGATCACAGGATGTTGACACTCATATTGGAGATGAAAGTCATATAGGAGGTCAGTACTCCTAGACAGATGGCCTTCACCATGGCACCATGCTCATTCTTGTCAGTTCATCAGCCCACCAGCTTTGCTTCTTCTTCCAATTTCTGAAAGTAATGGGAGGCAGGCTGTGTCCCTATTCAAAGGTTAAACATCTGCTTTTCATGGACTTCTTTGATGGCAGGGTCTCTGAATTGTCCAGAGACCATATCTATGAAGTCATCCCAAGTGGGATATCAGAAGTGAGCGATGGTGCCATCATAGACATCACCAATCCAGAATTCAGGTCTCTTATAGACCCACCAATCCTTGGTGGCCCCTTCAAAGTGCAAGGTCATGAATAGTACCAGGTGTGATAGCACCTGGAAATAGTGTTGGAACACTTCAAAGTATGTGATACAATTGCCAATGAAGCACTCAATATTATCATGGTCCCCCTTAAATGGCTTGAGGGGCTGGACAAGAATGGGCTTTATCCCCAGATAAGGGGCATTGCCAGACATGTTCCTGATGGGATTAGGGATAGGGTTGGGAGGACCTTTTCTAGGAGGCAGTCTTAGGATCAAGTAATGATCCAGCTGCAGACTGGGATAGCCTCTCAGCAGTTTAGTTGGTCTTCCTCTTTCCAGCTCCTTCCCCTTCTTGCTATTGCGAAGATAGTCCATCATCATCTTTTTGATAGATTCTTCTTTCATGAGTTTCTCACACATTTCTTAAATACACTTCTCCTTTTTGGCTAACACATTCCTGGTTTGTTGCTGAATTTCTTCTGCCATTTTTGGGATGGATGATTCTGCAGGGGTTGTCTCAGGTTCCATGTCTTCTTCTGCTCCTGTGAATAGAAGACTTCCACCCTGATAGGGGTGGTAACCTTGTTGATGTATCTGATTGCAAAGTGGTGAATTGGGCAAGGATCATGGTCTTGTGACTAAGGTGTTTGGAGAGTAGTCGGGGAAGTTCATGTATTGGGGCTGGGAGTATCCCAGTCCACCATAATGTCTGTAGTTATATGTAAACCTATCAAAGTTGGACATCCAGCCTGTTCTTCTCTCTCCTGGCAAGCTCCAGTCACTATAATTGTTGAAGGGAGTGATTCAGCTTCCATTGCTCCTCTGCTGTCCTTGGGCATAATCCTGGTACCAGGTCACTGACAGCAGGGTGATAAAGTTCCCAGTTCCTGTTGGCATGAATCTGGGCCCAAATTGTGGCTCTGAGATTGGATTCCTGTATAGGGTCCCCTCAATTGGTCACCAGCCACTTATCTATGTCAGGATGAAGTTCTGGCCAGGCCATTCTGGCCTTGACATCTGCTCTTCATATCTCCCAGGTGGCAGATATGAGAGGGCTGAGTATTTCCCAGTCAATATTAGCAAGTTCAGGCCAATTTTGGTCAGTCTCATCTGGATTGAAGAGACTGTCAGGAGAGAAGGTAGTGGCTGTGGTTGTGCCATCAGAGCTTCTATCAGAGTCACTGGAGAGCTTGATAATGGAGAGAGAGAAAGAGGAGTTGGTTCCTCCTTCAGGCCAGGAACCTTGTTCCCAGGCCCAGGGTCTATATAAATGGTTTTGATCCAGTCTGGGATCATCAGGGTGTAGGGCCCTGAAGTAGGGTCAGGTAGGGGTAGGAGAACAGGGACATTAAGGAGGGGAGTATGGGGGTGAGGGGTCCTCATTCACAGTCCATACATTCCTCACATATTCTTGTGTGAGGGTGAGGGCAGATCATTCCACCCTTTCATTGGAGAGGCCTGGAATCAGGGGCCTCCTATTGTTGGTGGTCTTCTCAAAGGAGGAGGTGGCCAAGAACCAGACTCAGGGGCAAGAGAGTGGTATCTCTTCTCATCTGACCAGTCAGACAGAGGAAAGTCTCCTGGGAAGGATATTGTTAGAGTGTTGGAGAGGGCAGAGAGGAAGTTGTGGTGAGTGGCAGGGTCACCACTCTTGTTGGAGAAGGGTGTGGACTTCCTTCTCATATGTTAGTACAAGAAGGGCAGTGAAAAGGATGAGGAGTGCAGCACCACTGATTGTGACACTGAGTGTAATAGTTTTTTGGTTTTCTTTGTTTTCTTCAGGCATGTGTCAATGCTTCTTTTACAGCTTGTGTAGAAGGAGCAGTAGATGAATCTTTTGACTAATGTTAGGACCCAGTCCTAGCACATGATCTTGGGACTTTTACATCACTCTAAGCTGTCTTGCATTCAGACAATCACTCATGGTAGAGGATGGTTCAGTCTTTAGATGTGTGCAGTAAGAGGTGTATGAATTAAGTTTAGTCAAAAGATAGAGAGTATGTACAAAATCACTCTACTTATATACTGAAAGTATGAGTTTATTAATAACTGAAATGATCAGATCCATGTGTGAGATGGGAGGAAGTCAGATGACTGTAGTCCAGTAATGATGAGACTTTTAGAAATAGATAGAGTCCTTGTGGATTGATAAGATTGAGAGGGTGTGAACAGTTGGATATAGATGAAATGCATAAGCATTCTGACATGAAATTGATAAGATGAATGGAAAAATCATAACATCAACCAGAAGTGTTAATTTCAGCATCTTTTTATTTTTAGTGATTGCAATTCTTTCCAGTCTTGCTTCATATTTTTTCCAGGATACCTATTAGTATCCTTCAAAATTCTATCCACTTATCTTGTGCATCTCACTCCTCCCCACCCCAGAAAAAGAAAACAGGAATTTTGCAAAGGTGTGCTGATCAGACTTGATACTTCCCTGCCAAAATTAACCACTTGCACATTGGTACTATTCTGTACCAGCTCACATTCTTTTGAAAAATATGAAGCTTGGCACAATGCAGGCATGATATTCAAACTATCATTCTATTAAATTTCTGAAGTAAATTCTCAACATTGAGAAAACAAGTCACCTTGAACATTTGGATTGACATTTCTGGTTGATTGATAGTAGCAGAATGCCATGGTGATGTGGTGCATCCTGAAAAGGTCAATCAGTAGAAGAAGATACACTAATCCATTTATTCCAGATACTATATTAAAGCTATCAAAAAAATACAAGCATTATCACAATTCTATATGCTTATATTCAAAGTTATGACCCAAAGTTTCAAGGTTCAAAATAACCATAGAAAACCTGTATTTAACTATGTGAGCCCTTGGACTACTCTTGTCTCATCATTCTAGTTGATCAACTGTCATCAACCTAAGTGGAGATTGACTCAAGTCTAAAGCTCACAGTAAAACTTAACAAACCTATAAGACAGTATTAGTAGCTTCCCCAACAGACTCATCCCTCACAATGCATCAGTGCCACATAGAATGTTTGAAGTACATTATAAAAACTGATCTTTCAGCAATAAATTCTTTGATGTCACTAACTTGATTGAATATAGTCATTTTTGGAATCTTCATACTTTTTTGCAGCAATGACAAAACATAGGTGTGGGGAGTGACATTCATCCATGACTTTGGCACTATTCTATTAGAAAGGGGGGGGGAGAGTTGAAATCTACTACTTCCATTATACTTTAGACATTAATGTCCCAATATAAGCAAGCTTCTGGAATAAAGGAGAGAATCAGTCAATCAAAATTCCCTTGACCAAGGACACTAACTATACAACCACTGACAGTTCTTCAAAAATTGAGACTGATACTCTGCCTTGGGTGGAAATGTCATTGCTATTCTGTCTCAATTGTGCATCCAACATCTGCTATATTGCCTCAGCCATATGTGCCTGCAAAAGTACCAGTCAATTAGCCTTGGTGTGGTTAGCATGGGCATCACTTGTATGTTAAATAAATCTCAGTTTCCTGTAGATATCTAATGCCTATCATTCCTAGCTGTTATGACAATGGAACTATTATTGCCTGACAGCAAGCATGGTGGAACTCAGCCAGTCTGAACTCTCCTCCAAGATAATGGGCACTTGGGATCTTTCACATCCATCACAGAAGAGATAAGCCACAACAATGGCTCCCAACCAGACATGCAGGTTGATTTCTTCAGACCTATTACATGCAAGATCACACAGAACAATGTTGATCCTGTATCCAGCATCCAGTTCTGGATGACAATCCTAGCAATACATCACTTTTAAGCTCAATATGTACACAAATTTCAGCAACTTCAGGATATTGCTCAAGGTGATTGCAGTGAGAGAACCATGCCATCTACACTCTTCATATGAGTGATATCCCATAGGTCAGAAATAATACCCTATTAAAATCCATTGTATCTTGCAATGTGACCTAAGCAGAAAATATAGACTGCAATCACCTCACCTATAGTTCAACTCATCAGATGCATCACTCTAGAAAATTCAACATGAAAGAAAGATGTTAACAGCCAACCAGAATTTATAAGTGAGTGAACTTTTATCAGATTTCTTAATTCCTGACCAAGAAGATGGAATAGCTGGTGACATTTTCTTACATTGACTATCCTGGAACTTGTACAGACTCACATCACTCTTAGATTGTATATTGCTTGAGGGATTGTCATGCTCAAGGTAGAGAGATGAATGAAAAACCAATGGGCTGTAAGAGAAGGTGTGTGAGAGAGAGTGAACAAGATGGCATACTTCTCCAATTGAACTCCTCTTCTTCCACCTTGTTTGTTGGGCAGATGTCATCTCTGAGCCAAGCTCCAAAGACAGGTATCTTGAACAAATCATTAGACAAGGATCTGTCTTTCTTTCTGGATCTTATGCATTATGATTCAGGATATATGCTAATCAGAGGAGGAGGAGGGAGAGCAAATCTGTAGTTTGCATCATTCTCCAGTGGTTTGTCTTTGCCATAGTTGGGGATAGAGAGGGTATATTGAAAGTGTCATACATAATGAAAAAATCTGCAGTGGGTCAGGATGAAGTGCAGCCCTCTTTCTTCACACCCACCATGAGAGGTGGCAATGCCAGCCATTGCATGGCATGTCTGTTCACCAGTGCTGGCAAGGATGGCAGGGAAGAGATATAGAGAGGATAGGAGAGGGAAAACTTTGAGTTTAATAATGAGTGACCTCATAATTGGTACTGTCAGTGCATAACTTGTATGACAGCAGTCTTAGTATTGGGTGTAGCTGAGTCACTCAAATTCATCCATGCAAGAAAGATGAAATAGCACTGTGGGTTGGACTGGGATGATGCAGGAGTGTATACACAATATCAATAGGTATGGATCTGTGAGTGGTGTCATTGTGGGTCCCAAGTCCCAATCAGATAGCATGAGTTCCCAACTTCAACATGGGCTACCTTCAGGTAACAGGTTAAAAAGGAATAAAATTAAAAATGTATGATATTCGACCCCGAGTTCGGATACGGGGAATCGAACCCCGAGCTGCCGCGCCCTAACTGTGGGTGTTGAGAGGCGGCAATGTTAGCCGTTACACCATATCCGATTGAAGTTGAGTCCGGGAGACCTATCCTTGTTTCGCTAAAACATTCAGGGCCGGCATCGGAGGAATACTGGCCCTATGCGCATGGACCAACTGTGGGGCCCCGCTTGCTTCTCTCTCTCATGGCATCTCTGTTCCATGTGTACAAGTCGATCGTTTTCCGTCCCTCTTACAACTGCCCACTACGTCAATGACAGTGCTCTCCTCATTCCCCGGCCGATACTCGCCCAATGTGGCCATTATCTTTGGCACGGGTGACATCATCACGCAACAGACTATCGAGAACAGAGGCCTTAGGCAGCAAAGTTGGAGCAGGAGGAGAAGGAGCATGAAAGGGCAATTACGAAGGAGGTGTAGAGGTACGTCGCCTTTACAGTCCTCGTCGATGTGTACTCATCTTTCTCACAGGGAACGGACTTTGCGTGACTGACCTGTCGGTATTTCATAGAACGCTAATACAGACGGTCTGTAGACGCGTACCTCAATGTCGTGAATGCACGTCATGCCAGGGAAGGCATATGAAAGAGTGCCAACGAAGCAGGTGCAGTACCTTCACATTGTTGTCGACGTGTACTCATCTCTCTCGCAGGGGATGTTCTCACGTGTCGGTATCAAGCACATAGAGCATAACTCGCATTGTCACGCTTCCCGGCCGCCACGGCCCTCTTGAAGATATGAGCTGCTTCAATGACCGTTGTAAGTGGCCATGCATGTTTTCTCAGTGCATCCATTGCCCATGTTATGATACAATGAAAATCATCACGTTCCTTTACCTGAGGGGATGTATAACAGTATATGAGTACAATGTATTCAATACCAATATTGAACACGGACTGTATTTGTGAACGACTACCCTCAAAATCGAGGGATTCAGTCTCCCTGAGAGTCAGTGTAGTGATCTCCAAGATCGCCTTTATTCGCCTTGAATACAATAAATGGCTGTCAATATTAAAAATTATAAAGATGAGTTGCCACCGACAAGGCCAGAAGAGGTACCAGACCCAAGTATTTGCCAGTTCTATCAGCTGCTCAAAGTCGTTATCCTGGCCAGTAGTCAAGCGGCGTGGTGTGTGTTCGCTATCGTCTGGCGTGAGTGAGCATTGCATCTAAGACGGCATCTGGGCGGATATCTTTATTGACCGTAGAGGGCCTGTCGAGATTGCGATCTATGTTTCCAGAGGCAAAGGATTTACAGAGACTTGAACTATAGTTTTTCAAGGATAGAATTCTGGAAGGTCTGGGAAAGAGTCAACAGAGTATTGGTATCGGGTTCGCTACTGTGTGCATCGGACATTGACTTGTCGGATTCGGAGTTTGAAATGTGTCTTGCTCTCACTCCACGACATATGTATCCCTTCACATTGAATCTGGTATTCCCAGTCATCCTATGATACATGTGCAATGGACGACATAATCATTCCTCACTGTGTAACGTGAAACTTGAGAAGCATTGGTATGTCTGCCTAGCGTCTTTTTTTTCTTTCTGGAAATAGGCTGATGTTTCGTGGTTTAAGCGGGCTCCGTCTGGTGGAGTGTAGCGTAGCGGCCAACTCGCTAGTAGTACATATATGAGCAGTGTCTGCTTTGTCCGATGCTAATCCTGGGCTTGGGTCATACGGTCCCCTTTTACTTGATCAAAATCACGTACAACGTATGCACAATCAGGACTACTGCATGGACTGGGTTTACTTGGTATGCTCTATGTATTCGATATCTATCGTCTGCTTACTTAAGGACCTGAAATGCAGGCACCTAAATTTGAGAGCACAGTTACAGATCGACGTACCTCTTTCGCAGGTATGTAAATCTCCTATTATGCTACTAGGATGATACGTATCGACCGAAAATGGAGAGTTGGGCTATCGCCTGCGATGTTCCTCTTTCATAATCCTAGTTATACTGACTCTCCTTTCATCTTCAGTGTGAATTCTTGATGCTAACTGACGTTTGTGCAGATGCGGTATGGCACATATGTGGTGTCTTGGTTTGATCTGCCAGTAGCATCCAGCAAGACGCTGCGGTGCACCTCGTGTATGCAACTTCAGAAATGCGGCCAAGCCCGATTGTTGTCACTGGCGATCGCGGAGGCTCGTCAAATGTCTACCATCCTACATCGCAGTTGTTTTCTTCAATGCGTTTCACAAATGGGCGAATCCTCTGGTTCTTCAATAACAGCAGACGCCGTTGCTCTTCTGAGGATCATGGGAAGCAGGGCGAGTGACAGTGTTCATGTTTAGATCAGCGTGGAGCCTCGTTATCGGCCTTTGTCTGATTGATTCAGTTTATGCTTCGTTTGCGCTTGGACCCATCGGTTTACAATGCCGACTTGTATTCGTTCTGAATCGACTTGCATATTAGAATGTTTTGTCGTCGTTCGTCACATCCAAAGCTCGTTTAGGCTCAAACTCCATGTTGTAGTCCCTCGCATATTCCACCAGCGAAGGGAAGTGGCGGCTCCAGGTAAGACAAGAGCAAAGGTGGAAGTGTGTACACTTTGGGCACGCGCACATATATCGACGATGTAATACAAACTGAGATACCTTGTAAGTAGCTATGGGATGATACAGCACCGTGATCATGAGCCTGCTTCACACCGTGAAGATGTACCATCGGTATCTTGAGAAATTTACCACGCAGACTTACAATTCGTCGTGGTGCAACCGTGTCGGGGACGGAAGCCAACTGTCACAGCGAAGGAATGATGCGACGTAGAGGTCTCCCATTTTTGTCGTCGACTGCCGAAGAAATGATATTAGTGACACATAATGAGTGATATAATGTAATATTCTATATGTTGTCATATAAATATGAGGGACATCCTCTCTGTACTCAAGAGCAGGTCCAGATCATACGCGTCAGCACCCACGATAACCCGTTCGGGACTGAACCGCATACTGGTCAACGTGCACTATCCTCTGTACTGCATTGGACTGTGCTCGGAATAAGTTCAGACTATCTGAATTTGTTATCGCTAACGCTATAGTAGCTGTATGTCGTGTCCATTCCCTTCAATATTTAAGAAAGTGGACACTGGGCGCTGCATCCCGTTCGCGTATCTAATGATTTCCTCCGAATCACGTTGGACCACGAAAGTCCTGCACCCTTTTAAAATCATACAATTACCAGTCATGCTTTTATCCTTGCCTGATAGATAATCCTGCTTTGATGACGGTCGGGAAGAAGTTCATTTGGGAGTATGATTGCAGCTCTCCTGGGCGTGGAAGCGCAAACGTAGAGGGTAAATGAGCCTCGTGGTATTCCACGCCCTCCGAACTCTGTATATTGATGAATTGGTTACAAATTTCTTAGTATTGCATGATCGGTCCAACCTCCCGTTGGACTGGAATTGTATTACTTCAGTAATGCGGCCCCTGCGACCACCTAACCGATGAACATATACATAGCCGTCATCGGTTCTGTTCCCCGAATTTCAATGGTCGGATTGCAGCACGCAACTTGGTAGATGCATGCATGGGGAAGACACGTTTCGAGTTTTTGCGTTAGAGGGAAGTGGGATGAAAAGCTGCCATGGGTCGAGATGGGGGCTCTCCTTGGTAAAAGGAGAGCCGAGGAAACAAACTGTGCTGTAGTCAGAACACGAAACTGACAGCAGAGCGAATCTGTATTGCTTGAACTCTTACTACCATCTGTATTTTGTTACCCATGTCTGCCGTCTGGTGAATGTGTGTGGTACTGCGTCAATGAGTATTAGTATTGATAATATCTCTTTTGAGAGATAGCGATGTGGTGGGAAGGGAGTTTATACGACCGCATCTCCCGCCCTCTTCGCTTGGACTTGAACGCATTTCGAACGATCGTTGCTCCAGACGGAGAGATAGAGCAGTGAGATCGGTTTAATCTCGTGCGCAACTAGTAGTCGCGCCCGCTATAGGGGTAGGGGGGATCTGACAAATCGACAGCGCACGACCAAGAGGCTTGTCCATCCAGATGGTTGAATTTCAAGAAATAGCGGATATATAGATGTATCTAGGTGGGATATTACACAGGAAGGGAAAATGCGAATGACGATCGCAAAATCAACCCTTAAAATAATCAAGGTCTCGATACGATGACATATTTTGAATATCCGCGAACACGACCAACTCGGAGCTACAACCAAGCGACAACAGAGGCAAAACGTTTCTATTCTCATTTCTCACGGGATGTGCGATCACGTGAGGTTGTTCGGTTACCGGCCCGCACGGCGATCCACAGTTTGAACTTGCTCCATTGCCACTGCGACGACCGTCTTCTTCTCGACGGCCCTACATAGCGAGAAACCATAAAGGAAACATTTCTATGTCGCATCTTAACACTTCAGTCTCGTGCGCTGCGGAATGGCCCGCTGGGATAGATCACTTAACGGGCTTACTTGACACTCCAATTCCCTCGCAACTCGTCAACGGTCCTTGCCCAGTCGTCTCTTCCCGGGCCTATCCTCTGCTTGAAGAACTCAGAAATTACCTTTCAGATTCACCAGAACAACTCACAGAGTCAACTTCGGAAATACTCGATATTTTGGATTTGCTGCTTTCAACGGTTGGCACGCTCAGGGCTCTCTCCGATGTTCTGAAGGATAATGCTGCGCAGTACACGATACCGTTCTAGTCTCTGTTGATACGCTCACTGGCGTTCATCTGTTATGATAAGTCATATATACTGTGAGTGCAAATGAAATGAGGCTCAATTATTTTCTAACGAAATTGTGGACAGGGAAGAGGCGCCTTTCGTTCGACCACGGTTATCACACGTGCGAAGTTTCATGGAGGATGGACATGCTTCATTGCTGATATCTCATACCGTTGAAGATATTCAACGGCCGAGGCCGATCATAGACGATGAGGCTTCAGGGCGGCCGTCCAATATCACAGCGGAGCGCTCGAACGAAGAGTCACAGGAAGAATATGACTTGGAAACAACATACGACGACGAATCATCCTCGGATAGTGACACTAGCTATAAACGTATGGAGGCTTCAACAGATCCGACGTCTGCTCAGTCATCCTATGTTCCCCTTGATGCCCACATTCTCGCTCATTGGAGACACCCAAACTCTGTTGTTCTTCCGTACCTTTGTGCGACCGATCAGGAAGACATATTCAGCCTAATGAGCAGTGTTCTTTATCAGCGTTCCACTTGGGGAATTTCTGAGCCCGTTGTTGGAATTATCCTGTCAAAAATAGGGTTCGTTGGGCGCGTGGTGCTAGGTTGGCTTGACGAAGAGCACGCTGACCCCGACGTTCTAGTGCGTCGGCTTCATCTCCTGACTCGTTTACCGGCACTGACTGAATTTGAATAGCCGACAGCTCGATTTGCATATGGAGATGAGACGCGTACAGACTCTTCGTTAGGAGTGTACGATCTTACTGACCCAGTAAGTGCTCTCAAATTTGGGTAATTTATCATCAGCCTTCGCGCGCATGTCGAGGGAATCGTGGCCCAGTGTGAAACACCGACGTTCAAACGGCTTTCATGGAGATCAGATACTATCGATGATGACAATCGCGGGTCCGAAGAATGATGGGAACAAAGGATCGTTAATTGGCTTAATACGGTTGAAAGATGGTTGGTGTTTCTTTATTTGGCGTTACCCTTGTCCTTCATGTATTTAACAGCGACGCCGATCACAGAGGACCTTCCGAACCTTCCTCGACCCATCGCTGTTTGTCCGCCATGGCTGACTCCGAAAAGCGCGTAACGCAGTCTGCTTCCAAGTCTAGGTCTGCACACCGTCCGAGGCGTTCTATGTCTGCCGACAGCAAACGCGCACCTTCCCCAGTGGCACCTGCCCAATATCTACCGGATATCGATCCCGCATATCCCCGGGAGCCTTCCTTTGAAGCTCTGGGTTCGAAGACCCCGTCAGATAGAGCGTCTGCTCAGCCTGCGGAGCGTGGAAGACAGGAGTGAGTATGGACCGCTTAGGGACCTCCGACTCTCCTTCTGACTTCTTTCAGAGCAATGACGGATGGCGGATCATCTGATAAGGGAAGGACTGGTAAACGATTGAAGAGCGCAGATGCGCTGTCTTTCTCTAGTGAAAAAGGCATCAATGCTCCTGAAGAAATTAACGAGATGCTGAAGATCTATGAGAACATGACGAGGTATATGAAGCCACCTATCACACAGGCATGCACTTCTCATATACTAGCATGTGTCCCTTCATACTCATTGTTCCTAGAATGAATTGCTTGTCGTTGACAATGCGGTCGAAGAAGTTCGAGATCACTTTCTCATGCAGATAGGTGCATGTCCTGATGGTGAAACCACTCCCGAGCTTCCACAGCCCTTTTGGGAGGTCATTTTGGGTCGGTTTTCGTCCCTTCTGTGGACATCAGTCGGCGGATACTCGAAGGAACTCGCTGGTAAATTACCCAACGAAGCTGAAGCCCGTCATGACTGGGACGTTCTTCTGAACTTCGGCTTTATGACTGCCCATGAGCTCACCTCTGGGAGGGTAGTGTAAGTGTTGTTTATTGGTGAAACTTTATTGTGTGCTCACCGTTGCCTCAGGCTTGAAAGGGCAATGTTACTCTCTCGTAATATTGCCGCGGATGTGATGAAGGCGTCCCCTAATTCTGATGGCGCCGAATTCAAGACTTTTGCAACACAGATGCATAAGATTGCCGTACAACATATTACGCATACCCCTGAACCTGCGTCTACATCTGCCGACGAGTCCGACCTTCTCCTTCAATCAACAGAATTTGTTCTCGTCGCTCTTAGGCATTTACAGGCTGTCAAAGCCCTTTTTCGCGACTCTGAAACAGCGAGGAATGCCATTCTCAAGCGCTCTGGCGACGAACCGGAGCTGGGAATCGTTGATGCGATTCTCACAGTACCGTTGGAGCGCATGCAGTCCATTCTGGAGCCACTGATTCATGTGGCGGAAACGCGCGAAACGCTCCAGGCTAGTACCAGGACGCTCAGCGCTGTCAACATAGCTGAGCCAGAGGAAGAGGTTGTGGTATCTGAGGAGCGCGTCCAAACGTCTAGATCTTCCCGTCCAGACTCAAAACACGCACGGTCGACAAAGAGTCGAAGCCAGCTTGGGTCGATTTCAGAAGATCAGGGAGGCATTGGTCAGGCGCCTAAGCAGCGAACGGGAAGGAAGAAGGCCACTGATGTGAAAGAAAACAATAGAGGCCAAGTGGACGTGGACAAAAAATGGCTCCACCCTTTTGCGGTGACATGTTCCGAGACCAAATCAGCACCCAAGATGGTATTCGCTCCTGGTGTGGTGATGAACGTCAAGGAGCTCCTTACCAAACTTCTGTTGGCTGTTCTAGTCGCCGAGTATAAGAAACCGACTCAGACTTATGCGAAAGCCCTTGTGCAGGCAAAAATGTATCTGGAAGCTTCGATTAGATATCTCGCAAGCCTGGGAGTAACCAAAAAGGCTGTCTTCGCGCTAGCCACGGATGACGTCGAAGGGGCTGTGCTCATCGCTTGGTGTTCGAGTGACTCAAAGGCAAGTTCTTCTCTTTTACTACTGTAACCATACTCACCTTGTTCTAGACCGTCTATATTGTTGAGCGCAACGTGCGGACATTCAATATCTCCTCGCCCATTGAGGTTTACCATTTTGTGACTGTGCTTTTACGTCTACGAGAATACGGTGATACGACGCTGAAGGATGCGGTTGAGAAAGCGTTAAGGGCCGATGACTTCAAGCAAACTAGCTGGAACAGAGTGGAACAATTCAATAGGATGGAGCAAAGTTAATTAGGATTTATGGATGCTTTACTTTTGCCTTGACTGCTTGCTATCGAAACGCTCCGCTAC
This sequence comes from Desarmillaria ectypa, assembly GCA_030407005.1. Lineage (NCBI taxonomy): Eukaryota > Fungi > Basidiomycota > Agaricomycetes > Agaricales > Physalacriaceae > Desarmillaria > Desarmillaria ectypa. Next base: position 460,499 of record JAUDYN010000008.1, read on the forward strand.
ATACTTTATATTTGTTATACATATTTTTCCATACATGGCGGTACTCCGGTACAGAAACGACTGAGGTGTGTATATCTTTGACCATGCTTATCCCGTGCATGTACTTACTCAACCATTACAGTCCTTACGAATATCCTTTGTCATCAAGTCAATGCATAGGGAGGGATAGAGGTGAGAATTGTTGAGCAGTAATCCTTGTCTTTGGTGATAACACCAACAGAAGCTACTGACTCCCATTTCGTTGACAAGTCATCAAGAAACTCGCAGACATTGCCTTTGGGCAGGCAACGCGACTCCAAAAGCTACTGCCAAAGGTCGGTCTGTGCATAGCCGCTCTTATCAGTGAACTCCTTTTCAAATTTTTCCCAGGCATCAGTGACTTTGGGGAGACACTGGATCTTCATAGCGACTGAGTCGGGGATCTTCGAGAGCAGGTCGTTCTTGGCTATGGCCTCATCTTTCTCCCATCTATCCAGCTTGGCCATGCGAGCCATTGTGGGGGTTGTGAGAACGGGTGGGAACTTGGATCCATCAAAGTGTTCCCATTTCCCTTTTGCTTGGACATTAGTGGAAAAGCAGAGGTAGAAGATGGACCAGTTGTCACCAGACATGTTGAGCATGGGGACGTTGAATGGCAGAAGGATAGAGTAATTCTCGGTGCCATATAATCTCTAAGTGATACGCATTTGTATTATGGAGCTAATAGAATACACTGTTAACTATAACGTAGACTATAGGTACTGATCAGTAAGGTAAATGAAGTAGCATGGTAGACACAGCATCCTCAATCTTCCCTGTCATTTTGAATTCTGGAGCTCCGTTGCTAAAATCGTCTTTCCATTCGGTCGCTCCAAAAGGTTCACCACCAGTTGCCGCTACAGTATTTGTCAATAGCTCTGGAGGCTCTTGCATCCACAATCATTCATTCAGGTGACAACCGGAGATATGTCCCGTTGTAATTACAAAACTAAGCCGCCGATAAAATCAAACAGACCATCGTAAGGAGTAGAATGGGGCCTGATGATTCATTATTTAACAGGACGTAGCAAAAAAAAATCAATGTGATGCACCATTTTCTTCGATGATTGAAGGCCTATCACCTATTCTCTGACGGAATGATCCATTGGTGTCTCGTTATGGTAACTAGGTTCAACCATACGTCATACTCGGTCGTACTCTTTCAAGTACAGCACTGTTTGCTCCTATGGTAATTATTCCTTAGATACTTGGCTATGCTATGGGCTACGCAGTTTTATTTAAATAGGACTGTAATTTGATACATTCAATAACAATTTCATTCATCGTACTTGTGCTCAAGTGCTTGCTATACTAAGGATTTCAATAACTGCTTGCTCGCCTAGCTTGTACCGAATCCAATGCAGCCGAGCATGCATTTCTACGTGATAAGGGTGGACACGGATCTGCGGCCTGTGACGTTCAGCAAACTTTGGCGAGTATTCCCAACGGTCAGCGATGGATTCTTGCCGACTCCAGACATAGTATTTCGGGCACATAAGGAAGGACAAAACTATCATATGACCCACTGACCTCTAGCTTCAGTGCTCAATGTGACGACGTAATCTGTAGTGTTTGAACTCTTGCTACCATTTGTTGGGCCCGCAAATGGAACTTGAAGCCTATAGAAGTGGAAGGGGCTTGCTAAATCGACAGTGCAGGACTAAGAGCCTTGTTCATCCAGATGTTTGAAGTGCAAGAAATAGCGGATATATAGATGTATCTAGGTGACTCTATAGATATTAGTGCCGACAAGTTGGCCTGTGAGGAAAATGAGTACACGTCAACGACGAGGCTGAAAGCAACGTACCTCTACACCTCTTTCATGGGTACCTTTTCATGCTCCCTCTCCTCCTGCTCCAACTTTGCCTGACGTGCATTCACTGCACTAAGATACGTGTCTACCGAGGTGTCAGCACTGGACCACGAAGAAAAGAGAGCACTCACTCCAGAACAAACTAACGACACTAACGACCACGAACCGCATATGGTGCGGCACAAGAGCAAAGTTGATGATCTGGGTGGGTATAAAGACGCCCCAATTGCGGAGGATCGTTGGGACGTATGCAGCCTGGATACGCGGGTACGCTTCATGCGGAACGCCCTCCAACACGGACATGCACGTGAAGAACGCGCCGACGGCAAAAGGTGTGAGAACAGCCTGGTCGAGCCATACGCGGTAGATGATGGCACGGGTGGGAGAGGCAAACTGGATGCGGTTGAGGAACTGGTACCACCATGTCATCACTGGGCCAAAGAGGGCGCCACCGTAGAATGTGAGTCGGACGGTACGGATAAACTGTGTGTGTGAATAGATTAGGAAGGATGTAGGTGGAGCAAAAGGACACGTACGTCGTGCCGCCTGAGTCCTCTGTTCTCAATGGCCTGTTGTGCGATAATGTCGCCAGTGCCAAACAGGACGGCTGCGGTGCCGCATTGGGTGAGCATCGGCCGGCGGATGAGGAGGGCACTGTCATTGACTTAGTGGGTAGTTGTAAGAGGGAAGGAAGACGACGGACTTGTACGCGCGGAACAGAGATGCCATGAGAGAGAGAAGCAAGCGGGGCCCCACAATAGGGCCGGTATTCCTCCGATGCCGGCCCTGAATATTTTGACACTCAGCATATTTGTAACCTCGAAAGGTTCTCTCCTTATCCATCATAATAGTATCACACCGCCAAGGGAGGTGCCTAAGTATTCAAGGGAAGAGTCATTACTCACTGGTCACGACGTTGGAGTTGCCACCGCAAGGGGTCAGGCATACTGCATGACGGCGTTGCCGTTTAATCCTGCGGCAAGCCTTACGAGTGAACGTGTACCTTGTGTTGTCTGACAATCTAAGCCGAAACCCTTGTTATAGTAAATTATCCTTTTCAACAGCCAGCTAATGTTGCGTTCGACGAGGTTTCAGGTTCGAACTCTGTAAAATCCGCATGTCGTGTAATGATGAGCAATCTTATTACATTGTCCAAGAATATGACTACTACTACTACTACGACACCAAAAGGGCCGCAAGCTTGCTCGCGAGAGCGTCGTTCGTCCCAGGATTAAAAAAGAAATTCACCGCACACAGGTAATTCCAAGGCTGTAACCAGCGAATAACGAAAGCTAAAGTTGTCCAAAACACCCTGGAGGTCAATTATATCCGCCGTACACGTCCGTTCGGGGAGACATTTAAGAATCTTATCGATGACCCTTCCCGCACCACTTTGTTGGAGCACGTCTGCCACGCATGCGTGCACACGGAGGTATCCTGGGTCGGGCGGTGTATCCCCCTTGGAGACGATGGGGTTCTTTATGGACACAAGCCATGCACGTTCTCCATACGTCTCGGCGGTGTATTCATCGGCGTTCTATTAAAATGAGCAGTTGATATAAGGGGAGAAGACGCTGTGCTTACTGTCGTCGGCTTGAGTGAGAACGAGAAATTGTTGAAGAATACACCCATGTCATAATGCGAGGCGATGGCATTATGGGGCCCATCATCTAGGTTCACCACCGGGGCGATGTAATTCTTGACTATCTCCCGTGTCATTGTCCCAAAGAAATCGGTCTATGTCTCGACGTCAAGACCCCAACTCGGGCAGATGTAGCTTTACCTTCTCGGAGCCTACAATTGGGCTATGGAGAATACGACTGATTCTCAGATGGCACGAAGGCACTTTCTCACGTCCGATTTCCACAAGGCCTGATATGGCACACCGGTAATCTTGCCGAAGTAGCACCTAGTGGCGAGAGGAATCAGGTATGCCGGGGCGAAAGCGATGAACCTGAGAACCTGCTCCCGAAGAATGTCACCCGACTGAAGAAACCCCCTCCTCCGGGCCTCACGATCCTCATACCAGTTGAGAGCCTTGACTGTCAAGCTGAAAATCAGCTGAAAATCGAACGCACAAACCATACTGCCCACATGGCCACAAAAAATGTGCAAACCACACCAGGCCCAGTTGCCTGATGCGTTCGAACGTCCTGTCGGGCTTGCAAGCACAGATAGCCGAGCTGACATATCGCAGACCGCGCACAGTCCAGCATGGCAGATAATACACAGAAACGAGACTTCCGTCCAAGATGGAAAGCCATGTCGGGACAGCATAGTCACAGATCTGGAGGTCCCTAATGAGACCTCGTGCATTAGCAGCAAGATAGTCGGTGGGGTAATTTGGGTCCTCCATGATTCGAACAATGTCCTCCATGGATGGGATTTGCTCCCTATCAATTCGCTGGTTCTTCTCTTCAGTCCCAAAACTTGCTTCTACTGGCACGTCGCTGCCTGAAGTGTAGTGAAAGTAGTAAGCTTTGGCCCCTTTAACAGAAGACGCAGACGCAGACATGGTCGTAAGATGAATAGAACTGGAAAGTGTAAGTTTTATAAGTGTCTCATTTTTAGAATATAATATTAGTAGGGCCATTTAATGCTATATAGGGCCGTAGCTAAATCAGGCATATGCACAATAAGTAGTAAACTCAATAATAAAACAATTAATAGAACCCGAAAAGCAACCTTTAACCATCACCACCGCCTTTCCTTTCTAGTTTTGGGCTCTAGGTCTCTGGTCTCCTGCATCATAGCAATACCTGGGTTTTCGAATGCATACTCGTCGCCTTCCCTCTGACTCTGAGGTTGGGAATACTCTACAAGGCGTTTCATCGTCTTTATCAGGATACGACTCCTCTCCAGACTCTGTTGCAACCGCTGAAACTTGATGGTGCCATGCTGCAAACTGATGATGGAGTCGGTTGTGTAGTTTAGGTTATCCTTGATTCGAGCAACGTCCTCCACGGAAGACTTTGCTCTCGGTTAATCTTCTCTTCACACCAGCAGGTCGCCTAGTGCATTGAGGAGAATACAAATGCATGGACGTACTAAGAAGAGAGCAAAGGCTCTCATTCACCGGCGGCTAAAACAAATGTCTCCACGTCAGCAGGTTTGTCGCCCCTATCCTCCTCTTCAACTCTGCGAGATGCGGGTCATCATCCTTGGACAAAGGAAAAGAGTCTCAGGGTTCTGTAGATGCAACGGCGATAAATAAGTTGATTTCATGCCGCAGACTTTGGTGCGAAGCTTCAAGTCCTTTTGGAACAGGCGATAATAGGTGGTTATCATGGCCTTGATACACTGGAGCCATCTTCGTCTGTTCCCCAGCCTTTCTTGACGCCATAGCAAAGGATAGCAGCCCCGTCAGGAGAACATTCGCAGACTTTGTCAGTCATAGTCGTGAAAAGGAGGAAAAACACCAGGTTTCAAATTTGTTTCTATGACTCGATCCTCGGCCCAGTACTTTGCGAAACGTTGGCTCTAACGAGCTAGACATTTTCGTGGTCAAGGCGGAAATGGTTGACAGCCGCTCACGAGCTAAATAACATATTGCTGCCTGTGGTTCCCACGCCACAAGCGCGTTTGAAGCCATTCATAGGCTCTGTTTCTCTTCTCTGACAACCCATACAGCGCATCCACCGACTAGTCCGTGGCGCAGTTTCGGGAATTTCCCTCCTATATCGATAGCAATAATCTGGGATGTTACCAGGCTCTCAGACTGCTAGATAGAGGAGATCCATCGTGATCCCCATAATCCTTTTTGAGTCGACTGGGACGGGTAACGACATCACACGAACGTTATCCTTTACCTGACGGTATCCGTATTTCTATTTCTAACTTGAGAGACATCTGTCGCGATCTATGACCTCAACGCAAGCGCAGCAGGACTTTATGAGCACGACCTCTCAAGGGAGAACATAGATAAGACCTCGCAGTCATTAGAATGCTCCGTAGCGTGTGATCATGTTGAGTATGTTGAGCGTCGAACGGCAAATTGTAGGAGTCCGCCCCATCATCTATGAAAGGTCGGGGCAGCGACGTATTTGCTTACAATGTCATGTGTGCCACTTCTTGGCACGTAAAATAGCGGTTTCCAGGTCGTCCTCAACTAGAAACAGACATGTCAGCGAAAACCAAGGAGCATTATCCGAGTAACATACTCTTCTTTCTCGTCAATAACTTGGGATATAACGCCGTTTCAGCGAACTCCCTGCATCCCATCTCCTCAGCATGCCTTGAGTGCGAATCGAATATAGTAGAGATATCCTGGGTGGTGCGAAACGGCCTGTCATTCAGATTTTGTACGTCAGTATGCTCAGTTGTTCACGTAGATAATCTGATGGTAGGACCAGCACTTGTCGTATTGGTAGGACATTATCGAGATGCAAATCTAGGCACCTAGCGTGGACGGACCATGACACAAGATATACCGAGACGTGCCTCTAGCATCCTTCGGATATCCTTGGTATAGGGAGTCTTCAGCACGACATTGGATTGAAGCTTGAAGCCTCGGCCTAGATGCTCAGCCGCGAAACCAAACAGGTCCTGCGTGCGGTACCCTGTACTCGAATCTGGTTCAACCGTGGGTTTGAACGTTGCATACAATCAACTGCCGGCTACTCACTAAGTATTTCAACGAGAAAATTGAAGAACACAAGTGAATTCGAAGAAATGGATGCTGATCGTCATTCATCGCTGCAGGAGCATCCGCTCAGGATTGTCCAGGCCCTTCACGACCACTTCAAGTTCGACATTCCAGCCAACGATGTTATATGGGCCGCTAGATAGCGAGATAGACATCATTTAAAGGTCTTGGGTCGGGATTCGAGCGTTGTTGTGTAATAGCAAGCGGTGATGACTGTTGTTGATAGAAAACGGCGCACCCGGAGAAAAACTCTGTGTCACGTTGAGGTTCCTTCTTGCCATCATGATCTCATCTTCTTTTCTGGAGCCCCTTTTGCTACGATTCGTCTCAAGCGTCGACGTCTCCGATATTACTTTACAATAGCGCCGACGGCTGGCTGACATCCGGTGCGACTGGCAGTTTACGCCCGTTGCCTCTCGGGGTCAAGGCTTATCCAAGGAATTCGCAGGCCACAAGCAGTCCGTCAGCCACTAGCATGAGCAAAAGACACGACGTCGAAGGGCCCGGGATCGTCCTCGAAAAAATAATTCAGATACATTGGTGCGGTAGCTTTTATCCGCTATCATTCGTGTTGTTGTTGACATGTAGACTGTCAGCCCGCTGCAAAGACCTACATCCAGGGTGGCCCTTCTCATCGCTCTCAATGCAGACTCAAGGCCCTGTCATGGAGTAGGATCTCGAGCCAGTGCAGAGCAGTCGCTCAAATCTGTATGCTTCGCCACTTGGGCGAGCAAGAAGTGCGTTCTTGCAGCCTGCACCTCTTTAACTCATTTGACACGTTCTGTCAGCATGTCCAGGCGCAGCCGTCCAACTCTCGGTGTCGCATATGAACGATCAACATCCGTAGGATTAGCCGAAACAGGATAATTCAGCGTCCTGGGCAAAGTGCGTTCATGGCCATTTGTACCTTGTTTGTGTTCTAATAGGTTCGGTTCTACTAGCTCCTTGTACCGTGTTATCGGTAGCATATATCCCAACCAGTCACCATCTTCGGCGTCTGCTGCAGCAGATATTCAACAGTCTCTTGTGTCTCCAGAACATCTGCGGAATGTTTCTACGGCGCTGCGCTTGTATATTCGACCTGATTTCTATGCACAAGATTCTGGATAGACCCATACTCTACTGGAATTTTCAGCACAATATTTTGATAGCTTGGAAGGTATCTTGGAGGCTTACAATTCTTCAAAGCTTATAATTGAAGAATACGCTTAATATCCTGGAGCAAAGTTCAATGCGTTTTCAGGGCACGTCGATTTTCTTCCCAGAGACTTCAAAGTGTCGTTTCTCAGACACGCTCGTGGCACGGGAATCATCGGTGGCCGTTTCCCTCCAGTAACCGTCAACTTCCACCCTGACTCGGACGACTGTCCAGTTCGACAACTTCAACGTTCCGCAAGAGACGTATGACCCTCAACCAACATATCATCCTCTATTCAAAGTTTTCGAAGCTGTTCCACCTCGGCTGCCCTCTTTCCAATTTCTCAGAAATCGCCCACTCCCACGCGGTTGCGTTATGTATCGACGTCGGGCGATGACAGGTGATCCTGTCCAAGTATCGGCAAGCCAGAGCCTCGTTCATTCGGACGCGACTTTCGGGTTTAAGAACATGAACGGCAGAGGTAGTCTGTCCTCCTTTCCAAAGTCTGCGTTTATCTGACATTTTTAAGCGTCCTTTAAACAACCATTTGCAAACTTGAATCACCCTGTCCGGTAGCCTGACGCCGACCACACTACGAATAAATCAGTCAAGGCCACAGAATACGCCAGCTTTGGTACGTCCTTTTCCCTTCTTATCGAAAGGTAATGATTTACTATGCTGCTTCCCAGCTTGATTCTGCACTTTGTGCAATGTCTGAGGCATACCGCCCTGTCACCAATCGAGAGTACGTAGTACATGGCCCTTTGACCGACTTCCAATTGACCTGAATACTATTATCTTCAGCTGCAACTCTACCCACGCAGTTCGCCTTGCAGCCGACCTCACTTTGGAATCTGCAGACTCTGAGCGAGGCTTGATTGCCAGTCCAGTACCCATCGTTCACTGCGCCAATGTCTTCCATCTCCGCAAGCTCCTGCTTGTAACTAAGGAAGCCTGCCATTGCATTCCTTAGCATCACCATATACCATTGCGAAAGGGTTTTGCTCGAACTCACAGGCTCGAGCTATTGAAGCAAGTGCCTAAACATGATCCAAGAGCGGTTGCTTCGATGCTATCCAGACTTCTGCTACATTGTAGGCGGACGCAACGAGACATAACATCCTCCTTTGAAGAAGCCAGGAAGCTGTCACCGGAAATGAACTTCTTCAACAGAATCTATACCCCGGTGATGTATCCAAGTCAACATTTCGATGGATCATCAATGCCCCATTATCTGTTCTAGTTTCCATTATCTCAATTGAGGCCCACCCTCCCTCACTTTCACTTCCGCAGCGTTCGAATAGGGTGGAACACGGACCATCGCACCATCTGATACATCTGACCGGAGCGCAAGAATATCCATCCCTATTTACAACAGACACCTCTTTTGTCTTCCTGCTCCCGCACAGAAGCATCCACAGCCATGATCCGTCCAGACAGAATCAATAGACAGAAGCTTCTTTGGCCTCTATTACGAGCAGGACGAACAGATGCCACGTTTTTGCGCATGTATCGGAACCGCATGGACTTCAACTTCTTCTTGAAGGGATACTATAGGTACCATGTGCCAGGGACGACCGTCACTAATCAATTCTTGAGATGTAAACGGATGATGGGATAAGGATAGGACTGTCATCGTGAAAGATTCTCCTCCTTGTAGATGGACGAAACAATTCTCCTATGCTCCAACGGCCTTCATGCCGCTGCTGCCGATGAAAATCATAGAAGGTTCTTGGGAACGATCGTCGGGAAACCAGATAAATTAAAAATGCTCAATGACGAACTCCACGTGCAGAGCTCCTGATCATCTTCTATATCAAATTGCGTGCGGCTTGCCTTCTTTCTCTCTTTCTTTCTTTCTTTCCCCCTCGTCCACGCCTACCTGAAGTTTCCACCCACCGCCAACCGTCGTCGGCCAAGGTGTTGGATTGCAACACGCTACGCACAAAAGCAAGCATTCCACAGGTTGCAAGAGTCAGGTTCCAATTCGACATTGAGAACTGGGTAATACGAACAGACAAAATCTCGCGCTTGCATTCTTTCCCTTCGCATCGATGACGACGCGCTGGCACCCCCTCAAATTTCTCGACTCGCCCTTTGATCCCAGTCTCACCTACGTGTCGTCGTCTGTCCCTATTCTCCGCCGTCCAATCGTTCTCGCCTCAATTCGTCTGCTGCTTGCGTTTTATGCCTTTGTAACCCTCCTCGTATCTCTCATATGGGCGGGCGTAGTTTCACATGATGCAGACAGGTATGTCTCTTTCCCTTCACAATTTCTCCCTAGCAGCTGACGTGAATAAAGTTACTTTTCCTATTTCACACATCTCACCTACATTGGACTCTGCTCGTATTACTTTGCATCTGGAGTGCAGACGCTGGTGTACGCACGGAACGGCACGTACCTCCTCCGGACTTGGCCCTTCTCAAAGACGTTGCAATTCCTCCACGTATGGCTCCACTCGACCATTGTGACGTTCCGTGAGTCAACCCATCCTACCGGTTTACGGTCCGTACTGACGTCTCGTCAGCGTTCGTGGTCACCCTCACGTTTTGGGCTCTGCTGTCATCTTCAAGCACGTTCTCTTCCAGTTTCAACACCTGGAACAACATCTCAGTGCACGCCCTCAACTCTGTGTACGGTCTGTTTGAGATTCTGTTCACCAACACTCCGCCGCCTCCGCCCGTTTTCTTACTGGCCAATATCGTCCTGTTGGGAGGTTACCTAGGAGTGGCGTACATTACTAACGCCACACAAGGGTTCTACAGTACGTGTTTGGTTATCTATCTTGCCGAGACTCGTCATCGCGTGCGAGCGAAACGACATCCCTTCCAAACTTGGGTCTAGTTGCACTGAATAGTCGCAACATGATCTTCTGATATGATGTTTTGGGCAAGGTTTCCGCATGTCATACTAATCATTTCGCTACAGCGTACGACTTCCTTGATCCTCAGCAACAAGGTTCTTTTCTCGCAGCGTACGTCGTTGGTATTGCAGTAGGGTATGCTGTTCTTTTTGGGATCGTGTCTGGGATCATGGTGACGAGGCGACGGATCGCAAATAAAGTCAAGTACAACAAGGTCGAGGGTGAGAAGGAGATGAGTGTTCGTCAGGGTGAGAGTTTGAGCACCAGCGGGAGCACAGAATGGCAGAAACACGATGTTTAGAGGCCGAACGATAGTACTCGCTGGTAGAGGCGTTTTTCTCCCTCTTATTCGCTCCGTTCCCTTTTTCCCCAGGTGGAATAGCGGCTTTTTGGTCGCATAGTAGTTTGCATTGATTGCTGAGACGTCATATTCGACTTGCATTACGATACCATCATACCAACAATACGGTGCATCATTGCACTCTTCTGGCTTGCAGAACCGAGTAGAATAGAACCGGATCTCTCCGCCTGAGATAATGAACAACGACTCGTTCGACAAGCGGTACATTACGGCGCGCGATGTGTACTCATTTTGTTGTACTATCGTCTAGATACTTTCATCAAGTTCAATCCTCCGTTTGTTCACATTCGCAAAGAAGCAGCTATTATAAATGAGGTGTTGAGTAAGGGGAATCAGGTGGAGATACCCAGTTGGACTATTTGAGTTGGTGAAAGAATGCTTGGTATTTTCCGCTAGCAACCGGCCAACTTCTGAAGATTTGATGCGCCGTTTATAAGCGTATTAAACAAGTGACAAACAACTTGAATGGCATGAAGTTGCTGTACGAAGCGCAATAACTTCCATCGGGCGCCCCTTCCGCCGCACTGAGCCTTAGTTGTGCTTGCGAATATCTGATAAAGTCAGGAACGCCACGGAAACGATGGACATCCATCTACTAAGATCTTGGGGTCAGTATCCACGTAATGTTGAACGGAAGGCCTACTCATAAGACTTGGGTGGCTGCTCCAGTTCTGATTCTGATTGAGGTTGAAGCTTCAATTTGGAAGAGAGAAATACCAATATTAAAAAGATAGATACTCAACATTCTCCGCCATAATGTGGAAATTTTCTAGAAGGACATCGCGCGGAAAACGGAAACTCATATAAGCGAGAACTGACTCGTAGTACTTGACGAGTGACTGTTCCAGGGTGATAATCCGTCGTTCAGACAGGCAATTTCGCGTTCCGGAGCTGAAACACTATTCTGGATCCATCGTCGGAATCGAGGAGCGACCTGGTACGTCGGAGGATCGAGGATCGATCAAGGAAAGGATGTATTCTTGTTGGGGGTCCGGTGTCAGGTGTACCGACTGCGATACCAACTTCTGTCACGCTCTGGCACCTGCCTAGATTTGAGAAGCAATCACACACAAGTACCTATCATGAAAATGAAGTTAATCGGCTATATTGTAACATATAAAAAAACATAAAAACATTTGAATTTGTTGAAATCGTATGGGAAAAAGGAGCTGAGCCCATTTTCAAATATCCCAAGTTTGCCCGAGGAATGCCAGGAAATGCCAAGTTTGACCGTTGCCGGCGGGGGAGACTATATAGAAGAGGCCGCCATCAACGGTTTCGCGGCTTTGCCTCTGCATTAAAAACGTCTCGGTTCAATTTTTCTACTCAAGATAAAGGTGAAACCCCAGTTGAGATTTAATCACTACCGTAGCATCCAACTAGGTCTGCTTATCTCAGAGCCTTTGAACTTCCAGGCCACCTCTACTCTCTTTAGTCGCAGAGTCATACACAATGGGTCTTTGAACGTCAGAACTTTAATCCGGAAGAGCACTTAAATAAACAAATTCTAGGGCTAAAGGGGTCAAAATCGACCGACAAATTCCGATTTCCTTTGAATGCCGCATTTATTGAGAATGACATCGGGATCGTCATGTTCCGCCTGCTGGGGCAGTGCAGCGGAAGAAAGCAACTCCGCAAGACGATGAGGGTGTTGACTATCAAATCTCTCCACAACTCTCTTTCTTCATCGGGTGACTGTTTACAACCTCAGTCAATGTACAAAGAGCTCTCCATGTTGCGTACCCCCAAGAACAAATAAGACGGATTGAAGCTTCGCAACTTGACTAAATGATTGAGTGTATGCGTCAGCCCTTGTTGGCCAGAGGAAGAACGAGAATGCCTCCTTCTGAGGACTACGATTCTGAAAGCAATATTATCAAGTAAAACGCAGGAAATGAGCAAATGTGACGGACATAGGTTCGATTTTGAGCAGCTACAGTGTCCGCGAGATGCCTTGGTTTAAGCATGCAAACGATGGATGAGGGTCAACGAACGACTCGGACCTAGTGCAGACGGCCTGACTCTGAAATGGGAACAGGACAATCACCGTCTGTCGCTGTCAGCAAAGAAAATGTTCATTTTCGTTCAAACAACCACCACCCTCACAGGTATCGAGGCAAGGGAATCTACGACGCCGTCATCCTGATAACAGTCGCTCAGGTGGAACAATCAAGGCACAACTGGTTCTCTATCCAGGCTTCCGCTTGAGCTAGAAGTTTGTGATCCGCTCCGAGGAAGGAATCAGTTGCTGGAAAAAAAAGGGATCCACTTCTCTGCATCCCAGAGTAACTAAAGCCAAAAGACGAGAAGCAATAAAGTAGTACAGCCTTCAGACTTGGACGGCTATCGGCTGGTATAGGCTTCACGAGTCACTAGGACTGCGGTTGAGCACGGATTGATGCCAGGAATACCTACAAGTATCGGCAACGATTTACTTGGCCCTCTAGCTTAGTACAGTCGATAAGGGAGGCTAAGTACCGACATGATAGAAGCCCGGGTAGAACTTGACACCCGCCGAATTAGGTAACTCGTGGTACGAAGGAATGGAGGTGAGTCCGAATCGGCATTTGAAATGTCTTCCATCAAAACAATGAGTGGGTGGCGTCGGGAACCTGTTGCACACCGCCAGTGGTGTACAGCTTGATTTGCTCTAATCTAGAACCCGGGGCGATCTTATTTGTTATGTACGTTTGAAGGCCGAGCTCTGTACTGGACGGTCTTGACCTCGAACTCGAATCGGCGAGCGCATATGTATCGACGTGCACTTATCTTGGGAACCGACTTGACGACTCGGGCGACCCTTTTCCTCGTTACTTTGGTCTGTATAATTTGCTATGCTGATGGATTTAGTGGCGTTCTTGGCTCTTTTATCTGCGCACAATAGCACTTAGCTACGATGCATCATCAGCGATACGTTTATCTATCATAGTGTTACGCTAGTGTATCCTACAGGAACAATGGTTAGCCGCTCTAGTATCATCCATGGCCCCTCACCGTATCAAGCGTGCCTTGGCGGTGTGCTCTTTCCTGGAGGTTCCGATGTGACGAGCGTCCAAGAACGCACGGCGCTTGTACAACTGTACAACCTTTGGACCCGTCCGTGATCGTTACCATCGGAGAAGTCACTTATCCAGGAACAGGATCGCAGTTCCCATTGAATTCTTCGACGTATTTACGTCCTTCTCTAACCCACACTGCGTAGCGCGCCTCGACTGGGAAGTTTTCTCGCTGCTTTTCGGAAAATATTTTGCCGCCAGGGCCATTCGGGATAGAACGGGACTGTTCTTAGGTCTTGGCGATGAACCTCTACCCTGGTGCCAGGCTTCCCTTTGCTACTGTTTTCTCCGTAAAGTCTTGGACATCTCCTGCAGAATAGAAGGAATTGTGGAGCTTGTCAATTTAGCGAGTTCTTACTCTTCGTCGATGTAACAACCAAGCTGTCCCTGACTGACGGTTTCCTACGTCCTAGCTTATCATGATTTTGGTTCGTGGCGCTCCTCCCTTTATCGGGTTTTCCTTCTCCTTGTACTTGACACTTCAAACCTTGATAACGGCTGTCGGAGTTAAGGTAGTTTATGGTTTTTTTCGGCACCTCTCATGAATGCGCTACAGCTCGCAAAGCCCTTGTCGCTCAAAAGTCTCGAGACTCCAGCATTTGCGGCAGACTCAGCTCGGCCTCTTTTGTGGTTCTCGTACCCTGTAGTGTAGCCAACGGTGTGTCAGGCCCTTTGCTATCTATTATGCTGGTAAGTCGTTTGAACTGCTCGAATGTCGTGGTTTACGCTTGGCAACTTTCTCAAAAGAAGTCCCGCTCACGGACACTCGGGGCCGGCGGAGTGCTCACTTCCGTGCGGAATCCATCCAACAAACGTTCGCTTCTATCTGAAGAGTCTTATCTGACCTTTCATGTTGCTCTTCGTCCAGCTTTAGGTCATCCTATCATTTTTTGAATGATTCGAACTAAATTTCTACCCTGTACCCTTGAAGTACCACATGGGTGCTGTGTTTTTCCGAGTCGCCCGTGATGTACAGCTTTCACAAGGCTGTCGGAAATTAAACCGTGCTGTTGGTTCGTTTCAGCGAGTTTTGAAGGTCAGGGTGCGGCGGGTGCGATGTTTCATGGGGGCTATATTGAGGTCGTAATATTCGACGTTATTCTTGACAGTATTAAAGGCTCACCATTACGTAGAGGATAGTCTCTGCTTGAGTACTGGCAATAGCCATTTCAAAAATAATTTTAGCAAAGCACACGGAAGAAGGCTGGCTGCTCGTACCTGCGTCGCGTAGAAAACCCTAATTGCGCAACGATGCTTCTTGAGGATCATTGTGATGTACATGTTGAAATGCTGATCTTGTATCACCGGCTCAAAGTTGACTCGTCAATTTTCCGTCCGGCAAATAATCCATGAGGATAACGGACACTGCGGCATTACTTCAAACGTCAATACACAAAGAAATGATAAATGCCGTGATGGCGTTGCGGTTTACTGCCTCGTTCTAGTCAGCTAAGGTACAGCGCTTAGGTGTCTGAACGATTTTTTTCGTACGAAAGGTTGATGAAAGCGAGCGGCCAATAAAAATCAGCCGTAATACTTCGGGAAGAACAGGGATCTGACAATTTCACCATTGATTTTCAAGATAAGAGCTGATAAGAGAAAGCGTGAAAGAACGCCGGCGCTTCCATATTGACGCTCCACCAATAGGAAGCCCCGGAAGAAGCCGATAAATGCCAAGGCGATGAATGTCGATTGTCTTTCCACGTGACTAAAATCGCTATTTACAGCCGTGCCGCCAAGTTGTTTGGCCTGCAACCGTGTTCAATTCTTTTCCAGTCATGTCAGCACCCACGCCCATATCCCGCCGTCGGCAGGTGCGGCTACTTTGGAAAAGCTATATAAAAAGGATTCCATGTCTGTAGTTCATCACTAATATCTTTTTCGTCTTTTCGCCATTCCCTCTATTAATGGCGCCTGAACATATCCATTATCCTCCCAGTGAGGAGACAAACATTGCGTCGCGTAGGTTTTCGGCTCTGCTCTTCCCCTCAATGTCGAATGTCTCACTTCTGCATTTTCAGATGATGTCTCGCAAACCTCAACTATCGCGCCTGACATCCTCGACCTTCAGCTTATGCGAAGTCGGAGTCACGACTCCACTAGACCGGATCTGAGTCGCCCTGCTCGCTCAATAACCCAAGAAGGCCGTGACATATCACACAAGGGATATGTCAAATTTGAATCTGCGCTACAGCCTGTACGTGAAGGTCTCCCAGACCTGTTGAAGGACCCGGAGAAAGCGAGAACCATCAAAGATCTATACCTCGTTACATGGCTGGAGAACGACCCAGAAGATCCTCGTAATTGGTCGTCTGCATGGCGGTGGTGTGAGTCATATTTCTTTGTCTAGTCTGGCATTGTTATTCACGTTCTTCCATAGATTTAACGCTGGTCTCTGCGCTAGCCGTTATCTCAGTCGCATTTGCTAGCGCTGTCATAACCGGTGACTTCGGGGGCATTGAGAAAGACTTCCACGTTGGCGAAGTCGTGACGGCACTCAGTGTCTCGCTAATGGTCTGTGGCTTTGGGTACGTACGAACTGGCGTCTACATACGCTATTACTGATACACCCCTCTAGTCTTGGCCCTCTAGTAATTTCTCCTTTATCCGAACTTTATGGCCGTCGTCCATTATGGATCATACCAACATTCCTATACCTGAGTACGTTCATCTCTTCCTCATTCTGCTTATCTTTGTTAACCTCCTGCGCCTTCAGTATTCAATATCCCATGTGCCGTAGCTAAGAACATCCAAACTCTCCTTATATGTCGATTCTTTTGCGGCATATTTGCTTCCGGACCGCTTACACTGGCTGGCAGTACCATCAGTGATATATGGGACAACAACGAGCGTGGCTTTGCCATCGCTCTCTTTGCGGCAGCGCCCTACGGCGGTGCAGCCTTGGGTCCCCTGGTCGGCGTAAGTCTGACTCTGCTCTATCCCTACGATGGTGAACGCTAACTTTCTCCGTTAGGGATTCATTGGAGTCACCGTTGGCTGGCGCTGGATTATCTGGGTACGTCATTTCTCTTGGTTGTTGGAGTCTCGCCTAACCGTCGTCAACAGGTCAACATGATTTTCGCCAGTGTCGTTTTCTTGTTCTGTCTGACCATCCCGGAGACATTTGCGCCTGTTCTGCTGCAAAAGCGTGCTGCGAAGCTCCGCTCAAAGACAGGCCGTGATGACATTGTCACTGAACAGGAAATATTCAGGACATCCTTTGCGGATCTTATCACTGACACTCTCATTCGACCATTCGGTATGCTTGTGACGGAACCTATTCTTCTGCTCATGTCGTTGTTCATTGCTTTGATCTACGGTCTGTTGGTAAGTCCCCCCGTTGTCATTGACAAATGTTCCCTCCGCTAACCGCTCAAACAGTATGCCTTTTTCTTCTCCTTCCCCGTCGTGTTCGGAGAGGACTACGGTTACAACGATGGTATCACTGGCATCATGTTCTGCTCTGTGTTCATCGGTCTGAGCACCGCATTGTGTATCACACCATTACTGGAGAAAAGCTATCTCAAACAGGCAGAGAAGAAGGGTGGCCGAGCGGACCCAGAAGATCGTCTCTTGGGCTCGATGATTGGTGCACCGTTCGTCCCCATCGCCTTGTTCATATTTGGATGGACAAGTCCCCCTGCTGTGATGCCTGGCGGTGGTAACTGGGTTGGACCGGCTAGCGCAGGTTAGTGTGTTAAACCTTATAACGACTCGGTGCCGCGGTGTCTGATCTTCTCTGTACCTAGGTATTCCGTTCGGGTTCGGAATGGTCGTCATCTACTTCTCTGCCAATGCTTACTTGATTGACGCGTTCCCTAATTACGTTGCATCGGCTCTGGCCGCTAAGACGGTATGTACCGCGGTTCGTTGTTGAGTCCTGTGCTGATCGTAATTTTTTACAGGTGGTGAGGTCAGGTGCAGGTGCAGCTATGCCTCTATTCATGGTGCAGATGTTCCATGGTCTTGGCAACGGCTGGGCTGCATCATTGTTGGGTTTCGTCTCCGTAGCCATGGTATGTGTAATTTCTCTGACATTGAGGCTTAACCTCACTTGGAATACAGATCCCGATACCCTTCCTCTTTTACCGGTATGGCAGGGCCATCCGTGCTCGCTCAAAGCGTGCTACGTTGATATAATCCCGAGTCTCCATAATCTCATTCATCTTTCTTTTTTGGGTGTCATAGTAGTCTCTTCATACCCCTTTTAGAGCATAGAACGCAAATCCACTAGATATTATCTAATACATATTTCCGTAGAACTAGAACAGGTTATAATTTTGTTGGTAGAAGTTAACATTTAGAGGCCCTTATGACCAGCAATGACTATTCTGACCTCTCGCCGATGAGCGCTATGAGCAGATAGTTAGTTTCACCAGAAGTCTCAGTGCTTTTTTCTCAAAGCCAGCAGGCATAAAGAAACGACAATACTCTTGAAAGGACAGATATATATTGAATTTGCGTTGGATCACTGATACGTTCACCAATCGGGGCAACGTTGAAAAGCGCCAGTTTACCGTGTGCCGCTGTCGTTGGTAGGACTGAGAAATGTAGCGGTTTATTGATAAAAATGCGATGCCTTGGAACATATGGTTGGGCGCAATGCATTGGAAGATTGTCATCAGTAAAAGCTTCATTCACTACACGTTGCTCTATTGAAAACCGCTCTAACGAATAACGCCATTTGGCGTTTAGTGGGCGTGGTTCTTGTGGTGCTCTATGATCCCCCAGTGAATTCCAATGATACGAATAATGAGTTATTAGAGACGTACTCAGGTGCACTAGCAAACCCTGTTAGCAATATTAAAAAAAATAAGTGAACTACGACCACTCACTTTGGTAGTCAAGAGTGTATCCGATGCCAAACAACCCAAGAATCAAAGCTAAGTAGGGCCCACCAGACACTTTATTCCCAAGGAAGTAGCGCGCTTTGATTCCACCAGTCCGCGGGGTAGCGGAGCCCTTTGGAAGCTTTGAATAAAAGTTGACAAGGGGCGCGAGACCTTCGCCTGACCCTCCAGACTGTAATTGTATGAATATAGAGCGTAATTCAACGATGACAGACACATACGACGAGCTTGGGGGTAGCAATTTTTGGAGGGACGAGCCCGCCGAGCTGGCGACGAATGAGCGAGGCGTGCATGGTTGATGAGGTGTATGTCCGTCGGATCGACACGGAAGATGGCGGGCCAGTTTGTCCTTGCTTGGTCGAAGCGTTACGATGTTACTTGTCACGATCCCAGTTTGGAACCTTTGCTCCAGCACTGGACGAAGTTCAGGTTCACGAGGTACAATGACGCGAGTTAGCAAGCCTAACGTCTCTGTGAGTAATTATGCTTCAAGGTTCTTGCACATCTTGAACTACACCTCATCCTTGTAAAGCGGTCGTATCGGGATCAGCTGAACTGCCGTCGGCTCTGTCGAACTACCTTTCCAACCTGTACATCTGTTTTCGGAAAGTTTCTATCCTGCGATGTGCGAGTCACAAGCTACTGTGCGAACATAGTATTCGGTGCGGCTGCCGACAACGAGCCATCCTCTCGCGAATGTCGGTTCGTGTATTGAATAGATGTTGTGTAATGTGGATGCCGCTTGAGGCCTAAACTTGACGGCCTTAATCCTTGTGTCCCCGTTACCTCTTGGCGTTATTGTTCCCTTCGTCGACATAATGCAGCAACGCGGTTTCCGCGTTCCCGGATGCCGTAGTATCATCAGATTGTTGGTCTAGACACAAATCTCTCCCAGGTGTACTCCTGCACTGAAGTAAAAATATTTCACTCCAGGTACACGCTCGTCTGGAGCTTAGGAACAACTGTTTTGTTTGTTCTACGGAACTAACATGGCGCTCGGACGAATCAAAAATGCTAAGTACGTATGCTCCACTTCACTTCCACCTCCAATGATATTTCCAATGACTCCAATGATATCTCCAATGATGATAGGTCTCAACAGGTCTCAACACAAACGCAATTAGATTCAACAACGTTCAACATCTGATCTCATCGGCCACATGACCGTCTGATCTTGATCTTACGGGACTTTGGCGAGATGAAATTCTCCGACGTCATATTTTCCTCAAGGTAAGAAAGGAAAGAGGTCGTCGAAACACCTCGGGCATGATAACGGATGCGGGCAGCCGCCACATATCTATAGTAACCATATCACAGCCAAATACGAATTAATATCACAGGTATTTATGAAGAAGAAGAAGCAGCAGCAGCGCGCGCAGCGCGCGCTTGGGCGGCTCGGCATGCAAAGCAGTACTCGTCGACTTTGTCAATATCTCTCTGGATCTCCTCGCCAAAGTTCTAGTTTGTTTCCGGTGAGCAAATCAGTTCCCATTTGAAATTCAGAAGACCCTGACCTGTTTACAGGTCGGCTGGCGACACTCCCGTGGATGCCTTAGGCTTCGTGTGCAGCGCCGGGAGTTGCAATCCACGATGGCGGTGATCATGTGGCGTTGGAAGTGCTAATAAGACATGGTTATGTTGGTCGCTACTAAGACTCATTGTTACGAACCATGCACTTCAACCAACGCGTACCGTCACTGCGAAAAAGATGAGCTTTCCTTGCCTCGACGAACAGAACAGACGCGCTGAGACACGTACGCCATTCGTTGGCACATGGTGCACAGAATAGGGTATTAGAGGAGGACGGGAGGAGTTAGGTCTCTAGATGAACGTCGGTCGAGGAAGTAGTGAGTCAAGAGATGTGTATTGTGAGTCACAGGTCAATTGGCTAGGAGGGGAGTTTGGATGATCATATCCCGTTCCTTGCCCTGTTTACTTATGCAAATCCTAGACCCCAACTGACATGGAACATGCCGTAATTCACAGGGTGTACCATCAAATAATTCATCATCGATTTAAGCAATGCACTTGTGCGAGATCAATTGCAATTATGTATCTGCACCTATCCGACAAGTTCTGCTGTTCCCCCAGACGCTCTATTTCAGCCGACTCTTTGCCGATTTATCATAGTTGAAAAGGTCCCATTTATTTCCGGCCCTAATTCCGCTCGACCGTAGTCTCCTACAAAGTAGCGCCCCAGATGCAAAGCCAGTTGGGCATGTTCTCGCTAGATCTTCTCCCGGTGTGCAACGACACTGAAGCGGACTTTCAAGTTTCGACAACAATTTTTTTTTTATCGATTCCCTTGGAGGTCCGTTTCACCATCGAGTATAGGCCAGGGAAAGCTAAGTAGGACCCAAATAACGGAAGGATCCTGATCCGAGTATTTTGGTTGAAAAAGTACAAAGCGTGGTTCGAGGATTCGGTAACAGTGAGTAGACCTCGCTAGCGAGTTACCATCAGAAAGTTCTACACATGTCGTTTGGTGTTATTATATGTGGTTCATATCGATTCCTCGAAGCGAGACGGATCAGACGATGCGTGAAGCGTCTAATTCGGTATATAAATGATCACAATGAAACGTGCGTCTCATGAACAAGACATGTTGTTGCGGTGCTGTTTTGTCCTTGGAACCGACCCATGTGGGTCTAGGACCCATGAGTGAGGGTATGGCAAGCCATCATGCATCGGGTGCCTGAGCTCGAGAATTCTGGGAAATTACTTACGAGTGTAAGTTTGATGCTTAAAGTTAATGTGAAAATTCTTTAATAACAAGTCTTAGAAAGACACCGCCGCGGCCGACTACTATCTAAGCTTCCAATGAGTGCGAAGCCCGGCGTTCCTTTACCTGCCAGCTGTCAGAACGCCGAGATAACTATGGACCTATACATACAACTCCTTTGTATCGATGACAAGCCCTGACAAGCAAAATCGTGGTTTGTCAGTACCGGATTGTTCGGCATGGTCAAACAAAGAAATCAATCCTGCCTGCATCTGGTGTTACTTATCAGAAGAGCAATCAGGGCACAATGACGTCGTATCGTCTTCGGAACGAGGCATATTACGAGTGGACCAAGGTCAATCATGTTTCGATTTTGATGTTCCCTCCTGAGAACCTAGGCGTACGACAACAAATTTCCGCGTCAGAAGGTTGAATATACTACCAAATATGAATGCAATAAGGGAGCAGCTGAATATTATAACGTTGTATGGCATGCTGAAATCTGGAGTCGCTAGATCGACCAGTAGTGGCGGGGTGTATATGCGGCCTGCGAATTCGTTTTCGATAGAAGTGTTCGAGCTCGGAAGCGGTAGAACGATGGCTGGGGGTAGGTCCCAACCGCGCTGAGCATCAGGAGGATGTTCTGTGTATCGTAGAAAAGCCTTCGTTACGTCAATAGTTAGATAGACAGAGCCGTCCGCTGGTAAGTTTATGACAGCTTGGAATGTTGCGGGTCTTGAATGAGGTACCGGAGGTACATATGATACGTTGGATATGAGATTGTCTCCTAGACGGGCGTCAGTTGAAGCAACGTAGATGATAGGCAGCTTACCGTGAGTATCGCTGGATACGCGCATAGTATGTAGATAAAACTGAACAATCCAAGGCATTGTCTCCAGATAGAGGACTTGCAAGGTAGATGGAGCGTTATTCTTGATGACCAAAGACAGTTGTCCTCGATCCTGACCAGATCCTCGAAGTGTACGGCGGACGGAAATAGGCATGGAGGAAATCTTAGGAGGATCCAAGGCTGGACCGCAATCAGTGTCTTCCGGTCCGCACACGGTGAATACTTCACTGACCATATGTAAAATCCGACGCCCATTTTAATTTCACGTCGAGAGCTTCTGACACTGTTTACCACGGTCACAAAACGCACGGACAGATAAGGTGTGAACTCACAGTTAGTTAGGTCATAGAACGCCACGCTCTGGTCAATACGTGGCGGTTCGGGGGTAATGCTGTATAGTGCTCCCCTGGGAAGAGCCACATCTACTATACTCGACTGGGCTATTGGACAGGTTCTTTCGATAGTACGGTCAAACAAGGTACTAAAAGACCAGTCTAATGGGATAACTGTTAGTACAAGCAAATACGCCGCAAACATCGAAGGTTAAAAACCTTGTTTTTTTCCAGCTGATATGCGGAGTGGATCGGAAACCGACTGAAACGTGAGGCGTACTTCTACGCCCGCATCATGGTTCCAAAGAACGTGAAGGCCCATTCCATGCCAATTGGCATCAAACAAGCGGTACGGGTTCAATAAAGACGCGATACCAGATAACGATTTGCACGGCAATAATTTCAAAAATGGCGTCAAATTTTCGGTACAGACGTGTTCAGAAGCCAGAGAAGCATGCCTGAGTTCATGCTCAACTCCCCAGTCAGGAAGACTGCCTTCGGGTGCAAATGGAAGGACAGGCGAAGTAGTACGTTGTTCGTCCAATGATCCTATAGATGCACAGAAAAGGCCTGCAAGGGCATTTCGAAGGCCTTGCCACCGGTAATCTATCCTGTTTCGAGTCAGGCCACGGATCAATGGTCAGTGGAGTAGAGTCACGTACGTCGTAGGTCCACCGTCAGCCATCCACGCCCACAGCTCTGCACCAGTACCAACATCCTGTTCCTCTGGATATCCCCATGAGTCATAATTCCACTTCCCTGCGTTCAAGGTAAGGTGCAGCTCGGTGACCGCGTATTCTCGTAATATCTGGCCCAGGGCAAGAGGGAACAGGCTGTAATGCTGGGCTAAGGGCAAGTGAGATCAATGAAAGATAAAGCAACGTTGCAGCATACATTCGTCATCGAAGATTAGGGTCCGGGGTTCTCTTGGCGAGGCATCCTTTAGCAGGATATTGAACGAAAATGTTGATGCGACTCGGCCGTCCTGCAGCGTCCGGAAGGAGACTTTCTCACGGAATTCCTCGTTGTCCAAGTGCAGGCTTGATACGAGTGTACAAAGAGTGCCAACGAGAGCTAGATAGCATTTCCAGAACATCTCCAAGGACCGAGCACCCTGTCGTGGTGGTTCATTGTCACGCGTGTCACACAACCCTAGTATGACGGAGTTTGAATTGCACACGTCGGAGATTGTAACTTCCCTTGGCTTTTTCTCCATCGACAGCAGTTTTCGAAAGATTATTAGAAGGTGAAGCATAAAATTTTACTTCATTCCCGTGTGTCCAACAAATCCTGCTCCTTTTGTCTCGCAGCGTGGATTTTTATCGTTTGATCTAGTTCACACCTTGTCTCAACCTTTATCAGCGATCAGAACCCACTTATCCTGAACGCGTCGCGCCCACGCGTAAGTATTACTTAGATCCGAAAGCTTCACAGCGCGAAGAAAATTTCCTTCGACACCAAGGCTTCTCTACAAGGAAATCCCACCCCAGAGAAATATGTCCTCAATCGCTTCCAAAACTTTCAGGATCGAACTCTCAGATACTCAGCACTACGCGTATCATGCCGCTCGGCGCGTTATCTTGCATCCCGAGGTCCTGAAAACTGTCAAACTGTGTACCGGGGATGTTGTTGCCCTATCAAGCGGAGATACTCTGGACATTGTCAAGGTCAGTCCCAGACCCAGGCCCAAACACTGTATTAGACAGTCACTTGATATCTCCTTTACCAATAGGATTTTGCGGTGGGTATTGTATGGCCCTGCACCGACGTGTCACAAGAATGTGAGCCCCATATGTTCTCAGTACCGATTTCAATGACCTGAGCCGACTAGCACTCGTTGTGTCGTCTTCCCTTTTGCTAACGGCCCGTCTAGAGGCTGGTCAGCGGGCTCGCATAGTTCCTTTGGCTGGAATAGCACCATCAAAGTTACCACCTGGTTTACCATCACTAAGACAAGTACAAGATGCATCTACCATCCGGGTACACGAACTTCTAACCGAAAATAATCAATCTGCATCAAGTTCTGCATCCCAGTCGCATGGTAAAAAGGATAAAGATTGGCTCGCCCTGCTTGTTCGTGAAGTGCTGAGTAGGTTTCCGTTCCGTGGACCGAACGAACCTCGCTCACCTGCCGTGGCTCATCCAGCTGACCTCAAATACATAACGTCTAAGCAGGTCATAGAGATTACTTATGAGGCGAGAAAAAGACTATTCGCCATCTCTTCCATCTCTAGCTATGGTGATTTATCGCAAGACTTTTCGAATATTTCGTTGGATGACGCGAAGACGAGGCTGTGGACAGCTACTTGGGAAACATCCGTTAATATCGTTCAAAAGGAACCACCTGCACCACCTCGTGTAAACGCCACAGTGAGAACGGTACCAAAATATCTCCGTTTCGCAGTTCTCATGACAGGCTCGTGCGCAGGTCGAGCATTTGTCACACCTTGAATCCGCATACACCTCCGTGGGTGGCCTCAACCAGCAAATATCCCAAATACGCGACCTTTTGGAAATTCCATTAACCCGTCCGGAGCTATTCCGTCACCTTAGCATGTATTCTATTTGACACTTCCCGGATTTTTCCCTTGACCATTCGTACAGGTCTGAAACCGCCTCGCGGCATTCTCCTTCATGGTCCCCCAGGAACAGGGAAGACTCATCTTGCGCGTGCAATAGCTGCGTCGACAAAATCGTCCGTGCTTGTGATTAACGGTCCAGAGCTTTCTTCTGCATACCATGGGGAAACGGAATCAAAATTACGGGATGTATTCACAGAAGCAAAGGAAAAAAGTCCATGCATTGTCATTCTCGATGAAGTAGACGCCCTCGTTCCTCGACGAGAGGATTCTGCCGGCGGGGAGGTCGAGAAGCGCGTTGTCGCAACGCTGCTTACTATCCTCGATGGCATGGACGACTCTGCCGACGTGGGAAAGGTAGTCGTCATCGGAACGACTAACCGCCCCAACGCAATTGACCCAGCGCTACGTCGCCCTGGACGGTTCGACAGAGAAATTGAGATCGGTAATACCCAGTCATGTGTTCGGCGTCCTCCTGGTTGATTCGAATTTATGTTCCAGGCGTACCAGATGCCCAAGGTCGTCTCTCGATCCTCGAAGTACTTCTGTCGAAAGCCCCGCATTCTATCCCTCAGGAAGACCTCCGAATCATTGCCTCGAGGACACATGGGTATGTTGGCGCCGACCTAAGTGCCGTCATTCGTGAAGCTGGTACCCTTGCTATTAAGCGATGGCTTGCCTCTGCAACGTCAAATGACCCAAACTCGGACGACCTGGCTATAACCCTTCCCGACCTTCTCAGCTCCCTACCAGCGATCCGGCCGTCCGCCATGCGATCCATCTTCGTCGAGGCGCCGCCCGTGCGCTATGCAGACATCGGCGGCCAGGCGTTCGTTATAAAAAAACTACAGGAGTCAGTTGAGTGGCCCTTGAAACACCCCGAGGCCTTCCAGAGACTTGGCGTGAAGCCGCCCAAAGGTGTGTTGCTGTATGGGCCTCCTGGATGCAGTAAGACGGTATTAGCAAGAGCATGCGCCAGCGAAAGCGGTGTCAACTTCGTTGCCGTGAAGGGTCCCGAGGTACGGACCATGTGCCAATTCAATGATCTTATCTCAAACTCCTTATCTTTTTAGTTGCTCAACAAATTCGTCGGCGAATCCGAAAGAGCCGTGCGTGAGATATTCAGGAAGGCTCGAGCCGTGTCACCTTCCATCATTTTCTTCGTACGTTAATGCCCTATTCTTGGTAGGCGGTCATATCTTAGCTGGTTCGCAGGATGAAATAGATGCACTGGCGACTTCCCGTACATCTTCGGAAAACAACGCAGGCTCTTCACATGAAGGGGTCCTTACAAGTCTTCTCAATGAAATGGATGGCGTTCAAGAATTGCTTGGTGTGACCATCATTGCTGCAACAAACCGTCCAGACGCTATCGATTCTGCGTTGATGCGTCCGGGCCGCCTTGACCGAATTCTATACGTGGGACCGCCAGATTATGACGGCCGAAAAGAAATCCTTCATATACGTATGAACAGTATGAGGGTAGAAAGCACTGTCGATCTAGATCAGATAGCTTCAATGGTATGTGTTCACGAACAATAATATCGATCTTCATACTGATCGATCGATGGACCAGACCGACGGTTGCTCGGGTGCAGAAATTACGGCCCTGTGTCAAGAAGCCGCCTTGTTGACTATGCAGGACAATATGGATGCTCCTTGGGTATGTTGTTTATCATTTGCTTTTCGATGTTTCTCTTCTAAAATTTTATCTGATCGCGAAGATTCCTAACGATGCATTCATTACCGCCGCAAAAGCAATGAAACGCCAAATAACGCCGCCCATGCTTGCCAAATACGAAGAATGGAAGATGGACAATGGGTTGAGAAACGTGTAGCTACATGAATGTAAAATGAGCGCCGTTAGTCAGTGCTTATCGCCGGCATCATCTAGAATCATCTTCAATAGGCTAAAATCTCGAATTTTGGCTGACGGAAGACATATGACTAGGTTGTTACTCAGCGACGAAATAACCAAAAAATGGAGTGAGGTTGAAGGAACGAACAGGCCTTCATGGTAAGGTATTTCAACAAGCGCTTGGTGCTTTCATACGTTCGAATCCTTGGTAATTGATGTTCCTGGCTTGATAGGCGGTATTTCAACGAGGGATCTAACAATATCCTGATAAGAAGTGATTACGAAGACATGTCAGACCAAGGCAAATTTCGGATCCATTCGATTTTACGTGTCTCTTCTTGCAAACAGAGTCATCTCCCGGCAAAATACGATGATTTACAAGATAGCAAGGCCGTTTCTGACTCTGATGAATGGCCACTTCTTCGGGTCCAGTAGCGCTGCGATGTGTCCACAATATCAGGGCTAAAGACAGGGCGCTGTGAGTGTAGTGAGTAGCGAGGGGGCAGTGACAAACCGCTCACCCTCTTTCATTGCTCACACCCTAATGATGTAAAGATAACATTTTGGGGTGAAGCGCTCTCGTTGACCGAGGCGTAGATAAGAGCGGCCGCGTGCAAACGAACCCTAGTCCCGGTTTATGTGACTCGAATAAAGGCGAGGCAAGTCTGAGTCCCATGAATTGATGGCTCGGGCTAAGCTCTAAGACCGAATGTAACACTGCAACCGATGAGATGAAGGTGATCCGAGGTATACATGAAAGCTCAAGTAGACCTGCCTTAGAAGGATAAGAAAGAGGGTCTCGATGACTTCTCCATGGCGCCCATTGACACCTAATTTCAGTTCAGATGCAGTTGTATCATACATATATACATTGACACCTGTAGTTATTCTCGACTACTCGTGTACCTAAAGTTCGGACATTGACAAACTATGAGCCCTTCAGTTACAAGCTCAAGCAGGCTAAAAAGTCCTGATTCTCGCGTGTTTGTTGACCGATACCTCAAAACTTTAATCAGAATGAAAAGCATGTCCAACTGCTAACCAAGGTAGGCGACACCACATAAGCCCCCCTCAACGCATAACAAATTTCCATCTACCTGTCTTGGTGCAGCATCTTCTGTCAAGTCTATCTGTCCTTCGTGGGTACGGATTACTGGCACTGCCAGTAGCTGTCAGGTAATCAACTTGTGGTTTGCTCACTTCTCAGAGCTATTCTGAATCGGCTTGACAGCGACAGATATCATACAAGGCGTTGGAAAGAGGTTTATCTTCATGTCCCAGGCTATATTGAAAGACGTGTACAGTGATAGATGAAACAAGTACTTGAGCTGAGGTGAAGCATAAGGATGGTGGGCATTGGGATTTCGGCCCGAGCACCTTGCCAATACCACGTGATGGGATATTCTGGAAAATGCCATCGCCACTCGTTAAGTGCTTAGTGCATACGACCGAGCTCGAGAGCCCCTTGTATTCTGACTACTACCCTCACTTTTTTTTGCTTGTAACCGCCCCCAAAGCTGCCATCATGGATGCCCGTCTGCGACGTGTGAACAAGGAAATTGCTGGTGCGTACTGCTGTTCCATGGCATCGATGGAAAGATCGACAAGGCGACCTAGATTGCAAGAACGATAAAACTTCTGGCATTAAAATCGAGCTTATTGACGAATCGCCATTCCATCTGAAAGGCATCTTTCCAGGTCCAGAGGGCACGCCCTACGCAGGTGGCACGTTCTTTGTCGACATCATCATTCCCGAATCATATCCTTTTCAGCCCGTGAAGATGAAGTTCATAACGAAAGTTTACCACCCGAACGTTTCCTCTGCATCAGGCGCCATATGTCTTGATATCTTGAAAGACGCGTGGTCGCCAGTTTTGACGCTCAAATCCACGCTGATCTCCTTGCAGAGTCTGCTTTGCAGTCCGGAGCCAAATGATCCGCAGGATGCGGAGGTGGCGAAGCACTTCACAACCAGCAAGGGAAGCTTTGAGGACACCGCCACATATTGGACACAGATCTATGCCGGGGGTCCCGGCAAGAAAGGCGCATCTACCGCGTCAGGCGGTGGGGACGGAAAGGACGAGGTAGCCATGGCCGGCTTAGAGAAAGCCCATGTAGACCAATTTGAGGCTCTAGGTTTCCAGCGGGGCAAAGTGGTACATGTTTCAGCCCTCGTGCAATGGACTGATACTGATGTTGGTGTAGATTGACGTTTTGAGAAGACTAAATTATCGCGGCAAAAATGTTACGCAGATATCGGAGGATAGAGTAGTCGAGGAGCTATTGAAGTGAGCTATCGAAATGACTGACACTTTCTGGCCTGTAATGTTCCGTCATGCTTTGCCTTAATCCAAAGACTTTTGATAATATCTGGCAGGGTCTGATCGCCTGCGAGATGTTAGTAATGCCATAACCCTTTTTGGCGGCATGTAGCTGGCTCACTTCACTACGGTTGTACTGCATCTCAGGCTGTACTCTCAAACAAATAACGGTTAGTTTTGAAACTAGAACGCTTCACATTCGATGCTCTAATGGCAGAACTAATGTAAACTATCGGTATCCGACAATGAGGTTACCAGGCAACAAGTTTACATTCTAGATTGAGGCACACGCCCTCCTAACGAATAATCTTTCCGGCTTGTTTTAGAGAGATGCGTCACCACTGGCTAAGTGAAACTGGTCTGCTTTTTCCTGTGTAACTCGACTCATCGTGAGATGGACAGAAATACTCAGTAAAACCCGTTGTTTATGCTCTGCGTCTATTGTCACGAGAAATGATGATTCCCTATTAGCAGAACCCGATGCCTTATTGTCAGTGGGTACCATGATTGGCACTATCGCAAGTATTAACTTTCCGAGATGAATGGACAAGCGTAATCTGGTTTGTTCTTGAATCAGGCAACGCCGTTTTCTTGATACAGGTTTAGATCTAATGACGGGGCCTATAATCAGTGCTTCCAGCACCCGTACCCGTCGCATCTTGCCGCAGTACGAGTTGTCATCGAAATATAAACTACAAAGGTCCGTCGGCATTGTCCGTTTTGACGACCATAATGATAACGCTGAACTTATATAGACGCGTTTGTTAGGCAGCCGGACGACGGTTATCTAACATTTGAACAAAAACCTCTAACATCTATGATGTTTGATGAGACCGGCCACAAAACATGGGCACATATACAGTGAACATTGTCGCATTTAGCAGTGCCAAAGGCAAGACGTATCAGTCACCTTGTTATCATTCAGCGAAAACCTAATGCCAGTTATCACTGAGAATAATTTTTTGATTAATATGGCTTGAATGTAGGAGAATGGAACTGTACTTGGTTTGATTCGCGTATTTGGATCTACAAGGAGGTCATCTATTCGCGGTTCATTGAGCACTGATCGCGCAAGCCTTCAAGGCCGGTAGCAACGACCTCATACATGTGTCTCGATAATCTTCAGGTTCTCACTGCCGACGAGCGTCCTCCTGCTCAGCTCATTTCATCGCGAGCGCTGATGGGTTTGGTTTAGTATCATGTTTGGGATGCTTAACGTGGTCGTCGACCGTATATAAATTGCTGGAAAACCTCATCAATCGTTACAATTCGACACCGACATGGCCCCTCAATCTGAAGAGAAGAAGCGTCGTTTGCCTCGCGCATGTGATATGTGCAAAAGAAAGAAAAGTAGGACATTCACGCTCTGGAAATGTGGAATTTTGCTGACACGCTTTTCGTACTCAGTTCGATGTAGGTCGAAGTGTTTCCCACCTATCAGAATGTGCGTTTCATTGTGATATACAGGCGATAGCGACCAAATGCCCGGAAAACGTTGCTCAAACTGTGTTGCCTTCAACCTCCAGTGTACTCATGTAGAGGCCATGAATGTGAGTGCCTTCCGTGCTATGGAGTCATTCATTGTTCATGCCTCATTGACCTCAGAGCTTGGGGAGCGCCAAAGGGTACACACTCGGCCCTTTCAACCACTTCTAATCTGGGCTAAGAGACTCCTTTTAGATATGTACAGACGCTGGAAGGACGACTTGATAAAATGGAACACCTTTTCAAACGCGTTAGATCACTCTTCTTACATCTTAAATCTACTCACAATTGCTCATCAGAAAGTCCCTGGTTTCGACTTGGACGCGGAGCTCAAGGAAGAGGCTGAGGAAGGTTCCTCTGCCTTGCAGGTCAGGAGAGGCGATCAGGATCAAGATGTCGCTCGTCTCAGCGAGAGTGTCAGCAAGATTCTTTCCATCCATCCCGATACGTCATTTTTTGGAATGTCTTGGTGCGTGATGTTTTTCGATGATGGCGGGTCCACGTCTTACTATATTTTTGCACAGTGTATGTTTGACAATTAGCCGCTTAGTTCAACCTTTGATTTTGTTCTAGGGTTTACATCTCCTACCTTCCATCATCCAGCGAAGACAACAATATTTCGGAAGAGAGAGAAATACCTCGAATGACCTTCCCATTCGACGAAGAGAACAGTTTTGGAACCGCCAGTCTGTAAGTGGAACGTCTTTTCTTATGCCAACTAAGCCTTCTTTATATTTTACCAGAAGTATCCCATGCGGGTGAACGACACTGTGCCGGTATACGTCTTCCCTGATCCTGATCTCATGTTGGCTCTTGTCACACTGTATTTTACTCATTATAACTGCCATCTTCCGCTCCTACATCGCCCTACTTTTGAGAAGGCCATGGTGGACGGAGAGCATTGGGCCGACCACCTTTACGCTGGGACCTTACTTCTCGTATGTGCCCTTGGTGCACGATACTCGAACGATCCAAGGATATTCTCTACTCAGCCAGGAGGAGGCGAGGCAGGCTGGAAATATTTCGAACAGCTGACATCGTTTCAGACAGCTTTGCAAGACCGCACCTCTACGACTCTTTATGAGCTGCAAATTCATTGCGTACGTTGTTTTTTTTTAAAGTCCGTGTTGACGAAGCCTGAATGCTTTTTGCAGCTGTCGGTTCTATATCTCGGGGCTGTCGGGCTTTGGGAAACCGTATCGACTCAGATCGGTCTGGCGATACGGTTGGCTCAACAGGTTGGGGCACATGTTCACCAGAGTCGACCTCCTAATGCTCGCGACGAAGGGTGGAAGCGCGCCTTTTGGTAGTTCATAAATATGCCCTTCTTTGTTCATCGAACTAACCGTGATGCAGGGTGTTGATATTTCTGGACGTGTCTCATGCCTGTCATTATGGTCGGCCTGTGACGCTCCGCTATGAAGAGTCAGTCGCTAAATATTATTTGATTGCATGCATTGACGCATTTTAGCTTTGACATTGGTTTTCCTCTGGAGTGCGATGACATCTATTGGAACCATCCCGATCCATCGAGGCGGTTTCGACAGCCGACCGACAGGCCCTCTGCGTTGTCATTTTTTGTCTGTCTTTTGAAGCTGGTCAACACCATCACCTACGTAAAGAGAAGTATTGTGAGTTTCTGATAGTAATGGCCTGAGGCACACAATAATGTTGTACTTCTTTGTTTCAGTACCACGCCCGTGACCCGATGATTCTCATGGGGGGGCAGCGACGTCTACCAGAGACTGAAATTCTGTCAAGTTTGGATTCTTTTTTGAATCAGTGGTTGCAATCTGTCCCGTGGCATCGTAATTTTATCTTCATTATATTGTTATGCATCACTGAATGACGTTTGAAGTGCGATGGAACCCGAACAACCAAGACGTTCTATTCTTCAATCAATCGGCCTTTTTGTACATCACGTATCACTACGCCAGAATATTGATCCACAGACCATACCTCCCTGCTCCACAATCGATCGCCACTTGCAAGGATGCGGCTTTGGCTACTCTTGATATTGTCGAGGCACAGAGACGTAGAGGTTACATACAGTCGATGCATCTAGTGGTATGTTTTCTCTTCCCCTTGGAAAATTAGATGCTCAGGCGGGGTTCAGTCATGTGTCAATTCGACAATACTAACCATGTTGCTAATCCTGTGGAATGGCACTGAGGACCCGTACAAGACCCGAGAAATGCAGCGTGTCGCTACTTGCATGGATATGCTGAAGGGGGTAGAAAATCGGTAGGCGTGTGTTCTCTGAAATTACATGTCTATTCACGTTCCTATCTTCAGACTACCTATAGCTGGAGCATTCTGGTGAGCACCGTCACGGTGAACGTGGTCTTGTTTGACCATCAGCAAATTATAGGGATGTTATAGCGGAGCTAGTCTCGCCAGACGCGTCACAGTCCTCCTCCCGACGTTCCAGGCACGGTTCCAGAGATTCTGCAGGATCCTCACGCTCCCAACCAGGGTTTTTATACCCAAATGTACGGGTAAGCTCCGAGCAGCAAGGATCGAGCGCTAGCACCCAAAACAACTATCCGAACCGCGAAGGTTACGCAGCGAGAGCTGGCCATGGCCACTAGGGCTATGCTTCTCAGTACACTGGGTGAGCCAATGTGTTATTTTTGTTCATCGTATGTACGCTAATAGTGCTGCCAAATAGTAATCTCTTCTTCCATCAATAAGCCTTGAACATCGTATACTTATGAAGCTGATGACTCATTCCCTCATGTTTCGCGAGACATCCACCGTAGAAATGATTAGAATAGATCTTGTAGAGCATAGAATTAACAGTTTGAACTGCCAAGCATTCTCAAGCAAATAATTTTATTTCTATCCAGGCAAGAATCTCGGCGAGAGGTTTATCGGCCGACGGCCGCAAATCCGAACTCAGCCTTCGTGTAAATTTACTGACAGTTGCTGTCAGTAACGAAATATTTTCTAGTAGCTAACAGGCCAACCCTTCGTCTTATCGGGAGTAGTTCACATTTCGATGCTCCGGTTCGAGTCAGCATTCGCTATTATTTGCTGTCGAGTCATCATTGTTGCATGAATTTGGATCGGACTTGATTCGGACCCGGAATGCCTGGCTGCCTTGATGTCACATTATAAAGCCTCCTAGAAGACGTCTCTCGTTCCCATAGTTCATTCCTCTTCGTGACAATGAAGTCCGAACGCTCTGACGACAGTATTGATGAAGTACCTCGGTTTACCCAGGATTTCGGCTTCTTGCCCATTCCTCATCGTCTGCGATATGACCCGGAAAAGCCTTTTCACTTTGGGCTTTTGCTTAATATTTCCTTTGGCTTTGCCAGCACCTTTGGTGAGTAATTCGATCGCAAGAAGAAGTTTTCAGGTAATCTGACTAACTGCAGTGGTTGCGAACTTGTACTACTGCCAACCATTACTGAGTTAGTCATTTTTATTCAAAGTTATTCTCAGAAAACAATTCTGATCTCTGTTCATCTATCAGTCGAGATGTCCAAATCCTTCAATGTAACATACAATGAAATCTCCACGTGAGAATTTTGCTGTTCTGGTCGAGTGTCCGTATGCTAACCCAGAGTCCTATAGAATACCGACTTTAGTACAAGCAGGGCACGTCGTGTTTTCTGGATGCCGTCTGTGTGATGCT
The DNA here is from genome assembly GCA_030407005.1 of Desarmillaria ectypa. NCBI lineage: Eukaryota > Fungi > Basidiomycota > Agaricomycetes > Agaricales > Physalacriaceae > Desarmillaria > Desarmillaria ectypa. The sequence goes on from JAUDYN010000008.1 coordinate 495,034, forward strand.
AACCATCTATTCATAGTTATGCAACTGGCCTTCTTCTACTTTCACCTCTTGGTGACCTCGTCCGGAGACGCGGACTAATCCTGGTCCTCGTAACATTGTCCGCCTCTCTCAGTATACCTCTCGCTATTACCAATAGCCTCGTAGTTTTCGAAGTCTTTTCGTTCTTTGTTGGCGTTGTCACAGTTACTCCACAAATCCTTCTTCCCCTCGCTGCAGACTTAGCGCCGGCCGAGCGTCGCGCCTCTGCTCTCTCGGTTGTTATGTCTGGGCTCCTTCTTGGAGTCCTCATCGCACGAGTTATATCCGGTGTGATAGCCCAATTCACAAGCTGGAGAGTCGTCTACTATATGTCAATTGGTGTCCAATTCTTTGTTCTCGGAGGGAGTTATCTTGTCCTCCCTGATTATCCGGCAAAGAACAAGGATATGACTTACTGGAAAATCTTATGGACGATGGCGAAGTTTGCATTCACAGAACCTATTCTCATACAGGCGTGTTTGACCAACATAGCTAGCAGCGCATCTTTCAGCAACTTTTGGGTCACTCTCACATTTCTGCTTGGGAGTCCGCCTTATAACTATACAACGTTCGCCCCCTTCTGCTCTCCCCATGACTTGGTATTGATGTCATTTTTGGCAGCTTGGTGATCGGTTTATTCGGTCTTGTAGGGATGTTCGGCGTAGCGATGGGACCGTTAATTGGTCGAACCATCGATAAACTCATCCCCTGGTATGCGTCGCTCATTGCGGTCATTGGCATGGCGTTGTTCCAGGCCATACAAGTCGGGGCGGGGGGCATCAATATTGCCGCCGTGATCATCGCGACCTTTGGACTAGACGTATTCAGGCAAATGCTGCAGGTTTCGTTGGCTACGTCGATATTCAGGTGAGTTCGCCGTCTTGAATTCCAGTATCTCTCCGAGTCATTATAACAGTATCGCTCCCGAAGCCAGAGCACGCCTCAACGCTGTATTCATTCTGTCTGTGAGTCTACATAAATCGGTCTCTTTATCGCTTTGCTCATGAAGACAGCTTTTCATCGGACAAGTCATGGGAACCTCTGTAGGGTCGGAAGTGTTCATCAAGTATGGATGGCGAGCTGGTGCAGCTTTGTCATTGGGTTGGTCAGGATGGCAACTGTTCATGCTACTGCTAAGAGGGCCCCATTGCGAACGTCGTGTTTGGTTTGGATACCAGGGAGGTCTTGAGCCTCGGAAGAGCGTAGTCGAAGAACGAAGACGTCAAAAGGCCCAACAAAACAATGACCGTGATAGGACGGCAGGGAATTCCGAGGAGGAAGAAAAGCAACGACAAGACAATGATACCACGGTGTAATACAAGCTCAATCATCGATAGATATAGACTATATTAGATAATGACACAGGTCTTCTTTTGGAACTCCATAATACAGGAATCATGGAGTGCGATGACTTGAGCATCTTGCATGTACTCGAAGTTTCGTGCACATTTCTACCTTCCTTGACTTTGGAGGTTAGCAACCACAGGCTCAGGCGAGAAACTAATCTATCTCCGTAAGCGTGGAAGAGAGGAGTGTCGACTAACACCATCCACCAAATGCGCAACCCTACTACCAAAATAGGACACGTGGAACTACCCTTCCAAGGCTGCAAGGGTCGTAGGATGACCTGAAAGCCGGCGCGGGATATCCGCGGTAAGAAGCCAAAGCATAAAACCTCCGCATGTGCAATGTTAGTATATTATGTCGAAGGGTGCTCGCAATATATTTAAGATGATAGATTCAGGAGGGATACTCCCAGTTCGCAACCAAACGATTAAGAGTTTGATGGTTTCATCTCATTAGCATCTCTGAGACTCCGTCTTCACATACTTTCGCATACTAGACAGTTCAAGCCTTACTGTACTATTTCAACCAGAAGTTCGCAAACTTGAAACATTTGGTCAAATATCAAGAGGACATTACTGGCACACTTTTTCTTTTGGCTGCCACCCGTCACTGGATATCCGGTCGAAATGGTACAGCATTGTTATTCGCTAAGCGACCCAGTCGTCTCTAAGTGGAAAACTTCAACATGGATCCGTGATTTGAGACGAAAAAAGGTCCCCGTAGATTTGCCCAAAGGGCCATGTTCAGGCCTCAGGCTCCACATCACAAGGGTAGAATAGAGATGGCACAGCCTAGGTACTTAGATTGAAAGTCATTCGGAAAGACTTTCTGTTTCAGGTAATAAGCCTACCACATGGATGTCAGTCACAGCCTTAGTAAAAAAAAGAGAGAAAATGCCGACTCATCCGATCGTGGCTGAACCGCGATGAATTTGAGCCTTGAACCACTCAGTCGCCACCAAGAAGGTAGCTTAGATAGGACCAAACACATGACGGCACTGCACGGCGAGATTTCGCGAATATGTTTTCTTACCCTTATACCCACTTCGTCAAGGGAAAACTGGCCCTCATCACTTTTTAAAGTATTCTTTTTGCTGTTTTGTTTCGACCGTGTCCTGCCTCAGCACTCTTTTATGGCTTCTATCTCACTGGAGAAAGCCAATGTGAGCACCTTTTTTGTTATCTTAGCTCACTGCTAACTTGTTCCGGTTTTAGTTTGTGGCCTTAGTACTTGAGGCACTGCTATATGGTCCCTCTCTTTGGTACAACCTACTTCTATTCCCTTCTGACAAAATTGATATCAGGCTTCTTTACTGTTTTATTTCTCGCCGCCCTTTGGGTCATCTTCCAGAAGCGATCAGGAGTCAACGTGAAATTGTTGTCGACCGTGATCATCATGTGGATATTAGTGACAGTGGTTAGTTCACCGTGATGTTTTCATTTCCTCATGATTTTATTTCTTTCCTAGCACCTAATATTGGACGTAGTCCGTGCCGCGGAGGCGTTTGTTGGGAACGCGGAGAGCACCGCGCTAGGTTACTATTCGGATCTTTCGAATCCGTTGCAGGCAGCTAAAACGGCGATCTATGTCACTTTGACCCTTGTTGGGGACGGATTTGTCGTGAGTTAATTCATTTTGCATCTTCTCTCACGTTCATATCTTACCAGATCTATCGCTGTTACGTTGTATGGAATCGCAAGTGGTATATCATTCCCGGCCCTCTCTTACTGTTGTGCGGAACAGGCTGTGTGTATCCTTGATACCGAGGTCGTATGTTCTGATTACATTTCTTTGTTTCAGTAGGTGGATTTGGTGCTACCGTGGCGTTCTCTCATGCTGCACCTGGGGCGGAAGTGTTTCTACCCGCCATCGTTCCTTGGATCACGGGTTTCATCTCGATGACTCTATGTATTAATGTCGTTTGCACTTGTAAGTTGGAACACTACACCTTCGCCACCGATGTGACAAATTCACAACGTAATCATAGCTCTCATCGCCTATCGAATCCTATGTATTCAACGAGCTGTCCGTGGCCTAGCTCAAGTAAATACAGCTCGTTCTGCTCTTATGACGATCCTCGAATCTGCTGCTGTATATTCAGCCTCCGTAATCTCGTTAATGATCACCTATATCCTCGACTCTAATGCTCAATACACTGTCCTTGACCTGGTGAGCCCTGTCATACCTGCATAGCAATATCTCTGACCCTGATCCAGACTTCCCCATTAATCGGCATCACCTTTACGGCCATCATACTTCGCGTCAGTTTAGACATCAGCTCACGCGACTTGGCCGCTTTCTCGCAGGCTGCTCCGGATCACCCTCAACGTTTATCTCTAAGTCGTCGGGTTCCAGTTGCAGTCAATGTTGGTCATCTCGTTGAGATGGATGTCGGCGAATACCCTCTTCACAGGCGAGATGAATGCTCGTCGACAAAGCTCTCAGTTGTCTGATCGGACATGTTGGTTGCCAGCTATCCATTATAAAGCTCAGAATAATTTACGCTCGCTACGTCATTATCACGCCGTTGCTCTTGGTATTTACAATACGCTCAAGCGAGACAGAATAGCCGTTCGTATCGGCGCTTCGAGTTGTATACATGATGCTCCGACCCAGAAGCTCGTGAAATCGGGGGGTCGGGGACCTGGGGCACGGAAGAAACCATCAGAAGCTGTTGGTGTGGGCGGTTTGAGCTCGGTGCACAGACGACCCGGTTCATCCGAGCATGAGCACAGGACAGTAAATACCCAGCTCCTCCTCCGAGTCGGTGCACCTTCAACCGTTTACGTTGATATTGAAGACACTTTAAGAGGAGATTGATCAAGGCACGACCGGTGCCTCGTCAATTCAACGCGTCTGTGGCGTGGGATCGTTTTCGGGAATACCTTTGATTCTGTCTCCTACGACATGTGAGGCCAGACCTTTGCAACCGCCTTTGACCACGAAAAACAAAATGCCTAGTACGATCGATTCAAGCTTCCGAAAAATACGCATAGAACTCGTTCGAAAGGAGAATCATTTTTTTCCCTCTTCCCATATCCAACTGCACCTTTGACTCACTACCCGAAGGAATTTATGAAACCGACCATCCTCACTTCATGCGCAGGCCAAAGACATTGGATGCCCTCTACCGCTATAGCGAGAAGGATTACACCAGTACTCCCAAGGATAGGTACCGGTTTGAATATGCACTTTCAGGAGATTCTCGAGACCTTCAATAGGGGGCGCGTATAAATTTCCGAAGCTGTGACCATGTGGGTACCCTTCATCTTATCCTCTCCCATTTCGTTCTTGCCAATGGACCAAAAAACACATCGTATTTTAAGCTAGGACCATGGCAACGATACAGCGTTCCAGACATCGTACCAACGTCAAAGCCAAAGGAGAATCCTGTCGACAGTCTAAGGAACCATATTCAACATCAACATGAAGCCCTTCGTTCTCCAACAAATCTAACCCACACTGCTTCAACGGCTTTATGATCCGGTTATGATGATCTGCACACAACAGCCTCAACGAAACTGTTTGTCTTTCTATGCGCTTCCTCAGGTTATCCATCAGTGTCCTCACGTACATCATAAAATTCAGCGGAACAGTTATCGCCAGCTCGCACAGCCAAAAGAGGATTCTAGGGCACATGAGCTGATGGAAGAGGGAGAACGCAATGTTCACCCAGTTGACATGAACCGTCAGTTTATCCACCGAGGATAATCGTCTAGACGGACGCCAGACAACGTATCAGCAATGAGGCTCTGCAGCTTACACGCCGACCCAAGCAGAAACGCTATCAACACGCCGGACTCGGCTCTGCATCTTACAATCCTCGACTCCTGCAGTGTCGGAAGGGCGAGGGTGACCAATATTAGGGTGCCGTTGGTGGAGAACCGGAGAATTCGCTCGTTTGTGACACGGATAGGAGAGAAGGACTGGAATATAGGTTTGTACACGGAGAGATGGCATTCGACGAGGGAGGGGAAAGACATGATGTACTCGACGTCTGAGTTATGAGTTACGGTCGCCGAAAGCTGTGTGAGGCGTCGTTCGTCTATCGGTGTTTGAAAGAGCACGAAACGACGGAGGTCTACTCTTCGGAGAGGGTGAGCTACCACAAACATATCAGTGCAACGCAGAAGACCCTTGGAACCCACATCAAAGTATACTTCCTCCAGTAAGGGCGGCCAGAGACCATATCGCGCCACGAGCCGCGTACCTGGCCCAACAACCATGGTACACGCCATTCCCGGTCCACTCCGAGACCGTATGTCCAAGAAAATATCTCTTGGAGCATATCGCAGGGTAGACGACGAGTTGCAACAAGTGCTGAGCGACACGTTGCTGCATGCGTAGTGAGAGTATCTCGTTTGGTTTCGAGTTGAACGATCTGGGTGTTGAGAAGAGTTATTTCTTGCTCTTCCGTCATGAGGGCTTCATGGATATCTGTCGGAATCGGGTAAGAAACCGGCGCTACGAAGAATGTGTATGAGTCGTTGGTCCGCCATGCTTCAAATATCGCCTATTAATAACAGGGCTACGGTGTCGGTGCGAATACACTCACAGAAGATTATCGATTGACTCGACGATTTGCGGGATAGTGTGCGAGAGAGGATGGGATTAGTGAAATAGCCATATCAACGGCTGGTTTTACGAGGTCTTCAGGAAAGACCGCAGTGGCGAACGCATGGTGCACAGAAGGAGTATCATGGACGCCCAAAAGAAAGAACTTCAGGTCTCGAACGCGTATGTGGCGTGAGTGCGTTGACTTTTTCCCGCTATTCTTGCTTTCTAGATGCGGCTAAGACCAGCATGGATCCATGATACGAATGTCTCTTGCCTATGACTGGGAGCGCAGTATGCCGGATGGGTGGCGATGATGAATAGTATATCACGGGACGAAGGTCCAGAGTATTCATGGTTTGTGAGCTGGTGATAGGCATGTTGGGTGGTTGACTACCATTAATACGTAGTCATACTGTCAGATATATAGGGAGAAAACTGAAAATGTGGATTATTATTGGAGCAGTAGCCGCAGTGAGACAACAGCAGGTAGATAGGAATATTTTCCACACAGGGATTGTGGACGACGAGAAAGCTTTCCCAGTAACCGGCATCCTTACCCCCTCATCTGGTATAAAACCTACGCCGCAGTTGGTTATTTACGTCGTCTATACAGGATAGAGAAGACCCACCTGAATCATACACCTCCATCTTGACATCAGATGAGGGTGTAGTGAAGAGTCGTGGAAGAGATGTTGATAGGTCGGACCACAACACTAGTTACGCGGGGGCGCCATACCACATCTTCACAAACGTCCATCAGTATCAGAAAATTTCACTGAGGGTAGAAGAGAGTTAGTATAACTAGGACTATGAAAGAGAAACATCGCAGACCGAAGTCTGATTCTCCATTTTCGGTCGATATGTGTCGTCCTGGAAGCAGAACAGATTGGTGCACACCTATAAAAATGGACTTCATTGGTAGCTTTGCTCCAGATGTTCGGGGCCTGCATTTCAGGACCTTGTAGCATTGCGGAACGTAAGCAGATGGTAAGTATTACACATAGAACATACCAGGTAAACCCAACCCGTGGAGCTAAGCCGCACCCCTGATCAAGGGGCAGCCAGAACTCTGATGGCAAAAGTCAAGGAGAGTGGGGTAATGGATCCTGATCGTGCATACGTTGCGATTTCGACCAAGCAGAAAGGTGCATGACCCAGGACCAGGATTAGTATCGGGAAAATTGGACGCTGTTCATAGAGCACACCTAAATCAAAAAAGATCAGCACCGTCATTTCTACTCCAAGAAAAAAGGCTGGATGGTAGGCAAACATACCAGTGCTTCTAGAGATTCACGCGTCACGTTCTATGGCGAAGGGTAATTACGAGCCACTGCATAGGCATTATCTAGATGGAAGATATTCGATGTGAAGGGATATGTATGGACCGTCGTGGAGTGAGAGTAAGATGTATTTCAAACTCCGAACAAGATGCGTTTCCAACATCACTTATCACGCTCAGGACGTTCTTACAACTCCAATGTCCTATGTGCATTGCAATGAATCTGATATCAATACTCTGTCGACTCTTTCCGAGAACTTCAAGAATTCTATCCTTGAAAAAATCCGGAGCAGCACACCGACACTTTCGTTCATAGTTCAAGCAGAGCAACACATTTCAAGCCTCCATGCCTCTAGAAACATAGAGCGTAATCTCGACAGGCCCTCTACCGTCGATAAAGATATCCACCCAGATGCCGTGTTGGATGCAATGCTCGCTAACGCCACAGGAGACAACGACGACAATAGTCACACACCACGTCGCTATGTCGCATGTGCAATAACTACCGCAGGTCATGATAATAATTTTGAGCAGCTGATAGAACTGGCAAATACTTGGGTCCGGTACCTCTTCTGGCCTTGTAGGTGGCAGCTCATTTTTATGATTTCCAATATTGACAGTCATTTATTGTAGTCAAGGCGAATAAAGGCGATCTTAGAGATCTGCACTCTGCGTCGGAGATCGCTGCACCGACTCTCAGGGAGACCGAAACCCTCAATTTTAAGGGTAGTCGTTCACGTCTTGAGTCGTTCAAAGATGCGGTCCGTGTTCAATATCTGCATCGAATGGACTGCTCATATACTGTTATACATCCTCTCAGGTAAAGGAACGTGATAATTATCGTTGTATCGTAACACGAGCTATGGATGCACGGAGAGAACACGCGCGACCACCTACAACGGTCATTGAAGCAGCTCACATCTTCAAGAGGGCCGTGGCAGCTGGGAAGCGTGATAAAGTGAGTTATGGTCTATGTTCATGATTAATCAATCTTTAACTGAATCCAAATCTAACACAGACATCTTTGGCAGAGTACGCTACTTGGGACATATTGCGTCACTTCATTGCTTTATCTGAGGAAGAAGTCGCCGACCTTGATGCTAACATCGACTATATCTTCAACGGAATAACGCTGGACCGAACTCTCCATTCGTTTTTCGACAATTTTTGGTGCTCGTTGTGTCCGGATGTATGGTTTTATCCTATTTTTGCCGTACGCAAGCTAATAGGATACCCAGCCTGACCAGCTCAACCAGTACCACCTCGAACTTTTCATAGCCGCTCCATTGAGCGTGTATGGACGTGATATCGAAGTCATCTCGTTTGAAAGATGTCCAGCTGAACTTCGACCAAGTCGCAAGCTCGTCCAGTTCCATTACTCCCTTGCCAAGGTTTTACATGCCAGTGGTGCAGGAGAGATCATTGAAACTATGTTGAAGCGATTCTACGAAGGCGGTAGAAAACCGGTTATCGTGAGTACTGACGATCTGGAGCTGCTCTTGAGTATAGAGAGGATGTCTCTCGTGACTTTTTGAAATAAATGGAACAAAGCAAGATAATCTGGCGTAGTTGTGCCGTTGAGATGAGTCAACTTACCCTTTTTCTGCTTCCCAACTTCAAGTGGATCCGTGCGACATGATTTCCGGGCGAGGTTGCCAAAGAGTTGATGCATGATGATCAGCGCTAGGGCGCAGTGCTACTTGGGTGACCATTGAATATATATGAAGTATAGGCCTTTACATTGAACGGAGTGATGAACTCCTATTACGACGCGGGCCCGGACTTATGATTGCCCAGTGGAGTCAAAGGGTCATTCACTGATGCCAAGAGATGATTGCGTTGTAGTCCTTTGTGGGCGCATAGATATCACGGTGGAACCACCATTCAGCACTGTTGTCCGATTTCCTTGTCGAAGTCACAAAATACTTGTTGGTCCAGTAGAAGTCAAGCTCCTGGTGCCTGCGGTTCGATCTGGAAATAAACCCTAAATAAACCCCTGGAATCATTTGCACAGCCACCGGGGTTATTCCCTTTGCTCCGTGACCATGCTGGACCGCAACGAAACCCAAAGGCCCTCGTTGTAATATCTCAAGAGGACATCGAAGATGCTCCCCAATTATTTTGCATAGTATGAAAGACCTCAAAGTGGTAGATTCATCGTTTCGTACCAGTTCAAAAATACCCAAATCGACCGGTGAACGAGACTTATAGGATATTTGCACTACATTGTCGACAAGTGTAGCGCATATACCAAGGATGTACGAGATTTCTTAAGTATTCTCATTTGTATTTGGCTAAGCTACGGTTCACAGATTCACAGCGCCTTTTTCGACGCCATCGACGTCTATTTTGAAGATCTGATGGAGTATGCACTATGCGAAGTTCGTGATACCTTTTGGAAGGAAGCATCGGGGAAAGAGACCCCAGCAGTGCCGGTATAAGCCTTAGATGCAATGGACGACAACAAAACCGTCCTTGACCCAGAAGGTGTGTGCCTGCGTCTCTGGGGTGGGTTTCTCTGTTCAAGTCGCATCTAGTATCCTGTCTACTTTACAGCCGTTCAGTATTTCCTTGCCGACATACGTCATTACAACGTGATAAGATACATGGGCGAGTTACTCAGCGCGACTGAATATGAAGATGACTTGGATCTTGAAGAGGACGACGACGGCGATATGGAGGAGGATCGCGAAGAGGAAGACAGCAGTGAAGCTACGGATGAATCCGAAGCGAGCAGCAGTACAGAGGTACGTCCTACAGTTTGGTTCATGCTCAGCTATGTCATATATATCGCAGGAGAGTACATATACAAGCGACATGGACGGCTCGCAATCTTATGTTAGTGACGGCGTCGATCCAGAGTCCGATGTACAGACTCCTCCCCGCAAGATACTTCTACATGACACCGCGAGCTTGGGCTCCGCCTACAGACTCGGCGAACGTCACGACAGTCGCAGTCCAAGTACGCCATTTTCAAGATACAGCATTTTCATCTCTGACAAGGCCATCAAGTCCAAGGCCGCTTTCACCTACGCTTCGCAAGCGCCGACGAGCGTCTTCAGATTTTGAGGCCTCCTTGGACTCTCCAGTGGTACCCGGGACCTCAAGTGGAATTGCATCATGCTTGCAATCTCCTTTTCATTCACGTTTTTTTCCTGCAGTGAACTCTGTCAGTAAGAGTACGTCGGATGTCACGACTCTGCGAAAGGAGACACAGGAACTATAAGCAAGCTTGGAATCGTTTACCTTCGTACTTTGATCTTCCTAACTGGGAGATGCTGCTGAGGAACAAGAATGAATGCGCTTACAACGATACAAGATACAACGGGAAGTTAAAATGGAAAGCGCGTAACCAATAATGCAAATACAAAATCTCATTCATTCGTCGTTAAGTCATGATATAATTACATGGTATGGGTATTATGGAGTAGAGTAGGGCATCCACTACACTGTACAAAATACAATAACGATGAAAGCTGGGGTCATGAGTGAGAAAGGAGAGCAGGAGAACGTATCAAAACCAAATTGCAGGAAGGGAAAAGGAAAGTATAAGCACAGAAAGATACATACTCGAAATAAATATACTTTTTTTTTGGTTTAACTGGGCCATGAGACTGGATAGATAGATATCCCCTGCGCGATCATCGGTTACGATCCACAGTTGAATATGAGAAATACATCACCGAGATAACCACGTCGTCTCAGCGTCTTGGTCCCATACTTCTGCTCCGAACACCATTTGGTGTCGAACATGCGATAACTAGTGGAGGCGTTGCATACAAGCCCGGTGAAGACTCGAACTTGGTGTGAATGACGTCAACCCATTTGGTAGACGTCGGTGGCGAGCTTTCCGCTCTTTTGCTGACATTGGATACAGGGAACACTTCTTCCACGGTGGAGTGTGGCTCCAAGGTATCCCATTCGTCAGCAGCATCAAGCTCGCTGGTGGGTGATAATAAGGGACCGCGTGGGCTGTCAGTATAGTGCTTGCGGCCGCGAGATGGTTGTCGTTCCAACTCGCTGATAGGCAGCATGGATGGCATGTTGTAGTCAGAAGGGGTTGTCGGGTGGATACAGGGACTATTGGATCGCGAAACGGATGTCACAAATGGGGATCTTTTTTGTAGGCCACGACCGCGTTCAAGAGAGTGGGGTGCCGATGACGGTGGGGAAGATGCTATTGAGGACGAGGACTGCAGACTGATAATGGAAGAATCGAGGGCAGGGACTGCGTGCCGCGAGATACTCCGTTCCATGCTCCCCATATCCGTTAGCACTGGTGCACGAGATAACGAACGCCGGGCACGAGACGTGGACCGCCTAGCAGCCGTGCTCATGGACGGTCTCATCGGTCCGTCCTCCTGCTCCCATTCCAGATCATCGGCGCTTCGGGGCCCCGAATGGAATTGAGGAGTAGTTGGAGAAGAACGGTGAGCTGAAATGTCATCGTCAATCTCAGGAGGTGCAATATCGTCACCTTCGCTTCCTCCTCCTACGCCCCATGCGACCTCATCCACCATGGCAATTGTCCAGCGCGATGTGACGTTTCGGTCCAGACATCCCCGAAGTACTCGTTCCGTACTACGACCAACATCAGATGGAAAATTGATGTCACCTGTAAACGAGCAATCAGCCAAGCGAACATGTGAGAATGCTTCAAACTCACTATGCCGGATCTTGATTTGTAATCGTGGTTCAAAGGAGTCCACAAAGGGGAGCCTTCCCGTCAACAGTGCGAAGAGCATGACACCGAGAGCCCATATGTCCTGAGAGGGATCGGAGAGGCAAGGGTGAGTTGATAAGAGTTCAGGAGCAGCGTAAGGTAGCGAGCCTGGCTGGAAAGAGTAGACCTTCTCAGCGAACTGAGCCGAGGATGTAGTCGAATTGCGGTGTCTTGGCAAATGATGTGCGAGCAGTGCCGCTTTCAAATGTCGTTTGGGTGGAGTCGACAAGGATACCGACACAGCCCTGTGGATGCCCGTGTTGGAGCCCTCGTGCTCGTCATCTGTCTCCACGGCGTTCTCGCCTTCGTTTATCCTCTTTGCCATGCCAAAATCTCCAATTCGACACGTACCCATGTCGTCAACCAAAACATTTTCGAGCTTCATGTCCCGGTGGACGTACATGGCGACCTCATGCAAATATCTCAGTCCTCTGACCACTTGTCTGAACATCATACCTGCTTCATCCTGCGGTAGAGTCCCTTCTCGCTTGAGTATGTCGAAAAGAGAGCCGGCGGGGCAGAAGAGCATGAAGAAGTAATAAGCAGTGGGTGTATGAGCCGTGGAGAAGAGGGGCAAGATGTGCTCATGACTAAGTGATGCCCACACTTCAGCTTCATGCTCGAGACGCTTCCGGGCCAGTGAGCCTTTGCCTTGACTAAGCAGATCTGACTGACGGACAATCTTGACAGCGACAGCACCACCTGATGCAGAGTAGGCCATGCGTATCGTGGAGAATCCACCATAGCCGACGAGTTTGCCCAGCGTGTAACCAGCCACGACCTCATCATCACTGACAGAGGGCGAAGGACTAAAGGCAGATAGAAACGTGGACGCGGGAGACGCTATGACCTCGCTGGGACATGATGCCGCCTGAGTGTGCTGGATTCGCGTTGAGCGGGTCGTATCTTCACTCTCAGCGTCCTCCGACAACAGCTCAGCCGATATCCTTTGTTCCGTGGACAGTGTTGCATCCGAGTCGTCTGTTACAATCTTGGGCCGCTGCCGGCGACCTTCAAGATCTGATTCCTGCGTTTGTGCGATTGAAAAAAATCTGTCAAGTAATGAATATGAGGTTGGAAAGGCTGCAGTTGACATTCAAAGAGCGAAAATACAAAGAATGGGTAGTGCAGGAAGAAGAGATGATGGTGGCAAGAGCGAGAGGATCACCTGGACCGAAAGTTCTTGGCTCTTCTTAATCGAGCTGTCACGAGTCACAGGGGGTCACGCGGTGCCGCGGCCGTCCGTTAATCATATTGCCTGCATTTGATCCACATCCCTTCCGCGATCTGGACGTGTCGGATGAAACAGAAAAATAAGCGCGATGCTAAGTGTTCAACGTTCGGTTACCGAATTTGAACCATTACTGCAAGGTACCCTTACGTACATCATCAGAGAAGCTCTGATGAACCTTCCAAAAATACGTGCATGGAACTTCTTACGCCGCCTCTGTCGGCCATTTTGCGGCAATATTCTTTGTTGCACTCTTGGTACACTACGTGGTCTCGTTCTGCGGCCTAGTTACCGGGGTTGTTGCTGCTCAGAAGAATCTGGACTCCATCTGGGCTGAGGACCCACGGTATGTTGCTGACCCCGTCTTGCAGAGGCATATTACTTCTTAGCCTCAAGTGTCAGTGTACCTTAGGCCACTGTACTATCACTACGCTGGGTGCCTCAGGCCAAGTAATACATCTTGAACTGTCCGTAAACTTGGTTCAATGGACAACCTTCAAGGCAAAGGAAAGAAAGAAACCCCTCTCACCTTTATTGCAACCTTTGCCAACCGGCTCTCGTAGCATAATTTCTCATCTAGGGCTATCCACGCACAAAATCATGATCAAGGACGTATTCCCTTCCAACTTTCAAGCCCCCCCAAGAAAAACAGCCTTTTCTTCCATCTCTTCTTGCTTTTCAAGTCCATTGCTTCCCGAAGGTCTACATCCTAAGGTAGCGCCGGCTTCTGATATAAAGTCCTAACATTTTATTCCTTTGGGAAGCCTTTCCCACCTCGACGATATCTGAGTATGATTTGTTGGTTTTTCGCAGCTCCCCCTTCTCACGTCTATCTCACATTCGGCTATACTTTGGCAAGAAATCAACTAGGAATTCCCCGCTAGGCGGATACCGGCTTTTGTAATGACTATAGATCACCTTCGAGGGCAAGAAGAAGATCCATGTAACTCGTCTTTGACCCAAACAAGTGCTCCCAGGAAAACCATACCGAAGGGGATCGCAAAATGTGCCGTTCGAGACGTCCTTTGGACTGTTCAACCATTGAAAACAACCGTGCTGCAAGTAACTCTCTAACGAGCACTCATGCATGACTTGCGGTTAAATAAAGCCGGTTGGTACGACACACTTATTTCTTAGCTCTCGTTGCCATCAGTTAGTGCGATAATTTTCCACTTCCTTGCGATTCAATTTGCCGAGTCAGTCCACCAAGCGTAAGTAATATGCCTCCAGTTTTGCGAATAAGTTCTTCTACAAAATTCAAAGAACCTGGATATCTTCGCGTCGATGGCGTCTCGAACCACCTGCACGTTCATACATTTGTTCCTCTCCTGACAGCTTAGCTCCAAAAGTGCAAGATATGTAGTAAACCCTTTCTGATGCCGGTATCATCTTCGAATTTCAACCAAGAAGGCTGATGCACACTCGTTGCTCAACAAGTGAACAAGAACATTTGAAAGATAGCAGTTGGCAGATCCAGGATATACATCTCGAGCGGAGTCCATGGATCAAGATGATCGTATGAAACACTAGTTGGTCGAGAAATTGGTGGAAAACAACCTCTTGATATCTTGTTTCCTGATCCCCCCCCGGTGCTCTCTTCTGTGACGTTGACCTACTAGTACTTCCCCTTCTTGCAGCCGGTCGAAGTGAACGCTTTAGACAGAACGATGACGATGTTCACGGCCACCGTGACCCTTTTCGAGCACTTCCGCTCCGGGGCCGACCATCGGCTAGGCACCTTCCAACTTGACATCGGACACGGCTGCGGGCAGAATTGCTACCGCCCAGCATTTTGTTTTATGCTGCTCTTCTCATTAAACCACGACGTTTTTGTAGTTCGAGTGTAACAAGTGACCAGCTGCAGCAAAGGGTAAGTCTTCTGTTCTGTCGCTAAGCGCCCTTGTCCTTTTTTTCAGGGCATTTCTGACATAGCCTTACGTTTTGGAATCTAGAATTCACCGACGACGTTGAGAACTTACCACCATGGTCTCCTGCAGCCTGCCTTCGACGTTCTCGCCCTTCCTGCGATTCCTCACGTCTATATCCTTATCCATCACTACCATCTGCTTGGCATTTTCCGTGCTCAACGAATACGGCGCGCAGTCCGACTATCTAACCTTTGTCGCTGTCGCTATGACCTACGCCTACCATACTACTATCATTGTCATTGAAGTCAGGAATTCGCGAAAATCTACTTTCCCCACCTATTCACGCAAGGCAGCCATCATCTCTGGTTTCTTGCTTGCCGTCCTTTGGGTTATCCCTCTGGGAGTGACAGCTATGCATACCATCGCAGAAGAGTTGACAGGGACAGTATCCTCGTCTACGGTGTTTTGGAAAGGTGTAGCGGAGGCGGTGGCCTGTTTTTGTGAAATGGTTGCAATGTTTGCTGTTGCTGGCCGGGCAACGCGGGAGAGGCTGGATATTTCGACCCAAAAGAAATGGGAGTACGTCGATATCGAGACTAGGGCAGATAGGCTGTCTTTCTCGTACAATTAGGTGCGTGCCCTTGGTGACTATACATACGAGTACTCGCTAATATATGGAACAGAAATTTTGGGCTCTTGAAGGGAACTGTTATTTATTCATACGTATCCAACACTGTACAATATTCGGACATCTTCAAGTCATCGTTAACTGCTCTGTACTCCGTGTGAAGTTCTAGTCCGTCGTACTGGATCTAATATTTCAAACACTTTCACTGCCATAGGTCTAACTGATTGTCACGAACATCTCGTGAGGCAGAAAGTCTTCTCTCATCACCACAAGACGAGTAACAAACACATTAAGGCTTCGCAGTGCCTCTAAGGCATCGAGATCAATCGGTTACCCGGCTTCATCTTTCTTCGCTTCTCCGTAAGTTTCGCATCCTCGCTCGACGGTAACAGTGCGGCCTTCCTCGCCGACTGATCATATGGCTCATGATCCACGTCAGGCCAATCCATGCCCTGCAAAATCTCTTCCCATACGCCAAGGAGACCTTGATGTGTCTGCATCTCCTCAGGGAACGGCGTCCCCTCACCATCAGCATAGGAAATCCACCTCCAGACAAGGTCCATAGCGCGTGCAAACCACCCATTAAGGGCACGGCACTTTGAGAACGCAAAGTCTGGTCCTAGGACCTCGACACCACTGGAAGCGAAGAGACGTCGCTTTCCGAAGCCTCCCTGAGCCTCACCATCGTGCGTCTGAACCGAATCGTATATCTCGTATAACATACCAGGCAGTCTGTCGACTTTGTTGTGGCGCACGTAACGAAGGCTGTGATACATGACAACATGTATGAAGGACTCCAGGTCATCTTGCAATTCGTTTGTCTGGCTAGGGCAGTTCAAAAGTCTTGTAGATGTATAGCGCCAGGTGCCCTGAGGGCTGTGTCATTAATGAAGGTACCAATGCGGGATGTTCTGAACACTCACTGTTCGCACTAATTGACGTCGATCAGTTTGACATTCGTCCATGTGGATGGCAAGGTCCCAGTCGTTCAGCATTCCATCGCCATTGGGTAGTATCAGGATGTTACCACCACTAATATCCCGATGTAGTAGTCGACATTTCTCAAACGCATCTTGGTGAGCTCATTTTTGCGATGTCAGCACGCAGTTTCAATTAGTTCACAGAAGAAATACTCACCAACAAACGCGTTAAGCGTCACCTGCAAGAGGTGTTTCCCCGACTGAAATGTTGTCAAGTTCTTTCCAATCTCTTTCGTGAGGTTCCTTTGCCTTCGTCGGATGCATACCGAGGTATTGCCACAATTCCACACAGCTTCCGCGTAAACGTGGTTTGTGGTAACATGCCCTGGGACATCCCCTCCGCATATCAGTGTGGGAACGTAGCGAACACGATTGTTGTTCAAGGTTCTTAGGAACTCAGACTCCTTGCCGTGCATAGTTTCATCACGCCAGCCGTCTTTAAGGAACTCTACCTGGTGCGTCGCCAGATTATACACAGGAAAGCCAGTCGTGCACCGGCCCACAACTGTAGTGGCCTCAGCGATCGGTGGGCCAACAATAACACCGCAACCGGGACCTAACGTATCGGAGACATGCACTTTGAAGAATTGGCAAGGAAGGAGCAAGTCAAGATAATCTCTCAGGGCATTGCGGGCCAAGCTCTCCTCTTCCGCAGAAGCCAAGGTCACCGTATCATCGTATCCCATCACCTCAGGAGAGAGCTTGGCGAAACGCGACAGGAATTCGATTAAGAGGTGCGGTTGTTGACGATAGGGAAATGAGCGCGAAACAAGAACCGCACCGCGATCCCAGCGGAGGAACCGAGCATAGGTTTGACCTATGAGTATAGAATAGAGGTGCGATCTGCGTTGGCTGGTATACAAGTCTCTGGCACGCTTGACCATCCGACCGCGAGTGGAGGAAGCGGGAGGGGTGTCAACGATCCATGGGTGTTGTCTGTTGATGTTATGGTTGCTGGTGACGGGTGGATCATTGAACGGTTCCTCTTCAGTGATATCAAAGTCCCAGTTCAAGTACCGAGTTTTGGACTGATCGATTAGATCGGCAGGCGCGACGAGAAGGGGAGGGAGCAGACCAAACTGATAATGCGTAAGTGATTGTTAATGCTCACAAATATGACTCACAAATAGACTTCGAAGATCCTGAGTATCGACGAAATCTTGAGGCAAAGAATCAAAAATCCCCGAGTGTTCTTGACTGTATCGCGTGTCAGAAGGTAAGGTCGAGATGAATTCTTCGGGTGGCATAGGTCCTATCCAGTGGCTCTCCATCGACTGATCCAAATCTTTGAGCGTCTGTTCGATACAGTCGGACAAGTTCTTGTTTTCGAGATTGCGAGAGTATGAGGGTGGTGGAAAGTGTGATATACGACTTGCAGCTGGCATCTGTGAATATTTGTGAGCAGGGAACTGCCGGGGAGCATCCAAGTATATATCGCGCTATTGAGGAGGTGAAAGACAAGTGAAATAAGAGGAATTCATGAACAAAGACTATTGCGCAAGACAAAATATGCATATATAAGCCACGGGCAGCTCGGCCGTCCTTATTCCTTGAAAGAACGATCACATGGAAAGGTTTAGGGCCGGTGATCTGGCGTAAAACAGGGTTCCTAGAACTCACCGAGTGTTCCATGTCTATGTGATCTGCGCTCCAGTATGGCAGGGTCATGGTATTGTGCCAAGGTGAGAGAACCATGACATCACTTAGGAAATGGATTCATAACAATTGCATGTGCACTATAGGAGTAATAGTCAGGAATCCCCAAGTCTTTGGGCTACTCGAGTGTCGCCAGCTTCGAGGAATGTGCCATGGTAAGATGTTTGACTACATCAGTGTGGAGTTGTTATGCCAGATATTTATTTGCCAGATGTACAGTTGTGGACAATCAAAGTCGACAAAAAATCCGACCCATTTTTAAAAGGTCCCTGGTCAGGTAAACAGCCAGTTTTTTTTGGCACCAAAGTGAAGCTACATATAAGTGCTCCCTGCACGACCTGTGACACTCAGTATTTGAATGAGGTAGTGCACAGGGCTGGTGCAAACGTCGATGCTACTCAATAAATAAAAATTCAGCGCAAGGTGCTTGCCGAGCAAATAGGCACTTCGGAGATTCAATAGATCAGCGGTTCGTGAGCGCTTACAAGGGAAATTTGACGGGGAAAAGCAGCAGAATCAGCATAGCGCGGTTTCCAGCCGAGAATGATGCTCATTGAGACTGCATTGAATGTCCTAACCCATGCCGCAGATGCCGAAAGGGATACACACAATTCGATTTTTTGGTCCAAGTTTTTTGGCGCCGCAAAAATGTCGTAGGAAAAAATATCGGATGACATTTTTTGGATGTTTTCGGCCTCTGAATCTGAACTTATTTTTGCCCGAGAAATTTGGGTTTAGCTGGAAATTATATTGTCGACTTTGATTGTCCACAACTGCAGCATAGATTCTAAAGCATCTTGGTGAGTTGATTTTCTGGGGTAAAAGTAACTGGAAAGTGTCAAATCTAAGTTCCTGTAAAAACAGATCAATGGTACTGATACATGCGTATACAGAGCATGGAGAAAACGGATCAGATCCTCAGTCAAATCAGCCACACTAAGTGCTGTAAAACCACTTTCTTTTTCTTCCAGCATGGCAATTCAGACATATTGTGAAAGAAGTCAGCATTCACAGACAGTATACCTGGGTGAGCATGAAATTCCGTCCCCTGCGCATTGGTCAGGATGATATTCCTATCCTCGAACCATTATAAGGCATTCTGTTGTGAAAAACGGGGGATGAATAGATCAGTTCATTCCCAGTTAGTATATGCGCGTCAGGCCAATAGTATTGCGCTTGGCTGAGCTCTGCAAATGCATGCAGATGTACACTACTGTACCTACTTATATACTAAATGCTAATTTACTAGAATCTTCTACAAGTTTCCTAATATTTCTTTCTTAATCAGCAAGCTCGGCATGATGCCGGATTGCCATCATCTCGGCTCAACTTTCAAATCCCAACACATTCCTTTCAAGTAAAGGGATAGAAGAGCAAGTTTCCTCAGTATATTTATGCTTTGCATGTCGTGGGGGGAAATCTGCTGGCATTTCAGATAGTGTAGCAGGCAAGTCGCACTTGAGGAAACCAAACGCGAGTCGGATCCTCCCAGCTGAGTCAGCACCATAGAATATGGTTCCGCGGGTACCGGGCCGTACCACGTGTCTTGCGACTCCTTCATCCTTCTGTCGGCAGCCGGTGGCATGGAGATCCCATATTTTGCTCTCCTCCTCGCGACCCTCCTTGCTCTACATGGCCTGCGCAAGAAGAGCCTCTCACCCAGTGGAGCTGCCACCGCGTTCCTCGTGGGCACGCTCATGATGTCGGGGGACACCAAGGTGTTCGGGGCGGCGCTTATATTCTTTTACTTGGTGGGCAGTCGGGCGACGAGGTGTAAGTGCTAGGAAACGAATGTGAATTGTGCTGATGGGTGGGACTAGACGGTAAGCAAAGGAAAGCGAAGCTTGAAGACGGCTACACAGATGGCGGAGAAAGGACTGGCTGGCAGGTCCTGAGCAACTCGTGCGGGGCGCTGGCATGTTGCATGGTGTGGAACGCGGTATACAGCCTGGAGAGTGTGCATCATGCTCTACTTCCCCTCTCCACCCTTCCCCCGCCGGAGAACTTGGTCGAGCCTGGCACACTAAGCCGCCAGTTGGTGTTTGGTGCCCTGGGTCACTTTGGATGCTGTTTGGGAGACACACTAGCGAGTGAGCTGGGTATTCTGGATAGTGGGAAGGGTCCGTGGCTAGTGACGACGGGTAAGAGGGTCCCGCCTGGAACGAACGGTGGTGTGAGCGTGGGCGGGACGGTAGCCAGCGTGGTCGGTGGAGCCGGCATTGGAGCTGTCATGGCGGCCTGGGGCGGGTTGGAGATGGTATGGTGGGGAGCACTTGTAGGTGGGTTGGGAAGTTTGGTGGATTCGGTGTTGGGTGCGACGGTCCAGGAGACAAGATGGGAGGAACGGACCGGTATCGTAGGGAGAGGGAAGAGAATCAATGGCTGGGATTTGCTGTCGAATAATCAGGTGAGGATAATATGCGTGCTCCTTTTTAAGCTGATGCTGATGGCTTGAAGGTCAATGTAGTATCGAGTTTGGTTACGACTGCGTGGCTGTCACGCATGTAGAGAACAAGTAGCTCAACCTCCGTTCATAATTTCACAATCTTACAATTTTTTGACAATGGACTTCCTCATAGCCCCGGAATATCAAGGATTTTGGGCTTATATGTAATACACGTGAGTCTACAGAGCCTTTGCATGACGATGAGGCTAACTTTTTCTCAGAGCAAATGAATAAAAACTGTATTGATCACTCCCCTTCGTACCTAAAGAAGTTAAGGTCTTTGTGCTGCGCGAGCCTCAAGCGTTCAGTGCCGACGAAAGCGCCGGCCTTCAATACCAACGCATGTTTGACCGCCATCCAGGTAAGTACTATTCAAGGTCTGAACAGCCGCTCTGACTTCTCGATCAGAAACTTTGCCAAAACGATCTGGTTGCCGACGAAGAGGTCTTTAAGTATTCGGAGAACCCAGTGTCTCAAGGTTTGCTTGAGATCTTCGCTTCGGACAGCAATATCATCCACAAGTTATAAAGGCTGTCGGCACCCAAGACCATGGTTTTACGCCTACAGAATATGTCAATGTTTATTTTTCACATCATGCGTCTGTATGATCCGGTATGATCTATATTTTATCGAGTCTTGCTGCTCTTTGTCAATTTGCCTTCTAGAAGCATGTATGCGGCTACGACAGGTCCTTCTCAAACTCCTTGTGTATTATGGAGTGCTCTCCTTTAACCCTCACGAGCCGACAAAGTTTCTCAGAATACTCAATCACGCTATAGCAACCCAAGTAGTCTCAAGTAATATTGAATGGAGAGGCCTGTGTGCTACTGAGCTCACGCATGCCCTACAAACACTTGATGATCCCCTGAACGTTATTCGAGTTCTATACATGTATCGTATTATGCTGGCCACTGAGACGTCCAAGAGTCAACCCTCCTTCTATGATCACGAGAAGAAACTGAAGGAGCATGCAGGTGTACTATTTTCGGTCCTCTTCAATAACATGTTATCACGTACGAAGCATGAATATACTGTTAAAAAGGTCCGTGGCTCAATATAGATGATAGGTTATTGCTTATTGTATACAGATCGAGGACGATAATGTTAGTCGGCTCAATCTTGAACATCTATCTACTTCTCTTACTGACCTGGTTCTTCTACACAGCAGGGGGACGGTCCAAGGATGTCTATTATGATCGAGACGGGCACAGACCTCATCCTTCTACAGCTCAAGAACATACCTGTGGACTTGATTGACCTTTCATCCTATGGTCTGGAGCTTACTGCCGGTAATTTCCTGGAACGAGAGGCACTTTTTCAGCAAGTGCCAACCGAGGAAATCTGGCTCGCCACCCCCAATCACGAAGAAGGCCATGCCGGAAGCGTTCGGTCGTCGAATACTTTGTAAAGCATGCACTTATGCTTCAGCTATGCAGCTCCTTGAAAAGCGCTGATGTTCAGGCCATGGCAGCGAAGAAAATCTCCGCCTCTCAGGGTATGCCGTTGTCATCGTTGGTGATCGTGAAATCTTGATGACGAGACTAGGGCGATACGGCGAGGGATGGAAAGCAGGAACAACTTCCAGCACTAATTCCCATCCAGAAGTGACCCCCTAACCCTTAACACATGATGTAGGCCGGTGGTTATGCCAGCTATTATAATCCACCATTGCGCACATGTGAATACATGCCGGTGAGATGCCAGTTTCCGGGATTCGTATCTTTCGTATCTTTGAATCACTGCACTCATAATTTGACACGGCTAGTGCACAGCTGCCATCTTAACTGTATGTGGGACAACCGCATCCCACGGCATCGACCGCATGTACTAAGCAGGTACGCGGAGTGCGGCTCTTCACAGGCGCGAGGGAGAAAGAAGACGGAAATTGCTCGGACGGTGTGAAGACGCTTCATTCAACCACAGTCGTTGATGCGGACGAGGGAATTCAAGCTGAGCTTACCATGAATATTGGAGGAAAAGTGAATGTTAGAAGACCGAAAGAAAACAGAAGTAACACTGCCACTAGTTTCGACGAGATGCCATAAGCCTGCTTCGAAGCCGTTTCGGCGTATATCTTCTTCGATTCCCAAGCCAGTTCGCTAAGTATCCCGCAAATATATTGTGGGTTAGTTCTTTGACATTGTATCCTCTTCCATGGTTGAGATAGCATTATTCCCCAGGAAGAGGGTTGTCCCGAACTTCTTACCTATCGTCAGAATATTCTGTCACGAGAAAAAGACATAGAGCCGCGGTGAACCAATTCTGAAAAATATTTCCCTGATTTGATATCGTACGGCACTTAAGTTGCCAAACAAAGGCGAATTCTTCTTCCCATGATCACGCCACAGACAAGGGTATTTGGGGAGTCGCATGCGGGCGCTCCCCCTTGAGATATACGACGTCACATCTGCCCTCTCTCCGAGGGGTTAGTTTCCAAGAGCCGATTTACCATTATCTATTCGCCAGTAAATCAGCAATAACAAACCTACGGTGTTAAGACTCAATTAATCTGGTTAAATCATCTTTCTCCGATAAGGCAGATACAGTAGTTTAGTAGTTCATCCAGTAGGTATGTGCACACGAGCCCAATTTGAGGTTTCCACGCGAGCGTTGAGAAGGGGATCGAGAGGCTCGAATGCCCACGTCGAATCAACTTCTGGGGGATACATTGATAAGGCGGCGAGCGAGAGATAAGTATGATACGGGTCTAGAAACACGAGAAGTCAAATACAGTACACCACCGGTATCCAACGGGGAATATCAGACCTGGATGTTCCCCAGGTGTCTTTGCAATGCCACCGTACTTGAATTGGCAACTCGAGAGGAACCGACCGAGGCCTTGCACGTTCACTAGCTCGCGAGCACCAAGAATCTACAGGAGAACTGATTAGAAAATAATTTATGGTCGTAAAATAGACGACACCAACCTGGAGCGCAGCACCACACCAAAAGCAGTAACAGGCATCCGCTTCTTTGTTAGTGCGACCAGTAAAACCTCCAGACGGGAGTTGGTTCTGGACCAACCACTGTATGGTCTTCTGTCGTTCTGCGAGAGTCAAGCGAGTAGATGACGATACAGGAGCGAGGTACAGGGACGCAATGGAGATGTAGGTCGTCCCCCCCTGGGCCTCACAATTTGGCGACTGGCCGTAACCGCCTTCGTATGTCTGTGAGAAAGCTTAGAAGGATGTTGGCCCATAAACAAGAAGGAAACGTACTCTACATTTCGCGACAAATTGTAGTGCAAGTTCCACGTTAACACCAGACCAGTCATCTAGCATGCTACTGATTGCAAAAGCGCAATACAGGGTGCGAAGATCAGTGTCGCCACTCCCGGTTACAGTAGAAAAACTGACGAATAGGTGTTAGTAAGATATGGAAATGTATGAGCCGCAGAAGATGAGATTCATGGGTGATATTTACACCCGAAAAGAAACCATGCCGCCTTAAAGCAGTTCCTGCGGCATTAAAACATATCTATGGGAGCGGATCGTGAAAGTACCTGCCATCTTCCCGCTGACATGACTTGAGGAACTTGATCAGTCCAGACCTATCGAGCTGGGAGAAATCGTCCCGCAGAATGACTAGCGATAGGAGTGCCGTATACGACATTATAACGTGAGGGCCATCGTAGTTAGTACAATCTTCCTGCAATCGAAAAGCAATTAGTACCGAGCCGCGCGATAAATGCCATGATCCCACCTGTACATTCGGTGGTCTCTGTGGGGTCATATAAGTGCTGGGACGAAACCCAGAGCCATTGGGGCCATCTACACGCTAGAGTGAGCTTTATACGATGATCTACCAATCTCACGCACGAGTTTGCTGCTCCCATACCCAATCGCGCCAGGACTGCCGGTCCGTCTCGGAAGTCTTCTCCTGTAGCATCCCAAGGAGATCCAGGGTTCCGATGCAGTAGAATACGACCGCCATCCTACAGTATTTACATTATAACCAGTATCCGTCTATCGGACAGACACGGCTCACGTTGAAGCATCCAGCTCGACCTGGGAGCTCGGGAGCCCTGCAAGACATCGTTTGGCGTGCCCTACATGTCCTAAACGACCACAAGAAGGCAACGGGGCGTCAAGCATAGTGAGAGTAAGAAATCAAGGGCGTGAGAAGCAGGTTTAATGGGCATTCATCGCGGTCACTCGGTAAGAAGTTCAAAGGGCGCTCGATCATCAGCGAATATTTATTACTCAGTGCCAAGTTTAAAAAATATGAAAAGATAGATGGCATCCCGGGCCAAAGGATAGCGGATCGTTGCGAAATTCAGCACCAAATCTGCATAATGCTTACCGTAAGGCCCATTTTAAACTGCGTCTTACATCACCAGTTTTACAAGTAACAGAAAAGGTTAAAATGTAGAACAAACGTTAAGTAGAGGTACAGTTCGATGGACCAGCAAAATAGAACGTGAAGGACAAATATAATAAGTTCGATGTATGTGGATGATATGGCGGTATGATGAGGATGAAGTAGTCACCAAAGAGAATGCGCAAAATGACCAATTAAATCATCAGTTGCCGATTACAATGCCATGCCAGCCTGTAATGATACTCCTCGTGTTGTCTGCACCGGTTGCTGCCCCACTTGTGGTGTCGGCGGTGGGTTTGCCAGGTGTATACCAGGACCGGGAAGAAACGCTGCTACGTTCTTCTCCTCCAACTCGCTGTACATCACAGTCATGTCTTTGCGATCCTTTACCCAGTTTTCAGCATCCCAAACATGATACTGCCCCGACTCGCCACCAGGCACCTTTTGCGAAGGCACCATGCCTGTCTCTTTGGTTATCCACAACCGCAGGTCTTTGTGAAATCTCCAATTCCTGTTCCATCTATAACAGGACAGGTTATTGTTCCACCATCATCGGACAGAAGCCTCGTAGTCACGTACAGTTCTTGGGCCGCTACCTCCTGCAGTGCGTCCTTTGGACTTGAATAGAACATGAAGAAAAGCGTTTCGTCACTGAATGCGGTTACTTTGGCAGGACCAGGCGGTGGCGGTTGCACGTTGTAGCACGCAGGTAGGTGGAAGTCCGGTTCGACGGACCGCGCAGCTGATTGGTCTGCCCAAGGTGTTATGAACGTCGAATACAGATTCCTGGCAGTTCTTGAGCTGTCAGAACACTTACAGCCAGATAAGGACATACCCTGCATACCCCATATCTAATCCCATCGTCCCTAGATCTGTACCAACCACGCTGAGCCCTTGATCTGGATCTTGACCTGCATTCTTGATAGACAATAGCAGTCCTAGTAGACCCCATCGGTCGGCGGCGCTAACAAGCACCTGTTGTGCTGGCGTTTGGGGATGTTGTAACCCATGTGATGATGAAATTTGATTGGAGTTGGTGTTTGTATTGGGATGCGATTCTACTGCCATGCCGTTCGCCGTGTAAGGTGGAGGTGCTGATGTGTTCGTTTGCTGCTGCTGCTGCTGCTGCTGGG
Source organism: Desarmillaria ectypa (assembly GCA_030407005.1). NCBI lineage: Eukaryota > Fungi > Basidiomycota > Agaricomycetes > Agaricales > Physalacriaceae > Desarmillaria > Desarmillaria ectypa. The sequence goes on from JAUDYN010000008.1 coordinate 521,220, forward strand.
CAAACGGATTTGTTGACGGTGGAGGGACTCCAGGAGGCGCGTTAAGGGCCGTGGTAGACGGGTTTTGGTGTGTGCCGTTTTGTTGCGATGATGCTGTTGGTGGTGGGTTCGCAAATGATCCCGTGCCCAGCTGAGTTTGTGCAGAGGGTCCTGGATTGATATTTGGGGAATTCCACGCCGGGTGCGAGGTCTGGTTTAGCTTCAATGCGAAGTTATTCTAAAAGACACGCAAATTGAGCTAAAAGTCAAAAGAGATGCAAAGCAGCCCTGGGTTGCCACCATTGCGTGCCAGTCAAAGGATGGAACGACTCGAAAAGAAATAACACTTTGTTTCGTTTTGACCACAGCAAATCTGTCGGGATTGACATCGCCAACAGATCCTGCTATGTTCAAAGTACCAAGACAACAGGTTATTCCTTCCTGCACATTCCACGCGCAATTTGCTAGGCCCGAAAGAGGTGCAGTCCAAATGTGAAGACCATTACTCGACCGAGTATTGGGTAATTGTAACAAAGAAGAATACGCGACATAGGGGGAAATAAATTAAGTGATAGAAGAGTACTCACCCGTTGCTGCTGCTGCTGCTTCTCCGTGTCCGTCTGAAATCCGGGATGAATAGTCCTCGCTTGCGTAGGCGCCAGGTTAAGCATTCCGGGCGTCTGCAGCCCGCTCAATGCACCCAGTAGATTCTGTCGGTGTTGTTGATGAGCATGGTCCGAGTGCTGAAATCCGTTTAGACCTGGCGGGTGTGGATGATTTTCCTGCGACTGGTTCTGACTTTGCGATGTCGGATTTTGCCCTTGGCCCTGCGACTGCCCACCCAACGCTGGGAAGTCATCCGGCGTAAAATCCCTCGGCTGGCCCGCGTTGTTCACCCCTGTTGCTGTCCCCATCGAACCTGTTCCAACACCAGAGGCTGACAGTCCTACACCAGTCCCTGCTTGACTTGCATAGCTCGTTGTTGCTCCGCTACCGACAGCACCGTTGTTGTTGCTACTCGAACCATTGTTCCCCGATGTTGATCCAAGTGCCGGAAAGTCGTTCGGGTCCAATCCCACCTCACTCGTTGACGACACCGAGGGCGCCCCAATACTGGATGGTGGTAGAGGTGTTCCATTTGAGGATGACTGCTGCTGTTGCTGTTGCGACTGCTGTGACTGCTGGGGCGGTTGTATTGACGTTGGATGATGCTGGAGCCCTCCACCAAACGCGTAACTGCTCTGCCCCCGCTGCGATACATATGGCGATGGCGACACTATGCTGGGTGTCTGTGACTGCTGCACCGCCGCGCGATGGTTTGTTGGTTGTATTCCTGGGACAAAGCCGCCCGTTGGTATTACACTTCGCTGTGGCATTCCAAAGGGATATGGAGGTCGAAATTGGCCGGCGAGATTCGGATTTGGGGTAAGGCTCGGTGGTCTCTGGTTAGGTTGGCCTACAAGTAATTCCTCAGCGGTCGAAAGACAGTGCCCAGACTTTTCACCACTGAGGTATATCCTGACCACTCACCTTGTCGATTCATGCCTTTTGTGTGCCTAAAGAAACCGTAAAAATTCTAGGAAAAAGATAGAAATCAGCGGAAGGTACGAGAATAAAAACACAGAGACATACGGTTGGTGTACTGTCGCTGAAGATACGGTCGTAATTTCGAGGATTGTCTCGCTCGCTGTACGTTTCCGAGTTGTGACCTCTCTTTCTCCCACAAGGGAACGCTTATGTAATCACCGACCAATGGATTATTTTATTTTTACTTTCAACGCGAAATAAATAAAAGAAGGAATACTTAAAATAGGAGAGAGGCTCCTATGTATCTTCGCGCAACCGCAATGTTCGTGGTCCAGAGAAAACGTGAAAGACACATTAATTTTGCGTCCATATATCTATGTCTGATACCTTTTTGATTTGAAACTGACACTACCAGTTCTCTGACAGACCGCAATAAAATATGGTACATGGAGTTCTACTACATTGGTAGAGGTACTACTCCGGATTCTGACTGTTCGCACACATGTCGGTCCTATCAGTTTTATCTCCACTAACATACAAGTACTGTTCGAGAGCTCGTCTAGGACTCGGTGGTGGATTCTGATAGTCTAGTTCGTTCGTTTCCCAGTAGTACACATTTCGTTGCGAACTCTTGTCGGACCCTAAAAATGTGCTCTGCAAAACATTGAGCTTGATCTAACATGCAACGGAACAAACCAAGCACCCACCTTGCTCGGAGTCCTCAGTCTAGGTATCATAGGTATGTTTTGCCGAAGCTGCGTGTTCCTTGAGTTTTTTCTCCAATTCAAACTTGCCAGTGTATTAGCCTCCCATTCACTTCGCAGTGTATCAGGCGGACAAACCTAGCAAGAAGCGTGTTGGTATATGCTAAAGGAACCATCTGTGAGCATCATCATTACAGCATGTGTAACCATCGGTCACCTTTTCCAAGAAGGAAATTCATTGCAATTGAAACCATCGTCTCCGGCGCTGTCAGCATGCATATCAAAGCGGCAAATGCAAAGACGCTATATACAATATACCATCAGTATCCGAAGCGTCATACTTGAAAAGAATGCATGAACCTCGACAAAGCACCATTGTTGATTGTCAGGATGATGAGCCGGTTCACGATACCATTTGTTCTTGTCAAGATTATCTCAGGATGAGGCGCGCAGTAGAGATGATATAAAAGTGCACCTGGCTATACCGGATTTATGAGCATGAAGAAAATAACTCAGGCTAAGCGCAATGAGGATATCGTTGGCTGCTGTGATCGCAAATGCAGGTGGAGCGAGGACCTATGAAGTCATAATCAGTGGCAGAACAGAAATAGAGAGTGAATGACCCACCTTGAATCTGTCGTAAATGGCATATGCGCTATGCAGTCTGATAGAAGCACAATATGTGAGCTGATCTTGGGCATACAACGAAGATGACTGACCCTTTCGTCATGACAACTGAGTGAAAAATCATCTCAGCGTGTTCGTCAACTAGGGGGAAGTTGAAGTCCGAGCTTACCCACGGCTAAAACTTTTGTACGTTAAATCAACGCCAATTCAGTTGAGGAACGGGACATGACCGGGAGCAGGCGTACCGAACTGAGCCATAGACATCAAGTACTACGTCCATCATGTCACAGCGGACTAATATAACAAAATGGAACAAAGAAACGCACGATAAATCCCGTTATGTACACATTCTTCGAGCTCACTAGTATTATCATCAGCCAATTCATGATCGCAGAAATTTCGTGAAAGGAATTTACTGGTGTAAACCTGTCTCGCGAAGATACTACATACACGTTAATGACCGGATTACAACAAAGACTGACTGCTCACACTTGTATAATTAATGCTGCGAGTCCCTGCCGTGACGGAGAATTCGCTTCAGCATCAAAGACAGCTAGAGAAGCTAACTGCGCACATTAGTTCCAAACGGCACCTCATAATTGGCGAAGTCAGGTGGGTGGACCAAGCCAAATTAGTAGGCGTCATGAACTCACCACCAGACTCCAATTGACATCCACCAAGGCGAGGATATTCGTCCGATTACGAATGAGGTAATGATATAGCGCGTACACCATCATAACTTGACTAGCTGTCTCTGACAACCTTGATAGGCGGGTTTAGAATGAAGCTTATAGTAATCAGTGGCACTCACCAGACAATGCCCACCTAAACGGTCAATATAAAGTCAAAATCGTGGAGAATATCGCAACGGTCTCACAGCCAGCTTCAGACGGGTCGAATCCGACCTATACCGTCGGTAGTATCGGATTATCTGAGCACATGTTATACCATATATTCTGAGTATGAGCAAAACTATCAGTGCCTCTCCAATATGAGCAGGTAAGAATTCATCTCACACGCTCGAAACAATTAGACCAACCAAGAGCGCTCCCAGAGTCTTATGAGGGACCGAGATTGGCACAGTTGAATCAGACATGAACCTTGAGACAATGTAGCTGGAAAAAGGGAGTCCGGAGGCGTAAAGGAATGTAGATGCAGGCGGTGAGAGCACAGAAAGTCAAAATCAAAGCCATAAGAAGGTTATATACTCTTACTTCGATGTCGAGAAGACATTCGAGTGATTGTGATTTCGAATGAGCCAGGGTTACCCAGCAGATTGACCAAGGCCGCCTAATTGAGAAAGAGCGGGAGCGTGTACGAACCCGCGACGCGGATGCTGTGATGGCCTCATATGCTTCTGCCGAGTAGGTAGATATGATTGATGGAAATGAGTCGATGAAGTATCCTCGAGGTAACGAAAGGTTTCCAGGATGAGGAAGGGTATACTTTCGCCCAGAAGTTAATACCAAAACATAGTGCCAGCAGTCCTATACATATGGTTCAAAACCAAGCTTCAAGCTCTCCCAGGCCCTTGAAACGTGAAGAGAATGACGAGAAACAAGGGAGACGTGGATTCAATTTACAGGGACGACTTTTCCCTTTTGGAAACTGCGGTAAAACCTGACGTCGGTCCCTTTCCGATCGAGGTAATGATTGCCGTTCTCAGCGATCCCCAAATCTTCCCCTCACCAGGGACTAGATGTTGAATCGACGATGACCGGGAGATATGCTGTGGGACAGAGATCTCAATTGCTGGTTCAGGTCCTAGCCGACTCACGGTCTCGTGGGTTTGATTAGCTCTAGCCAATAAAGTAAGCTCTTAGGTACGGCAAACAAAGCGCTCTAAGACCTGAGCAGAACTAAAAAAAAATGATAACGACAGACTCAGCACGACTCCATGTCGCCGGAGCTACATAGGAAGAACGGACGGACTGCGAGTTTAATTTCACTGTAGTCGGAAGTTCGTTGTTTCAAGTCTTCGCGACGGTTACTGTCTATTCAAGCTCAGAGCAGACAGCAGTCATTGCTGGAATGACACGCGCTGGGAACGATAACAGCAAGCCACACAGCAAGCTGAATAAATTACGGGAACCACATACAGATAGAAGTACTTCGACAACTACTCAAAAGTACATATACTAAATGCTCGCGGCCATAACTTACTCTAAAAACAACTTCGCAACTACAGACAACAGCAACCAAAAAGAATGACTGATAGTAAAAGAATGTGAGGGTTCAAGTTATTGTATGGATAATGTATCTTCTCTCTGGGGGTGGGGGATGGAGGAAAGCCAGCGGGGCGCGGGATGATAGATGTTCGATAGAATGTCCAGTGTCCGGTTATGCCAGATGCGGGGGATGTTATTACAATGCAAAGATGAATAATGCGAAATTGGAAAACGAATGCGAGCGCAAGAACAAGAAAGCGTGCTATCTGGCAAAGACAGCAACGAGGACGATGAATGGAACATACGTCACGAGCGAAACGGCGGCCATGATTCGACATCGTTTGCGCCATGATTTCGCATCTGTTTTAATGGTTATTCCAAGATCTCGACGAGCGCAAATCACATAGCTCACCATGTTCAACTTGAGGGTCGTCTAACACGACCCCTTTCTCCAAGGTATCCGCATCTCCAATCCGCCGTGTCTTTGGTATACGGACCAACAAACTGGCCACCCACCAGATCGGAAATAACACAAACCCAAGAAAGAAAAGCCAAGCATGCAAAGGGCTACCTCCACCATCGGCCCATCCGACCGAGTGCGCCTTGTTCTCTTTTTGCCACCACTTCCATCTCTGAAAGTATCCAACGTCGCCCTCCCCTGGAACAGGAAAAGCTAATGTCCAAGGTGTCGGCTGAACCCGTGGAGGCTTCCGAGGGTCGCGCATGTGATATATCGTCGACCGCTGTGATATGGATGGTGCATGAGGGGAGATAAGAGCTGAAATCGGTATGGAGGCCTGCGAAATACTTCTTCTTGACGGGGCCTGATGGGAACCAGCGATCGACGAGGGCTTTGGGCGAAAAGAAGATGGGCGAGATTGCGACCGAGGATGGCCCTGCCTTCCGCTGCTACCTCTGGATGCAAATGAACCACTGGGATTGGGATTGTACGTCTGGTATGTATATCTATCTTCGCCAACAGCCGACATAACACCGGAAAGTCTAACACGTTTGTTCCGATGATAGGATTGGTAAGAGGATGGAGCATGCGAAACTGTCGAATTTCCGGAAGTGCGGTGTGCTGTTGAAAAAAAAAAAAAAGTTAGGGCGACTAGAGACGAGGGAAGAGGCCGACGCACGTCTTGGATTCTCCGCAGCAAAGGTAGTCTTATTGTTCTTTTTGGCCTCTGGCGGTGTCCCGCCGCCCTCAACTTCATCAGCCTTGCGTTTTCCTTTTCCCTTCTCTGAACTGGGAGGCGGGGTCCTAGGCTCGGCAATAGGCGACGGTTCTGGTGTTGGCCCGGTGACCGACAACAAGGGTGGTACCATGAGGTCGGATGGCTGATCAGACGTCGATCTAGGTGAAGGGATAGAGGGAGCAGCAGGGACCATAGGAGCCCGAGCGGTAGAGGAAACCTGGGGCTTGGCACTTCCGCCTTTACGACTCTGACTCCGAGTTTTACTGCTTCCCGTGTTGGAAATACTGGGTACTGCATCGATAGACATGAGGATTTCTGCTGAGTTTTCGTGACTTGGTATTGAAGAAGCGGTTGTATTCGATAAATTATGAGGATGGGGGTGTGCTAGGATCGAGGATACCACTAATTAGAGTCGCCTGCGACGTGACAGTGGGAAGACAAGGAAACGCACCGACAGAAATGCCTTGAAATAAGAAGGGTGACCCCAAATTAAACACCTGACTGGACTATGAAAGCGAACAAAAAAAAAAAAAGAACAAGGACGAAATGATACCCCCAAGAGAAAAGAGTAATAAGACAAACAATACAAAGGCGAAAACGAGGACGGGACCCACACTGTTCCCACGTGCTGGATTACCATTTTCGGAAGGTATCAAAACTGCACGCCTTGATCCTTGTCCAGAAATGTCATGTCTTTCACCGCCACTTTCGCCGCGATTTTTGCTTGAATTTGCGCTTTTTGATTTACGTCGGCGCTGTCTGTTGGACCCTCGGCTAAGGGTGCTCCGACTGGATGTCCTACGCGATATTGTCGGCGAGGAAACGGGGCTGGAAAAGATATCTTGGAGTCTCGGCCGGGAGCTAGATTCTGTCAACCAGCTTGAACTTGGTTGCGAACCGGATTGCATTGCAGGCATGGAAGATGATGGTCTGGGCCCGTGGTCAGAAAAAAATGCCGTCTCCTCGTCCTTCGGACCGTCATTACCAACAGCAACATTGCTATTGTTCTCATCGAAGGTGCCAAATGCAGGGTGGTTCAATGGCGGTAGCGGCGGCGGGGGTGACGATCCCGACGCTCTTGGACCAGGCCCATGCGACCCGAATGTGAAGCCCGATGAAGGGGATGAAACGGAGCCAAAAACACTCCCAGGCGTATTATCCGGAGTATCGATACGGGAGCGAGTCGTCGATGGCGGCGTGTGACTGTGAGATGTGCCACTACTGGAAGGGCGCGAACTTGTGCCGACATCTGTGGTGTGCGAAATTGAACGTCCGCCACGAGTGGCTCGACGTCCGAAAGTAGACCATGATGAGGGGGGATTGGGGGATTGCGTCAAAGGGGTGACAGGTGAGCCATGGACAAAGTTTGTTAATCGCGTAAAGACACCAAAGGTTCCTGACCCAGTTGGTGAGGAAGAGTTTTCGTGAGATGGGTCTGCTGTTTCCTGAAATGAAGATGCTGAAAGAGAACTAGGTGAACGTGTGGGGTCTTCATCGCAGTCATTGGAATGAATAATATCATGAGTAATGTTGGATGCGTCGGGTAAGGAAGCTGGATGTGAAGGTGTCCGTGAGGGATGAAAGTCGTCCAAGGGCTTTACGACCGTCGGTGAGGTTATGTTGGATGCATCGGACCGACGCCTGGTTGCTGACGGCACGGCCGGGGTTACTCCATCGTCGTGATCGCGTGCAGAGTCATTGTGTGTGACTCCTTGACTAGGTTGGGTGTCATGGGGAACGTTGGCAGCATCAGGTAAAGCTGGATGCGAAGAGGTTGGAGATTCAGGAAGTTTTTCTAATTGGCCTGCCGCTTTCGTTGGTGCTATTGAAGTCTGCTTCGCAGATGTATCGGATGAACGCCGCCTGGTCCTTCTAGCAGGCTTTAATGGAACTATCCCATCGTCGCGTTCCGTGGAAGTACTGGGCCTACTGGATTGAGGAGTAGGAGTCAGCTGGGAAAAAAATGTGAGAGGAAAATCATCAACGAGCTCGGCCAAATTCGGGTGTATCTTCTGATTCAAAAAGGCTTCGCTCTGCGAAGAAGGTCCCGGAGTCGCAGGTTGTTGCTCGGCAACCTTTGTGACAGGCAGACTGGTTGCTCTTCTCCTGAAACGCGACAAAAAGTTTGGCATAGTTCCAGGTATATTTCAGTATTCCTGCTGCGTCGGTTATCAGCATTTGGCTGCAGCACATGCGCTCGGCCACGCACCTGTCCAGCCGAGGACCTCAGTATGGCATGGGTCAATCTCCAAATACCAGGACTTCAAGTAAGTTTCGTCGCTGTAGCCGATAGTTGAAAATGAGGAACGGCAGGCCTCGATTAGCCTGATAGGGAGGCTCGTGGGGGTTCGCAGTAGAAGATCCTCTCCGTCTAGTTTTGGGACCGCGTCACAACACGTGATATATTGATCGAATTACCTCCGCTCAAAATTGAAATTTCATATTTTTCATAAATGTTGATCAGAATTAATTCAATTATAGATGCTTCCATCGTGCTCCCTTAGCTAGCAGCCTCCGTGGAACAGCACATTAAGGGTGCAAACATTCCCCATCACGAAAGAGATTCACGGCGGTAAACATTTATTCCTCGTGCCAACAAATTTTGCTCACTATAGGAGGCTTGCCTTGCGGCTGTCATCTTGATCATGGCCAGAGAACGATCCTGCTTCTAGGCAATAAGTTAGGAGGGACATCGGATTAACAAGGGAGATAAGTGCAGCCGGCGTAGTCCCTGGCGGGCGCTAACCGACAGATGTTCCTCAAATCGTATCAAAGAAAATTGATCGTCGTATGGGTGTATCATACGAGCGAATTGAGGGTCGGGATGGGGTCATACTGCAATCTTGAAGTTGGCCTGCCTGTTTTATACGCGGAAATAATGCCGCACATCTCCAAGCGTGCCGCCGAATACAACATTCTAAATGATTTCATCAAGGCGGTGGCGCAAGAAATGGTATCGGCCCCGACAGCCTTTTCCGAGGGAGGCACAAAGCTGTTATCGGAGGTATTTTGCTTTCTTTCTCGCATCTAGACTTACGAGTAAGTATATTCAAACGATAGCCCACAACCTCGGCTTTGCCAAGCCCTCCTTTCTGAGAAGACATTAGGGGAATTGGAAGACGTGGTTCGTTTGTTTTCCCGACCCGGCGCGATCGCAGTGAAGCCGACATATCCCCACAGACCGCCTTCTTGACACATTGCTGAACAAAGGAAAGTTAGCTCATAAGTAGTAACATATTATCATCGGTCGCTTGTCATGTACATATCCTAATCATAACATATAGCATTCCATTCAAAAATTTAAATCGTTGTTGATAGCAATCCTGACACAAACTGCTCAAGCTCATCGACCCATCTCTTCCTATCTGATGGAGCATATGAAGTACTGATGAGGAGCCTCATGTCATTCGTGACCTTGCTCGAAGCATCCAAGAATGCCTACAGAAACGTTTCCAACACTTCTCAACTGTACTTCTCCTCCCCTTTGGGCCGCCAACATCCTCCTTTTGAACGCACCGCAAGTCTATGTATAGCTTGAACGTGTTCTACAGTTTCAAGTTCAGGACGCGGTGTTTCCCAGGAAGAGTCGGTGCTGGTCGCACCGCTGTCACCCGATGAAGTACCAGCACGAACCGTCGTCATCAAGGAGCGAGTGGCATACCCCAGGAGATAGTAGTGCTCCAGCTTAAAACTTCCCCCCTGAGGATGTATCGCCTTGGAGGTGGGACGCGCAGACACCGATGTAAGCTGACTCAGATACAAGACAGCGGAGAAGATACCGAAGAAAGCAGCAGAGAACCCACAGCAGCAGACTTTTAACTTCGTTGAGAGGATGCGGAACAAAAATACAAACAATTGGCCACAATGGAGGAGAGTCGAACTTGGATCATGAGGGGTGAATTTGACGACAGAGGACTGAAAGCAGCTCTTTAAGCACAGTGCACTGAGGCCACCGTGACGCGAGCAGCTACGGGAAGTAGACAGTCGTTTCCAGGAGAATGATGGCCTCTCAAAATCGGTCTTTGGAGTGTAATCAGTAGATGGCAGAAGTAACGTGTGTATAAGGTGGTGGACGCTTGCAGAATACAAACAGAATACAAAGATTCAACCGCCACATGCTTCAATTTGTTTGGCAGACAAACATCTTCCAAATTTGTCCATGCTTCTAGGATCAATGTGACAAACTTCGCAGAACAGAGCCAGTGCATCTCAAAGCGTGTAAGATGAATCTATTTACACAAAGAAGGAGAAAGTTACGCTAATAATACAGACAGATTACTTGCAGACAAAAAGGGACACAAAGCTTTCGTGCAAACAGTTACCCACCGTTGCTTTTAGCATCACTACTTCCCTGAGGCCGTTGTCGTATCGCCGGGAGCTTCATGTTACTAATTCCCGCCGTCCCACCGTATACGACCGGCATGAACTGAGAGTGCTGACTGTCAGGTACATTGAACAAACTCTTGAGATTGTGCATCTGCTGAACACTCAGACCAGTACCATTGGTCTCGGGGAGTTGCGAAACGCCATTCTGTATCGGAGCCTTCGAAGGAGGGGGATGAATAGTAGATTCCACCTTGGTAGTACCAAGATAGATGGCCGCACGGCCGTTCGTGCCATTCACTACAGGAGCATGCTGGAGGATACTCTTGGCATAAGATACCGAGGATACGGAAGATGTCGTACTTGATGGGGCGACAGAGCCGGGACGAGTTGAGCTATTGGAGGAGATACGGCTGATGCCAATGTTACCGTTCATCGTCGGTGGCGTAGAAGCTGGAGAGCCATTTATGCGTTGAGAAATGGATGGTGCCATCGGCGGAGGTCGAACAATATTGGACAATCCGAGTTTGAACGGTATAATAGTTTCTTTCCGACCATTCTCCGGGTCGTACTTGATGATGGAGGGGTCTGTGAAAAGGCTCGGGTCCACTTCTGATAGAAGGTGGAAAGCATGTCGCAGATAGCTGCAGGGACAGCACTGAGTGACATACAGCATTAAATATGAAAGAACTTTATTCACCTCAGACCATAGTCGTCTACGAGCTCACGATCCCGCTCTTCAGAGCTCTGTCCAAACTGCGGAGCATCGTCTGAGTCAAATCGCCACCGCTCTTTCAGGCGCCTAGTCTCCTCGTCAACATCCTGCGTATCTCGCATCAGGGGACGTGAGCCCCGGCGATCTAGCATCATACGCCCCCCACGACCACGACGCAGCCTTACGAGTCTCCGTTCTGGCGCTTCTGACTCCGTCTTCGGCCACGCAGGCGCATTTGAAGGGGCGATGAACTTGAAAAGTCGAGAAGAAAAGGGGACAAGAGGAGGAACATAAGAATTCTGCAGGCATTCAGAGTCAACCGGTATATGAGGGGACGGGGAACTCACTTCGACTGTGTCTTCCCATTGTTGATCCTTCTCCTTTCGCTTATGCATTCCGTGATCGATCTTGGCTTGCAGCTTGGCGATTCTCTCCCTCGGACGTATGACTGGCTCAATGCGAGCTTGAGGGGCAACGAAAGGAGTCTCTGATTTGATCGATATACGACCGACGCGACTAGAAAAAGATCAGTCAGGATAATGTGATGACCTGAAAAAACTAACACATCTGGTCTCTTGGGGGGCGGCTCTTTGTCAACGAGCAACTCTTCGTCGACCTTGTCGCCGGCAAGCCAGGGGTTCTTGCGTTTCAGGTTGACGATAGATACCCGGGCAAACCAAATGTTATGCCATTGACGCAAGGACCGAAGCTTCAAATCTTCTCGTTGGCGAACTTTCTTGACTAGGTCACAAGCATCCGCAAAATGGCTTGTCAAGACCTCGAGCTTTTCGGAAATGTTGGATTGCGAAGCACGAGTCTTCCGAGTGAGCTTTGATTCTCGCCTGCGGAAGCACACGAATGATTCATTCAGGGTATCCGTCTCATCGCCCTATTCAATTGTTAGAGTAAGGTTTTCGGGCGAATGATGAACGTACATTAAGTTGCGGAATGACTCGTAGACCACCGCGTTCCATCCGACGAGTCCTCCAATAAGGATAGATCAACTGAGCCATAGAAAGCAGTTTTTCTGGAGGAGGTATATCTTTAGGAACTGCATATGCCGCAAAAAAGGATTTTTCAAGAGGATTTGCAAACGTGTCTTGATAGTTCGAAAACTCGGGGAACATCATCCCATCCTTGAGACTCTATTTTGAAATCAACGAACGGTCTCTCTAAGTTGCAGAAACCTTGCGTACATGATGAAGGTATTCTGTTTCCTCGTGAGTGATCAACTCAAATAACCCCATTACCAATTCGAATTCATCTTCTTTGACGCTGATGGGATTCGATGTATCTGCTTCCTTACCCTTGCCCTTCGTGGTTCGCCCTGAAGTCCTAGCGCTGACACCGAGTGCGGCCTGCGCACTTGTCCCTTCGCCCCGTGCTTCCTCGTTATTCTTCTCCAGCCACCCAACGTCCCGCTCATCCATAAAATATGTGCACCTGTGAACTAGTCCGGCCACAAGCTGTTCCTCGACGGTCTCCGAAGAGGAGATATAAGAGGCTGGTGTTGTAAACTTTTTCGCTGGATACAACTTGTCATGATCCTTGACAATGCCGGTGGAGTCTGGAGTAGGGATATACGAGGACTTTTCGTGTGCTCCTCGACCGCTGCGAGGAGATGTCTGGGTGCGCAACGCAGCTTCAGACAACACTTGTTGCAAATGGTGTTCCTGGAAAAGTGATGAGTAAGGAAAACCGCGGAAAGCACTGCCACAGCCTGAAAGCAGGGTGGCAAGAGCCGATTGGCCAGCAGGGTACTCACATTTGCGTCGTCTTGATCAACGCCAGCGACCCTCTGTGCCAAACGGTGCTTCTCTTCATCCTCGTCGAAGCTAAAAGGGTCGACTTCGATATTCCCAATGTAGATTTTGAGGCGAGTTTTGTTGGTAATCCGGTTGCGAGTTCTTGGAGTCGATCCCGGTTGGAGAGAACGCATGACATGTAGGGGTTGGGCGCCGGTATAATTACGATTCTGTCGAGATCGCTCGAGGTCATCGGCGACGCTGGTGCCCACTCGTCGTTGTCGGATGTCCGAACCGGCGCGGCACAAAGTCTTTATCCTGATGTTGTAAACATGTGACGTCACATTGCGGCACCCGTGCAGAGGGAATTAGGAAAGGTGGAAGTATCGTTCAACATTGGAAGATGGAAGCTCCATTCACATTCTCTATAAGAAAGTCAGCTGGATTTTTACACAAAGTCACTGTGGGCTTACAGCTACTACAGAAGAAGATATCCGGCCGCCAAGGTTATTGCTAGATGCAGATATCACTCGGGTCCAGCCTACGAGGAAACTCAAAAGCCAAAAAATGAGACGCCGTGTACGGAAGATAAGAGCCTGGCCGGGCTACCCTGGTCAACGGCCGAATGAACACTTTGGGCGGAGCTCAGATAGGATGCAAGGTTGCTGCGGCCATTAGTCACGGAGGCGGTGAGAGCAAGCTGTCGCCGCCCTTCTGAAACATTTTTTTGTGTGACCCTCAACATTGAGTCGAGATGTTGTTCATCACGAGGAGGGCAGATGAAAATGCAGCACTCTTGAGGGAGAAAAGTCGCAGAACGAGGAGCGGGGAGATGATTATGATTTTCCAACTTCTACCAAACGAGAAAGTGACGCACATCGATACAGTACTATAGCGTGAATGGGCAGGAGCCAACTGCCGAAATACACAGACATGTCCCTGTTAGAAAGTATGAGCTATCCCTCTGCGCTACATAAGATTTAACTTACTATGATATCTCTTGCACAAAAATGTATGCGGACCAAGTGGGTGAGGTCAGCAAATTTGGCCGGGCACAAAAATTTGCTGCATGGAAAGACTAGGAGCACACATGTTAGAACCAAACTCAGCGCTGCAGTCAGAAAAGTCCTGCTTACCACGACTCCTAATGCTAACGTTCACAGATCCGTAGTTCTCGGAAAAGTGAGTCAGAAATAAGGGTTCGAAACAAATGCTGTCGTCAAGGATTAGATGGACACATATGAAGCGAGTAACGATAATAAATCGTGAAGGTTTTGCACGAAAGCTGGGTGACAGTGTTACAGTTCATGGTCAAGGAAGCGACAACTTAATTGGACGGAAGTTGCTGTAAGGCGTACGGACCATCTCGTACTTGATGATACGAAAGTCGGACATCTGCCTATTCCTCGATAGTTGTTATTGCATATGGAATATGTTCACCTGTGGGATTCGGGGGAAAAAAAACTGTACTTATTCTCTGTATGCATGACATCCATGTAGCCGCAACCAAACCCGATACTGCATTGATCTGCATCCCATCAGCATCAGCTTGGAATAAAGCGAGCATACACTCACCTGGTTGTTCGACAGTAAATCCCAGCCATTATGCTCACGCAACCATTCACGCCAAGGAAGTACGTTCTCAATCGTCATCGTCACTATCCAAGGCCCCTTCCAACCACCAAGAATACTCAGCGTATCCCCTAAACAGCAATCAAGATAATACAGGATGTCAAACACCAGCTGACTGCTTGGTGTACCGGGCTCGCATAATTTTATGGTCAAGAAAATGGAATGAAGTAGAAGGAGAGGATAATGCACGCTTTCCGGGCTGGACACCGCGTTCCGCACCACGCAACACGCCAGCGCCCTACACGAGTTGCTCAGGACCTGTCAGCCTACTCTTTTCCCGCCTTCCGTGTAGCCACCTTCAAGCTTCGCCTTATGCTGCTTCCCATCTGGTTCAACATCAGCACAGTTTATATACCTTTCCTGGCACTTACACTTCATCGCCCGACTGCTCACTAGGTATAAACATATGGGAGCCATCTCAAACCTTGGTGTCTCCTGTCATCATGGGCGATCCAACGAGGAACAGTGATGGACAAGCCGGGTGAGTGGTTCTTCTTGCACAGACTATGTGGAGGGAGAGAGCCACAAGGAAAAAAGCGAAGGATGGTATTCATGGGCCAAGTCAGGACAAGCGAACCACGTGGTACGGCCCGGTACCCGCAGATCCAATAGACAACTTCTCTCGATTGCAGCCAGCAATCATCCACGCTCAGAATCTTCACCTACCCACCCACCCTTGAGCCGCGACTCCGAGGAAGTCTGTATACTTTTGGAATCTCGCTCACGAGAGTATTCTCTCTCCCCAGGAAGTCGGCAGTCGCTTAGGCAGCACGAGGACCACGCTGAGGGGATCTCTCCACAGTTCTGGTCTTTACAAGTACTTACTAGGTCTCGATGCCTATCGGCTCTTCTCTATAACCCCACCCTTTTTCTGGTTAGAATCACCTCATGATGGTTCGAGGACGGGAACATCCGGTGTGGAGAAACTGATTTCGCGTCAACCATCTAGGTGTACTGTCCACAGGAGCTGATTTTCTTCGCGATATATCTGGACTGGGCGTACCCGAAGAAGCACAACGGGTACCTACTACACTCAGTGTAATTGTGACCGATTCGACCGAGAACTTGATTCATTTTCCCCATGCTCTGTATACGCGCGTCAGTACCATCGATCTATTTTTGCTCGTAAGGACTCCAATTCGACACCTTTGAATCACTTCTACTTTGGGAAAGCCAGCTTGCTATGACGAGTTATAATCCATGCTACGTCTAGCAAACGAAAATCTGGCACAACTACTTTTTGTTGAAATCTTTTCACTTTTAGTAGAAGCACAACGAAGGAAGGGCAAAGAACGGCGATAATACACAATCGGCACGTAACTGATGATCAATATCAATAAGCATAATGAACGAATGTCAGATTTATCCAGAAAATTATAGCAGTATCATTCAGATCCTTGCTAAGATCAGATTGGATTCCTGAATAAGATCTCTGACAAGCCATTCATTGCATTGCTGCGGAACGTGTCCTGAGTGATGGTTACAGGCAAGAGACTATCGTTGAACGTGAGTAGATTGGGAGATCTGTTAGTCCACTGGGGGCTTTCGCTGGGGTTCAAAGTAGCCGCAAAATGAATGAGGTAGTCTGCCATATCTCCGCCGAGATAAACGTTGAGGATATCACTAGTGCGGAAGGCTCCCAAGACTGGAAACGAGCTTGAAGCGCTTACTCACTATAAAGAATCAGTTACTATTGAAAGCCATAACGAGCTCCTTACAAAATGCCTGTATGTTCTGCATGCTGGAGAGGTCCCTGTAGAAGAAACCTTCTCGACGCCTGGAATACCGCATCGGCCTGGAACGATGCGATCTTCTTGAATTGGGAGACCCTTCGAGAGGATCTGCAGAATGGAGCTCCAGTAGCGTGGCAAGATCCTAGTGTTTTATATTCGGGAAAATCACCGTCTTGAAATATATCTGGACCTCAGCGAGATGCTGTGAGCTAAGCTTCAGAGTGTCGGAAAACAGTCGATCCGCCTACGTGACATTGAGCGACAATAAAGAAAACAATGTCCCCTCATCATCACAGTCGCCTAGTTGAATTTTGTAAGCAATAAAATCCTCAGCCTTGGATGACACACATACCGCTCACTATGGGAACATTAGCAATTTAACCTTGTTAGACAAGCCGCTGGGTAATATCGGAGAAGAGTACGCCGTCAGCACGAGGTAGCCACGCCAATATCAATGACCAGCAAAGGTGCGTTTGATTTTTCTGAGTCGTTGAAATTTTGACAGACCATCCATCTGGTAGTCAAATATGCAGGGCGAATTGCCGATGGCCGTTTTCAGAGTTTCGTGAGACCGTCTTCAAATAAGCAAACATACCATCAGAACCAGAGCAGCCTGTCCGAACCACGATGTCATCGTAGTCTGCAGTAACATGAAATCAGGCAAGGGGACTTTCAGAGGCACTCTCCAACATACATTTCTGACCACCCCAAGATCTCCAACGGGGATCGGAGACTCCGATTGCATGAACGGTGCGCGGAAAAGACAATCATAGCTGAAATAGTTCCGGCAGATTCGCCCCATCTATCCAGACAGGCTGTCAATTAAATGCCTCGCCTAGATGAACTACGCATAGCCTCACTTTTGTAGGATCTCCACTAAAAGTAGTTATATCCTTATGGATACACCTCAGGGCCTCTCGTTCTAGAGAAAATTGCGTTTTAGATCTTTAATTTGTACAGTGACGGTCATCAACATACGGTTATGGAGCACGAGGTTTCCGACAACAGCTTCCTTGAATTTCTTACTCGCAGGAAAACCAAATCCTTGAACAAACTCATGAACGAATTTCGGGAAGACTAGGGAACAACAGTTACACACCGGAAACCCGGCAATTCATTGAAACACATATGACTGGTTGATTCAGCGCAATCGACCGAGTAACAATACTGGTGCCATCACACCCGTAGAAAGAAAGAGCCTAAGCATCACTGATGTATCTGATGATAGAGACTATAAACATAGCCGTGGCGTCAAGCTCAACTACCTTGAGATGATACCATCAGAAATATTTGAGCAGCACGGAATGGCGATTATTCTTGCCTTCAAAAATTCACTGATGAGACGTTGTTTGAGCTGACGGCTCCAAATCGTGACATATCACCCACCACAATGACAGGAAGCTTGAAATTTGAAGTAGCGTTAGCTGACTTCAGAACGTTGACGGTCAGACCTAAGGAAGATTAACTAGGGATACGTGTCAGACGAAGCGCCTAATCACAATCCTCGTCATCAGGAAGGACAGCATCGTAGATGGAGCCAACCAAGTAATCTACAGCTTTTGCCGGTATCTCTGTGAGGATCAGCAGCCTGATTGCCTGCTGTGGACAAGATGGTCCAAAGTAACCTGTATCATACGACCCATTGTATGCTGGAAGAGTTTCTGGAAGGCGGAAACGACGATCTCCCGTTCTGAAGCAAGGAATAAATATCCTGCGAACTATAGTTCAAAAATAACGTACGGAGATTGAGCGAATGGGATGCCCGAGAAGATGCCCAAGAACCTCGAAACGACCCTGTAGGTTGTCCCGGTGAACGTCGCAGAATCGAGGGTTGCGGAGGCCCGTACGGCTCGAAATAACCGCAGAAGCGACAATACACGCCTGAGCCCAAGGAGGACTAGGAGCTAGGAGAGCATATCAGTCACAACGACCTGGGACTAAACGCCTCGGAATGATACATGCAATGTATCTTTATAGCTACACCTCGAAAGAAGGGTCAATTACCGGAGATGTTGTCACGGGAAGGTCGACCTCCATTTTTTAATTCAGTTACCTCACGAAAAATCGGTTTGCTTTTTTTCCCCGAAGGTTTTGATATCTGACGTTCGTCATACTTCGCGACGCTGCGAAAGTTGCTTTAGCTCGGTCTAGATTATATGGGGTCCCACACTTGAAGCCGGAACTATTTAGCATGGAATCCGAGAATGGAAAACGGTGAGCACATACCCGAGGGTGCCTGCGTAAGGAAGCACTGTCAAAAATCACAAGCCAAGTGCCCAATTCGATTGTTACAAATGACCCGGATTTGATAGCAATTCGGGGGCGAACCTGCAAAAACCTCATGGCAGCTTATAAATGTGATCTTTTGCAGTGTGGACTGCGCCGACACCGACACCAATTGGGACGAACTTCGGACCAGATTGGTTTCGCGAGCTAAGTATAGAAGCCACTCTCAAGCACATCAGATCTCTTCATCTTCGATTCTTATGAACCAAGCAACGGCACCGTCTTTCGTGAGATAAAACTGTCCTGCGTTCATTCAAAGAGTCAAGAGGCTGACAAAGACGAGTAGTAATGCCATGGCCTTGAAATTGCTTGCCAATCCAGCCATTGAATTGGAGGTCGAATCCTATCATTGCGTCGTGTTGGCCAACAACGCAGGGCATTCTGGTGTTGCCAAGACACCTCCGTATATACTCGCCACCCAGAGAACGACACCATTGGTCCATCCAAAGCCAGCCTATACAGGTGGTGGGTCGTGAGCTAGCAGGTTCAAGTAATAGTATGGGTCGGGCAGCATCACCTGAACCGTATATTCCCCTCCGCGACCGGCAGAATCGATGTCCAGGCTCGAGAATTTCTCAAACATCTGAATATTGTGAATATGAAGGCGGGAGTTCAACATTGCTCTGGACAACTTACATTGCCGGTATTGTTGACGCTCTTTGTTACATTGAGCTCAGCATCAGAAAGACGGGGTAGAACACCCGGTATTTCGCCACCTGTTGCGTGCCTGCAACCAGTCAACAAACTTCACAACACGGCGAAGATCAACACACCAACTGCAAAAGGCGCTAGCAAAATACCTATTTGCGAGCTCTCTCTGGAGGGTCTGTGCCCAGCCTTCGTTGTCTGTCGCGTTCCCACCATTCAGAACTGTCCCATTCAGAGTGTTGATATCGGCCTCAAGACCCAAATTAGTCGCATTCACGCCTGACATAAGCATTTGGCTGGGAAGCTGGGATTCCGAAATACCAAGTTGATCAGGAGGTAAAAGATCAAATGTAGATTGATTGGAAGACAGCACGGAAAGCGTAGTGCCGGTGATATTGGAAGGTAGAGCACGAAGGGCTTGGAGGATGATATATTGATGGGGCGCCCATGTGTTAGGGAAATCCCTTGCTCAGGAGTTGGTTACTTCATACAAGTCAGATCGAATGATAAATGCATACCATTGAAGACTGGTATCCAAAAATGTGCTAGGAAATGTGCCGTTGTAACGTTTGAGGATCAAATTGAGAGGAGCAAAATATTTGAATGCATCCTCTGCGCCACTCAGAATTTCCGTAGGAGTGATGCCAGACCATACTGGATAATACGAGGCAGCAGAAAACACGCTGTTTTGCCTTCCGGATGCGATATTAAAGTCATAGAATCCCATCTAAAAATTATCAATCTCTTCGTATATGGTAGTTACCAGCGTACTTGCCTTTGTCGAGTTCCATAATAAGTCAAGGATCCCTTCGCGAATAGAAGCGGCTTTATCACGGTGCCTCGCCGCCGCAGTTTCGTTGTCCGAGTAAAGTTGTGCCATGATTATACGGTTTCTATCTATAAGGACTTGAATTTCATGTCGGACATCCATATGAGGTCGTGACGTACACAAGATACTGTTCAGGTCAACAGGTATCGTGTTTCGGACCTCCAACTCCTTCAGATCCGCATTACCCGGGACCGGATTGCTGAGCCAACGGGAGGTGTAATCCCATCCTATTGTCAAAATCAATATTATATCCAAGGCCAAAAAAAGACATAGCAACCTGTTTCTGCACCACTGGCAAGCTCAGCATACAAAGACGAGCGCTGACTTTCATTTAGTGCTGGCGAAACAGCGGCTCCATTAGCAGTCAAGTAATCTTGAAGCATGTGTGAATGAATCATCTTCAGGAGTCTTTCTCAAAAACGCACCCGTAATGTAGGACTCGGGCCTTGGTGCAGTGTTGTTGACAGCATACCGGGCCATCTCGTATACTTGATTACTCGATGGGCTCGTCACATTGACCGTGCGGTTTTCTTGCCACCAATCTAATTCTTTCTGTAGAACATATGTTGAAACCTAGGAGGTGATATTAAGGTGGATAGCGAGACTGTACCTCAGCAAGTGGCAACGCCCTGGTTAATATACTTATATCATTCGTCACAGTGATATAGCGGAACAGCATCTATCATTGGTCCGTGATTGAGCGAACGTCAACGAGTTGTCGACATACCTGGATAAATAAAGGCGGCTGGGACCTGTTCAGGTCTATAAACTATGTAAGCCAGTGGCGGAAGATCGCTAACTTGCTCCTTACAATAGATTCGTCCCCCGTTCGGAATGAACCCAATGGTATCCAGCTCGTCCATGAAATTTTGCAGCGTATCATTGACTATATCGTATAATTGCGACTCTAGAAGGCCTTCGACAATCCAAAAACTGTCCCAATAATATTGCTCGCGGAATCGGCCGCCTGTACTATGACGTCAGTACTCTTCTCTACAATCACAATACTTGAATAACGACCTGGCACGACGAAACTATGATTCAGGGGAATCAGAGAGCTCTCACAAGTTGTTCCTGAGCATAGAACGGAAGAATCAGTCGTGCGAATCAGCTGAGTCCAGTAGCCGTGGACAGTTTGCGCCCAAGCTCTCAGCAGCGAATCAGATATATTCGCCAAGAACGGAGGATTTTCGTTGAAATTATCCAAAGTTAGCCCCTTCAATTCTAGACCTTCCCCGCGAAAGTCGGCATTGACAAAATCTGCAATTTGGCCCTCGGTAAGGTTGCCGCTCACTATGTTGTCAAAGTCGGATAGGACATCCTCAGAGGATTTGTTCGTGGGCTTCAGAAACGTGTCAGTAAAAGTAGTTTGTGGCTACTTTGGATGCACACCTTGTCCACAAAGGTCTTGGGATCGGAATACAGCGCGGCAAGACTCACTGTCTGCAGTAGCTAAACAAGATAGACGCTCTGAGCTTAATTTAACGACCCCCCACATGGGAGCAACCCACCGGACCAGGGCAGAAGATTTCAGATGGACACCAAGCCTGCGTGGGAGGAACCGGAACCTGTGAGGGCAGAGGAGAATCAAGCGCCGCAGAAGGGCTTGGGACAGCCGTATAGACAATTGTCTCGGACAATGACTGGGCCAAAATTCCCGGAAAGCATAGTGCCACCACAATCACACCTAACGTTGCCATCAAGGTGGGGATATGGCTATCACATAGCCGCCCGTCGCTTCTTATATAGTATGGAGCCACATTATTTCCCCAAGCATTTCGGTACAGAATGTTCCGGGGGGATCATCAGATGACCTCGTCTTCTAAGCGTTTATACGCACATTTTATCGCATAATCATTCAGAGTAGACGAAAGTAGAAAGATGAGAAACTGATTGAGGAAAGTGTCGTTTTGTGCTCGTAAAGGTGGAAGGATAATCGGGATAAGTAGTGACCCACCTCCGAATTCCAATCAGAAAGAAGCCAAAGGCAGGGTCATGATGTTACCTAAAGGTGCTGGCTGGGCACACTTCGATCAAACGGAGAACTGAAAGTACTCATCGTGACCAAGCCCGAATAGGAACGTTTCGATGATCTTGCGCAATGGGCAGACAGAGAGAAGTATGGGAAAAGTGAAATATCATTATGTTTCGTGGATTGCATTCAAATGGCGAACTCACGGCATGTACAATCTCCCATATAATACTCCTCCGCGACTGACCAGCGCGAGCAAATTCCGTTATCACTAGTAGTAACTCACAGCACACCACTCAGTAGACAAGAATGTCCAGTGCTACACAACGCACCTGCCCCGAGGTTGCCTAGTCAACGAATAACTTCTCGCTGTGAAGACCTTCGCCGTATGCCATACTCTCAAAGATAACTTGACGCCAGACACTAATCACCAGCTCGATGGCTTCTTCTTCCAGCACCTAGAGGGACTCAAGTGAGTCACGAGAACAATCAATAGCGTCGTTAATCACTCACGGGTTCAAGACCTTCAACTAACTTTTGCGGACCTTTATGATCCTTGAGATGCTCCAAAACGAACATGATTAAATCTTCCTCTTCCATCTCACCAAGATATTTAACCATAAGACGTTTAACAAGCGGTTCGAGCTTCCTATCAATCATTATCTGCCATGCATGTTAGCAACGGTCGGTAATCTTAAACAACGGAAAAACGCACATCAGACAGACCATCCCAGCGCACCTTCGCCTTGAACAAAGTCTCTTTATCATGTGGTACGGACTCCTTGATCTTCTCCAACCTTGCCCTGGTCTGCTCGCTGCTCTCCGCGACACTAAAATCGAGCTTCACAAGAGGAACTTTCCTCTTCTTTACTTCATCATCATCTTCTTCTTCCTGGACGAAAACGGTTGCTTTCTCTTTCCCGGGATCTTTTGTAGTTGCAGGTGCCAGTGACACGTTGAGCTTCACCGGGGCGCCATCATCCAGTAACAACCCAGCCTTCCTTTGCTCTTCAGCCAAGGCCTGCATCTCATCCATTTGTCGCGCCAAGAAGTCTTCCGACTCTCGTCGAAGGTTCTCGGCCTCTTGCTCTTCAAATCGACGTGATTTGTCATCGGCAGCCTCTTCTGCTTCCAGCCGACGTGCTCGACCTTGCCGCCATCGCGCCCTGGTCATAGTGAGCACTTGAGCAGAGGACTCGACAGTTATCACATACCTATCAATATAGAACAGCTCATCACTCTCATCATCATCCCAAATGTCTAGCCGTGCTCGCATCTCAATTCTATCTCGTTCCTCCGCATCCCTAGTAGCTCTCTCACGCTGGATAGCACGTTCTAGAGCGAGTATTCTCGTTCGCTCTCGAGGCTCATACCGCCGTTCCCGCTTTGAACCAGTCTTAGCAAGGGAAACAGAAAGAAGCAAATGACTCACGTCTCTGAACGAAATCTCTTCCTCGCGTTTCCGTGCTTCCCTCCTCTCGAACTCCAGCTCCTCGTCAGTCTTGGCCGTTTTACCAGGCGCAGCCCGTAAGTCATCCAAAGATCTATCCTCTCCTGCTTTGACGAACCCCACCGGTTTACTGTAGCCTTGTGCACCTTTACCGAAACCTTGCTGCTTCGGTGGCATTGACGTTGTGGGCTGTGGCTTTCCCCATTCTCGCACTTTCGGTCCGCTCGGTGCCCCCGGTGGTCCAGAAGCAGCCTCTCGCAGCTTTTCCCGCTCACGCTTCGCAGCCCTCTCGCGAAACTGTGCGATTTCTGAGATGACCAGGCCTCGCTGTGTTTCCGGTAGATCGGCCTCTTGGAGATCGTGTAGATGGGGCGGAATCACGTATTTTTCACGGTCAATCAGGCCACTGTTAGCAGCATCTTCAGATTTCTTATTAATTTCGTCGACGAGCTCGTCAATTTTAGCTTTGGATTCTTTCCGTCTCGCTTCGTCAGTCTGAGGAATTGTCAGGACATTCCAAAATGTTGACGGAAACAACGTACGTCCGTTGCCATTCGTTGGGATTGATAGGCATCTAAAAAGCCGCGCGTTTTTTCGTCTGCTTTAACCTATATGATACTCGACGTGGGCGAGAATGAGAGGCAGGAACCAGGTGGACGCACCAGTAGCTTCTTGTTAGCGCAACCATCTTCTAGTGCTGGCAATTCCACGTTATTGAGCAGTTCTAGGGCTCGCAAAGCGCCGTCAGGTTCTTCGAACTCTGCAAAGCCAAATCCTTGAGGCTTGTTCGCAGGTGTGATTAGGCGCTTGAAAGATTTGATAGGACCGCAAGCCTGCCACGAATAGATTAGAAAGGTCAACCTCTGAAGAAAGATGCCAGCACGTACGGAAAGCAGTTGGTTTAAAAAATTATCTTGAATGCCTCCCGATATTGACCCGACGAACAATGTTGTGAATTTCTGATTTGGTGGTACAAAATGCATTTGCTGCTGCTGTGCGAGAGCGGATATTGAGGGACCCTGGCCGTACGACGGCAAAGGTGGACGCAGACCAAGTCCCATTCGATTTGGCATGGGTTGCATTTTGGCGTAGGCTGTCTCGACCATCAGATTCAACTTCTGTGACGGACAAAGGGAAGGAAGGCCAGACCTTGATGGGTTCCGACTTCAACAAAGAAGTAGAGTACTGCAGATAGTGAGTATATGCTGAATATACAGGACTTTACTTCACATACGCCGAGAATTTTGTCCGCCGAACCCTGATTGAAGCAGGTATTGTGACGGTCGAGAGCGGAGAAGATAAATAATATTTAAATGAATAAACAAACTCACATAAAAAGTCAAATGTCCCAAAATGGAATCGGGCTTCTCTCCAGAAGTTTCTCGCCAGACTTTGTCCAAATTTTAGCAGTTATTTACTGGTCATTGCGATACCATGGTTCAATGAAACATTTAGCCTCTTACTCTCCCTCTGTTCATCCCATCAACTTGTATTACATTGCTGATGTGTATTGTATTTTCATGTTATGAAGTGGTTCTTCATATGCAACGTGAAAAATATTCCAAGAAATTGAGGCTTCCATTCTAAATATTAATTTTCTCAAAATCCAATCTAGCAACATGTGTCCTCCATCTCATTGTAATCACCCACAAAGACCTCAACAATGCTGATGACCTCCCGAAGAACCTCTGTGACAGGTTTGAGACCAGACGGCCATTACAAATAAAATGTTGTTCTGTCAAGCTATTGCCTTTTATGGACCGTCTGACAGTCCAGTACGCACTATTGCCCCGTTGCCTCCAAATTTTATTTCTCTTCTTGCTCAGCTTTTTACTATGCCTGGTCATGCTAAATCAAACTCGAAAAATTGCCAGATTGCTCACAAATGTCATGACCATTTAATGGAAAAAGTAGTCATTGCATGCGCTTGCCAAACTAGGTACACAGCCAGACTGTTTCAGTGACCCAAAATAGTGTTGATTCAGCTAGACTCGGCTCGGCTAGACTTACGCAGACTTTGGTAATTGGCCTTAGTCGGCTTGAGTCAATCATGATGTCAGCTAAGCTTCGGCTCAAGTCGGCTTGAGCTTGGACTAATGACCCAAAAGGAAGTCACCAGGTTGAGATGAACTTTCCAAGGCAAGGCAGCCTTTGAATCCTTTAGAATTAATATCTGATGATACATAGTACTTTCAGCTTACAAATACGTAAATACTTGGCCAATACAGCCATAAACGACGACTTGCCATTTCAAGAAAATCGATGAAGTCATAGCTTTATAGGCTGGAGCGGCGCCGCGGCAACTTGGCTTCAAAGCCATTAAAAATTCTGACTTGGCGAAGCCGTTGAAGCCGAAGCCGAATATGGTCACGCCGAGCCGCGCCAAGTTATGTCATCGAAATACTAGAAAATTCGGCAGAACCGGCATTTTGGGCCAGACAGCTTGGCCATGTTTTACCACCCAAACGTTACATATTTGAGGCCGAATTTGCTCGACAAAGTTGGCGCTCTCTCTGTTTTGCCGGTCCACCACTGACAGAATGGTCTTGTTCTTCACATCTTCCGGTAATTCATCCCTGTTTTGAATGCTTATGTTTAATGGTATATTTCAGCTACGAATCCTCCCGCAACTATCTATATGGGCAAGGACAAAGTAGAAAGTGAGCAATACACCTCTCTCGTTCAGACTTGACAAAAATATCCTCCACAGATGAAGAACTGATAAAGTATGCCTGGCCACAGGATGTGTGGTTCCACGTCGACAAGCTGTCGTCAGCTCATGTGTATCTTCGGATGCCTGAATCGATGCAATGGGAGTCAATACCTGAAGTATTGCTCGCGGATTGCAGCCAGCTAGTCAAGGCTAATTCCATTGAAGGTACCTCCAAGTATTCTTCGCATAAATCGTACACACACCTTTGATAGGAAACAAGAAGGACAAGTTAACTATCATTTACACACCCGCGGATAACCTCAAGGTGCGTTCATTCAGCTCCCGCCTAACCATCGAACTTCCTTGTAGATGAAGGACGATAGAAAACTGGAGATATGGCTGTTGGTCAAGTGTCCTTTCACAATGACAAACGTGTTAAACGAGGTAGCCCTATTGGTGCCCTTCGTGCATATCTTTGATCTCTCACTTGATTATCCAGTCCACGTCGCTACACGCGAAAATCCGATAGTCAATAGACTCAACAAGACGAAAGTTGAGAAGGAAGTGAACCACGAACAGGAAAGGGTTGACAGAATAAAGCAGGAGACTGCACGACGCAGGGCTGCGGCTGCCGAAAAGGTAGGACGTTCCCTTTCTTTCGAATCCATCGATCTGAACTAGATTATCCAGAAGAAGGTGGACCAGGAGCTGGCCCGTGCTCGAGAAGCAGAGAAGGCTGCTCGATCTTATGATTCCCTTTTCAATGTGCCAGAAGATGAAGATTCAACCGTAGAGCCGAGAAAGACAGGGCGAGAATTGGAAGAAGATTTCATGTGATGTACATGTAGGATGATGTATTCAATAGTTTTCGAACGATGACGACAAGTTGTATTCTACAGCTAGACTCGTGCGCGCAACGTCACAGTCAATATCCTTACTTCCCCGAGTCAACAGTGATAGGCAAGGCAACGTACTGCTCCCTCGCTTGGCGGCGGCGAAGACGGAATCGTCGAATATGGAAGAATGCGAGTCCGCAGAACAGCACGACACTGACACCTCCAATAAGGTGGTTCTTAGAAAGCGAGAATTTGCATCCACCCTTAGAACGAGAGGGCGTGGAGGTGCTAGCGGCGTCATCTACGGCCCAGCTATACATAGGAATTAGTAAAGTGTGTTTGAGCGCTGTGCGGCTATACATACGTTACAGAAGATGATTCTCTATGAACGTCAAACAGCGGGCTTGTAGCAATGACATCTTGGATGTCGCTAGGGGAGTACTCGTCGACGTCGGCACCCACAATGATACAATGGCACTTACTTAATATGTGTCGCCTGCAGGTAGTACATATCACTATACTCAAGTACTTCAGTCTCCAAGCAGTTCGTCGCCCAGTAACATTGTGTACCTTTGTGTAACATCGTCATCCACTGTCCATTGCACAGATCCACGGGCGGTCTCGACGCGGGTAGCCACCTGCCACGAATCAAGCGTCAAGTCATTCTGAAGCTGGAAAGTGATGGAGTCTGGATCGCCTGGTTCTACGATCCAGGAAATGTTCGCTTGTCCCCCGGCTTTGAGAACAGCCTTGGACCCATGGCACCCTCCAGGGCTCGGTTTCAGGAGTTGAAGTCCCTGGACGGTTACACTGGCAGCTAATACAAGTACGCTATCATGCAGTAGGTCAATTCATTTGGAGTATCAGTAAGGTCTGGAAGTTCACGTACGTGGTTTTCAGAGACAACATGGTAGTAAGGTAAATATCGTGATAGGGAGTCTGACAGCTATTTAAATATAGTAGTATCGCACAGCCCCTTCAGCCTGGACTCGCGTCCCTCGGCGGCGGCTCGGCCCTTTCGTTCGTACCTCACTGAAGAATTATTTCGGAGATAGTTAACTAGAGCAAACTAAAATAATACTAGCATTTTCTCTAAAACACCCTGGCCAGCCCAGTGCAATATATACTCCGCTCGCTCCCCCTTCACCTCGTTCCCATGTTCGAAACAATGTGGAGCCAACAAAACAGGACCAGCCGAGGCTTGCCTGTATGTTAAGATTTCCCTCAGGACCTCTTTACTTCCCTGCCCAACGAGAAGCCCAAATAGCTTCTTCATTGACGCATCATCCCCGGATGTTGTCATCAAATCCGACCAGATATTACAGGCGACATGATGAACAGCGACGAAGCGTACAAACCCGTCCATTGAGGGGCCTATCGTCACGAGCGCACGAACATAAGCGCCGATCATTTCAGAGCTGCGTTCAACAGGATAGAGATACTCTCTAATATCCTGGGAAATGACAGCATCGAGAGGTACATGGATACCCTTGATGAGATGTCCGAAATCCAGCCAGAGGTGTTTCCGATAATCTGCAGCATAATACATCGACGTCGGAGGCAGGAGAAGTCGAGCGAATAACGGATGTGCGAAAGAAATAGCGTCATATAGAGCCACAAAGTCCGTATAATACTGGTAAAATGGTGTTCCAGCTCCAAGGAATCTGGCAGCCACCGTCTCCAGATCATCTTGTGTGGTCGACTTGACTTTTGATTGCATGCCCACCGTATACGGAGAAACCAACTCATTCATCAGATATCCCACAGCTGGATCGCGGAATACCTCGCCAAGACTCTTATCATGGTCCTGTTCATGCTCTAACATGAAGACCTTCATGCATCCAAAAACTGCCTCTGGCCCAGATAACACGATATCTGCTAGGCCGCTGGCAAATCTTAGGACAGCCTCTCGTCCCAGCTGTGCCAGAAGGAGAGATGCACGTACTATCTCCGTCTCCGAAATATCCCAGGACGAAGGGAGCGAGCCTTTTCGCCGGAAAACGGATAATTCGTGCCCAGAACGCAAAACGTGGTCAATCGGTGTCAATGCCCAATCTCCCTTTAATGGAAGACCAACGGGATCCCAATCTGTTGTGATGAGTACGGAGGTTGCCAGTCTCTGAGACGTCGAGAGCAAAACTGATTTGGGCGTTGGACTTGTAGGTGCGATGTGGATGTCATCTCCAGACTGAATGACGTGGTGCAATATGTGCTTGATTGCGTCCATCCCACCCCGCTCCCAAATAGTGTCCGGTATCTTTAGCTGCCGTTGTTTGGCCCAATCAGCCGTAATCATCCCTAGAAGGTCGTCTAGAATCGCGAGCGCGTAGTCTTCATCCCCAGGGTAACACCTGAGGATGATAGCAAAAGCTTGTGCCATCCATAAATCACCTGAACTTCCAGGAAGTTTTCTCGACAAGAGGAGGTAATAGTAAAGGAGAGAAGTAAGAGGTCGACACATGACTCTTGCATATGCACCAACCAATCCACAGTGTTCATATTTGGAAGGATAACTCCAAACTGGATGCGAAACCAACAGGGCGCATAGCTGCGATATCTGAGAAAAAGGGAGATCAAACGACGGCGACTCTGGTAGACCGCTTGAAGAAGGTATACATGCCAACCATAATCGTATCACGGCTGTCAGAGCACTGGCGCACCTCCCCGCGCTCAACAACGTCGGTAGCCACTGCGACGGAGCTTCTGTTGACCGGAGGTTCTCGAGATCCACCTTAAGGCCTTCTAGTGTGGCTAACGTAATATGTCTGGCCAGGCCAGCTTCGTTTTTAAACCCGGGTTTTAAGACAGTCAAAGCTGCCTCCCGTTCCGCTTGGCCGCCCCGAGTACTATTGATTCGGGAGCCCTCCAGCCATGCACTGGTGCATCTCCAGATAGCACCTTGCGTATCCATTATCTGCCTCAGTGGGCCCTTATCTCCCGGTAATTGGTCACAGGCCCTCAATGTCAACATGTCCTCGCCCCATCCCCATGCAACAACCCGACTCCACAATATGTCATGACTTGGAGATGTCCTGTGAGGATCTGTCGCACAAATCATCCAGGTGCTTATCAACTCGGCCCATGATTGTGCTAACTTGCCCCCTGTATCTGTCACATACATGGCCAGACGCATCCACAGCTCTTGTGCATCCGCCGCAGTATGGGAATACATCCCATACCGTCCCAGGTAGGTGTACAATCGTAGGGTCGACACCAAGAGTTCATGGGCCAACTCGGCAGGATACTGCATGGTTCCATCAATAGAAGGTATGGCGCTTGCGACGAACTTGAGCATCGCATCTGCCGGACCACAGAGCATTTTGGCGTTCTGCCGCGAAGCACTGACGAGGGTGGTGAGGCATTGAATAGCAGAAGGATGCGGTGTAGCAGCGGAGAGCAGGAAGACATTGATGATACTCGCAACGAGGTTGGATGTCTGAACAATCTTTTCGGCCGCAGCATTGGAATGCTTGGAAATCCGGTGGACAATAGCAAGGAGCTGAAGTTGATTTAGAGTAGGGGAGGATTCGCCAGAATTGAAATCAGGGGGAGATGAGAGTAAGGGAACTAATTGCGAGAGCATCTCAGGAAGAGGTAGAGCATCAATTAGGGAAGATATAGACGGAGGCGGAGTCGTAGTAGTGGCGGTAGATATATCAACTGATATATTGAGTTCGACTTCCCCAAAAGTAGCTTCTACATCATTCAAGTCAACTTGTAGGTCATTAATCTCTTGAGCCTCCCAGCCAACAAGGCATTGCCAGACAACTGCAATACCTCGTGCGCCAACACTTCCCCGCTCGGGTAAGACTTCCAGACCTGCGAACAAGATACGCTTGAGGAGTGGAGCAGACTTGGCGGATAGGTCATTCAGCAGTAGATCGTCTGCCTTGGAATTTCCACCCTCAACGCAATTCCTTAACCATCGGGCTATGCCACTCAAAACGCCCAGCATAGCTGCCCTCTGGGCGGCAACACTAGACCTCGTCAGGAGGAAGATATCATCAAGAGTATATCCAGCGTGCGATCCCTCGGCATGATGATGCAAACCAAGATGCGTAGGAAGAGTTAAACTGATAGATGAAGGAATTGGATTGCCTGAGAGATCAAACCGAAGTTTGTCAAGGGGCGAAGAATCATCCGACTGGGCATCCGATGTTGATGGTTTCATCCATGCTAGATCTGGATTGGAGGATGGAGCAGAAGGGAAGTATTTTTGACGAATATACTCGGGACTGCCTTCTTCTGGATCCTCCGAGGATGCCATGCGTGTAGCGCGATACATTCCTAAAGAAACGATATCCTCGTCTGTTCCTGCAGGGGGCGGTGGAGGTAAGGCTAGTACGGTTTTCTTGCGAGGGGAAGGTGGTGCTGATTCATAGACATGCACGTCGGTTGGTGACAGTTCAGCAAATCTTAACTTCCGCAGAGCTTTGTTGGGTGTTGATGGACGCGTCGCACTCGCAGAGAGAGAGAGAGGAGGATATGATGCCAGCGGAGGGGAAACTATTGAAATGATGCAAGTTAGACATCATGGTCAAGGAGAAGGTGGGCGCAAGTAGCATACCCGGACGAACGGTGGGCTTTTCAGATGTTATCGGAACTGAGAACGAGGTCAGTGAAAAGTTGGGTAACTAGACAAGAGGCATGCCTTCAGGAAGACTTTTTTCTGAATTTCGTCTCGAGCTAGAAAACAGGTCTGTACACGCTGTTAGATGGTGTCGACTTCCACGGAGATGTACTTAGATACCTGGCTCCTGCAATACGCCATTTCCGCCGGCTGAATTCCAATGAGAAACTACTACATTATGATATTGCAGAATTCTCACCGGTAATAGAGTCGCCTTCAGGGTGTTTATGCTTCATCTCCTCAGAATCTTTCTCTGCTCGTCTTTCCCGTGCTTCCCTTGCCCTCCTTAAAATATCACCGATGTCTGCCCCGAACCTTTCGTATATTTCGTTCCGTTCGCGCTCTCTTTCCTCTGCGCTCATGTTCTGCACCTTCGTTTGGCTCTGTCGGCTGATTTCTTCCCGCCAATCAACCACAGCATCTTCTTGACGTTCGTGGGCCACCGTAGTGTTAGGTGTGAACGGTTGAACCTTTGGGATTGGAACCACTGTAGGAACAGCACGTGGTCGAGTATTGTCCGTCTTGCGTTCTTCATCTCGTCTCCGTGCGAAAGCACTTTTCGAGCGATGTTGTGCGGCTGGAAATCCAGTTCTCCCTGACGTCGGCAGCTGGGGTGGCCTGCGTAGACCAAGGGGAGGCGGTCGCTCAAACACCGAGCCAACTAGTGATGTACCGTTCGTGTGTTCGTGCATGGCTGAGGTTCATGGACAACATACAGGCGCGGCTCTGCAGTGAATGATGTAGTAAATGACAGAACCCCTAATGGAGGAAAAGAAGGTTCGATGGGTAGTGATTGCCTAATTTGAAACTCACCTCCGACCAGCCGATCCCTTTCCTCTCTTTTTTTCGAGACTGCATTCAAACTGCATTTATTACTCAACCGCCTGACCCCTCGTCAGGAAAGTGCCGCGATTGAAAATCATTGTACGATGTTCCACGCCGGGGGGTAATGAACAGGAACTTTTCACTTACTATATGGAAGGCTGCTTTCCAAAATTGGCTTACTTATCGCCCGCTCTGCCATTGAAGTGAAATCATTGGCGGCTAATGGCTCTGTCTTCTGACCCACGCTCAAGTTCACCTCGATGTCCATTTAGTGTAATGAACATATTTTTGTTATCTGGGCGCCTATCCAAACTCTAACTTGCCCCGCGTGACATTTACCTGAAAGTCTCTTTCTTGTCATCAACCCCAGGCAAGCTCACTCGTCTTTTTCTACAATGGACCGTCGAGCCGGAGGACGTTCGCTTTATGGTGCTGTCTCGCATGCATCTCCCAATCCATCTGGCAGAGCTCCTTCTACGCCTCTTCCCCCAGATAAGAACATTTTCGAAGGTTTAGACACCAAGTGCATCGAGATACTGTCCCTCCCCGCTCTCGACATGACCGATGCAGTGGTCGATATCAATAACGTTGAATACATTGGCTCCTACAACTGGATCAAGAATCCTGACTCTCGATCAGACGTCCTGGACCCATCGCCGACAATACTCGTACCTGGTGAGATCAGCACAAGGCTCAGAAATAACATCGCTCATGATCTCATTTATAGGCTCACCACCAGAGTGGCAGAACAAGGCTGTTCCTTACAGTGTACCTGCCGACAGAGGCATCTTCTTCTCTGACCAAAATGGCTTTCAGATGCCTTCTGTTATCCTTCTTCCGCTCATGGTTGCTGTCGAGACTGTAGCGGAAGATAAAAAGGATCCCCCGTTCAATTGGTCTTCAGTCGACTTTGTTACCGATCGTAACTGCCTCCGCAAACTTCTCAGATGGATTGGGGGAGGAAATAATGAGAAGAGCATGAAAGAATTTAGGATCGACATGCAGCTCGCCGGCAAGAAAACTGTATTGTTGAATAGGTGGGACAAGAGGTACCGGGAACAAGCTTCCGGATACACGTTCGGATATAACTTCGAAACTCACACTACTAAGCCTGCCAGTGGATGTGAATCTAGCACCGGTCACCACCGCATTATTACTTACGTATGGTCCATTCAGTCCCCTTTCAGTACACATGCTGACCCCTTGATTTAAAGGATCTCGGAGGCTTCAAAATGGTGGTACGGTTCGAAGTTGATGCCTGTGTATCTGGTGGGGACACCAAACGTGCTCCTACCATGTCAAGTTCAAGTTCGCCAACGAATGTTGATGATCTCTCAAACTTGCTTTCGGGAGTTAAGATAGGACCATCCACGACTTCTGTCATAGCCGTCACTCCGTCGCGTTCACTGACAGTCAAGTCGGGTGGTTCCTATATCCCTCAAAATGCGATACTCGAACTCAGCACTGTCTCGGAACGCAGACGTCCTCAGTTTGACTGGTACGAACAGTATCCCCAACTCTTCCTCTCGCAAACGCCTCGCCACTTTCTTGGCATCCACAATCGGGGACGCTTCCATGCCATTGAAAAGAACGAGCTCAGTGCTCTGACTCACCAGGCGAAGATGGTTCAGCCCAGTTTGAAGAAGCTGGTGAAGGTCTTGAAGACCATTCAGGAACTGGTTGTGAAGAAAGGAATGACAGGCAGGTTGACACTGATTCGTGACGGAGAATGGTTGAGAGTCTATGAGAGGCGGAGTCAGGAAAGCTGCCTTTTGAAGGAGTATCTAGCAAAGTTTGAGCCTAAGGAATGAACAACTACGGTGAAGTCTGCTCCAGTAGCTGTCGAGTATTGTTTGTGTCTTTTACTGTACTACTAGTAGGGAGCCTACGACGGATTTGGCCATGATGGTTATGATATTACATTAGTGAAAACCAACTTCAAGTGTCAGACAGGTTAACGGAGAAATGGGACCCACGACGAATAGATAAAGCAGAAGGTACGGGCCTGTCGCAAGAAGAGAGAGACCGAAACCAGATAGCGAGAGGGGAAAGTGGGGTCATCAGGTTCGACCCCGCAATGGATAACGCCGACTCGCTAACGGACGGCATCCGAATCTTTACGTCAAGCTGGGATACGTACAGTCGCCCGGCGACGACACATAGCGAACCTGAGCGAGATCCCATGGTAGCAGTAGCCATTTAGGTGGCATATACGGATGGAAGTGCGTACGATAATGGCACGGCAGAGGCTTGCACGGGAGCGGGAGTGTGGTTCGGTGAAGATAGTGACCGTAACATCTTCCTAAGGCTACCTGGTCCACATCAAACAAATAATGCGGAGGAAATACGAGCGATACTAGAACGAGTCCTGGCTGCGGTTCAGGACGAGGCGATTATGACGATAACGGACTCTAAGTACGTGATTGATGGCCTGTGCTTCCATCTGAAGCGCTGGGAGAACTCAGCATGGGTTGGCATCTCGAACAGTGATGTGTGGAAGGCAACGGTCGCTGCTCTCAGGCAACGAAAAAACCCATATACTTTCAATGGCTGAAAGGACACAGTGGAGACATTGGAAACGAAGGGGTGGATGCACTAGCAGGACTGGGTGCACAGCTGAGTGAAAATGATGCCCTGCCCGCAAATCTGGACATTGACCATGAATTCAATGTTGACGGCGCGAAACTATCGACACCCACCCAAAGTCAAGCATACAGACTACTGCAAATGACGACAGAAATAAGAGAACATTCCTCAACCAAACGCCTAGTCCAGCAGGTGACCGCGACGATAAAGGAGATAAATGGAGTCGAGCCTCTGCCCTCGAGACTGTGGACGTAAGTTTGTCATAAAGACATCTCGCGACCTATTAGAGGCTTCCTTTGGAAAGCCTTACAGAATACGTTCAAAATCAGGACCTTTTGGGAACACCTAGGTCATCAGTACGCAATGAGGGGTGAATGTCCCCATTGTAAAGTCTCCGAATCAATGGAGCATGTACTAACAGAATGCAACATCGGAGGCCGAGCCACCTTATGGGGGCTTGCTTGCGAACTATGGGAAAGAACGGGACGACAGTGGTTCCTAGTTACTCTTGGAGTAGCACTAGGAGCTACCCTAATGCAAATAAAAACTGAGAAGGGGAGCGTCGACAGGGCAGCGACGAGGTTATACAGAATTTTAATGACGGAAACCATCCATCTGATATGGAAAATCAGGTGTCAGCAACGAATCCAAAGGGGGGACGACAATCCCATGAAGTGGCATACCAAGGTGGAAGTCGGAAGATTGTGGATAGATGCGATAAACCGTAGGCTAACTATAGATCGCCTCCTGGTGAACAAGTACAAGTATGGCTCAAGGGCACTAACAAAAGCCACGGTTCTATCAACATGGAAAGACACTCTGCTTGGCAAAAATGGCTTACCGGAGGACTGGATAGACCAGAACGGGTTTTTAGTGGGTTTTTTGCCAGGTCGCAAGCAACCGCGCGGTAGCAGGCGTGCGTAAACGCATTTCCCCGTGTAGATTCCCCCGGCTTGGCCATGTCATTTTAGGCTTCTAAATTTCCTTCACTCTCTAGGGGCGTGCCCCCAAACCAAGCGAGTGCTCTGGGTGAACTGAGTTAACTGTGGAATACCATGTATAATTTATACAACGCTCTACAAAAAAAAAAAAGAAAAACCAACTTCAAGCAGAATTTAACCTCACTGTGCATAACGATATGCAACAGCGAGCGCAGCTGATTTCAGCAGGGTTGTCTCTGGTCGAACTGAGAGTTATCAGAGGATTAAAACCAAGATGAGCAGTATGGCCTGTCTTTGCCGAGTTCGGCATCTCCACGGCTTTGATGCCGAACTCCTTTAACCCTATTGGTTGACGGTTCTAAGTCTGCAGTTTAGTCGTTTTCCGATCCAGAGGCATAATATATCGTCAATCGTAGAATCAACTTGCTAATAAGTTGCAGAATAGTAGTATTAACTTATTTTAATCATAATGTGAACATAATACGCTATGGGGTGCTTATCTTTCCTCACCGGCCCGGGTTCCATATCTCCCTCTTGCCACTCTTTGCTTACTCAGTTGAAACTATTCATCGTATCACAGTCACAATCATGCTTTCCAAAGCAACCTACGAGCAATTGACCACTCACAATGGGTCCAAAACCAAAGCATGGCACTGTAAAACGAAGCGAGTCTGTATAATCTTCCTGGCGTTCTTCATTCTCGGTATCGGTCTACATCGTACCGGATTTACTCGCTCGTTTGCGGGTGCTGGAAGGTGTACTAGGTATAATCCATCTACGGGAGAAAGTTTGCCCACGAACTACACGTTGCCCTCTGGAGACAAGATTCCTTCGGTCGCTCTTGGTGAATCTCACACCCGTTTGCGAGTACCAGGGGATTCATGTACACCTAGGTCTGTGGAAAGCAGGAAAAAATGAAGTCGGAAGAGCAGTGCAGGTATGTTCTTCTGGGAACAAAGACGAGTACCCCCTTACAGTTCATGCAGACCGCGGTGAAGTCTGGATACCACCATCTTGACGGTGCTTGGATCTACGGGGTGCGTGCGGTTGGCTGTACACTGCTGTTTTCTCACTGTGTCTCAGAACGAAGCGGAGGTGGGTGCCGCGCTGAAGCGAACGAACATCCTTCGTGAAGATATCTGGTTGACTTCCAAGGTGACTAAACTAACAAATACCTCCGCGGCGTGGATATTTATCTGCCCCCATAAGCTGTGGAACTCCTTTCATGACCCAGAAGATGTCGAAAATGCTCTCGACGAGTCATTATCTCGACTAGGGACTGATTACTTGGATCTTTATCTCATTCACTGGTTTGTAAAGCTCACATTCGTGAATATACTTTTAATTGTATTCAAAACATTTTATTCTTAGGCCCCTTGCGCTTAACAGAGATGGGTCTGTGTACAATCACGAACTCACTGATGATCCGTATCCTACTTGGAAGAAGCTCGAAGAAATGGTCGACAAGGGTAAAATCAGAAACATCGGTGTTAGCAAGTAGGTCTAGCATGCATAACCTGGTTCTTCAATGTTCTCATTTTCTGTAGTTTCAACATAGGCAGGTAAATTCGACTGTATTGCCTCTGAACATGATGTCGTAACTCTTTTTCAGGATCCAAAATTTGACCGCTAACCCCTTGAAATATCCACCCGCGGTTAACCAGGTCGAAATTAATTTCTGGTTCCCACAACCGGAATTACTGGCCGTAAGCCTTATCCACAGTTTTCTGGTCTCGTGCTCATCGAAACACCAGTGGTCTAAGGAGTATGGAATCTTGTTAGAAGCGTATTCCCCTCTTGGAGGCGATGGACGCGTCGGAGAGACGCTCTCTGTCCCTGTGGTCAAAGAAATTGCCGCTGAACTTGACATCACTCCCGCTCAAGTAATTAATTCGTGGCATGTCCAGCGTGGGGTACGTGTCACCAGACTCATCGCACGGAAGCTAACCCTCACATATCTCCAGACCGTCGTCCTTCCGAAAAGTGTAACTCCATGTAGAGTGGAAGAAAACTTACATAGTCAGTCATTCCATCTACCGTGCGGTTACTTTGACTAACTTGAGTTGGACAGTCACGAAACTTCCGGATGAACTATTTGAGAAGCTGGAGACAGCCGCGATATCGCATGAACCGAAGAGAGGGGTGAATCCGAGCAAAGGTTGGGGTATTGATTTTGACATCTTTGATTAAGATGAAACGTGTTCTAGTCGAAACTGGCAATTAAACTCTACAGTTGTCTAGGTTGAAGATCATGATATCGTGTGCACCAATCTCGACTAAATCGTCCATGATAACTGCAATTTTCTTCTTCTCGACCATACTACTGACTGCGACCCAATTCTCCTCCTCAAGAGGACTTATAGTAGGCGCCCTTCGGCCGGGTGTGATTCTCGTTGCTTCAGGAAGCTTATCGCGTGAGATGTTGTATTGGCAGACAACATATTTGCTGGCTGCCACGACGCCCGCGATGCGGCTTGTTATTTGTTTGATCAGAGGCTCGAGACTGGGATGTTTTGGGACGCTGGATTTGATGAGAACGGCTTCTGTCTCTAGAACCGTCGCTATCGCGTGCAAACCAGCTGCACGCATGGTATCGCCGGATTCTACGAGATCGACTGCGGTAACAAATAAGTATAGAACAGAACATGCAAATGATGGGTACGCACCAATCCCATCTGCTAGTCCTAATGCACAAGCCGCTTCCACACTCCCACCCACATACTCGATCTTAGTCCTTGCCTCGTCCTTCAAGCCCAGCTCCTCATCTATCTTTGAGAAATACTCCCCAGACAAGACCTCGAAGCTCGTGACGACACGCTTGCCCGCAAGGTCCTCTACGGTTTTGATTGGTCCGGCTTCAGGGACCTGGACCTGGAGGGAACATTTCCCAAAGCCTAGCCGTAGGGCTTCGGTGACATGCTGCTGCATTTGGGATTCGAGGATCACATCGTGGCCTGTTATTCCTAGATCGACGCTGCCTTTGCCGACGAAAGATGGTATGTCAGATGCAGGGAGGAATACACTGATCAATTGGTTTCAGTTAAGATAGTTAGTATGTGACAAGCAAGGTTCTCACAGGGCAATGGGATGGTTCTGCACGAGGCATACATCTAGTCTATTGTGCCTCCGGAATTGTATGTCGGCACCTAGAGGAGATACGGGTAGTAGATGAACCGGTTCGTCAGAGGAATGTGACTAACCTGCTAGTATTGATAGGCACTTTTCGTACAGCCTACCTATACATAAAATGCAGGTTCAGTTATGTATTCTTTGTGATATTCCCTGTACGCACTGACCCTTCTTCGGGATGGCGAATAACAAGCGTCCATCAAGGTCTATATGAGTCATCAATGAGCATTCTTTCCCAGCGCCAAAGAGACGGACGACAGACTCATATCCCGTTAGTAGGAGTTCGGAAACTTGGAATACAGGGTATTAGGTGAGTGAATATGAAACAAAATTGGGGTCCAGAAATTTTAAGATCGTGGATTTGAAGAAAAAGAACGTGGCTGTGTTGATGATCGGCAGTTTCTCTCAGGCAGTTCCTTGTCGTCTACCACCACAGTTAGTTTCTCCATAATCACTTCAATTAGGCTTTCAAATCCACATGCGTAGACGTTTCCAAGAGTCTTTTCTTACGTCTCATCTTCATTCTGGCTGTTATTAATATCTATCTCACTCGACTGGAACGCTCAGATCCCTCTACTGTAGTTTCTCGATAACGGACCCAGTAACGATTGTATCCATTTGGCGGGCCGAGCTTGTATACCGTTCATCGGACGAGGGTCCACCAGTTGTTTGTTGCAATGAATTGGCCCGAAACCATCGTGCGACAGTGATCTGTCAGGTAAAAGGAGGAGTCGTTCTCCCGTGGAGGCGTCTTCCGAGTCCTTGAACCTAGTACACGTGATGTAAAGCCTCTAAATTCTTCCAGAATAGTAGTATTGATAATTAACATTCGGTATACATTCACGGATGTCGGTACGGTTTCAAGACGGAAATTACCGACTTGCTCGTTCACATCTACCTGGAACTCAGGAACAACGGAGTTCGGAACGACTTTAACGATGCATTCAAAAGCCTTCGACTTCAGGACGTTGCACTTGTTCGATGCAACACTCGAACGGCAGAAATTTTTGCCAAGTACTTCTGTGTTCGTTGTGAGCAGCTACGCACAGCGCCACAATAGTTGGGTATATCAGACCCCGCTAGGCAAGAAGGATTTATGAGCCGAGCGATTTCTACTATTACTATTCCAGCATCTTCGTGTCGTGTTCCCACCTGCGGTGACGTTTCTTAGCTGTTCGGCATAATCCTGCGTAAGCCTCGGTACCCTCCCCTACCCACCTTTCAATTATGCACAATACTATCTAAATCCCTGAATCCCATTAAGACATGCCGGAACTGTCGCGTCAGATGTGGGCACTTCTCTGCTAGGAGAAGGATTTGCAAGGGCTTGACGCAGTGACGACACGGCATATGGAAATAGGGGCTATCGGCAACTGCCGATTTCCAGCGAGACATTCTTCTCCAAGGTCGCCGCAAACGTCCAGGACTGCCGTCGTTATGGATCCTTTGCTGGCATCGTCGCTCAAGGTAAAACTTTCCGGATTCGCCGTGACCCCGCTGGAACCCATCAAACAGTCCCTTCAAGACCATGTCGAGTCTGCCGTTTTTCTGCCTGTCACCCTTCTTGCAATTCAATGGTATATATGCACAGTTTCGTACCATCACGGGTTCCACTGCAACGGAGACTTCAAATGATGGCGGTGGCGTCGTGGTCAGTCCTGTTCGTCTTGATGACCTGCCTGTTTCTCTACCTTTGGTGCGCCACTTGCCTGCAGAGAAGTGTTCGATGTACTAACTTTATCTGTCTGATCTCAGTTCTTTCCCCCCTTTATGGCCTTTACTCGCTTTCTATCACATCTGGGTTCACTACATTGACAAAGCATCTATTCACGGAGGAAGGCCGAGGAAATGGTTTCGTCACTTGGTCTGCTGGAGATATTTTGCCGACTATTACCCTATATCGTGCGCGGTGTTGTTTCATTCTCAACGCGTCAATTTCACTTACGTGGATGTGTAAAAGGCTGATGAAGGTGACTGGATTCCAGTGTGAAAGGGCGATGTACTCACTCCGTCGTAGGAGGCCGATCTTCCTGCCGACCGAACCTATATCTTCGGATACCATCCTCATGGTAAGTTCGCACGTTATACTATGTTCTTCATCTCAATTCTCCGGAATTACATAGGAATCATTGGAATGTATGTCTTCATTCGGGCCCGGTTATGGCATAACATAATGCATTTTCATTCAGGGGCGCAATGGCGACCTTTGCAACGGAAGGTGTGTTTTCCGTATGCTGCTATTGAAGCAGCATTAACGCTTCCTTGTAGCAACCGGCTTTTCGAAAGCTTTTCCGGGAATAACTCCCCACCTACTGACGCTTTCCAGCAATTTCAAGTTGCCGTTTTATCGGGACCTGATAATGTGGTTGGGTATAGCCAGCGTGAGCAAGAGATCATGTAGTAACATTCTTGAAGGCGGTCCCGGACAGTCTATAGCCATCGTCGTTGGAGGTGCCGCTGAAAGCCTGAGTGCACGTCCAGGCACCGTTGATCTCACCCTTAGGAAACGGTATGCATGGATGTCCTCATCTGTGTGCATTGTTATCTCATTGCATCCTCTAGGCTTGGTTTCATCAAGATTGCTATCCAGCATGGGTAAGTGTCTCTTATGTATTTGGGTCAGACTAAACAGTCATCCGACAACAGGGCGAATCTCGTGCCGGTCTTCTCCTTCGGTGAAAACGACGTAGGGATTCTTCAAATTCACACTCTCAGAACATGATAGTCATCACAACTGTGTATTAGATCTTTCAACAAATGCCGAACGAAAAGGGGACGACGATATACATCCTTCAGAAGAAGTTCCAGTCGATCTTTGGATTCACTTTCCCACTCTTCCATGGACGTGGACTGTTAAATTGTAAGGGTTGCACCATCTTGATCTCATACCGGCCCTGACACGCCACATAGATAATCTGGGTCTGATGCCTTACAGACGGCGAATCGTCGTCGTTAGTGAGTACGATATCTCACCACTGTGGCCATCGCCTGAGCGCTTCCCATTTTCTAGTCGGTCGACCCATTCACGTCAAGCAGATTGATAAACCCGATATAGACGAGATTAGGCGCATTCAGACCTTGTACATCGATGAACTGACACGGTATGACTTCTCTGGAATCGTTATGAGAAGCCTTCCTGAATATATTTCATCTTCAGACTCTGGGATACGTACAAGAACGACTTCGCCAAAGCACGAAAAAGAGAACTCAACATCATCGAGTGAAACTCCGCGCCGGTCAATCCTCAAATTTCGCGAATGTACATTTATAGAATTCCTAACGCTTACCGCGGAACTGTATCGTCATGACATGTGTAACTTCTATAGATTCGACTCCTAGTCTGAGTGATGCCACCGGGAACGTGTAATGTGCGTGCTTTGTATTGCCCCTTCCGTTTGTATACTGACCAGGTCGTCGCATAGTCTAAAGTACTCTTACCTTAGACTGCTTTATCGTCCTAGAATAAACGACAGCATCTTTCTCGAAAGCTACCATCGATGCTGCTTTTTTTGATCTTCTCATTGAGGCCTTGCCCCACGAACGTGCTTATTCTGATGGATATCCTAATGGTACGGACATCGCATCTGCTCAGCGGTTGTACAAGCCTCGTCATTCTTCAATATATGGTGGATTTGGATCCAACAGCGCACCATCAAGCCATATACAGACGTCCGGGGTCGGGATGGCGATAAGGGTCGCTGATGTTCGGGCAAGGCGAGAGCCAAAATATTGTTGACTAGCGGTACAGCGGTTGTTCCGTATTTTTCCGTCAGACCCATCCGATTCATGCCAAGACTGTACTAAGAAATGCTCAACGACATACCAGGCGCTCGCTTGTGAACCGATAGACCGGTTGTATGGCTTCGCATTTTCTGCGCCTTTTTTACGTATCACTTATTGATTATGCTCCCTCGTCGTTTAGGACCAGAATGCCGGGAATATCCGCCTCGTGAATCTCCGAGTGGAGATCTTTACCACGGAGGTCATCTTCTATGCAAGCATGCGCGTACCTGCATACTTTAATGCTAATTGTTGACGCTTTTCGGAGGCCGCCAACCGAGCTGACCCTGTCCTATGACGAGACGTATAAATCTGCCAAGAGTACCCCGGGAATGCGGCATGGAATTCCGACGTCTAGGACCGGAGTGGGAAAAACGCTTCACGATCGAATTCAATACGCCCTATTCTAATTCACACCTGCTCAGAATCGGGAGATAAGGAGAATGCCGAGCGAAGGGACGAGAGCGGAACCTCGCTGTAATATGAAGCCGCCAAATTTCCGACGTAAAAAATGAATCCATTCTCTTTGTGTGACAGATTTGGTGTCTTTCTATTGGTGTGATTCCTTGACATTCATTTCTTGGGGCTGACGTCTGGTTTGCAGGTCGGATGGAACGCAGTCAAGTGATGTTCTTACGGAGTATTAGGGAAGCGCCTTCCGGCATGGTATACCGAAGGGCTCGCTGAGCCAGACATTAGGTCCTGCTGACCCTTATTGGCTAATGATTGTATGCTCATTGATTGTTCGAAGTAAACACCTCAGGTGGGTGAAAAGATTGGCCGAAGATCGTAGACAGTGTGGAGGGTGACCCAATTGCCATACAAGACAGTCCACCTGCCTGTTGAAATCGAATTGCGAGTTGAAAAGATCAGTTCGAAGGTTTGATGCCCATATTGGGATCAGCGCGGCGATTGCCGGAACACCACTATCTCGATTTCGGCTGGACACTTTAGGCAGTCGGTATCTTGCTTCTGTGCTCACAAGTACGAACTAGCTTGTCCGGATCGCTCCTGGGTAACAGCGCGCTGGGATCTGTCAGAATCCCAGGCGGCCCGAATATAGTTCTTTTTGGGCTGTGTCCACCTTTTTTACTATCATATTGTCCCCGAATATGAGCTTGTTTCCACGTTTGCTGCTATCCATGTACCAGTAGCATTGCTACAGAAAGGCCTTTCAGATCGTCACTTCTGAACATTCACGTCCTTGTGGTCAGCCTA
Organism: Desarmillaria ectypa; assembly: GCA_030407005.1. Classification (NCBI taxonomy): domain Eukaryota; kingdom Fungi; phylum Basidiomycota; class Agaricomycetes; order Agaricales; family Physalacriaceae; genus Desarmillaria; species Desarmillaria ectypa. The sequence goes on from JAUDYN010000008.1 coordinate 565,355, forward strand.
TTCTAGTTGGTGGCAGTGGTTAAGAACGCGTCTAAAGGTGCGGTTTTCTGATTGCTCCTCGTCTCTCGAGATGCTTAGGCTGAAATAATATTGTCCAAGGGTTTGCAATGGCAGCCACGGATTGGGAATTCCCCTTCGTCCTCGAGTGCCCCGTTCCAAAAGGAAGGAAACCGACGTCTATTCCAGATACGACACAGTTTTCTCGAATCACTGAATGTCTTTTCGGAGTCACCTGTGCAACGCCTGAAGAACCTTATCGGTGGGGATTCTACAATGAGGTCTCAACTATTCATGAGCCTCTTTATATCAACATGTTGACGTCGTTGGCTTTAGCTCTACCTCTTGGATCTCAATGTCCCCCTCGACCGCCAAGGTCAAGTGCCAGACAAAGTGCTAGCCCGGGTTGCTCGTGATGTCAAGTCGAGGTCGGATATCAGCATGGAATCTGAGGTATGTGTCCGTTTCTCACAGCTGCTGGCATGGTGCGCATTGGAGACAATTTCAAAATTATTTTTAGATTGCAACGATGGTCTTTGTGAGGCTGAAGACAACCATTCCTGTTCCAGTTGTTTACGGATACTGCCCGACCCGCCATAACGCCATCGGGCAAGCGTTTTCTATCATATCTTTCGTAAGTTCGTGATTGGTCCTTGAGCCTCGTTGTGGTCCTTATACTTGATCCATCAGACAGAAGGATCGGATATGAACGGCTCGCCTTGGGAGGACTTGGCTTTCGAACTTAAACTCAACGCCATTCGTGATTATGCCCGGATAGTGCTTCAACTCTCCCAACTAAAATTCGACCGCATCGGTTCAATCTACTTCAAGCATGATGTTGCCCCACCCAACTGTTTCAGGCTCGGACCCGTGGCGTGGTGCAAACACGAGTCCGCAGCTCGCAAAAGAAATTGTTCATATGATCGTGGTCCGTGGAAGGTTTCTGGGCCGTGGCTCAGGGCAGGCCTCACGGAGGAGATTGAATTCATGGAGCGCCTGCCAGAGCTGGCCAAAACGTCATACGGGTATCGGAATGATATCAATATGAAGTGGCGGTTGGCGCAGGATGTGCTCCCCCGATTTCGGGACCGTATACGTGATGTGATCGAGGACGAACTGGATGGCTGTGCAGCGGGACCATTCGTTCTGGCCCACATGGACTTCAATCCATGGTATGGGATTCAATCAAACTATTTTGAGTCTAACAGCGACCCTTCGTATAACAGGAACATAATCATTGCGCCCGACGGTCCCAACGCAGGGCATATCCTTGCTATCATTGATTGGGAGATGGCCATGACTGTACCACTTTGGACGCTTGTTTGCCATCCTTTGTGGTTTGAGAGCAGGGGCTGTCAGCAAAATCGTGACCCACTGGAAACGCGGTTGTTCAAGGACACGTACGTCCGGGAGCTGCAGAGATACACAACAGAGCCTTTGGTGCTTCGAGTCGTTCAAAATTCGAGATTAGAGTTAAAGAAGCGGTTCGCTGAGATCGCCGTCGCGTCCTGGGACAAGGCGGAATGTATGAAGGCATGGATGGATAAGCATCCGAAGCAGGAGCGATAGCTGGATGGGGAGTTCATACCCTTCTGATCCCGCTAACGCTTTTGGTATTTAGTTCATGTTATCGTTCTGTATTTAGTCATACCCTGCTTTGGAAGAGAGATACTCTCGACATATTACCGTATCCACGTTTATCGAGACCCATGGATTCATAATTGGACAAGTATCGTATGCTTTACTAATCATAGATTAAGAAATTCTAACTGTCTAAATGATACCCCCAAAGTTTCCATAGCCTAGAACCCAAGGTCGGTGGTGTATCATGTTCGCACCATTTGTTCAACTTCGTTTATCCACCTCTTGCCCACGTACTCAGGATACTGTTGTCCTGTACTGCTGGTTTCAAGTGGAATAGATCGTGCACCTCTCAAAAACCTAAACAGGAACTCCTCGACACATTGCAAAGGCATTAGCTGCCCAGACTCATCTCGCCAATACCCGCCCCCAGTACGATCGAGGATCCTATGAATGGCTTGTAGATGCTCGATATCTTTCATGGAGCCTAGTAGGATCCCCAGACATCTTATCACATTCGACCCATTGAGAAAACCCAAAGCTAGAAGATCACCGACGAAAGCAGCCAAGGAAATGCCAGCTATCGTGAACAGCAACGGTTCAGGATTGCGCGTTATTAATGTTTTGGGAAGCTCCTAGACAGCAGTTAATAATCAAGAACCTGAACCCTGGATGGGAACACACACCTTTAACCAGCAACTCTCGAATGAGGTCATAGTTTGCTCTATTACCTCAATACGAAATGCCTCTGCAACTACAGGACCAAAAATGGTCCTCATACTCCGACGTATCTCAACAGTGAACGGTGCGATAGATCCAGGCGTCTCCCCCCCCCCTTCGAGTCGTCGAATTTCCCAAATGCCACACGGTGGACGCACTTCTCTGCTAGCCGGGGGATATCTTGTTCGATCATGAAATCCGGGGAGACCAATATTGCCGCGGCATGGGTATGCAAGAGTCGTGGGTTAGATGATGATGCGAGGGTAGTGCCTTCAAAGAAGTGTCCCTCCCATCGAGTATTGAGCGTTGGGGAGTTGGCGCTACGGATCCTATTCTCGATCTCTCTGAAGGGGAGAAAGACAGGCCCGTTTGTGTAGAGTCGATGGTGATCTTCGTCTAGGATGTCTTTGATATCAATGAGAACAGAGCGAGGTATAACACTGCCAGTGAGGGAGGATCGACGCGAGCAACTGGTGGTCTCATATACTATTGGGCCCTCACACTCGGCAGGAGCAGAGGTCGGAGGGCGTGAGGGGGGAACAGCTACACCAGAATTGTTGACCCCATGCTGCCAGTCATGAATAGAACGTTGCCGTTCTTTAGTGTAGGCATTTGTCACGGATCGACCGGCTTCTTCTGGTGGGAGGTATACATCGATGGGCATGTGTATACTTGTTGCAGCCGATGTGAAAGACGCGGACATGATGGGAGGGCTGAACCTCGAGGCACGACGCGTCTCCTTTAAAGGTTTGCAAGCACTTGGTGGCATTAATACATTATTGTCCTACTGCTTGTACAAAGCATCCTCACATTGGCACTTGGTAACAATAGCACGACAGTTGTTAGAGGACTTTGCGACGCGACGTCAATTCCAAGTCAAGTCCGGGCTGTGGTGACACGACCTTAAGTAGGGAGGACACCAAGGAACCAGTGCAGATGGGTCATTGGCTGCGCTCAGCCCAAAGAACTGGTCTAAGTATGTATGATGATTGGTTCCGTAAACAAAGGCGATTTTGATGAGATCTTCATCGGCAATCAGCGACCAGTGGATCTGAGGAAATAGACTTCAATATGGTTTGTTTTCTCGGACTGACGGCGGCCTTCTCTTGTGTTACCTTTTTGGAGATATTTGCAAGTTTGCTTGGAATGCTGGAGACATCCCTGCGCATTAAATGATATTATGCGATATACATCACTTAGCTTGTTCACTTCATTTCACAGTCCTTCATCATACATCTTCCTCGATAACGCCACGTAGAATCTCTCTAGATCCTTCTTCGTCGCCAAATCGTTCCGCACTTTGACTTCCTTCTTCTCCAAGCCCTCATTTCTCGAGTCCTTCTTCAGCAACGGCGAAGGTGTTGGTACCTGTTCGACTATCCAATCAAACACCGCCGAAAGCTTGTCTGTGGATGCTTTGATGACATCATCATCCCTCTGCCGCTCCAAATCTTTCGCCTGCTGTCGTTCGATCTTAGTCTGGGGGACTTTCTCTGATTCCTCTCGCAAATCTGCCTTTTCTTTCCTCGATGCCTTTGCTAGCCATGCCCAATCCCTGTTTTGTCCCTCTTCCCCTTCACCAGAACTGAAAAGGTCGCCGCCGATATCTAATCCTCTGGCCCCTCGGATTTCCCAGTCTGTAAACAGTCGTGTCAGTAAATGGAGGGGGAAAAGAGACAGAGAAGTCACTCACGATCTACACCCTCCATGACCCCGAGGAATTCCCCCCACTTTGCACTTTGCACCGTGACCAAGCCGTCATGACCCCATTCTTCGGGTTGCGACCGTATGTTCTCTCCGACGTCTCGCAATCGTTCTCTCTCTTTCTTTTCTACGCCATCTAGAACCATCTTGGGTAACCAAAATGGATGCCATAGGTTCACGTTCGGCATCCGTCCAGCGACACTGAAGTACTTCACTGAAGGACTGTTAGGTGTATTCGGATTGAACACAGTATTGAGGTACGTAGACGTAAGGTTCGAGTACGCAGGAGAGTCCAAAATAGATATAAGGAGCGTGGTGAAGGATGATGGGAGAGAAGAGAAGGAAAGCGAATAAAATGGGTTCGAGTTCATTTTTTCGCCCGCGGGTTCTGGCGTGGGTACTTCGTCGGGCTCGTTGGGCGACTCCATGGTCTTTGCAAGGCGTTCCCCCTCGCGCTGAATCAATCTTCCAATGCCAATATTCTCTGCGCACCAATCCATGAAGGGACTACCGCGATGTGGAGTGCTCACTGTAGTCAACGATAGTGGCGTGTATTCTGACGGCTTGACGTGTGTAATAAGATGTCTGCAGTCTAAACCACCCATCGAATGCGCTAGCAAGTTGATGCCGCGGCCCAGAGCCTTGTCGCGAAGCTGTCGGTCTAGACTTTCTGCGCGAGAAGCTATTGACCCAGTACTCGGTACAGCGGTGACTATGACCTCCGCTCCGACGGTTTCCCGTAGTATTCGAAGAACATTTGACCAATACTGCTTGCGCATACTAGGAAAGGAGGACAGGCCACGTTCGTCGAAGCCGTACAGACCTGAGTAAAGAATGAAATTTCATTGGCGAAAATTTCCGCAAGGACACGTACCATGGCACAAAACGATGGGATAACGAGGAGTTCGGAGGGGATTGTAAAGCGTTGGATTCCGTATCAGTTGATGGATGGTGTCCTGGGAAATCGCGTCTGATTCCGACGGGAGGTTTGAAGGAAATTTTCGCGACGGGGGCATCTGAACTGGTTCATATGATTGATTGGTCCGTAGTTCTATCAGTGAAGCCAAAGTAAAAGAACTCCACGACCACTGAAAAGCCCTAGCTGCACGAAAACCTTAGCAGACAGTAACCGATGCGAGGCTTTTAACGCACCGCGAAGAATACCCAACTCTGGCCTTCCTAAATTCAAGTACCACCGGTCACCACTCTTCCACCATTCCCAATCCAGCGACATCCATGATGCTGGCGGTTCTCGCGGCTCCTGTGGCTCCTGGTCCTCTACTTGAACCCCTGGCTTCAGCAAGTATTGATTCGAGATGGATATAGTGGAAATAACGTTGACAAGACTTCGAAGGAGAGAAATGACGCGAACTGGAACGAAAATACTGCTCATTACCGTGATGGTTGTGGAAAGAGAGTGAAGATCTGGATTGCCACGTCCAGTACTAGCGGCAGTTGCCGGTTCTTTCTGTAAGCCGCCGCCAGCTCGCATTTTGCACAATTTAAATTTTAAAATGATATGTGCTCTTCATTTGAACTGCTTGCCCCTGCAGATACACATTAGGTCTCTAACAAGAAAATACTACCTACTGCATACCATACAGTACACCGACCAATAGGGAGACATCGGGATTGAAGTATGTTGAGCCACAGCGGCATCAATGCTGCCGTAAAGCCGTTACGTGCCGTGTGCTCGCCACCCTAAGCCGACCCAGAGTATAGCCCTGTCCAGATGATTTGGCGCTGCTCAAGACAGTTACGCTTTGCGTCGGTTTCCTCATTCTTCGGAAAGAATTGGGGACATACTTATCGGAAAATCGGATCACTGGCCAGCCGCTAGCAGTGACATTGCCTACCATGCTGCCACTGCTGGCGGTTGAGAAGCATATTTTTCACTCAGCTGAACCAGCTGCAAAGAAAACAACAAGGAGGACTCAGGAAATTTATTTATATTATTCCTGAATCGCATGTGTATTTTTTTCATCCCTATCTACTGCTCGGTCCGAGTGATCCGCGACTATTTTTTCAGCTTTTCCCCAACCTTTTTTCATGGTCGAAAAATGTTGCATTGTATGTTCCCTAACAGGGTGCGGCTGGTACTAGTTGATATTTGAATATATTCTAGCCCTGTCGAATCCTAGTCTCGTCCGTCAACACTTACTAGTAGCCCTGCTCCCTCCAAGAGCCTACTTGCTCCGCGATTTCAAGTATTACCACTGGGTTGGTGACTGATTATGATAGCCTATTGGTTCTGTGAGCACGTCTTAGTGGAGTCGTATGCGATGAACGCTTCCGTGCACTACCGGTGCTGATAGCCTGCTATTACTATCCGTCCTCCAAATGTTCACCCTTCTGGAAAAAAAAACTGGTCCTTGGGCTTTCTCCTCAAGATGCTCTGAACTCGAAGCCATGAACCTCCGTAAATGCTTCTTAAAGTTCCTGTTGAGGCCAGTCCAATCTAGTGGAGATAGGCGTCCAGGAACGAGTTCAAGGAAGAGTTTTTGTAGATAGAGCTCAGTCTTTCTGTGTCCTTTCCCCCCTCCCTTCCAGGCACCGCAAACAGCTGTAGTCATCTGAGAGCGTATTCTGTTTCATACGATATCTACCTTGCAATGGTAAGCACATGTGTAACGAGCAACAGTAAGATGCCCACAAACACCACTCCACCGTCCACATATAGACGTGCCTTTCGATAGGACATCCACTTCCGAAATACTTCTTCCCCTTGTTTTGGCAGCTACATTTAGGTTGTCTGACCGAGACCCACTTGACACAGACTCGGCAGCAATAATCTCAGGTCAGGATTCGTGCACAGCCGGGACGAATCAAAATTCAAAGTCCCTATCGGCGGATCCAGAGCTAGGAAGAAATGGCCAGACGACCTTAATTTGCTCTAGCTCCAGACAAAAAGTCACTGTTCTCTTGATACGGTATCACTAACAGAGTGTGAGTTCCAAACGTCCAAACCAAAAATCAGAAACCCAACACCACAGGAACTCAGTGTCAGCATTATCGTGAAGCATATAGGGCATATTCAAAGGTCGAGGGAACGCTGATAATTGTGGCGCGTCTAGGGTTATCAATACTAGGCTGAAAGTGTTTCCGCGGAAAACAGCCGGTGTATGAACCACCAGGCGAGGCTCTGAAATACAGTTCAGACTCCTCGCCGATGTCGCGCACATAGTACTTATCCACTTCTGCTGCATCCAAAGACATATTACCTGAAGCCCCCGGCACTCCAATATGTGGTTACTCCGAGTCCGTGTTCTGGAAAGCACCGGAGCGACAGTCACCATCAGAAAGTCTCTGTTGCTGAGTTACAGTCCCTAAATGAAGGCATAGTTTAGTTAAAAAATACTGTAAAGTGCATGGACATTGCAAGCGTACTGACATCGGTGGCTCCGATGCGGACATCAGATACTCCCAGTGCTGGTGATTTATTCAGGAACAGAGATGGGTGTTCGAAGGTTTCCATTATGTAGGCTTTGAGACCGCTCGACAGCGTCGGAGTATAGTACGAGGTGAACCAGTGGTTCGCCCAGGACTCTGGTTCGTCGCAATAAAGCGGTGATGCTTCTTGTCGATAATTTGAATGAGGATGCAGGGTTATAAAGAGACATCTGGAAAGAGAAGGCCAAGATAGTGGGGAGGGGATTAGAACTCTGTATCAAATTCAAAGCTCCGCTATCAGTGATGTTGGTCCACAGCGAGGATCCACAAACAAAAATGTGTTGAACCCTACACACACTATAAAGTAGAGGCAACCAGTTTTGGTATAGCAGTAGCTTGAAGGACGACAAACGACAAACATTACTCTGGGCTTGAAACATTAACAGCGGCTGAAGGCGTATAGCACCCGCAATATCAGCCCACCATCGACTGTCCTTGCATCAATTGAATCAGATCATTGGACATTGGGCCATTTCCTTCATACTAAATTTGAATACAGATATCATCGAACAATATACATGCCAGAACATCGTTCGTGGTCGTAACAGAATGGACAATCATACAACACTACGCTTCCTCATGAGCCTGCTTTCACCAAACCATCATCGTCGAGTTCAAGACGGCCTGCACCTACAGGAGACCATCATTAAGTACGAGATACGAGAGACTTAAAATAAGGAGAGACTTACCCCGGACAAAACCTTCCTGCTCTTCATTCGATAGCTCTTCAAGAGTCTTATTCTTTGTCTCAGGGATGAGCAGGGTCGAGAAGATCCCCGTCAGCATAAACAGCGCGAATATTTCTAGGCTAAAGGATTGCCCGTACACGTCAGATATGACCCTGGGCGTTAAGCAAAGACAACCTACATGTGCTTCACAAACTTGTTAGGCCCACCGATATCTTTCAGCCGAGCGAACCCTACTTGGGCGATAATAGCACCGAGTTTCCCGCTCGCAGCGGATATCCCATGCGCAGTCGATCGATACCGTGTCGGGAACGCTTCACCAGGCACGATGAACGTAGTCGTGTTCGGCCCAAAGTTCTGGAAGAAGTTGGTGAGGCAGTAGAGGAAGACGAAGGCGCCTTTCGCAGACTTGGACTTGTTGAGGGCGTCAAAAGCGAAGCCTAAATCACTTGTAAATAGCATGCAGGTAGAAGGAGAAGGTTGAGCTACCCATGATGATGAAGAGGATTGTAAGTACGGTGAAGCCCATCAGCTGGATAGGCTTGCGGCCCCATGAATCAATGAAGAGGAAACAGACCCAGTACCCTGGGATGAGGCCCGCCGCCGATAGGATCAGATTACCAACTGAGATGTTGTTCAGGTTATCGTAGACCTTTTGAGAACCACTTGTTAGAGGCGTCCCGAAACCTATAGCCTCAAGGATGATACTAGAATTGAGACCAAGGCCGTAGAAAGCAATCTACAAGTATAATTAAAATTTTCTGTTCAGATTGTCATCGGGTGTACTCACATCAAGAGCAAACCAGGAATAAGCAGTACCGATGAGGATTTTGGCATTTTTCCATCGGCTAAAGTATGCGATGAAGTCTGACCAGGAGGCCTTGGGCGCGTCGGCGCGCTGAATGATGGCATCCATGTTTCTAATAGGCTTTCCGGTGAGGGCGTTGGTGATATCGGCGGAGGCTTGCTGGATGTTGCGTTCTATGTCCATGGTGAAACGAGGTGTCTCAGGGATGGTTAGACGGAAGTATAGGGCAATGACGCCAGGAACACAGCCAATTCCGATAAGGAGACGCCACATATAGTCGACGTGGTTGTAGTTTGGAGGCGTGTCGTGAAGGATGGAGTTTTTATAGGCGGACGTGACAATCAAAGACACCAAAGCCGCACCTGGAAAGAATGCATTAGTATTTTGAGGAACTGAACAACTGTTAAGTACATACTAAAGTTACCCCAGCCTTGAAAGGCGAAAACTGCGTTCATCATACGACCCCGAATTCTGGTAGAGGCGAACTCTGAGGAAATTATCGCGCTCAGAGGGTAATCACCTCCAACCCCAATGCCCATCTGAATGTTGATGCTGTTAAATTAATTCTGGTGAAATTAAGGATTGACATACCAAAAAACGCCAGACAACAAGAACGCCAATGATATTCACTGCATGACCACTTCCTGAGACCGTCTGGCCGAACGTAGCAATTATCATGAGGATCAACTCGATACCATCTACGACAGTAAGTGACTGATGCCAGTAAAATGTACAGGAGACATGTACGTACACATGCGCTTGCGCCCGACTACATCTGCGAGCCAACCGAAGAGGAGCTGACCAACGAGAGTACCAACCGGAGTGGCGACTTTGAGGCCAAGGTCTTGATTAGCACTGAGCGCCTGGTCTGGAACGAGGGCGAACAATAAAGAAAAGAAAAGGTCGAGTTCATGACCAACTTACTGTGACCGTAGACGTATCCAATCATGGTGGCACCGATATTTATAGCAAATATATCATACCTGATGCAGGAGGCAGATAAATTGTAGAGTTTAAAACTCGCTGATTTAGACGTACGCATCGGCGAAAAAACCAGCCCCAGCAACAAGGCAGATCTTCACATGAAACCATCTGTGAACTTTTGAGCTTCGAAAATAAGTGTATAATATGACCGACACACTTACGAGAACTTGGCAGTATCGACCTCTGCTAGAGCAGCGCGTCGACGTTCATCGAGGATATATGCAGGCCGGGCAATGGCAGGAGCATGACCTGCATCGCTGGAAGCCTTCTCTGAAGCCATGAGACGATGGGAAAAGGAATTTTGAGTCAACCACCTTATACTCTTGGCCAATCTGGCTACTACCGAGTATACATTGATCCTAGCGCGGCAGGGTGTGCACGTTCGCAGGCCTCGACCAATCAGCTGTTATGGGACGCAATCATGTTGATCAGATCACCTGCAGTCTTCTATGGCGCATTACTAGTTGGATCGCTATCCACCCTTCTAACTTTATAGACGGCAGTTAGGCGGATCTGTATGTATGGCAAAGCAAGTCATCCGTAGGACAGGCCCATAGGTTTCTAATTTCAGTATTGCTTTGAATGAGCACAAGAACAGGATAACATGCCAGAAAGACACGTTAGTACCGGAAGGTTAAGTGGATCAATCATGTCACCTACTTGTCTGCCAAGTTCAAAGGAAGGGGTTAATTGCGTCAAGGTCCTCCCGCAGCTTCTTCCTCTCTTTAACGCCGCATAACAATAAAGACGAAGCATCGCACGATGTGGATAGCTTTAGCACCCCCTACAAGACAAGTTGATGCCTAGGCACTAGTGCTGTTGATGAACATTTGAATGCCGGTATTCATTATAGCAAGTACGTGAGAGAACATTCAAGTATCCAGTACCTGTTCGCTGAACTGAGATAGCACCGTGTGAGTAAACCCCAGATAGGACTGCCGTCAACCCCGAACCCGAAAGTCTGAGAGCCATTGCCTAACCTCCATATGGTCGCCTTGGTTGAAACGGAAATCATACTTTATGACCGAATGAGAGATGCTTAACCGTACAACAGTCGTACATGGACAGCCCAAGAGACATCGTGGTAATAAGTAGGATTCCAGTCATTATTGATGAAAGAAAAGACGACTTCAGATCCTTTGGAACAGGGCTAGAACCAGATATGCAGACGTGGCACATTAGATTTACAAAGGAACAGAATGATGCGAATTAGAGGATGGCAAATATTCGTATTCACGGCAGATGATGGCGTGAAGGAAAATCAAAGCGTGGGAAAATACCACGGAATCCTGCTCACCACTACCGCACCATCTATGTCTTGTACTTGTCTTGTACACAGTATTGACACCTGAAGCTGAAGCTGAAGACAAGGCGGTTGGATGAATATATGCAGTCGACTAAGTATTATGATTTGGCAAAAGCGAACTTGAAAGTGGGTATAGTAACAACTACATTTGTTATACGGAATGACTGGGCGTTTCGTATAAATACACGCCCAACATCACTAATAACATTGGCTGGTCTAGATCCGTTATCTCTGGTGTGTTCATTCAGCTCGATTTATGTAAGTGCACCGTGGGTGTTATTAGATGTTCCAGGTCACATAATTGATTAGCTATCCTCAATTACAACAGGTTAAGCTGCTTTATTCCATGACTCGTTCCTTTCACTTCAATTGCTCCCAACATATCCGTGCCTCGCTGCCTCGAACGGATGACTCGAACGCAGGCAGATGCCTCAGAATATCTAGAGAAGTATATATGTCCGCAGAAATCATTGTTCCAGTAAACAGATACATAGTCAATGACGCTAACAGCAGGCGGATCCTATCAAGGCGTGTTTTGTCCTAGTTCCTATGCAATCAATAATTGAGTAGCATTACAAGGCCGAAGTGTCCCAAGCGAACTGCTGTTTCAATCTGACTGTAATGTCTTAGTAGGTGACAAATTCTGGGTTAACAAGCAGTGTTCGAAGTGAGCACCGTGATTTCAAAACAGAGCCATCAGAACTAGAAGTCTGGGCGTATCAGAAAAATTGTCTGTAGGTAGGTAGATGTCCAAAGTAGATGCATTCGAATGGTCCAGATCTCATCATCAAGTTCATGACACCGCGCCCGGTGTTTCGTTTCTCATACCTCTGGTGAGCATCAGTAGTAAGCTCTCGATCCTTGCTTGGCGTTCCTACATAAAGTTCAGCAGAATTCAGTTCCTAGAGATGCGGACGTACCTGTAGTTCCTTCATCTCATCTTTCAATTTATGAACAGACAGGTCACGCAGGTCATCCACTAAAGCCTCCACCTTCTTTACTGTTGCTTCCACTTGAGGACTATCAGATGGTCGACCAAACAGTCGTTGTAACGGATTCAACGAGCCCAGAGGGGGCTGCACTTCAGCTGAGAGGAGGTCGAGATTCCTTGCTCTGTGCGTCCTGGGCGAACTATGAGGCGAAAGTCCCTTCGGACCTGATGCCATGCTTGGTGGGCGTCTGATACTCGACGCCCGCCTCTTCCTACTTTCAGCATCCGAAGGTAAATTCTCTTGGGAGTGCATCGATCGCAGACGAGGGAGCTCTTCCTCCTCCTCATCGAACAAATGCAAGTCACGCTCCGCGTCAACCTCGAAGATAGCTTCGTACAGGCCATTAGATGTGGACCCGACGATAGCTTCGACAAGAGGCATGCTCTTGATATGGCGGGGAAGACTGTTGAATAGTGTCTGCGCGGCACCTTTGCCCGATTCACGAAAGCGCTGCCCAGAGGCGAAGTAGCGTTCATAGACACCTATGACGATGAGGATGGGAAAGCTGGTGACTCTGGTGAGGAAGACGTTGGTGGTGTGAAGAGCGCGGGGAGTGAGGATCCAGCTGGCCGGTTTGAGGATGACGAAGGCGAGGATGTTGAAAGGAGGCTGATAAGAGAAGAGCGCGTCGGATTGGACGCTATTGCGACACTGTATCAGTGTGTATCATGATGCGAAAGTCAGACGTCTGCATACCCTTCGATAGTAGATATCGCGTATTGAAACAGGTACTAGACATTCAGTCGTTAAAGCTTGGACATGTACACTGATAAGAGATGAACCTCTTGTGTAGCATTCTGTAAAAGACGTCCATCAGTAATTCGTGGCGAAGCGATCAGTGAAACCCACTTACTGCATCAATTCTTGCCACGGTATTGGACAAGATCGAGATGAGAACTGGCTAATGTCAGTCTAGGTATTGCTAAGATAACAACAAGGCTTACTTGTCAGCAGGAGAGTGTTCGACAGTGCCGCGAAGCTTGTCATAAGAATGGGTCCGAACAATGGGTGGAAGCTCTCAGCCTGTCCAAAGCTCAAGTACGTGTTGCCAAACCATATCTGTACCATGAGCCAAGCAATTCTTTTCACCGACCAAGTTCCGTTTCCTGCGAAACCTTTATGAAGAGAACAACCTTTTTCCAAGAGGGGAGAACACACCAAGTCTCCAAAGTGTAAATAACAGGCCCGAGAAACAGATCGCGGCAATGCCGATGAAGAACACGAACTGCGATATCATTTCTCGCAGAGATCTGTGGAGTTTGGATGGAAACTTTCGTGGGGCTGTGCAGGAGACACTTACAGGACAACGACATTGTTGGAGACTGCAAAGAATGCTAGCCGGGGAATCAGTATACATGCTCCACATGCAAGCACGTCGAATGCCGTATCGGAGAAGTCAGGGTTGCCCTGAACAATGCCCCGAATCCTCAAGCCGAGATAGATGAGGAAGATAAGGATGAAAGAAAAATCAAACGCATTCCAGGTCTACAAAAGAAGATAAACGTGAACTTCTGTAGCAGGTCCACTCGACAGAAATACTGACGTTGGCAATGTAGATACCCCATCCATGTTCTGTCGCGGCGGTGTACTCTTCTAAAACAAAGGCAGCGGCACATACACCGAACGCAATCTCCCAGCCAGTGACTGCATTCAAGTCCTGATCTGTGTATCTGTTAGCGCTATGGTGGACGAACGAGGGACATTTCACAAACAAGTGAGACAGAGTATAAAGGTGCACAAGAGAACAGCGAAATTCAGAAACTCTAGTATACTTCCATAGCGCGGGACGCGGAGCCTGCATGCATTGAGACGCGAGCTGCGAACGAAGGACAAACGTCGTACCGATAGTGATCCAAGAATGGCGCCTTGCGGCAATCGTATACCTCTATTGCACGCGGTTTGTAGTTGTCGGCTAAAACGGACCTGTGGGCAGCTGTCGAGAATACGACGCGTCCAGAATAGATGTCATTGACAACCTTCTGCGATACGGGGCAAGAGAGGAAATGCTTGGACTCGGTCGATATCGCCATCTAGAAATTCAAATGAGTGACGAGGTTGGCATGGAAGACGCTGATGGATGGCCGGACCTCGAGAGCACTTTGTGGGGAGTTAAGATCATCATCATCTCCACCTAGGACTTGTCGAACTTCGTTAATGATGTCAGAAGGGGCGCCGGCGAGAGGATTCCAAGTGGTGGTAAGGACAGCAACCAATTGAATGTAGTTGCTTGCAAAGTTATTGAGAAGTTTTATGGCCAAGATTTCGCAGAGCATGGCACGGGATTGCATGAGACCAGAATAAGCCAGGTCTTCTTCGGCTTCGTTTAAGAAGTACGACCGGACAACCAGACACGCGTATACGACGGCCATATTTCGTAGCTAATGCACCGCATGAGACGAGTGGCCAGAGAAACACTAGGAAGGGAACCTTGGCATATTTGAACACGATAGGTCGAACAATAGCAAAGTTGATATCAGACGCCGTTAATTGACTATGCCCTCGTCAGCTTAGAAACGAACGTAGCAACGAAGGGACTCACTCCCAGCTCAGCGCAGCGTCTTGAGAAAAAATCAGCTACCAGGCTAAACCATCTTTTCGACTGAGAACCAACCTAATTGTTTCTGCGAGGCATGAGTATTCAGAGAAACCAAAATAAGGCAACAGGCACACCAAAATATCACTTTTGAGCGAAATTATCAACGGAAAAACTCTCACTGCTGCCAGCTGCTCAGCGGTAGGCGCTAAGAGAGATGAACAGTCCTCCGGATCCATCCTATGCAGGCCCCGGATACGTATGAGGAAGTGGTTGCAGTCAAATCACCCCGCTGTTGGTGGCAGCAACGCGAAGTTTTAGGACGACCGGCGAATAAATACTTGCCGGGAACCCGGCCCTTCGTTCCGAACAGTCAGGGTCACTCAAACATCGATGTTTCTTTTTGTGAGAGAGTGCAGTCCAAGCTCATCATGATCTTTGGTCTATGTATATTATAACGTAATACGACCATTTCCTTTGGCGCTAATTGGCGCCTGTACTGCGGCAATATTTAGTCTTGTGAGAAACTCTGCTACTTGCTTCTAGCGTAGAGCTTTCCCTCGGTACTCCTGCGTACCTCAGTCCCAATAATAGGTGAGTATCATCTTGCTCTAGATTCCCAGTTAGGTGCCGATTTTCAATAGCACAATGTTAGGCGCCTCTGATCACCAACTTACCCCTACGTGGCAGCCAGGATCCTGGCATGTTGCCCACAATTTCCAGCCATTCCTCAGACCGAATAGATATCCTCTTGATTCCGAGCTGACCGCCATAAAGAACGTCATTGCCAGTGCACAAACACAGCTGGAACTTATCCAGAAGTTTTGTAGTGGCGTCACTGACGGAGATGCAAGCTCACAGGGGGGACTGCGCGAAGAAGAGGCGGATATCGAAGCTTTCCTATTCATTCACAGAGGGTTTATCTCCGCCATTCGACGTTTTCCTCGAGAAATCCTCTGTGAAGTCTTCTGTCACATCCTTGATATGTGCACTATGGGGGCAACTCCGAATGACCAGGCTCTCAACATCTTCTCCAACAGGCAGCACCCATGAGTACTCGGTCGCGTCTGCAGCGAATGGAGAATAGTTTCCATTGGACTGCCGCCACTCTGGTGTCGCATCAACCTTCAGAATCATATGATCCTGCTCAGCAAAAATCCGGAAAAAATGCTCACTACATGCCTAGAGCGCTCAGGGAAGCATTCCCTCGAAATAGTGATTGCATTACATGATTACGGGATGTCACTCTCCATGTTGTCTCTGTGCAAGACTCTCCTCCAGCTCCTCTTATCGCAGTCACAGCGCTGGGAGTCCCTTACACTCTCTGACGACCCACGATCCTGCGTATGGTCCTTTATGGATCGTTTAAAAAATGACCACTTGCCACTACTACGCGAGCTTCATATATTTGTCACCCCTAAGATGTCCACGATGGACGTTCAATTTCCTACCACTTTTCGAAATTGTCCTCGGCTCAAGACTGTTATGTTGAGCGGTAGAACTGATTTCGAGCAGGACATATCATACATACTAAACGGCTTGCCATGTGCACAAATGACATGTCTCAATTGGAATGTCATGACTGCCTGCAATATATCAATGCGACTCCTTGGTGCGCTTCGTCGCATGCCCAACTTGGTAGATTTTCGTTGCAGCAACGGCGAATTGCATTATTCTTTTGAAACCAACATCCCTATTTCACTTCGGCACCTGAGCAAGGTCTCTCTTGCGAACCTTTCTATTCTAAGACATATTGACGCTCCAGCACTTCGCTATATCGAAGTCCTATACCCATCGCCCCAGCGGCCAGGAAGAGCCTTTTTCGAGCTATCTGGGAACTCATCCTGCCGCATAGAATATGCCAATCTGCCATCATTTTCCATTTGCATACCCATTCTGTCCCTTCCGAATCTTCAGGCCATTGAAGAATTAACACATACCAGACCCTCTGGCCCTTCCCGTCTCAATCGCCGGATACATTCCACCTACGCCCATGTGACCCTCCCGCGTCTTCGAAAGATGAATCTTGGCGACCACGAAATGCTCCGCTGGATTAGTGCACCCGCGCTGGAAGACCTCCAAGTTAACAATCTGGACTGCCGCCCCACTGCGTCCATATCATTTTTAGCATTACACGAGCTATCATCGTGTGTGCTCACTCGACTCACTTTGCAAGGAACGGCAGCTTTGTATGTACTGACTCCGACGCTTCTTGTTCGAGACCTGGCGAGTTTGCTCGAACTTCGAGTGTACGAGGCTCGGTATAATGAAGGCCTCATTCAGTCTCTCGCCAGTCCTGAGGCTCTTCCTGTCCTGCAACGACTCGTCATAACTCTGATGGTAACGCCGCATCATAGGTATAATCTTCCTGCTCTCGCCGCTATGATAGAATGTCGTTGGGACGTTAACCACCAGCCTGTTACGATATCATTTTCTCCGCAGGATTATTTATATCAGTCGATTCTACATGATGACGATGGGGCGCTGGTGCGTTGTGTAATGGAAGCGGGGAAACTCTGTTTAGTTGGGGAGCATGTTACAATGGGCACATGTTCCGTATAATATCCGTGGACAATGTGTACAATACTACTTACTACGAGGCTATTGATCTAAGGCGTCAAGACAGACTAAGTTCCTACATCATTTGCTTCATCCGAGGTGTCTGGTCCCGGAACCGCATTATGTCACTGCCACTGACAATGGCCAACGTCTAGCTGACATTAGTCCATGTCTGATAATACATCTCCACATTAAATTCACATTTATGTTGGACTTGGCGGGGCGCGGTGCGCCTCGGCTGCAGAGGAAGGGTCAGCATCCGACGTGAGGTACCATGTGTTCAACCAAGTACAGGACTCGCCTCAGCATTCGGAAAGTTTGATCCCCCGCATAGCAACCACTAGGTGGCTCGTGGCCAAGCTGACATTCCTTCCTCAGCGCTGGCTATTCCATTCCCGTTACGAAAGATCAAGGCGTGGTTTCGAAAGCGGCCTGGACAATCCTCGGTGTATTAGATACATATCTCTCTCACTATGAACGATGATGGCTGATCACTGTATTTTTATCTCATATAGCGATAGAACACCCTGCGAATCAAGCTACCGATATCGAAAGGTACGAACACCATAGAAGCGCACTGGGCCGTGGACTTCGTGTGAAAGAACGAAGGCGGAGGGAACGAAGAGGAAGAACATTGGCCACATGTCCGGTGCCGAGATCAGACGTTCAAGACAGGGTCTTAGCGAGGTCGGGGCGCTTGGGTTTCGGAGAAACTTGTCGTTTAAACGCGCGAGAATCGTAGGAAGGACGTCCTGTGGTGATAAGCGCGAAATATACGTGATGCGTGACGACATATACTATACGCTCGGTAAAACCATGTCGATGAGAATATTTAATGTAGTAATAGCCGTGGGTCGACTTGGGAATGTACATGAGGGTCCATGTATAATAGCAATGGGCACCATTCAGTAGGCTCAAGGGGTTTGGGTAAAATGTCCTCTAGAAGGAAAGCCAGGACCGATGCTTGTTATGCGGCCATGCTTAAATGAGGAGTGTACCTGGTTTGACAAGCCCTGAATTGCTGCGCAACCCAGACGCATCTTGGGCCGAAGATAAGAAACTGGAGTACCGATCACATAATTAATCACGGCGAGCTGCGACCATGCGGGCGGAAAGGAGACCCTATAATATAGACGCCTGGGAAAAACACTTTTTGCGAAATTTGTTTGATTCCGCCCGAATGAAACACGACATAGCACTTTTTCTCTCCCAGTTTTTATCCGGATGGGCAACACGCCTTCCGACTCACTGATCAGCGCACAATTCAAGGGTGAGTCTGACGTCATGTGGTCCGGCCATTTTGCACAAACTCAACGACAACAACTTTTCGACCCATTTTGTAAGCGAATGTCCTCAATACAGGCGTGTCAAGTATCAGCTCCGGAAAATCCACACACTTTGCTCGGACAAAACCGACTGATTTTCTTGTTTCGTGTCGGGAACTTTGTGGCCAAATTTTGGGCTTCGAAACACTACCTCACCTCCCCACCTATTTTGGGGGGTCCAACGGAAAGACGTTTGGCGGTTAGGGAATTTCAGATACCTTCTGGTATAGAAGGTGAGGATAGAAGAGAGCGAAGTATCATAGCCGAGCTTACCGATCACGGGTATAAGTGCTGTCGAGGACAAACTACCGAGTCGTGAGAGGCCGATACAAAGAAGATTCATTGAATAGTACGTCGTTGGTACGCGTGAGCAGTGCAGCGAATGGGTGTGAGAGAAACAGAAAGACCTCAGGCTTCAAAAGAAAACTCGTGCAGTGCGAACTTCTGTTCTCCCGTGCTGTGGGGTGTTATATTGAAGCTTGGGACCAAACCCCGGTATTCGTCATAGATTAGCATATTTGTAGAGGCAATTATAACGGCATCGGTTCTCGTACCGGGGCATACTTGAGAGGCTACGGCCCTAGCATGTCAGTCCAAATACTGATCGAATGAAAGGCGGGCGTTGGGAACCACCAGTTTTCGTAGGACACGAGGTGAAACAGGCACAGATTGACAGGTCGCCCAGTGGGAGACGTTCTAAATGTATTCTAAGCGCTCTCAGAGAGTTTCGAAGACGCTTCCAATTGAAGGGAAAAGGAAACACACGTATGATGGAGTAACATGCGGAGCAGGTACGTGCCTTAGTGTCGGGGAGAACTCGGGAGAATTTGTGAGCAAGCAAGTACAGAAAATGTATGAAGCCTCCAGTCAGCCTTAGCAAGGGAACTGATGCAAGGACACGAAACATTGGGATTGGACCAGTTCCCATGTAAACAGAAGGGATGTTCATGATATTTCATTGATTCGAATAGAAAAGATCCTGGTTCTCTGTCAGTCAAGCACGAGTTGGTTGCCGGACGCTGGGAAAACCTCGGAGGAACTTTTTTCCCACGGTCGACGCGCGTCCTCAAAATTGGATCCTTTATCTACCTTTCCCGCTGCCCTTCTGCACGACCTCCGCTACCCTGCCCATCGCTCTCCCGTCATCTCTCTACGACTTGTCGTATATTACTGTTGAACGCCATATACATCGAGGAATGCCTGACATGGTCTCAATGCCAGTAGCTCAACCCCAGGAACGTCAGTTCAACCCATACAGTGATAATGGTGGGACAATTCTTGCCGTCGCCGGTGCAGACTTCAGCGTCATCGCTGGCGACACCCGCCAGAGTGAAGGATACAGCATCCAGACGCGGTATGCCCCCAAGGTGTTCAGACTGTGAGTATCCTGTTGTCCAACGCTTCTGGCGCTTACGTGTGAGTCTCGGACAGGACGGACAAGGCAGTGTTGGCGGTGAATGGGTTCGCAGCTGATGGGAACATGTTCGTGAAGAAAGTCAAGCAACGTCTTGAGGTACGTATATCTGCGCTCGTCATCGTGGTGGACGGTGAGCTCACCCTTCCGACAGTGGTACCGTCATGCTCACTCCAAAGACATGCCCTTGCGTGCGGTCGCGCGCCTCATCCAATCTATGCTCTATGCCCGACGATTTTTCCCCTACTACGTGTACAATATTCTCGGAGGTATCGAGGAAGACGGTACGTTGTTCCGAGGCGCCACTGCAAATTCCGCGCTGACCCATCATTCGCTTAGGTTCAGGTGCAGTTTACTCCTTTGACCCCGTGGGCTCGTACGAGCGTGAAGCTTGCCGTGCAGCTGGCGCAGCATCTTCACTTGTGCAACCCTTCCTGGACAACCAGGTTAGTCTCATTTATCCGTCTGAATCCAACTTCCGTCGGCTGCGGCTACGCGCTATCAAGCCACGAGACCTCATCCATCCATCCATCCTATTTTACCTCCGTGTCTCTTTCAACCCACCCTTCGGGATCCACTCCGATTTCTTCCCGACTTATCCCCTCCTTTCTCGTTGACATGCCATTGGAGATGCGCCTCGTTCTTGATACCCTTATCATGTGCCCTTCATTGGTGTTCATTAACCCATAAGACTGCATATTGACCCGGTTTCTTTCCATATCCAGATCTACTTCAAGAACCAAACCCCGGCGCCTGGGACGTCACATCCGGCACATTTATCCTTGACAGACGTACTCGCACTCGTGATCGACTCGTTCACCAGTGCAACAGAACGGCATATTGAGGTCAGTTTGTTTGCCATGCTGCTGTATGGTCTTCCTCGGCTTATTCTTGTTTGGCTGTCCTTCTAGGTCGGAGATGGTCTTGAGATGTACGTCGTTCTGGCGAAAGGAAGCTCCCTTCAGGGTCTGGAATTGGTTCAAGGGGTCCAAGAAATGTCAACTACCACAGATGGCGAGCGTGTCTTTATCGTCCGGAGAAACTTGAAGAGGGACTGAATATTTATCGTGCAACCTGTAATAAAACTGCGTTTCCTATTTCTGTTCTCTCTCTTATTTTCTGCTTCTCTCATGCTCTGACTCCACTTCCCTTTTGGTGGATACGGTTTTACGTTTAGCACTCGGACTTTACTCATGACCTTGTTTCTATTTTAGCTGCGTTGTATAGACTTGTGCACGCTTTTTGTCCATATCGTGTTACTTACTGTATCGTCTGTTTGTAGAGATTTTTTTTAAAATCAAACATTGCATACTGACAGCATGTATATGTATTTTTTTTGGGTCACATGCGGAGAAACAAATCATGATAAATTACGCCGATTGCTGAAATTACCTTCGCTTATTTTGCTCACAATGGCCTACATAGACTTTCGAGGTATCAATGGCATAGCTAGATAAGATGCGATGCGAAATGGTTCGTAACGTCGTGAATTGCCGGTCAACAGTTCATGTCCTCTAAGTGAACCTGAAAACCAGAAGCAATAGACAAGAAACAACATAACAAACTATGATTACCAACAAGACTGCTTGCAGTGAAAGTTCAAAAGAGTGGAATGCAAGGAATCATTTGTAGGCAAATAGAAATGGCGGGGGTATCCGAGTTATTGTATGTACTGCATGATGACAACAGGAAAGGCGAGGGAAGCAACTCGGAGAGGGAGGGTAAATTGACAATGGTCCAAAGTCCTAACAATGCGAAGTGATGTGGGGGATATCAGTAGTCGGTGCAGTCAATACCTCGATGTCCACGTATATCCCACATCATCTATAGTGCCAACGCAAGCAGGCTCACCACCCATGCCCCAGCCGTCACTGCGAGACATGCCGTACTTGAGGCAGCGGCATTAGTACTCCGGCGCAGCAACGACCGCTTCCTCGACGATGTCGTCGTCGTATCCACCGTCGTGTTCCGCAGCTTCTGATTGGGAAGCATTTGGGGCGTCGTCGAGACTTGGAACATAGGCGGGAGCGGTGAGCCATCAAACTGGAACAAGTGCAGTTTAAAGCCATCCGTGGTGTCCTCAAATATCCGCCAACTCTGATAGAGTTCCGTGTCATTGTAGTTCTCGACAAAGTTGGAGATAGCGGCGCAAGGATCTTGGATCTGCTGGTATCCATCGCCGTTGGGTGTTAGTATGATGGAGCCGTTGGGTTCGAGGGAGTATGTGCCGTGAGACCATCCGACGACACCAGTGATACATCCCGGGTCGGTAGCTGTGCAAAGTTGTCAATGGCAACCTGAAGGATAGCAAATTGACGCACCATTAGGGTTAAAGCGATACCGTGCGACCTCAAACCACATATTGTCGGCACTGTGGGAAGCGTCAGTTATTGCTGCTGCGCGGCACAGTACATGGCAACGTACAATGAAAATGACATCCCTGTCACGGATGGATAGATAAAGGACTCGTTCGACGGAATGGCGAAGCCCTAGCACCACGAATGAGACGTCAGTCTGTCTTCTCCGCAGTAGCTCGAAAGCACACTCACCGAGCCTGTCTTTACGGCTTTGCTCCCCGTCGCCCATGTACCGGTAATGACAGTCTTGTTGTGTATGGAGTCATATACAATATCTTGTGCGAATATGTGAGCCGGCAGCACCGCAAGCACCAGAGCGATGAGGGGGTTGAATATCATTATAAGTTCAGTCCTTGCGCGCTTTTTATGAATGTGTCGAGAAGTAGAACTGGCAGCGGTATTGGCGGCAGATATCCGCTAGCAGAGCGAGAAGAAAGCGTATAAGAACCACGAAACAGTAGCGACGACGGTGATGGAAAGAGTGGAGTCTGATTGTTCTTGTTTGGTCACAGCCTGCCTCTGATGTGTGGCAACGTTGCCATGTGCTCGATCCCGAATAAGCACCAATGGCGGCCGGTGCCAGGCTCGGCGTAGTGCACTGGCCTCGAAAACCTCTGAAGTTCAAGCAAAACTTGCACATTTAGCGCCGTCTGCGACCCAATGTTGTCAGGCGGAAAAATGTTTCAACTAGATTTTAGATACGCCTCCGTTGACGACATAGTGTCTTAGCCAAGCCAGCCATTTATAGGCAGCGTTACTATGACGTCGTGTGACATACTTGTCATGTGTGACAAGTGACCTCGGAGTCCTAATTTTTTTTCTTACTTCCAACCACGACGCGTTCCATGGTGAGTAGACGTTCTATGATCTTTCCCTGATGAAACCAGATACGGATGTTGAGTCACAGACTCGTTGTCCGAGAGCGCTTAAAACCATGTGGATTATTCCGTTGCCTTCCTTCTGATTTTCTCTTTCTTTCTCACTTTTTCTCTCCGTGTCAAGGCTAATGTTATCTTCTACTTAGGTGTTGGCCACCGCTAGTCAAGTTTAGTTAAGTCTTTTCATGAGGTGAGCTGCGTACACCATTTCCTCTTTTGATGAAATTTGTTACGGATGTAAGAGTCAAAGACTCGTTGTCCGAGAGCGCATAAAACCGTGTGGATTCTTCCGTTGCCTTCCTTCTGATCTTCCCCTATCCTGTCGCTATTCATGAAAAGTGTTACTGACCGAAGAATTTCTTCTAGGTATTCTTCGCGGTTAAAGTCCCTCTCGGTCTTCTATGTATCCACATGTTGCAAATATATTCTCCTTCACTGCATTCCCCAACTGCGGCGCGATCACGTCAATTTAGACCCGCAATTTCACCGGTTATGAATGGCCCGGCAACTCCTTTAATGTTGGATCTTTCCGACCTTGTGCCGGTTATGGAGCCAACGAAGTCTTTGTTGCTCCATTATGAGGCCGTCCATAGCGACTGTATCTAATCCTGAAGTTAAGTTTTCGACCATGCTTCGTAAGGCCGTTGTCGGAGAAAGTTCATGCCGCGATGTGATTTGTGTGGAAGACACAGCGCCATCAGTACATTTAGGTTAGATACGTCAGCTTGGGTGCTAGAGTATTAATGCAAAGCTGTCTATCTGTTTGCTCTGGGTTATAAGTTAATCCGTACAACTGTGTCAGTAACTGATCCATTGAGAGTAAGCATCCGCGAACATGACTCGGATCGTTCCTTGTCCACTTACAGCCATGTCGAAACTGACATACATCAAGAAAGATATATTCTCAGCGCCTGAGAACTCCATCCGAGTTCACGCATGCAACGCTAAAGGTTCCTGGGGTGCTGGAATCGCGTTAGCATTTCGCGAGCGCTACCCAGAAGCTTTCATCATGCACAATCAACATTGCAAAGAAAAAGGTTCAGCAACACTAAGTACTTGCCTTCTAATCCCAGGCGAGCGCCATGACATCGCGTACCTGTTCACATCGAAGGCATATGGCAGACAGAAGGACAAGCCCGAGCAGATTTTGGGTGCTACAAGGACTGCGATGAGCGATTTGATCAGACAGAATACCAAGGGGAAGGAGATAGTACATGCTTGGTGTTGTTTTGTGCTCATTTTATGGTATAAGGCAGACCGGTTGACACATTCGATATTCACAGTCGAATAAATTCTGGCAAGTATGGGGTGCCATGGATCGATACTGAAAAAATGCTGAAAAAGTTGAACGTGGATATGATAATCTACGATCCTCAAGTGGTTCTCGTGAAATAGAACGGTTGGATAAGAGTCTCGCTCTGGAATATTATCTGTAGTACTGCCGTCCTTTTTGACGCATGCGTTTCATTGTCTTTGCAAATTACATACTTGAAATGGGACAACCTCCTCAATTATGACATCAAGAATCTTCAACTTTATCCACGTTAACCTTGTTGCCCGCCTCTCTCAACTTGCCATTACGCGCCTCGATACCACCCTCATATCCGAACCACGTTCTGCGATCACAATGAGGGCCGCGAAGTAGCAAAACAAAAAGCTGCCAGCACGCCCATCCCAGAGACAGTCCTGCTCCTGCACGCCATCCATATCTAACAAACACTTTGGTCCCTGCTGATGTACCCATGACTTGACCGAGGAACAACTGCATGTCAATCGTCAAGCAGGTCAATAGCAATCCATCGACAACAACAGCACGCACTGAAAAGATGAACACGGCGTTCAATCTCGCTCGGGCTTCAGGTCTGATGCTACAAAAAAAGGCGCTAAGCGAACCGTTCTCAGATCCGGGGCGGACGAACACACCTGAAAATGGCTGTTGACAGAGATATTTGAATCATGTTGTCAAATACATCTAGCCCAAATGTCGCGAAGATGACCGCTGCGATGTGTATGCCACCTGCGCCCACTTGGATCGCGAGAAAACACATCAGGCAGAGTATCGCCAAAAGGGTTGCAGACCAAGGAACCAACTTGTCCACCACCCGTCCTACAAGAGGACCCATTGCTACACCAAAAATTCCGACCAGCCCGAAGAGACCTATGACTAAACTGGTGAAGTGTGAAATGACGGCGGCTCCAAGGCAACAATGAAAGCCTACGTTGAATAATTGTACGGATCCCCTCCGAGCAGAAACGTCAGGGTAACCCAGAAGTTGCTGAAGCAAGCGCTGACGGCCATTTCAATCAGACACGCCTGAATGAGTAAAGGTTCTGTGAGGCAGAACCTCCCCATGGTGCAGAGGATGTGCCAGTAAGTAAGGTTATCGTTCTTCGCAGGATAATCAGGCAACATGAGGTATCCACCGACGAGAATGAGGCCTTGCATCCCAAGGGAGAGGTAATATACGACCCTCCAGGAGGTGTATTGGGCAATGATGCCAGAAATGACCCGAGCGACGAGCACCCCAAGGATGAGCCCTGAGAGCACGATGGAGATGGCCGTGGCGCGGCGCTCCGCTGGGGAGAGATCTGCTGCGAGGGGGATGAGGACTTGGGGGGTAACGGCCGATACTCCGATGAAGAAAGAGAATATTTCGAATACCACAAGATTCTTCGTTATGGCGAGAGGTATGGTCAAACAGGTGGATACCGACAGAAGGATGAGAATCAGCTGTCGGCGACGAACAATATCCCCCAGAGGTGTTATGAATACGAGGCCAGTTGCATATCTATACGAGATATGTTCATCTCATTTTTGTTGTATCGAAAGAAGTTGGGTTCCTACCCAGCTTGAATTAGCGTTGGTATTCTAGGGGAAGAGTCGATCTTTAACAACTTATTATTGAGAAGATGGAGGCACTCCACCTCGAAACTTCATTGTAAGTTACGTTAAAAGATTTTGAAAGTTCGACTAGTAGGAGGCACATCAGTTGTGAGGTAATTTGACCTTCTAGAACGAGCACGTTTCAACTCACTCAGAAGCGGCTGGCAGTAATAGAGGTTGGCGACAACTAGGTTCCGCTTCGTTCAGCCAGGTCAAAAAAAAAGGGGGGAAAGACGGCTCACCAAATGTGCATGTTACCCCAAATGCAATGTTCAACGTCAGCCCAAACTGAAAAGGGATAGAAGTATCATGTATCAGGTGTGCGGGTATTGGTATGATTCCAAAGTCGCGTTTGTGATGCTCATGATACTTTTCTCCTTCAACCATCGATGTGGACCAGTCAAAAAAAGAGTCATGCCTACCCGGAGCCATTTATGATGTAAGAAAGACGGCGCTTCCAAGTATGCGACTGTATAATAATACCACATGCCCCTGAAGTTTCCAAATTGCATGTCTTTCAGAAGCCTCGTGAGTCGTTGTTTGCATGTAGAGCACCCCCCAACACTGCACTGAAATTCAAGTATTTTTACCCCTGAATGTGCAGAAAATATTTAAAGTTTCTTTTCAGTATTTTTGTCGAAAAAACTGTATAAATATTTAGAACTTTTCACTGTATTTGGCAAAGTTTTCAGAAAATAGTAAATATTTTACAATATTTTTAGTACTTTTTTCAGTGAAAAAAAAACCATGAAAAAACATTGTATTCATGAGTAAAAATACTTTGGTTTTTGTCTAGTGCCAGTGCAACTGAAAAAGTCATGGCGTCTTGAAGTCGGGTGTACTAAGGGCAACTGATTTATTTATTCAAAGCGCATAGGAAACGAAGCCCGGCACAGTTTGAACGAAACTTGTCAATTTCAAGCCGGAGTGGAAAATCGTGGTTTTGTAATATAGACCGCCAATAACAGGCCCGCCGACGCAAGTTCCAAGACCTGCCAATGAAACATGAATTGATGCTTAGTTTAAATCTTTGGGACAAATTCATACCCCAGTAAAGACGCTCCCAGCCCACCATTTATGATTTTCACCTACAACTGCCGCTGCAATTGGCGTGCCCACGAGGGAAGCAATACCAACGGGGACGGAGGCGAGACCAAGTCGGAGGCTATTTCAATGTCAGTGTCAAACCCTGCGATGAGCAATGAGGGGGGAAATGACAAACCCAGAACGGGTCAGGTCCGGATCGAGAGATAGTACGGCAGGGAAGAAAAGCGATACACCTGACGATAGGACAATGAACTATTCGTCAA
Source organism: Desarmillaria ectypa (assembly GCA_030407005.1). Taxonomy (NCBI): domain Eukaryota; kingdom Fungi; phylum Basidiomycota; class Agaricomycetes; order Agaricales; family Physalacriaceae; genus Desarmillaria; species Desarmillaria ectypa. Next base: position 592,843 of record JAUDYN010000008.1, read on the forward strand.
CCAGACGCTCAAGGAAGCTGATACATACAAGCGCCGGAAAAAAATCCGTACCTGATTCGCACAATGAGAGGTATCCTATGCATTGGTCAGGATATAAACATACAGAATGCAGAAGATGGTAATTGACGCTGCTGTTGTGCAAACCATCATGACTAGCGCCAGGACACCTGCAGACGGATTAAATACAAGTGCCGAATGTGTACCAACATTGCTCACCGACAGCGGTAACGCACGGGATGTACACAGGAAATACACCATAACGGTCAGCTAGCCAGTTTGGAATAGTTCGTCCCAATGTGCTGCTGAGATTGATAATAGCCAGCAGGTAGCTCGTCAGAGTCCTCGGTATATTGTCATGCTCTTGAGCAAAAAGTTGGACTGAAAACATAGGGTTATACAGGGCTAGAGAAATAGCAAAACCATAAAGGATCATGAATACGTAGGCGGGCGTTCTGAGAAGCGTCGCCAGAGGGGTCGCTGTCGACGATAGTGCTGGTCGAGGGGTTTGGCTCCGAGGATAATTTGTTCGCATCAACAAATTTGCGGCGCATAGACACGCCAGACACACGAAAGCTCCAATTCGAATCCCCCACGCGAACCCAATGGATCCATCTAAGAAGTGACCGAATATTGAAGAGAAAAAGAAGCCTCCAATGGCGCTACCGGTTGTGATAATTCCCTGTAGACATGATATGGCATATTTTAAAGGATTCCTTAAAGCACATACCATGGCCATACTCCTTCGTTTTCTGAAGTGGTGAGCAACCACAGAAGAAGTCGGCGTGTACATTATTCCCGTCCCAATCCCCATCCCGAGCCCTTGAGATAGAAAGACTTGATAGTACTGTCCTTCTCTAGCTAGCGATAACATGAAAATGCTACGTGCATCAATAGTCAGACGCTTTAAGGGAAGACTAAACGAGGTACCAGCAGACCTGAAAAGGAACAGAATAGACCCCGCGATAGATATGAAGTGAAAATACCCAGCATCGAACCTGTATTGCAGATCAGCCTTCCTTGCCTTCCATGACGAGGGAATGAGATAGGGACAGACAGTCCTGCAACCGCTAAGCCTAGGAGATACATGAGACATAGTTGTAGTGATCCTACAGCAGACATTAGCGTAACAGAGACGAGTAGATAGGTCTGAAGGAATGAGGACCTATCCAGTTAATCTGAGACGGAGTGTAATCTGCGAGATACTCTCGAGCATAGAAACTTTCCGTAACGCCAAACGATAGAGGGACACCAATGATGCAAAACTGCACCAGCCATGATCCTACAACTGTTACAACATGAATAGGGTTTAAAAATCGATAAGGATAGTACACGCCGGTTCCCCACGCACGAGCTCCCTGATCGAAGTGGTTGCTCTGCAAGCTCAAAGACTCTACGACAGTAACCGCCGAGTCTTTCTCCTTTGCAAGTGTACCACTGTCTTGATTCCTCAGCGGATAGTCAGATTCGGCCATGTCAGCGCAAGAAGGAGGCTACACGCAGTATCGGGAACAAATGAAGTCCAGTGCATTATCGGCATAAGAATAGACCAGACTGGTTCGGCCCAGATGACGCCCAAGCTGACTCTGGTCAAATCAAACGGGGATGATTCATGTGCATCAGAGAGGAAGCAGAAGTTCATTATACCTGATACGGAGCCTGTAAGTCTTTGATGGAGTCCCGCTTATTCAGCTTGAGGATACAGTACTGGAACTGTCGTTACATAGATGGCTCCGTACGGCAAGAACCGGCGTACGTGTCCTCCAACAAAAGATCAAGTCTTGAAGGGCATTGGGCAAGTCCGAGTCCAACATGGATGGATGAGAACTAAACTGGCACGTGCATTGCGATCACTCCTTCTCAGCGCTCAACTCCGACGTTCGGATATCCCTTGCACACTTAACATACTACATATCCTCCATAACTTGTATACGAGAGACTAGAGCGGATCGTTATCTCCTATATAAACAGTAAATTACGGCAATGTCTACTTGACTAAAGTTTAGCATTCTGAGCCAGATTCCGGGCCTTGTCACGAAGCTCTCGCCTAAGTAACTTCCCACTGGGAGTTTTCGGAATTACATCTGTGATTTCTACCTGATGCAAATGCTTGAATGATGCTTTATTTTCCGCGACATGCTGTGAAGGCGATGAGTACAGCCAAATTCCTCGGATGCAGAAGGGAAAGTACCTTTCGAATTGACAATTTAACAGCTGCAAAACCACCATCCCTCTCGCCTCTATTCATCCCATCCTTAGTAAGAACGACAAATGCTAATGGAACCTCTCCGCTGTACGCATGGGGAATTCCAACGACACATACGTCTCCAACAAAAGGATGGTCCAAAATGCAGCCCTCTAATTCGGCAGGCGCAACTTGGAATCCCCGAACCTGCATAGAAATTCAAAGAATGCTACGCGGAACAGCTGATGTCTAACCTTTATTATCTCCTGCATACGGGTCATTTATATACCCCATCATAAAAAAGAAAATCGGAAAGTACCTTCAAACGATCAATAAAAATGACCTCATGGTTCTTGTCCACTTTCACTAGATCCCCCGAACAGATCCATCTGCAAATAATAGACTCAATTAGAGTCCACAGCGAAATGCTTAGTGATGTCGTTTCATACCCATCGATAAATGTATCTCGGGTTCTATCAGAAGTGAAAGGTCAGAAGTTATTCTTGGCCGCATGGTACAAGGCAACGTACGCAGCATCATTGTGAAGATAACCTGTCGCAGCTGCCGGGGTTCGGATATACAATTCACCCTCCTCGTCGTAGTCTCCAAAAGTCCCATCTGCTTTGACCACTCGCCCGACAACGCCTGGCGCGAGTACTCCCCCAAACATACCGCATTTTTGCTTAACAGGACACATGGATACAACACCAGTAGCTTCAGTGGACCCTGTACAGACACAATTAGGGTAGCTTACACCATCTCCGAGCAGACCTAGTAATACCGTAGGCCTGGCCGATGTATATGTTCGGCAGAAGTTGACCGAGCTGGTCATAGAGTTCCGCTGCGTGGATTTGAAATCTAAGCCTGCTTCGAAGCTGACGCCTTACCTGTAAGTGGAGCGGCAGCACATAAGATGACTCTAACACTTGAGAGATCAAAGCTTTTGACGATAGGATCCTGCGTCAACCCCATGTCATTGGAAATATATCAGTAGCACGGCACAAGTACCTTGCATAACAGGACCACTTGCGGAGGAACGACCATCAGGGAGGAGATGCGATACTTAACGATGCTTTGAAGCATCTCTTTGAAGTTGAACTTTGGGACCACGACCACAGACATCTGAACGATGCTGATCAGAAAGAATCTTTCTAGCCGCCTGGAAGATTTACCGCAGAGAAAATGTTAAAATGAAGCTGTCGACCATCAAAAGTCAATGACGCAGTTCAATGATTCATTCAATTATCATTGCTTACGATCAGCACCAGGCCATAGATATCTGGAAGTCAACGAGTTAAAAAAATGTTCTTCCTCTCGTGGTATACGCACGATAGAAGGGAAGAACAGCCAAACATGCATCACCCGGTTTGTATCTGCGCTTCTCCCAGTCATCATACTCTTCATTAACCTTGTTGAGGGAAGCGATTTGGAGTACATTAGCTATGAAAGCGTAGTGCGATATTTGAACAATCTGAAGTGTTTATGAGAAGTAGGTGCCGAATCAGCTGGACGACACACCTTGGGCGCTCCAGTGGTACCACTCGATGAGCTATAGAAGGCTATCCTCTCCTTGCCTTCGCCCGGTGCGAGTTTCACATCTTCTATGGTGTTTCGACTCTTCGAACCTTGCACAACGAGGTCGTCCACAGATATGAATTCTGCATGGTTCACGGTCTGAGAGTCTTGGTCGAGAAGAACGATGATACGCTTCGTGGAGAGACCGACTTCACGAGCCGCTGCACAAACTGTATTCAGAAAGTCGACGTGGGTGATTATGAGACTAGACTTTGACAAGCGGAGATGTTGTACAAGCTCTGGGACTGTAAACGAGGGATTGCAGGGTCTATGCAAGAACTTAGTAACGGCGAAAAGACACTCAGCACGAGACAAACGTGACGATTCCCAAGATACGGTGTACAGCCCATATACATACAGGATAATCTATTATACGCATTAGCAGCGAATCGAAAGGGGGATGGCAGAGTACGCACCAACATGATTGGTAGAAAAGAAAAGAACTGCGAAACATTGGTTGTGGTCGAATCAAGCTCAAGAAAGAAACACACCTGGATCATTTAAACCTGAAAGTATTCGGTGTGAGCATGGAATAGCACACTATAGTCAAGCCAACCTATGGAAAACCTCTCCTTGAGACCGACCGCAAGGCTATTAGTTCGGCGTTGGATCTATCCTAAGTTTTTGAGTATATTCCTCAATGTCACGGATCAGCGCACCTCGTCAAGGTGTATTTTCCTGCCTGACTTGTCAGTAACAAGCCAAGGGACACCTTTGGGACGCTCTGGCCGTATAGGATGAGCATAGTCAAGGGTAAATTGCGGGACGGTGAGGTCGTCCGGTACATAAGGTAGTCTGCCAACCTTCGAGTGGAAATCTGGCATGTCTTTTAGTGGCACCAAGGAGGGGATGAAGACGCCGAGTCTATTATTTCTGAATAACGGCGGCCCTCTCAACAGCACGAACTGATGGTTCCAGGATCAGTTCCCACTGTGAGAAATCTGATCCCGTCTTTATAAAGGCCGAAGAACTTGCACGGACGTCGGACAAAAGAAGCCATCAGTGGATTTATGCTCCCATACCATTAATGCCCTGTTTCCAGATTCAGATGAAAGTAAAATACAAGCCCTTTCCATATGGTAAACCTTGAATGGGGACTGGCGCTAAATAACTGTTGCCCCGTTGGTTGCCAAATAATTTATTGAGTAACACCGGTTGCCGTATGATTGCCGGTTTGAGCATTGGTTGCTGCGAGATTCATTATTTTAAGAAGCGTAACTTTGAAGATGATATATATAGAATCTACAGTCGAGACGAGGGAATAAACCCATCTTGTAATGAATTAATCAGGATATCATTATCCAGGATGTCATAATGTCCTGCTTGTAGATGTATGACCTTGGCATCAGGAAAACAGCGGTGAATCCCTAAATTATACCAATCTATGCGATGTTCCACGGGAACAGATCCTATCATCCCGTAGGATCCTAGATAAATGGACACAGGTGCATGGACAGATTTGAGCCAATCTTCCAATGCTTGAATGGTCTTGTGTCCCGGCTCGTGTGCTATCTCAGACGTCGCCGATACTTCTGAGACCCTACAAATGACTAACATGAAGTCAAATACCTGGTTAAGAAATCGGTCTAAAATGTCCTTGTGCGACTGAATGAAGGGTGCCGTGGGCAACCCTTTGCGAGCGTCGGACAGCCCATCCGCGAGGCGATGGCGTCTAGGGACATTTCCGCCCCCATCTCTCCGGGTCATGGCGACCAAATTGTCAAAGCTAGCGTCAACGAACTCTTTCCGGGCACAGGGATGTTGGAGTGGCGTTTGGGAAACATCGACACCAAGCGCAGGAGCAAGGAAGGTGGTTGGAAAGTGGTCAATGAGTGCGAGTTGGACCACTTTATCTCCATTGCGCTCGAAAATACGCGTAAGTGTGAATCCGATGATGCTGGATGCTGAGAATGCAGCGAGTCGGTAAGGTCCTGTTCTCCGCTCACTCTAAGAAAATCAGTGGGGGTGAAGAGAGGCAGGGAATGCGAGATACATTACCTTGATTTCATCATAATAGAAATTTGCTTGCTCCTCCACTGTGGTAAGGGGCGTGTCTGGAGTAACTTGAAGGGCCCAAAGAGCGGAACGGAATTTGCGCTGTAATGGACCGAATGCATGGATCGCTCCGCCTCCACCTATGAGATATCAGATTTGAATTCGTTGATAGGCCAGCAATGTGAATCAGTGCTAACCGTGAATAATTATCAAAGGTATATCTCTAGCGTCTCCATCCCTGAGTTTTACAATCGTCTGTCCCGCTCGAGACAGCTCGGGCCATGGGTCCTTATCATGCATCCTGATGAGTCAGATTATTAGCCTGAATAGGTAGAAGACACAAATGAAATTACGCACAGAATGATCTTCGTAGAGAAAAGTCGTAAAGAGATGGTGGCAGCACCACTGGCGTCAAGACTCAAGCACGCTGATATATCATGGCCGCAATTTGCGGTCAACATTGATTCGTAAATGACCTTGCGGTCACCGTTTGATGCATCAGCTTCAGTACACCTGAAAAGAAGAGCCAGTTAAGTTCGCCATCAACGTTTTCCTGCGGTGATTCGAGGTTGTTGATGTAAACTAGATTGATGGGCCACCTCTGCTGAAACAGCTCAGGTAAATAAGCATAAATATTATGACGCTGGGATGGTTCCGGGCCGGTGGGCTCTGATCCAACCCCTATCGGGTGAACCACTTCCAAACCGCTTTCTAGTTCAAATCCGACTGAGTCGCAACCAAAAAGCCGTAATCAAACATGATGCGCATGAGCTGGATGATCAGTGATGAATGGCTCATAGACGTATCCTCCACCCCCCACAGCCCTCAGGTTCGTTTGCGCTAACTTTTCTTTCTTACTACTAGAACCTCGTTCAACAAGACCTTCAAGCTGACTCCGTTTCCACATTGCTACGTCGCAGCGCTCTTCCATGGCCTCCATATCTCTGGACAAAGCTAACGTCAGAATTGATTTTATTAAATTTTTATGCTGCCTGCTTACACCTTCTTCTAGTTCTTAGCCCTAGTGCTGGAGACCTTATTATATGGTGCCATCATTACTTTCATTGAACCTTTGGTTCATTCTGAACGCGTCGAGTCTAGGATCCTTCACGGTTCTATTTATCGCTGCCATCTATGTCATCTTCCAGAAGCGATCAGGAGTAAATGTAAAACTTTTATCGACAGTGATCGTCATTTGGATTCTAGCAACTGTGGTCGGTAATTCGACATTTTTTTGTCTGCGTTTCTCTGACACTGCTTTTATAGCATCTGATTCTAGACATAATTCGGGCCATCGAGGCATTTGTTTCGCTGGAGAGCGGAGGCGCGCTGCAATACTATTCGGATTTATCAAACCCTTTGCAAGCTGCCAAAACAGCAATATATGTCATTTTGACCCTCGTCGGAGACGGATTCGTGGTAAATGCCTTGATTTTCTGTCACTCTTGTACTCGAATAAAAGGCTGCTCTAGATTTATCGTTGCTTTATTGTATGGAATCGTAAATGGTACATTATACCTGGCCCTGTTTTACTGCTGTGCGGGACAGGCGGTGAGTTTTAGTATACTAGTCTGAAATTCATTTTAAGTCTATCTTCTATTCTAGTGGGCGGTTTTGGTGCCACTGTTGCCTTTTCCCATGCTGCACCTGGGGCGGAAGTGTTCTTACCAAATATCGTTCCTTGGATCACTAGTTTCATCTCGATGACTCTATGCACCAATATTATCTGCACTTGTAAGTTGCCGATGAATGACTCTCAGATGATATCCGACAAGGCTAACATACCATCGTAGCTCTCATAGCCTATCGAATTCTTAGCATTCAACGAGCCGTTCGCGATGTCATTCAAGTCAATCTCGCTCGTTCTGCTCTCATGATGGTCATTGAGTCTGCCGCTGTATATTCGGCCTCCGTGCTTTCGTTAATGATCACCTACACGCTTGGTTCAAATGCTCAGTACACGGTCCTAGATTTGGTAGATCTCCAAGTTCCCCTATTCGTGATGCCATGCCTCTAAACATCAGTCAGACCTCACCCTTAATCGGAATCACGTTCACAATAATCATCCTTCGTGTCAGTCTCGGCATCAGTTCTCGAGAATTGACGGCATTGTCGCAAACGGGACATGATCGCAGCGGACCGCAGAGTTTCTCCCTGAGCCGTCGAACTCCCGTCGCAGTGAACGTTAGCCATCTCGTTGAGATGGACTCTGGCGATTACCCACCTCAAAGGCAGGATGACACTTCTCTGGTAAAGCACTCCATGGTGTAGCGTCTTTTGCCGAAATTATGTTCCTTTCATCATCATCTGATTCTACGGTTCATAATGTTTTCATTAAAATAATTCACAGCTCGCTGAACCCCTTGATTCCATGATATATTACAGCATTCTATTATGGACACGGGCACCGAGTCCTGCGACGCTCTCTACCCCAAGGAAATAGACGCCCCGTGCTCCCAGGTTTGACATAGGGCTGGGCTTAATTCACTCAGTTCGACTGATTCTTCTTATCCCTACGCTCGCCATGCGAGCTCTTGGATACAATACAAAGCCCTAAAGCCCATTTGATCCGAAGTGACCTCTGAAACACATTCAGTGCTTTGCAATCAATTTCTCACAGTTATGCTCCCCTTTAACGACCGCGTTGGCTTATTTAATGAAGTAGTATGTGCAATCAGTTCGATGAAAGGCCAATCAACCGAGTGATAACGATTGACGGCATCTATTTATTGGTAAGGCATACAAAAAATGAAGTCTCCAAAAAGAAGCATCCAGGCTCGAAAAGTAAGCAATCAGCAAACCAGATAAAAACGGAACAGGCGAGCTCTCCAAATATGGGATTATGAATACAGCGCTCTGCGTTGTCAAAAAGTAGAGCCCAAAATATCATTTTTAGAACACCGGAGGGGCTGGCCGAAGCAATAATCGTCCCACCGGTGGCACCGACGTAATATTCAAAGGGTCAACGACTTCGTATTTGTCTCCCTCTAAGGCCGGGAAAGCCCGACCTATCAAAAAGGATACCGCCAGCTTGATCTCTGCAACAGGATATTCAACATATCTGTACTATGAAGTGATGCGGGAATGAAATCATACCTGCGACGGCTAGCGCTCGTCCTGGGCACGCGAATCTGCCTAGACCAAACGGCCAGTAGGTGGGACTTACCATGACTGCCGGCTTGCCATGACCCACCCACCGATCGCTTACGAACTCTTCGGCATCCTCGCCATGGTATGCAGGATTCCTGTGGGACAATGTCGCAAGGGGGCACACTAACTGCCCTTGAACAAGGATAAGCCTATAAACAAGAACCTGTACCAATTCCCTGGAAATACCTTTTGGAATAGTGTATCCGCCGAGTGTGACATCTCGCATAGTGAGGCGAATCGTTGACAAAGTATCGCCCTTCGTGCGCATGACCTCTCGAATGAACGAGTCAAGCCGCTCGGCATTCTTCAAGGAAGCGTTCGTTAGCACCGGCTTTCTGCTATGCTCGTCCACCTCAAGTATATCTTGGAGCTCTTCACGCAAGGTTGGTATGATTTCGGGACGCACGGCCAGCTCGAAGACAACCCAGACGATGACCGCAGCACTGAGTAGATAGTGAGAGACCGACCCATCACAAGAGACAGAGCTTTTAGCGTACGTTTGATGGATCGAGGCAAAGAGTAAACTATCTACGACGTCAACATCATTTTCAGTTAAGATGGGGTGCTGATAAGCGTACCCGAGGGTGAGGCCTAATATCCAGAGGCTGTCAAGCAGTGTTAGCCGAACGACATGTGCATCTTTGTAAGAGTAGCGCTGGGCAAGGTAGTGGAGTAGAGATTCCTGAGGCCGGTCTATTCAATAACATCCATGGGACGACAATTTGCATACCTTATGGAGATGACTCGTAGCACCCGTTTTTGAGTAGAGTCTCAAGTCCTTCCAGACGCGGAATCCGATTATGCGAATAAAGTTCCAAGGAATTGAGAATCCCATTACGCGTACCCTGGCGGAGACAGCTCATATCGATCGCGCTTAAAGAACTGACCAAAACCCCTACCATGTGATAACTCTCCACGTAGTTGGAAATGTCCGAGACCAGTATCCTATGTTCTGATAGATTCCCGAAAGGACAGCGATGTCGGAGGCAATTTTTTCTGCCGCTCGGATATCCGCTAGCGTGGTGTAAGTCTGAGGAGAACGTAAGTTACATAGCGCAATGTGAAATGTCTGGGTAGAACGCCCACCTCTCCAAAAATGATGGTAAGCATCGATTCCGCCATGGTCTTGTGGACTAACCCAGTTAAATCGACCGGAACAGGATTCTTGGACGCAGCATTTTGCGCCTTGTCGGTCAACTCACGTATATTTTGCTCAAATATGGGAGTGACTGTACTTTGTCAACAAGTTCCTCAAATGAACGCAATGCAAGAACGCACTTTTCTGAATTATCTGATTCATGAGGGGAACAAGGCCCTCATTGACTAGTTTATCAATGTCGCGGATAAAGCTGCGAGGAAGTAGTAGCAACGGATGGAGATTTAGTACCTAGAGTAATCAGTTAAGCGAGCGGATTTAAGATTCAAACGAATGTCCCATACCGTAAGAGTACCTCTCTCAAAACTGAAGACGGAATCATTGGTGAGAATTTCGGTAGTAAATTGATCGTTGACTATGAACTCGAGCTGCAGAACTGTAAGCGAAACTAATCGCAAATCTGTCAAGACTGTGTTTACCCTGCCTTTCCTATATACACCTATCACGGGCCCGTGCTCTTTCAAAGCCGATTCGTATGCTTTACGGGGGTTTCGAAACATGTCATCAGCCTGAACAACACTGAGTACGGCTGGCATTCTCATAAAAGAAACGACGTACCGGGATATCGATGACAGGCGGATGATCTTTGGGCCGAGTGCGCTAATGTTAAAATTTTAGCGACTGAACGAGGCTAAACTCAACCCCAGTTCCTTACAGGCTTCCACCAGATAGAGTGGATAATGATCAAGGCTATGGGTGCAACATAGATCGTCAGGGACATGCTGGCTGGTGCATGAAGATGTCGGCCCAAACTCCAGATACGGGGACGTTTTATACTGGCACCATCGCCAGGTCGAAGGTGTGACGGGCACTCTCATATGCATCACAGATGTCCCAAGTTGTCAGTGTATCTGATGGGCTACACAATTGCGACAATGAGACATGGTTTGGATCGCTAACAACATCAACGAACTACTTACTGTTTTTATCTTCAGGAACACCCCAGCTTCCCCCTTCTATTCTGACCCGGAAAAATGCGTACAAGTGATCAAGGTATGTAACCAATATCAGAAGAAGCAGATTTGAGGAACAAGGTAGCGGGAGCTGGGATTCCGGCTCGGATTTCCCTGCATTGCAGAGTCCGCGCTGAAAGGATTCGAAGCCTATGAATGATGTGAAAGTTCCGTGCGTCGTCGAGCAGGAAGGAGCTAGTCAATTGTGTGTATGTAAGGATTATGATGAAGTTCCGTGCAGCATTGCGTGACAATGGTGGTCTTGATATGCGCCGGCTCCTTCTCCATGCATATACATGTCCTTTTTCCGCTGTTTTGGCCTTTTGATGGTTTCCGGGATGCCGTCCTGGAAGCGAGCTCCAAAAGAACGTATTCCGTTTTTGCTTGGCAGTTCAGTGAGTAGTCGGCATGCTCAGGTAGTCATGGGGAAAGCATTCTTCTTGTCCACAGCTTCGCGTCCACTTGCTCTCGTTGAGTGGAGCATCGGCCATCTCGCAATGTGTGCTCCCTTCCGATATATTGACTAGGGAGAAAAATTTCATTCGTTCAAGGCCGAGCGATTCCTTTGCAGCCGGAAAAATATTGAAAGATATTGTGCCCATAAATACCCATGTACCTGTAGAGTCTTAATAAGTAACGGTAAACGACAAAGACGAGGGCCAATACATCACCTTAAAAAACTCATTGGAGTTTACTATGAGAGAGTTGTGGAGTGATAATGGCGTTGATGATTGCACGATTGATTTTTATCAGCGGCAGTGAAAAGGGAATATTGAACATGTATCCGACTTGTGAATGAATTGCATGTATAATTTACACTTGAGCAGAAATGAACGGACTATGCAGATGCTAATCAAGGAAGAAGAGGAAAAGGCAGCACGATAGTGATAGAAATAATAACGAAAAGTCTTACAGAGCCGGGCTAACCTAAATCTGCCCCAGTTTCGGAACCGTCTATACTGGCATCAGTGTCAAGCCACATGTCGCTTTCACCTTCATCTGATGGGGATGACGGACTACTACGTGGCTCGGGCGAGACATACTTGCGTCCCATCGTGGCCAAAAAGGGATCATCGTTTGAGTCATATTCTGGCGAAGACCTGGCTGCCTCTATTCCGTTCATACGCACGTGCCCACGATGTCGATGTCGAGAGGGTGTCACTGCGAAAAAATGATCATTATTGCCTTGATCGTCGACGCGTCGTTGTCTACCTGTCGAGCGTACTTCATGTAAATGAGCGGTTCGGGCCCACCGTCTGGCGCTTCGGGGTGCAGAACGCCCACTGTTCAAAGACGTGCTCAATACGAGACCTCCGCCACCTGAAGCGGCACGTTTAACGATGGGCCGGGATGTACTCGTGGGAGTTTCTGGCCGTGGCTGTGAAGAATTCAGATGCCGGTGTATGGGTGTGCGAAGAGGAATAGGCGTATGAGAGCGAGAACGATGTTGTGGCGTAGGCGAGCTAGAATGTCGTCCTTGCGTGGTGTATAATGATGGTTTAGCGGAAGGTTCGGGTGAAGACGTCGGGAATTCAATCTTTGCATCTAGCATCAGACGTCAGGATAGCTGTTTGTTACAAGTCGGTCCTGGACTGACCGTCTGTGAAGCTGCCAGGTCTAGGAGACATCTTGATATTGGGGGGCGTGCTGCGACTCCTGTTTATGAACCAATCACCGCTGAAGCTTAAATGCCTACGACCCCATTCTCTCATGCTTCGCCTGAACATGAGCGGGCCATGTTCCTCGGATCTAGATCCACGAGTGAGTCCCATGAAAACTAGGACGGCGAGTAAAAGGCAAAGTTGAGCTACGCCTAGCCGTTTTTCAAGGATAATCTAACGAAAATGTCAACAAGTCTCGAGAATGGAGCATTCTTTCCTCACCTCATTGGAAAGGTAGTCGACTCTGTTTGCAAGCTCTCTGTAATCCATCTCTATCCGTAGTCGCTGTTTATCCCATTCACCAAGTGTTTTTTGATACATCTGAGCTTGAGCTTTACCCTACATGCATAGTGAGCATAAGAGTGTGGATACCTAAAAGAAACATTCTTACGAGACCGTCTAGGCGTCCGACGTCCTCACCAAGCCTTCTTAGCATCTCTCTCACTCCGGTGGTCTGTTCCTCGACGTAGCGAACGTATAACGTATGATTTCCTTCCAACGCCGTAAGACGGTTCATGATGGTACGGTATATAGATTCGCCCCCCGTAGTGGGAGGCATCGGAGGTGGAACAGGCATATTTATGGAACCAGAAGCAGTGACGATTGTAGAGGCAGAATGTGAAGGAGACGAAGAGGTTGCCGAAGATGAATGTCCGCTGGTGTTCGAGGACGAGTTTACAACAACAGATCGCGGCGAGACCGGAGCAGAATCTGCGAGTGATGTACTTGCTGGGAGGGGTACGGTGGGGTAAGAGGGTTGCGCGGTGTGCGCATCTGTAGAATAAGTGCCGCTTTCCTGGGAAGGATCGAGGGATTCGTGGCGCCCTACATTCTCTGTCGTTGATGCCGTAATTTGTGAGCTGGTAAATTTTGTTGTGGATTCAGAAGTAGCAGGACTAAATTCCGGTGAGGTGTAAGGGCTCTCTGGGATCGGACCAAGGTCAACGGTTTGGATACCGGGTTCAGCGGTATTCGCTGTTGGAATTTTACCAACCGTAACGGAATCTGGCGCCTGGACGGGCTCGAGTTCGTCAACAACCGAGGCGGGTAGCGAACGGATTTTCTCATGTTTCGCGCGGTATTCTGCTTCCCATACGTCCCATTTCCATTGTTCAAGATGAGTAAGTCCATAAACTCGGAGCAGGGAGATGGGGCAGTAGTACTCGTTGCCGTAGTGGGAGTGAAACTCTATCCGGATGTACCTGTAAAAGTCGTGAAGCGACGTAGGCGGATGGAAGGACTGGTGGAAGTCAGACGGAGTAATGATGAAAGCAGTGACGCCTGACCTGTACACCCCGGCCATTCTTGGCTCTGTAGGTCCCTGCTACGGTCCAACCCTCTTCACTTGTTGTGTACGTCTTCGCCACGCTGACAGTAAAGTCCTTAAAGACCCCACTGAAGAATTCAAAGTTTGCCAGCTGCACGGTGTCGATTCGGATGTCATCGCATAATTCCACGACTACGAACTGTTTGTCTTTGGAAGTACATGGGCTCAGCATATACCTATCACGTTTGGATGATAGGATGGAAGACGGCGACTTTGCTGAACGATGAGACACGTGGACACGAGCAGAGCAATCGAGGGCCGCATAATTGAATCTGTCCGTTAATGGGACTTGGAAATGGGGTGATATCGGCTCGTCCGTAGAGTCGTACGAGGCTAACGGTGATGAAGTCTGACCATCGCTACCAGCGGTGTCCGAGTGTCCGTTTCCATCAGTCAAGTGAATATTTGTCGCGCCGGAAATATTGCCTGAACGATTCCCGTCATTCTCTTTCCCCGCCCGCTTCTGTAGCTCAGCCTGCTTCTCCTTCCACTCCTCAAAGGAGAGTAGAGCATCTGTGTCCGTGGGTTCGACGGGCTCGAGTGGAATGAGGCAACACACAGGTGGAGACTCCCGAGATACGGCCGCGGAAATGGCGCGAAAGGGATCGTTGAAGGACGTTGGCGACGCTGTGAAGACTGGAGACACCAGCGCCAATGCTATCAAAGCCGTCGGAAGATTCACCATCGTCGCTGGTAGCGCCGAGAGGTGAGGAAATGGTCGGTACACGTCGACAGATGGTGTCTTGGGAAACAAATTGGGAAATACCTATTTTTATCCACCTTTACTATTTTGATCTATTTGTTTATAGGGATGTATGTGGACTAATCTGGCCCGATATAGGAATTCCTTTCTTGGTTTATTACTTCCACCATCGTCGTCTTCGAACGCGATGAGCTCAGATGAACTTGCATTCAGCCAGCATGGGCTCCTAGAAAACGCGTCTAGAGCTTCAAAGAGACCATTTCAATTTAATCTCGCCCTCCAGACGTCAACGCCGCAATCAAGAAGCCATCGCCATCCTCAAAAGGCACATATCTTCGCACCAGCTCTACGACACGCGAAACCACCCGCAAATATGTTTCTTATCAATCCGGAACAACCTAAGCATAGAAAGAGTCAGCGGATGCCTTACAATTATCGACACAACATTCAATCGCCAACTGCGCAGGAGGAGCAGGAGCCCACAGGTATGGCGTGGTTTATACGCGACCTGCCGTTGATTGAAAGCTTAGCAGATGATAAGAAAAAATCTCTGACTCCACCAGTATTCAAGATGTTTTCGCAGTCTTCAAAGCGACCCTTCGCCGATTCACATGCTAGCCAGCTGTCAACTCCCGCGCATCAGAGTGGTTCAAAGTCTTTGGAGCTCCCGCAAACTCCGATATCAGAGAGGTTTGAACCTCATTCGCAACATTCCTCCGTTCAACCCGAAGTTGCCTATCATGGGGATGAAGCGAATTGGGAAGAAAACATGATGATCAGGAAGATGAGAGAAGCTTCAGCTATAAAAGCCCAACTGGCTGATGAGGTACGAGACATTCAGCATCATATTGGGCGCATATATTCATATTTCAAACCCCAAACACAGAGGGAGGTCACTCTAAGTCTCAAAGGAGAGCTCGCGGCGGCTCAGAACGCCGATGTAGTGTTGAAGCAGAAGTTCGTTACACTTGAATCAGAAAACGAGCGTCAGGCGGTACAAATACAGAGCCTCACTGAGAAAATGTCCCAGACGAAATTGGAGCTCTTCCAGGTGGCGGAAGAACAGGAGCGCACCGTGAACCTGATGCAGGACAAGGTTGGCGAGGTCGAACGCTTGCGCTCTGAACTCTTGCACGCTGGTGAGAAATACGCAGTATGTGAAGAGCGCGCCGGTAAAATTAAAGATGCTGCAAAGAAAGGCATGGTCCATCTCAGCCGAGGGCATGCATATTTTTCCTTTTTTGTCTGTACACTGATATCTGCTTCTTTATGCAGATATGAATCACTGAAGACCACCTTCGATGAACTCAAGCTGCGTTTCGATGTTTCTCAGGACAACCTTCAGCGCACGAAGGACGAAATCGAGTTACTAAAGTCTACTTCCGGACGCCAAATCAAACGTATGCTGTCCGTCTTTCATATCTTTTCTCACAACTAATCTCAAAATTAGTCGTTGAATCCCACCTGGATGAAAGTGGCCGTTACCTTCATAAATCTGCCGAAACCCGAGACCTCATTTCCGAGTTGCAGCAAGACCGCAACAGCTGTACGTTTCTGGGGCGTGGCATCCGACTACTGTATTAATCCCGACGACAGCTCAACAAGTCAATGACATCCTACGTGAAAAGCTCCATTCATTAAGCGCGCAATTAGTGGAGTCAAAACAGAAGATTGCTGAGTTGGAACTGCGGCAATTTGAGGAAGGAGCGCGCTGGAGCCGACGTGGTGAAACGTGGCAAAACCTCCGTGAGCTTCTCTTGTTCGGTTTATCTCCTAACTTATGTCCGTGAATTTTCGTGGCAGAATATAAAATAGAGGAACTCGCTGACAAACTAGCCAAGCGAGAAGGCGAAGCCTTTGAAGGACTGATAGAAAACGCCAATTTATCTACTGCCCTAAACGAGGCCATCGAGAAGCATGTCCTGTTTCTTTGCGGTTAGATTCGTCCTTAACACCAAAGTAGGGCCAATGTTTTGCAAGTCACGCTAGGAGCAAAAGAACAGGAACTCGCGGCTCTGAAAAAAGAGCAAGTGTTTCCCAACTTTCCGCGGACACCTCGTTTAACATTTTTCATTTAGAGCCATCAACATGGAATCTGTCAAAGTCGAAGAATTGGACGCTGCTCTCAAAGAGTCTGTACCGTGCAGCCAATAATATTCTTAACTTGATGTTTTCTATGTAGCCTTTCGATCAAACTCGCCGCTAGTAATGCTACAGTACACGAGCAAGAGACCCAACTGTCCGTCTTGAACGATCGGATGCGCTCATTAACAACGAAGGAAGCAGCGCTGATTGAATCGTCAGTTTCGCTCATATAATGCCAGATCTGCACCTTATTCGTGTTCACAGGAATGACCATTCACGGAGGACGATCTCTAAGTTAGAGATGGCAATCCAAGAAGCCAAATATGCATGTTCCGCGGAGTCTACTAAATACAAACAGGTCCAGGATAAGAAAGTCCTTCTTGAAGCTCAGATCGTTAAACTGAGGGAGGAGGTTATCGATAGAGAGACTAAGTAGGACATCTTGACTCTGCCAATACGTTATATCTAACTAGCTGACTTATTAGTTTGAAAAATCAAAATGTCGCCTTCAACGTGCGTTCTGATTCTGTCTCCAGGCACCACATTCATCCCTCCAGTTAGGTTCTTCAAGAGCGCTTTGATAACCAGACGATAACTCTCAAACTCGCCAAGGAACATTGTGGTGATCTACAAGTACGTCACTCTTCCTCACGGGCGATGAATCATCCGACGACATTCACCAGGAGCGCGTAATGACATTGACGGTACGATTCATAGTTATCTCTGTGGCTATGTATTTATCATAGGCATCATAGGCAAAACTTGAAGGGGTCACCACGTCGGCACGATTAGATCTTGCACATGTTCAGGAACAAAAAGGATTGCTCGAATCATCGATCCAGGATCAGAAGACACTGCTTGAGAAAACGCTCCAGGACCAGAAAGCATTGCTTGAGAGGACGCTCCGTGATCATAGTAGTCATCTTGAGCGATCACTACAAGAGCAGAGAGCATCTCACGAGTGCAAATTGCAGGACCAGAAAAACGTCTGGGAGAAAATTGGCGCCGATCAACAGGCTCTCTTCCACAGGAACCTTGAAGACCAAAAGGCAGCGTCCGAGACTACTATCAAGCATCTACAAGACCAGAAGTTATCCTTGGACAATTCTCTTGCGCGGCTTCAGGCGGACATGAAGGTCCAGCAAGAAGCGGCAACCGCCCTGAAGATCGACGTGGTCAGACTCCAGGAGAGGTGCGAACAACAAGTCAAATCTGAAGCCCAAAAACTACAAGCCGCGAACACGGAGCGTCTCGAGGCATTGAGATTTGTGCAACAGAGACAAGATACGCTGGACAGCCTGGCAAGCGAGTGCGAATCGGCGAAGAAGGACGCTCAGAAAGCTCGGTCCGAACTGGAGAGCGGCCTTCGAGAAGCAAGAATGCTAACGAATGAGACACGAGAGCTGCAAGAAGAACTGGGGTACCTTCGTGACAGGGAAACGACTATGCCAAAGCGATATGAAGCTGGACAACTGGTAATTAGTCCACAGCGTCATCTTTCACCCTCCCTAAATGTTCTTAGAGCGACATCGAGAAGTCTTTTGTACAATCTGTCATTCAGATGTATAGGGCGACCTACGAGCAAGACATCGTCAACAAAGAAAACGAATTGCGATCGGTGATAGTCGGCTTCGCGATCTTAGGTTGGCACTAATGATTAAATACAGCGGGATAATATGATCGTGTCGCTGCAATCCAATATCGCTTCCTTGGAGTCGACCCTTGCTAAATGCTTGAAGGAATCTGGTACGAAGTCCATGATAGACCTAAACGTGTGGATGTCGAGTCCATTAACGCAGCAGCTGGAAGTATGTTCCCTCCTGTATGTCTCTCAAGTCCTTTCTAACGTTCTCAGGACGAGGTCCTTCCACAACCAGCCGCGCGACATCCCGTCTTGGCATCGCCCACACCATTTGCTGTTCTCGCTGCCGAGGACAATGGCGATATCTCTGAAGAAGAACAGCCATCTGCCTTGGGTAAGCGAGACCGACCCCACTCGCCTATAACGAAATCCGACGATAATCAACGCCCTACTCGAAGATCGGTTCGTCATTTCACTGTTTAGAATTTATTCGTCTTATGTGTGGCGCGTGAGTACAGAAGTCGGCTGCTCCCCGTAAAATCCTGGGAGCCGACAAGAAGGTTTGTGTCGCCCATCCTTTTGACCGACAAAGGCCATGGCTGACTGGTAATATTAGGCTAGTGAACCGACATCTAAGACCAAGCCACGAAAACGACGTTGATGACACTGCTTTGCTGCTCGGAATTCCTGTTTCTCGGTTGCATTCTTCTGCACTCTCTGGTTGACCACTGGGACTCTTTCTTGCTTTCTTCTTGATATTCCTAGATCGCGTTGTCTTGGTTACAGTGGCCGTTCTACTGCTCTTTGTATATGCCTTGAATTGCCAATCGTAACGGTGTCCGGCTTCTTACTTCATTCTACATCTATTTTGGGATAGGCTAAACCCACGGAAAATGCATGGGGAACATAAATTCGTATTCAGGCATTTTTGGTCGCTCGTAGCTCTGCTATGCCAACCCTGTGCTGTGCCACTGAGCAATACAGTCGACGTAGGAAATTTACTTTAAATCTCACTAAGGCAGTTGTTCTTGCCTTGCTTCATGCGTAACTTCGGTGTTCAGCAGATGCACACCAGAGGAAGGACATTGGAGAACACCGATTCGCTAACTACGACAACTCAAAATTGCTTTCAGCCGTAAGGGAACTGATAATCAATAGGTATGTTTCCATGAAATTGATGAGGTTTTATTATTCATATCCCTGTCAGTTCCCGCACAAAGATCAAATTGGATTGACCAATAAGATCTTCGACAAGCCATTCATGGCGTCCCCACGGAATGTATCTTGCGTGATGGTCAAAGGTAGGAGACCGTCGTTGAACGTGAGTAGATTGGGCGAATTCGTAGTCCACTGGGGCCACCGAATGCCGGTACTTCCACTGGGATTCAAAGTAGCAGCGAAACGAATGAGGTAATCTGCCATATCTCCACCGAAATAAACGTTGAGGATATCACTGGCATGGAAAGCTCCCAAGATCGGAACGAGCTTGAGGCGTTTATTCACTATAAAGAGTTAGGAACTGACGAAAGCTTTGATAAACTACTTACGAAAGGCCCATATATTTTGCTTTCCAGAAAGATTTTGTAAGAAGAACCTGCGAGGTGCCTGGAATACCGCATCGCCTTGGAACGATGCGATCCTCTTGAACTGGGGTGTTAAGATGTTCAATATTCCGGTACCGTATGGAGAACCTTCAAGCGGATTCGCAGGATAGAGTTCTAGTAGCGTGTCAAGATCTTGATCTGATATACTCGGAAAAATCACTGTCTTCACATATGTCGCAACCTCCGCATTTGTCCTGTGAGATGCGAACTAAGTCTCATAGTACAAGAGAACAGTCTGTCCACTTACGTGACATTGAGTGACGCCAAGGAAAACAATGTTCCCTCGTCATCACAGTCGCCTAGTTGAGTCGCTTGTAATCAATGACGTTCTCAGCCTTGAATAATACACATACCGCTCACTATGGGAACATTAGCAATTTTACCTTGTTCTACGAGTCGTTGCGGATTATCGGAGAGGAGGACGCCGTCTGCGCGAGGTATCCAGGCCAAAACCAATGACTGACGGGGGTTTGTTCTGAATCGTCAAAACCTTTGACAGATCACCCACCTGGTAGTCAAATATGAAAGGCGAATTGTCGATTGCTGCTTTCAGCGTTTTGTACGAGACCGTCCTCAAACAGGCAAGTGTATCATCAGAACCAGAGCAGCCTGTCTGAACCACGATGTCATCGTAATCTGTAGTAAAATGAAATCAGAAGGGGACTCCCAGAGGCACTCTCCATCATACATTTCTGGCCTCCCTCAAGAGCTCCAACGGGGATCGGAGACCCTGATTGCATGAATGCTGCACGGAAGAGACCTTGAGTGTCACCATCGTAGGCAATCATATGCATTGCAGCTGAAATAGCTCCTGCAGATTCGCCCCATCTATCCAAACGAATTGTCAATTAAACGCCGCGAGTAAATGAATTGCGACTAACATCGTCACTTTCGAAGGATCTCCACCAAATGCAGCTATATACTTCTGAATCCATCTCAGAGCTTCTCTTTCTGGAGAAATACGCGTGTCAGATAGTCAAATTGAATAGCGAAGGCATGAATATACATACGGTCATGGAGCCCTAGGTTTCCAACGCCAGCTTCCCTAACTTCCTTACTCGCAAGAAAACCGAAGCCTTGAGAAAATTCATGAACGAACTTCTGGCGAGCTGAGGGAGAATAACACACCAGAAACTCGATAATTCATCGAAACATATATGACTGGTTGATTCAGTGCGATCGACCGAGAAACAATGCTGGTGCCGTCGTACCTGTAAAAAGAAAGATATTAAATGCCACTGATGCCCACTGATGTATCTAAGGATAGTAGATACAAACATAGCCGTGCCACCAAGCTCAAAGCCACCTTGAGACAAATGCACTTATAAAAACTTGAACGATATGCAATAGCGAATATTCTTACCTCCAAAAATCCACTGAGGAGATGTTGCTTGAGCTGATGATTCCAAATCTTACATATTACGCACCGCGACAACAGGAAGCTTAGATTTTGGATTGGCAGTCGTTGGCTTCAGGACATTAATAGTCAGACCTAACAAAGATTAACGAGGTATATGTGATGGATGAGACGCGTAATCACAATCCTCATCATCAGGAAGAACCACATTGTAGATGGAATTAACGATGTGATCCACAGCTTCCGCTGGTATTCCTGTGAGAATCGGTAGCTTGATGGCCTGCTGTGGACAAGATGGCCCAAAAGCGCTCGCATCATACGACCCATTGTACGCTGGAAGAGTTTCTGGTAGCTGGAAACGACGATCTCCGATGCTAGAAAGGGAAGGCTAAATACCCTCGAAATCATAGTTCAAAAACAACTCACGGGGGTTGAGCGAATGGGATGCCCAAGAACTTCGAGACGGTCCCGGAGGCTGTCCCAGTGAACGTCGCAGAGTCTAGAGTCACAGTAGGAGCAGCGCGGCTCGAAATAATTGCGGAAGTGACGATACAAGCGTGAAGCCCAATGAGGACCACGAGCTGGAAGAGCATGTCAGTCGCACAACGACCTGGGATTGGACGACCTACAATAATGCATGAAAGGTGTCTTTATAGTCGCACCTCAAAAGAAGGGCCAACTATAGCCGTGGGACTGACAAGTCATGAGAACTCATCACGAGAAGGACGATCCCTGTTTTTTTAAATCAATTCAGAGGCTAGTGGACTCTGTCTTCGATGCCAAGGGAAAGATTTGATATCTGGCATTCATTATACTTCTCGACAGCATAGAGGTCGCGTTAGCTTGGTCTATGCTGTGTGGGGCCCCGCACTTGAAGTCGGAAGTATTTAATATAAACGTGCTTGCGACTGCGGGGATGGAAAGTGGTCAACACGCGTTCAAGGCCGCTTGTGTCAGGGGATCACTGTTAGAAATCACAGGCAAAGTACCGGATTGGGTTTTTACCGCCTTAAAATGCCCGAAAGTTGATGGTAATCCCAGGAAAGCATGAGGACCTCATGGCTGCTTTCCTGAAAGAACGACGGAAAGGTACAAATGCACGTGTACATCATTCTTTTACAAATTATAACGCGCCGGCACCGACACGAATTAGAACGAACATCAGACAAGATGATTGGTTTAGCCGCGAGCTAAGTATAAAAGCCATTGGTAGTAGCCAGAGTACTCAGACGACAACGGATCGTTGTACCTGCAATTCTGCGTTCGACTAAGCGCCATAATCGTTCCTGGGAGAACTGACTTTCTCCAATATGAATTATAGTTGAAGGTACATAATTGCCAACAAAAACTGGTAGTAATGGCTTGGTCTTGGAATTGCCTACCAAGCTGGCGACTGAATTGGAGGTCGAATCCCTTCCTTGTGCCGTGGCCAATGAAGTCAGTCATTCCGGTGTTGCCAAGACGCTTTGGCATACACTTGCTACCCAGGGGACAGAGAACGACCCTATGGGTCCATCCAAAGCCGGTCCGTATCGGTGGGTCGTGAACCTGCAGGTCCAAGTCATATGGTTCGGATTATACCACCTGAATTGTATATTTCCCTCCGCGACCAGCACAGACTCAAGAGATTCTCAAACATGTGAATATTGTGAATACGAATGCGGAAGCTCGACTGGACAACTTACATTGCCGGTGTTGTTGACGCTCCGTGTCACATTGAACTCAACATTTGAAAGGCATGATAGAACTCCCGGTATTTTACCGTCACCTGATGCATGCCTGCGACTAGATCAGCGACCCTCATGATCATGACTAGCGGTCGTTAGTGATGACTTTGATACCTTGCTTAGCGGTTTCTATTCATATTTCACTATCTTTCCTTCTCGATTTCGCGCGGTCAAACAAATACATTTGCACAGGACCAGAAACTACAAGTACATATTGCCACGGACCAAAGACGGATATAAATACAAAAGGGTTGAGGGAAAGTTTTAGCACTCACGCGAGACCATTTTTCTGCATGAAGAAATAGCGAATGTTATCTTGTAACGTTTTATTGCATCTTTTGATGTAGAAATAGATTGCCGTAGATTGCATGTTTAGATCTGAGACCGTAAGAAGTAATGTTTAAAGAGAACGAGGTGAATGCTGCAAGAGACGCCCGATCCCAAGAAGCAAGTGAGTCAAACGGGAAGGAAGGTGCTGACTATGCAAGCTCAAAGGACTTCTCAAGCCCTGCCTAACATCCTGAACTATGTCGTTTATTGTTCAAAAGATGAGTCACCTCGATATGTATGCAATTTCATTAAAAGCTGCAAACTCAACGAACCAAATTGCCGGGTCACTCAGGCTCCTTTTAAAATTCCAACGAAGTAAGTATAACTTTGGCAAACGTGCCACAGTGAAGGTTTAATTAACGACGAGACATATAGGTGTATATATTATAAAATCCCTGCGGAAATAAACATGTAAGTGAATCAGAACGTGAGAGGGGTGCTTATCCGAAGATTCCGAATGTCTGTTAGGTATCTGCCGAAATCGGGATATGAGAGTGAGGGGCGACAAGGGATGATCGAAGCGAGGTAGGATATGTTATAAAGATGTATGTCGTTAGGGAATAGAATGGATTCCGGCAAGGGTTCGTAAGGAGACCTGAGAGGTCCGGTTTGCGAGGTAAAGGGGTCAGTAAGTGCGAAGAAATTACTGTAGGAAGCAGCCGGTGAGCGCGGAGCTATTACAGGCTGTAGGTGAAGACAAGCGCTAGGCGTAGTCTTCGGATGGGTGTCGGAAAGCGCTTGGCGTATCCAACGAGTTGTTCAGCAAGCGCTAGGCGTAACCGATCAGATGCTTAGTTCACACAATGAAGTGGAGTTGAAGATGGGTAGATTGATTTTTTTATTTTACAATGTTACAGACGGTATTTATATATTAAAGGGCTCGAGTCATGAATGTTCTACAATGTTCTATTATATTCTAGTATGAGCAAGAAGAATAGAGAAAGTAAGAGAAAATTATGTGTGAATCACTGCTAGGACCGAGAAGGCCGAGTGTAGGCATGCGTTGACTCATGCACCGAGTTTACGGATACGCGATATCCATAACAATGTCGGAGGATATCGGAGCTGCTGAATCCGGGTGATTACAACGTCATTATTGCTACAATAACCTTTTACCCGGGATCTTTCTAATACCTTGTCTGGTGACCTGCAACTCTGCTCATATGATGAAGTCATCGTCCTACTACGATTTCCATGTAAGCCTTCTGTTGTTCCTGCACGTCGACTATCACTATGGCTGAACAAACTAGTACAGTGCAATTGCAAGTCGTTGAGAGTGGACCGGCGCCTCAGATATGGAGTCAATACATGCGTGAAGTATACGGGGGTAGAAAAGGACCGGAAACTCTGGGAACTGTTTCTTTCAAAGATATTGAAGAGAAGGCAAAGGAGAGACTGAAGGATCATCCAGGTAGGACCGAAGTTCCATCCAGTTAATTCCTTGTTGAAGCGATCCGCTTGTAGACGCATTTATGTATGCGGCGGGAAACGCAGGAACAGGATCGACGCACCGGGCCAATCTAAAAGCCTTTCAGAGATACAGAATCATACCCCGTATGCTTATCAATACCACAGTGCGAAACCTGGAGGTGAGAGATACAATTTGTAAATCTCTGCCCCGCTGGCATTGAATATGTCATATTCTAGGCGACAATACTAGGAATACGATACCCATCTCCCTTGCTTATCGCCCCAATCGGCGTGCAGGGAATTTTCTCTGCAGAAGGGGAGCTTGCCCCCGCTCGGGCTGCCCAAAAACTTGGAATTCCCATCATCTTAAGCACAGTCTCCTCGAGGAGCATGGAGGAAGTTGCTCGAGAGAACGGTAGTGGACACCGATGGTACCAGCTTTACTGGTCTGTCCATACCTTCCTTTCGCTGTCTATAATCCTTTTTCTTATGGCTGTCTAGGCCCAAATCTCAGGATGTAACCGTTTCGCTGCTCAGAAGAGCGAAGGCAAACGGATTTTCTGCGTTGGTGATCACTCTCGATACGATGGCTCTTGGATGGAGACCTCACGACATAGACATATCATACATGCCTCTCATCCATGGTGTAGGAATGGAATGCGGGCGTTCCGATCCAGTGTTCATGGCCAAATTCGGACTTCAGCCTATTATCGACCATCATCCCGAGTTTCCTTACGATTCCCGTGCAAAGGATAAGCTCATCAGTGAGGGAGACCCCAAAGCTTTAGAGGAGAGCAAGCTAGGCAATGCCTGGCTGGCCGAAGTCTGTTCAGGGCAGTTTCATTCATGGGACGAACTCAAGTTTATTAGAGATAACTGGGATGGGCCCGTCGTTCTAAAGGGTATACAGAGACGAAGCGTATGTCTATTGGTTTTGAGGTTACCAGATTCTGATTGACGGAATCAATAGGATGCGGAGAAGGCCCTAGAATCTGGCATCAACGGTATAATTGTGTCAAATCATGGTCAATCCCCGCTTTTGCCCTAATAATGGCGTCAACCCTTACATCTTTGTTACAGGTGGACGACAGTTGGACGGTGCTATTCCATCCCTGTACGCACTAGCAGAGGTCATGGATTCAGACAAGATCAAGCAAGCTCAGAAAGCAGGGAAGCTCACGGTTCTCTTCGATTCTGGCATACGCACCGGAAGCGATATCATTAAAGCGATGGCCCTTGGAGCACAGGGTGTGCTCCGTAAGTCTTTTCCCAAATTCGGCGGTTGGTACAACTAAACATGAACCAGTTGGCCGTCCTTTCCTATACGGTGCTATTCTCGCAGGGCAAGCTGGTGTGGAGCAAGTAATCAAGCACACCATGGCGGATTTGGATACTACCCTTGGACTGAGCGGATATACCAGTCTTGACGAGATTCATGGCATTGGTGAAGAACTGGTGAAGAAGATCGATTTTGAAACATGATGCATGATCCTTACAACGCTGGAGGAATCCGTCGATACCCAAATGTCCTTGTATTAGGCTACGATATGACGAATTGAATAGACAACAGCTTAATGCGCCGATGACAGACATAACTTCCATCCACTCTCATTCCATTCCTTCTCGAATTCTTCCTCTGAAAACCGTTGAACAGCCCATGTTCTGGCCCGCAGCCGCATTGCGAACTCTTCTTCCGTGGGAACGGTTAATGCGGTGTGGATCGCATCCGCAAAACCTGCCGGCGTTTCTGCGTGGTACCCTGGAATACAGCAATAAACACTGTGAGCCAAACCAAGGGGGCAAAACACCAACCAGTTGGTAAGCCATTGAATGGGACGATAATATCTCTCAGAGGTCCCCCGGAAGCATGAGCAATGGGGATCACACCCGCAGCCTGAAGCACATGTTCACCCCGCTTTGCATAACTGAAAAAAGGAATACACACCATAAACTCCACCACATTGATACCAAAGTGTTCATCAACCATGGTACTCAAACCGATGCTGGCCTTGGCTAACCAACCAAGCATAGCGGGGTAAGACGCATTCACGACGAACTCGACTTGGTTCTATTTCAGGATCAATCGGTTATTGAACGTCCAGAGAAAGTGTCCGTACCTCAATCGTCAGCTCCTTAGCTAGTTCACGAAGGCTGTTAACGCGAGCAGCATCGTCCGCATTACGACTCCCGCCAATAAGAACAAGTTTGACTGAGAGGGCACCTCCGCTTTTATACTCCGGATGGCTTTCCAACAACTCGTAAAAGGCGTGAAGTTGTGTGGAATGATCTTTTTCGGGCCTGCTGACACGGTTCAAACCTAATATTAGAGGTGCGAACGAACGAACGAACCGGAATTGAGCAACGCTGACGACAATTCGCTGACGACCCTGTAGTGTGAACTGAGCCATTTCACGCGTGTCACAGGGGGGATAGACAATTCGAGCTTTCGTCGTCCTAGAGCGAAACGGTAGCAGCAGACGGATAAGTATCAAGGGAGAGAGCGTGTGAACAGCATCAAGCAATGCATCGGAATGATTTAAGATACCATCCACATGATTCTTCGTCCAAGATGAATTGACCATAAGAAACGATGCTGTCTGCAGAGATAGTGCATAGTAATACATGAACACCCTGTAATACCTATAACGCAAGATGAGGAGAGCGAGCTGCGAATGCACTTTGAAATGGTATCTTACAATAGCTTTCCTCGACTTAAAATGGAGGAGGAAGAAATTGCACCTGAGTTGTTGTGGCCCCTAGTTCGCGTTTTGACTCGAGCTAGCATGTCGGTGCTTATTGTTGGGTAATGGATGTAAGCGCCAATGGGAATATTCCCAAGCAACGAAACGACATGGAACGTAAATGCGTATCCCATAGTGTCTGGATCAATAAAATGAGGTCTCAGGGTAGCGGTGCAGCGTGTGAAAAAAGCGTACCAATATACAGGTCGGGGATTAGAAGAGACATGGTCTCCCAAGCAAGATATATGGACCCGATACTCTGGCCCAAGAGGGTAAATCGGGGCCAAGATGAATCCTCCACCAACTTGCGAGAAGTAAGGAAAACGAAATGAATTGTAGATGGATCCAAACTTATAGCAAACCTGGTCTAAGAAAGAATAAGTACGTTTTTCCTGCCGGGCGCTCGGTCTCACACCTTGACTTTGTCGAGAATGAGCTCTTTGGTAGCATCCGTGTCGCCGCTGTATATTACGCTCACAATATCGGGTTCTGATCGCTGTATAGACGCGATTGCTGTCCAGAGGACACGCTCTCCTCCACCACCCGCATTGCTGATCTAAGTAGAATCAGATTCTATCAGCCCATAAGCGGTATGAGACACGTACCAATATGGATGGAAAAAGCCAACTATTTGGCTCTTTGGGTGTCCTAGTTCATGCAATATCGCAGCACGCCGTTGCTTATTCGATGACCGCAATCTCGTGGCGAAGATTCTGAGCACGATATACGGCAAAAGACATAATGGCAGCCAGAGCACTACGTGGTTCGGGCTCAAGAGCATTTTGCTTGGTCAGCAAAAAGTGTTGTTTTCCTGATTCTTCCCGAAGAATGAGGTGTAACTGTCAGGCTCATGCACCAGCCACCTTCGGCAAGCACGTGGCTTCGCTGATTACCGAAGGGGCTGGAGTCTCTCGCCCCAATGTAGGCTCGCCGTCTACCAGCACTATGTGTATGCAAGTATCACGATAGATTTATGCAATCAGCGCCAGTCGCTCCCTGTGGTGCGCATCCCCAGACCTCGCAGGTACCTCAACAAAGCCAGCATTACTTTTATAACCCGTACATGTACTATACACCAGTTGTATAGCCAGTCCTGCCAGTAGCATACCTCCATTCGCCCTTCCAAGATGATATCTTACACTTTATGCTCCACTCCACCCTATGTATTGCGATTTTTCGTCTGCGCAATAAAAAGGCCGGGTATTTGAAGTAGTACTTGTTCCGAACCAGCGGCAGTGTGTGTTGAGGTCGATCGGGCCAAATCCGAAAGCCCGAGCAAAAGTCACACGTTGCAGAGCCCCAAAATTGTCTCCGAGTTGCCCAGTCCCTTCACAAGCTAACCTTCGCCGACCAACCAAACAATGACTTTGCCAAACAACCTAGGGAATAAGGCTTGTGAACGGGACTGGCTAGCGAGTCTACGTAACTGTCATGAGTCCAGCCAAACTGTCTGGACAGGGGCTATACTCGGCTGTAATATGGAGTGATTGGCACCTCCCTATTGGTCGGGGCACACTGTAGGGTACGTAGTAGGTAATATTTTCTTGTTCGAGACCTAATGCACATATTCAAGGACAATCAGTTCGAATGAAGAGTATATACCACTCTGAGATTTAGATTATGCAAAATGCGAGCTGGAGGCGCAGCCGCCGAGCGAGCTTTTTGCACCACCAAGTACTTTTCTACATCTAATCAAGGTATATTTTATTCAATTCTTCTTAAATGAGTAGCCACCAAGTCAACAAGATGGATACAGTTCAGATACAGCCCACTGTTTCTTCGTACAAAAGGAAAGAATCGGGGACCGGCAACTGCCGCTACTGGACCTATTTTAGGCCACTTATCAGTTCGAAGATTCATGAAATATCTGTGACTCTGTCCAGCGGACTCAATGTACGGGATCCCTTGGCTGGTAGTCTAGGTATTGTGCGGTCTTAGATGAAATACATCTATCTAACCTGGTCCGATGACTCCATCAGTCATCTGGTATCCTGAACAAGCGCTTCCTGTTCAGCCGGACATATGGAATGCAATCGAAGGATCTGTTGGCGCCTCAAGGCTTATGACAGGCAAACCTTATATCGTGGCATCTATGCAGACTTAACGTCCTTCTTCTCTTTCTTCCTGTCTGTAGGCAACCACCGAAATTTACTATTCCCCGGACGGCTTCAATAGGTTTCATGGGACGTGTTACGATTCACGACTCGATTTGCGCAACCTGAGCGGCACAGCTTTACAGCAACTTGGGTGATGTCCACTCGTATCTTGTCCGTGTATGTTTGCCACAGTGTCTGCCTCAGCGGGGAGGTTATTTTGTTGCAATGGATGATCCCGGTAAAACCCGCAACGCTCCCGTGTGTTGCGCACAAGCAAAGCCACGTCCATGTCCTCCAACTGCGGATTTTATATGCTGTTGAACAAGCATACAGCACTGCCAAGACCACCCGACTTCATAAAGCAGACCTTGAATTCCCGTCATCAACACCCTATCACTAACGATTTACACTGTAGAGTTCAACGGTATCATTACATCCTCGTCCGTGTATCGCGTCGCTCGTGCTAACCTCAGCTTCAGCGATGGGTGCCGTCCTCTATCTTGTTAGTGTCTCCCACGTCAAGGACGATGGCGGTCACCGTCTCAGTAGCTCGGTCTTGATTGCCATAATCGTCGTTTTCCGTACGTCTTATTCTGCATTTCCCCGATCCCTCCACTCACCATGGGATCAGTGCTGTTCATTTTGCTGATTTTGGGCTTCACCCTCGTGTGGTGCCTTCGGTCTGGAAGACATAGTGAAAGCCCAGTAGCTGACACCACCACCAATACGATGACTACGGCCAATTTTGTTGGAACCACACCTATTTCTCTGCCGCACCCTGCGTGGATTCCTTTGCGGGCGTATCGCCCCCGCCAGGACCACCCTGAAATACGCGGCTCTATTGTCTAGAAAAGCAGCAGTTGTTCATCATCGAGAAGCGCCTGGTAACTTTCTCAGCTACCATGTCGTTCACATCCCTTGTGACACGTATCTTTTTCTACACTTTCAAAAGCCAAATATCGCATTGCTATCGTGCTTTCTTCGCTTTCGCCTTCTTTCCACGCTGTCATTTGTTATTCTTCATTATTAATTTGATGGTCCCAAGTACTACGTTGTTTTGCGTTCTATCACGTTCGTCTTATGATCTACTTACCCCCGTCTATATGAGACGTGACCACCCACAACATCACCATTCAATGTACCCGTAATGCATATCTCCGCACTGTGTGTAAAGTCACACGAACTACTAAGCATTCAGCAACTCGCTGGGGTACGTTCTGCTAGTGGACGGTTGCTCGTGAATAGTGACACAAGCGCCAGCATCAGAAGCATCGAAATAGTAATTGTAACGTATACTTCACTGTCGTAATTCGGACCAGCGTGCCCCCATCACGGATAGGTATTAGCGCCTCCTGCTTATCAGTCACTAAAGGCGCTGGCACATGGACCATCCAGAGTCTGGGCGAGACATGCCAACCGATCGCAAGTTCAAAAGTTCAGAAGTCAGACAGAATATTGTACACGGCAATTCGCTTGGATCCTTTCTCCTACCTTACTCCACCGCTGAGAAATAAGACCCCTGATACTTCTTTAACGCTGAGTCCTACGACGTATTCTCGGCGCTTCGAAATCAAGAATGTTCTGATCGACTATGAATATCTCGAAGGTGCCCTGTAATATATCAGTATGCGTTGAAGGTCCATTAGCAAGTCGCCAAGTCGTTGAATCTGTCTATATAACTTCAGATGGACTATCACCTTTTCTATACCTTGTTCACAGCAGAGAAAGTAACACTGATAATTAAGCCTTGATAATAACAAAGTTAGTCAAGTAGGGAACTTTGAGGAGGTCGTCAAGTATCTGCCAATAGAATTTGAATAAATTGACAGCTATTCACCGGAGTTCATTGTATTAGTTTTCGGCATGAATGTACCAAAATGTATATACTCAGGTCCTGGGGTCCCGTAAGTCGGGATCATCCTTTTGGGGCGCGTTCAGCGCTTTTCTGTGAGCTCAGCAAAACGTAAGAACGAGAGTAACCATCAGTGGGAACTTGGAACGCAATGGGATGATCCAGAAGAAAAAAACAGCCACAAAGGCGTAGAGCTGTGATAATGCTGTTGAGTTACCATGGGTTGGATGTAGAGTCAAATACCCGATTCCTCTAACGATGACTTTGAACCTATAAAATCGCAAAAATTTAAGAATTGCGTCACCGATCAAATCTTACATAAGCAGCGCTGTACTTATGTGGGCCGCCACGAGAACAGATTTTAAGGCTCTCGCAGATGAAATATTTATTTTATTTGACGGGACTTGGAACAGGTGGGATCGCTTCCTCTGAGAAGATTTATAGTTCCCCTATATAATTCAGCAGGTTTGTGCTTCATACCTACCTCAAGTATGTCGGATTACTCACTTTAATTGCAAATTATATTTCTCATACAATTCTACCAACACCTGGTAAGTTCTCAATAGTCGAGTAAAGTTGTTTTGAATATCTCAATTACTTAGTACTTGTGTTGTACGCTGACTACCATTGAGATATCAGACTGGTATTGTACAGGTTTACCTTGTCTAGAACGTACCTGTTTTTACTTTGTATATCTGCGAGACTCAAGCTATGAGCGGAAGTAATATTAAGCCAGGTTGCTCTTGCCAGTGTATCATCATATCCGATGGTGATCCTTTGTCAGACCTATACGGTGTGCTGGAGTGCCTTGTCAATTAGTATGCATAGCTTTAACTAACTCCGTCTAATTGTTGCGATAAAACTCAAGTTCAGACACTTCGTTATAACCGCTTATAATTTACAATGAGATAACTTGTCCTTCAATAAGTTTTCAAGATTCCCCTGTCCTGTAGATTTTTTTGTGATGTGTTATGTCCCCCGTAGTATCCCCTCTTGTTTCCTGCATGCATACGCATACTAGCCACTAATAATATCTCAGTATATGTGCCTAATCATATGATAGATGCTCATCATCTCTAAGGGGATTCAATTCAGCGGAGAACTACCAAAGACGAGCATGGTAGTCCCCTGATTGTCTCTTGTCCTTCTAGAACTCAGAACAACTACTCAAGGAGGCTCCATCGTATATTGCAACCTTATCGTCTGTAAACGCCGATGCTTCCATGCCTCTCGGGGAGACAATAGAGAAAATTTTGTATGGTTGTACTTGCCACACAGCCTCGAAGTTGGTCTTTTTTTATCACTAGAAGTCGCAAGCCATTTGCTGCGCAGGTTTTTAACGAAAGAAGTCGCGCTCTGATGGGTAAGAACAGAAGAACTCATTCGTTCTAGATGTTACGGATGTGACACATCCTGTTTAGACACATAGTGGGGGCAGTGAGCAGCGGGATGTCATCAATACAAATGAAAACAAGTAAGAACTAGGGCATGAAATCTACGAAAAACAACCACGGCTGCGGTGTCCAACCTAAAAAGGCGTCGCGGCCGTCTAAGCGGTTCAGCGCCAAGAAGTCCTTGATTTGTTGCTCCTTTGGACCATTTTATAATTCAAGGGTAATGCTGAGAAATAGGTGTGCCCAATTGCCATGATATTTGCTTTGAACAGAGAACGAAGAGGCTCGCGAATTGCCGGGATGGCTGCGTGGCATGTCACAGCTGTGACTCCTTGTCCTCCTTATTGGCTGCTCACCTCCGCTCACTCACGACATTGACTTTTACCTTGCTCGACTTCACCGTTGCCTACGATGGACCGACTGGAATCTTTGGGGAACACACTCTCCCAGATAACGATGTACGATATCAAGACCATGTATAATCAGGTTGGTATCCTGTCGTTTGTTGGCGCGAGGGCCGCTCGTTGACATCTGCTTTCGCTACGAATGTTTTCAGGCCAAAAATGTCGTGTTAAACGTCAGTGAAATAGAGGCGAAGGTTAGGGAGGCTACCAATGATGATCCTTGGTGAGTGGCCAGTCCGATATGGACGTCTATCTCGGCTTTGCCGCAACCCAAACGGCGCATCCTGATACACTTTTTCCTATTATAAGGGGTGCAAGCTCTACGCTGATGCAAGATATTGCCGACAGGTATGTATCATCGCGATTTTTGACTTTTTCTTCTGACCACGGCAATCCATGGTTATGTAGAACCTTCAACTAGTCAGTGATATTCGCCTCGCTTTCGAAACGTCCTGAACTCTTCAAATAGTCCAGATTTCAACGAAATAATGCCTAGCATATACTCAAAGTATATGGAAAAGGAGGCCAGGCAATGGAGACAGATTTATAAGGCGCGTCATGAGCTTGATTCTAAAGCAAATGTACTTATAGGGACGCAGGCTCTTCAACTCTTAGAATACCTCATTAAACACGGCTCAGAACGTGTCGTGGATGATGCACGGGCTCATATTTCTACGATTAAAATGCTAAGGAACTTCCATTACATTGATGACAAGGGCAAGGATGAAGGCATTAATGGTACGCGTCCTTGTATATGCCTTCGAGGTGTCTTTACATCAGAATTGTAGTGCGGAATCGTTCGAAAGAGATCGTAGAGCTTCTTTCCGACGTGGAAAAGATCAGGTTGGAACGTCGGAAAGCGAAGACGAACAAACACAAATACATTGGTACAGGGAATGACGGACTTAGTTTTTCTAGTGGAGGCAGTCGATATGGTGGATTTGGTAGCAACTCGCTGGGTGGCGGCAGTTACGGTGGTAGCGCGAGCTTTGGTAATGGTACGTGGCGCCTTCGTTTCCACGATTTGCAGATCTAAACCAATAGGTAGACTATAGTGGCTCATATAGTGGCTCAAGCGGTTCCGGGTTTAGGGATGACTCTCGCCGTGGATACGAAGAGTACAGTGCAGGCGATGATGAGACTGTAACTACTTCCCCGAATCGGTCCAGTAGTATGGGGTCTACACGTACCCCTACTCGAAAGCCAACTACGCCTCTTCCCGCCCCTAAACCAGTCGCAGAAGTAGACCTTCTTGGCGGTTTAGATGATGACGTCTTTACCTCGGCCCCTGCATCACAGTCAAAGACTACCAGCACACTTGCCACGGATAAGGCGTTACCAGCTGTCTCTCAACCTAATGTAAGCATAGATGGTGCGTATTCAGCTTTTAGCGTATCTGTGCAATTTACGAAGTCCTTGTACAGACGACGAATTTGCGGACTTCCAAGCGGCCCCTTCTACGCCAGCTCCCACCGTAGTAACGTCTCCAACAGTCGCTCCCATGAACGCCAAGCTCAATCTCATGGAAATGCTCAACTCTTCTCCCACAAGCTCTGCACAAGCTGCACGTTCGACCAGCACAAACTTCATACCAACTTCAGTGCAGCCACAACCAATAGGGATGGGGATAGGGTCAAGTTTCAATATGGGCATGAGCGGGAGTGGGCACAAACCTTCTCCGTCACTTACTTCAGTGTCTCCTCCGTTACAGCCTCAGCAACCAAAGACCAACCTTTTCGGAGGGTCGACTGTCATGAACCCCACGACAACCGCCTCGTCTTTCTCTGCGGCCCCCATGCGACCTACTCCTCCGCCCATGTCCAAAACGTCGGTCTCGTCGACAGCGCCAAAGCCTGCTTCAAGCGCTAACTTTGACGACTTGTGGTCGATGTCCTTGGGAGGCGGCTTGAGAGCGAAGCCAGTGCCTGATGCCGCTGGCGGTGGGAAATCGATGAAGGATCTCGAGAAGGAGAAGGCTAGTGTCGGCTTGTGGGGCGGTGGTACGTCTAAGCCATCAATGGGCACTCAATCTTTTGCGTCCTTCGACTCCGCTGCAACTCCAGCCGCGTCCAATAGTGGTGTGGATGATTTGCTGCTGTGATTTCGTTGACTGGGATTTTTTATTCTCGCTTAAAACTGCCTTGTTGGATAATCATGGAGATCTTTGAAACCATTATAACTCAATCACAATAGATTCTATTGGACATCTTCGAGTCCCCGGAACAAGCGCATACTCTCTCGATATACGACCATTCACTGTAATTCAGTTCCGTGTAATTGCATGATAACGAGGTGATTGGTAAGATTGTGTCACGATTCGAACTAGTACGGCCGGAACATAATCTTAGATATTATTCCGTGAATTCTCCGACATGTCGGTTGTCAAGAAAGTCTAAGTATTCCGCATTTTGGTCATCACAGCGTCTTCTCTTCCTTCAATTCATTAGGACATTCGAACCTACTCATTTACTTCGAATATTGTTAAATTCTGAACTCAAGCGTTTGAGAGTAGGTATCCTTCCTTATAAATAGCTTGCCTTCAGAAGGGTATGTTTCAACCCGAGCCCATAAACAAGTCCTAATAGCATTGCCTCCAGGCTCTCTTTTCATCACTTTTCGAAAACACGCTGCATTCAAAAGTGCCGCCGGCCCGGAACTATGAAGGAGACTGCGCTCATGTCCAGGCTACTCTCACAGACCAGGCTCTTCTCCAGCCTATCACGTATCAAAGTGCAATTGACGACTCGTCAGCATAGCCGTACCCCGTCGGAGAACTGAACCTCATGGGTTCGTTTATTAAATGACGTCCCTTCCCGCAAGCTTTCTTTCCCCCGTTCAACCAACATCTCCCGTGGGTCCTCTGCTATAGCCATCGAACCTCAGGTCCTGACTAGAACCCTTACAGTGATCATGCCTCTTTCTAGGCCCAGCAGTGCCGGTACGGTCGGCAACAGCAACGAGAATCACTTGAGGCATCATAAGCTTCCCAAACCGTCCCTTGTTTCTTTCCTTCGGCGCAAGATAGCACCATCAGACCAGGATACCATGGACGAGAAAGACGCGACAGTAATGCCAAAGGTCTTCGACCAGGAAATTAATCCTGTATCTTTCGTTGACTTGTTTCGGTGCGTGTTCAAAACGTGTTATGTTGATGTAGTCTCATTCATTTCCCTAGATATGCTACCATTCACGAGAGGGCACTTAATATCCTTGGTATCTTTGCAGCCGCAGCCGCGGGTACAGCCCAGGTGCGCTTTTCGTTTCCTCCTGGACGAAGTTTTCTCATGAAGCACTAGCCTTTAATGACGCTTCTGTTCGGAAGACTTGTACAAGACTTCACAGACTTCGCAATGACGCTCTATCTGATCAAAGTAGGCGATGAGGATGCAGCGGCTCGGTTTGACTCTGTCGCTGCCTCTTTCCGGGCCGCAGCGAGTGCTAATGCAAGCTACCTTGTCTACATTGGTAAGGAACCCGATGTAAGAATCAGCATAGTCTAACACGTATCTAGGGATTGGAATGTTCGCCTGTACTTACGTGTACATGTTGACATGGGTGTACACAGCTGAAGCCATTGCTAAACGGATACGAGAGCACTATTTGGAAGCCACCCTGCGCCAGGACATTGCCTATTTTGATAATGTTGGAGCGGGAGAGATTGCTACGCGTATTCAGACCGACACAGGCAAGTTCCCTATTGTTGAATATGTGTTTGTTAATAAACAGAATCATCAGACCTTGTTCAGAAGGGACTCGGCGAGAAGGTTCCGATTGCTGTCACCTGCGTCGCAGCATTTATCTGTGGTATGCATGTTTCACGTCGCTATCAAGGCTCGCTTAATGTTGGTCCAGGTTTCATTCTCGCCTATGCGCGAAGTTGGAAATTGGCCCTTGCGATGACTTCTATCATCCCGGTCATTGTACGCAGTCGCCTCCTCTTTGTCTGCCAACAAGTACTTATAACGAAGCAGGTCGTCACTGGCGCAGTCTTGAACATTCACCTGTCGCGGAATATCTCGTAATTTGACACCCTTTCTATAATCCACTCCATTCTGAATCACGTTACGACAGACAAATACTTCGCTTCATTGCAGAAGGAGGTAACTAACATTCTAGAATAATTGAGCTGCACTTACTCATTCATGATCTTTCGTGGAACAGGGTCAGTCGCTGAGGAAGTCATATCCTCCGTCAGGACGGTCCACGCGTTTGGTGTTCAGGGCACTCTTGTACAAGTATACAACAGTTATCTACTCAAGTCTCATGCCATTGGGATGAGCACGGCCATGTGGGTTGGCATATGCATTGCTATTATGCTTTTTACGGTTTATGCTGCCTATGCGCTAGGTGAGTGGTTTTTACACACGCGAGTTTTTACTGACGTTGTGAAATGGAAGCATTCTACTTCGGGACAACCCTCATAATCTCCGGGGACTTAGATGCAGGTACGTCGCTACATTGGATGTTATTCGAGACTCACAGGACCTAGGAACCATCGTGAACGTAATTTTCGCTATTCTGATTGGCTCCTTTTCTCTCGCCACCCTGTCCCCGCAGTTACAAGGCAGGTCACTTGAGACGGGTCTTTTCTTACTCGTTTAACGTACTTCGTTATTGTTAGCCATCGAAGAGGCATGCGGAGCTGCGGCCAAACTCTACACTACCATTGATCGTGTACCCCCCATTGATGCATACAGTGAAGAAGGATTACGACCGGAGACTGTCATCGGACAACTCGATCTCGAAGACGTTCATTTCAATTATCCGTCTCGACCGACAGTTCCCGTTGTGAAAGGCATAAGTCTACACTTCAATGCCGGGAAAACCACAGCATTAGTCGGATCTTCTGGTTCTGGAAAGTCGACGCTCATAGCCCTGGTAGAACGGTTCTATGATCCGTCTAGCGGGATCGTAAAGCTGGACGGACAAAATGTGAAGGACCTCAATATAAAGTGGCTTCGTTCTCAGATTGGCTTAGTGTCTCAGGAGCCCACGTTGTTCGATGCTACTATATGGGTCTGTCGTCGGTCTTTCATTGTCGTCGCACTGCCTAACGTACTGCAGGAAAATGTTGCCCATGGTTTGATTAATACGAAATATGAGGATCTTTCAAAGGGAGAGAAAATGAAGATAATCAAGGAGGCCTGCATTATGTCTAATGCTGACTCTTTCATTTCCAAACTTCCTGATGGGTACGAGACAGTTGTAGGAGAACGGGCAATTCTTCTTTCTGGTGGTCAGAAACAGCGCATTGCTATTGCTCGTGCCATTGTCTCTGACCCTAAGATATTACTTCTCGACGAAGGTAAATGCTTTTGTGTTCTTGCTGTTGTTTATCATTGACTCTACGTCTTCGTTTGAAGCTACTAGTGCCCTCGATACACGAAGTGAAGGTATTGTTCAAGATGCCTTGTACAAAGTCGCAGCAGGACGGACGACTATTACTGTTGCTCACCGTTTAAGCACGATCAAAGATGCAGATACTATATATGTCATGGGTGATGGGGTCAGTGTTTTCCTACCTTTTTCGATCTTTAACTGGCTGTCCAATGCTCTTTCTCGTTCCAGTTTGTTATCGAAGGCAAGTGTCATGTATATTTGATGCCGACAGGCTTACCGGTATATGTCTCTAGAGGGCACTCACAATTCACTCTTGAATAATCCGGATGGCGCGTACTATAAGTTGGTGCAAGCACAGAAGATCAGGGAAGGCGAAGAACTTGCTAATACCGAAGCCAATGACTCAGACAGTAACACAGTGGACGAGAAGGAGGCAGATGACTTCGTTCCTCTTGACAGAGCCAAGACACACCAGTCTGTGGCCAGCCAGGCTCTCGAGCAGCGGATGAAAGAACGACAAGAGACTCGCAAACGGAAATATTCAATATACCAACTTTTCATGCGGATGCTTCTTCTTAATAGGTGGGTAGCAGGTCTTGTTGTCAATGTAGTGTATCTCAACTTTTGCAATAGAGAGAGCTGGAACCGAATGATTGTCGGTGCCATTGCTGCAATCGGTGCGTTTGAATTCTTGCTCTTATACCGAATGTAAATTTATATTTTGTAGTCAGTGGAGCCATCTATCCAAGTTACGGCATTGTATTCGGTGAGCATGTCATGTGTATGTGCGAACCTGCTTGACATTTTTCCAGCCTATGCCCTCGACGGATTCTCCCAGCCAGATGACCATGTAAAGCGTCACAAAGGAGATAGGAACGCTCTATGGTTCGTTTTTGTAAGCTTTTCCCGAGACGTGTTATTAACTGTTCGCTCTAGGTTGTTCGTAATATCTTTAATTGTACGGTATTTTCACAGCTTTCATGCTTGTCCTCACTCTATCTGCAGGCACTCGTGACGACAATGGCCCAGAACTGGAATTTCGTTGCAGCGGCGACAACACTAATGGCACGACTACGTTTCAAGATGTTCACATCCATCCTGAGGCAAGACAGTACGGTTTATCTTCCCTGTGTCGATTAGCTCGTATCTGAGAATTGTCATTAGTTGAATTCTTTGATGAGGCGGAACACAGTGTCAGCATATATTTTTGTGGAGTATCTATATTATGCTGATCTTATGTCATCGCTTTGTAGACTGGAAGTCTTGTTTCGAGCCTCAGTGACGATCCTCAGAAAGTCAACGGGCTGGCAGGTATGGCCTTGTTGACTTCTTTTTCCTTGTACTAACGTCTTGCGCCTTGATTGATAGGCATGATTCTCGCAACGTACGTCAACGCATAATAAACTGTGGACTCTGATTCAAGTTCTGTTCAGCTTGCTACAATCTGTATCGACGCTCATCGTTGGTTATATTATTGGTTTGTCCTTCACGTGGAAGATTGGCCTTGTTGGTATCGGTAAGTTTATGTATTATTGCTCGTACTGACGAAGTGCAACTGACGTTTGGTGTACTAGCTTGCACCCCTTTAGTTGTACTCTCTGGGTACATTCGACTTGTGAGTGCATCTCAAGCGTTATCTTTGTCATTGAGATCTTATTGGGATGTAGCGTGTGGTAGTTGTGAAGGACAAGTATAACAAGAGGGCACACGAGGAGTCTGCTCAACTGGCGTGTGAAGCCGCTGGCGCCATTCGAACGGTAGCCTCCTTGACAAGGGAAAGAGATTGTCTTCACATGTATAGTCAGAGTTTGGAAAAGCCCCTTCAGGTATCCAACAAGACATCGGTCTGGAGCAACATGATGTATGCGTTTGCTCAGTCGATTTCCTTCTGGGTCATTGCGCTGGTCTTCTGGTTCGGAGCCAGGCTTGTGTCTGAGTTGGAGATCACCTCGACAGAGTTTTTTATTGGTCTGATGGTACGTTTCAAGGGTATTTCCATCTTGGTAACCAATACAATTGCTCCTGCAGAGTACAACCTTTGCTGCTATTCAAGCTGGTAATATATTCCAGCATGCTCCTGACATGAGGTAAGATATTTTGGATCACATACTGTATACCGACTCATCCATCTCTCTAGTGAGGCCAAAGAGGCTTCCGAGGGTATTGTTCAGATCTTCGACAGTATGCCAGAAATCGATGCACAATCTCTCGAAGGTAAACCTGTCAGGCGTGAAGAAACCATAGGACACATTCGTTTCGAAGGCGTTCACTTCAGGTGTGCAACCCTGATGCTATGTAGTCGGCTTATTTGAGTGATATTCGCGCTAGGTACCCCACTCGACCTGGAGTCAGAGTTCTTAGGGACTTGAACCTTGATATCAAGCAAGGCACCTATGCGGCCCTCGTTGGCCAGAGCGGATGCGGTAAATCGACAACGTGGGTGGGGATCTACTGCTTCTATTCTCGTCATACCTAATATTCTTATCTACTCCAGGATCCAGCTTATAGAACGTTTCTATGACCCTTTGGCTGGCAGAGTAACGGTGCGCAATTCTTATTGAGCCTAACGAACGGGCAACATACTTACAACGTTCCATTTCTCAGCTGGATGGAAAGGACATATCAGATCTCAATGTGGCGCATTATCGGCAGCTTATTTCGTTGGTGTCTCAAGAGCCGACGCTGTACTCTGGTAGGTTATTCATCGTTCGCCTTTCTGAGTATTTTCCCAACTTCACTGTAGGCACGGTCCGCTTCAACATCCTTCTTGGAGCCATCAAGCCGCAGGAAGAAGTCACGCAAGAGGAGATAGAGGATGCTTGCCGCAATGCCAACATTTTGGACTTCATTGAAAGTCTTCCTCAGTAGGTCACCACGCGACATCTTTCTATCCGTTTCTGATCCATGGAATCCGTAGGAGATTTGAGACTGAAGTTGGCGGTAAAGGATCTCAGCTTTCAGGAGGCCAGAAACGTATGTGACTCACTGTCCATGGCTTGTTCTCGATTGACCGGTGTTTCTGAAGAACGTATCGCCATCGCGCGGGCTCTCCTTCGGGACCCAAAAGTGCTTCTGCTGGATGAAGCGACATCAGCACTTGACTCAAGCTCCGAAAAAGTCGTTCAAGCCGCGTTGGATCAAGCCGCCAAAGGTCGGACAACAATTGCCATTGCCCATCGGTTATCGACAATCCAGAACGCTGACTGCATGTGAGTGCTAATATCAGTCAATTGTTTTGTATCAGTTGCTGATTTCCTCTGAAGATATTTCATCAAAGATGGAGGCGTGAGCGAGTCCGGGACCCATGACCAACTGATTGCACAAAAAGGCGATTACTACGAGTTTGTGCAGATGCAAGCACTGAGCAAGAGGGTTTGAGAACCGCCCGGCGCCACCCCCCTGCCATCAGAGGAGAAAACAACGTGGGATATTGTGTGCTCGTGGATGTCTTGTTCTTATATATCAATTGGTTATTTTTGTACAGCCTGTATTAATGCAACAAAATGGACGGAATTTACACACATCGCGTAAATAGTGGATTACATATGGAACGAAGGCAACGGACTTTAAATCAGCTTCATACATGTACTACTATTATCACGACAGTATCCCCGGAGTTTCACCATCTGTTCTGCCCTAGAAGCTCGATTCCTCTCTCCTTCAGTACCTGTCAGCTTTGCTCATGTTTCTGTACAGGGTTTGTAGTGCTAGTGAACGGTGACACTGACACGGGTCCTTGTACAAGTATAGGATAGTCACGAGATCCAAAGAGACTAGCACTCAAGGCGGAGATTCCTCTTTTGTCTTCCTTCGAATTCCATCTAAACGCCACTATGAATGATGATTTCTATCATACAAGTTACAAGGAGAACGACTCGCCTATGGAGGACTCGACTACATGAAAGGGCGGTCTCACCGAGACCGAACACTCAGGCAGATCAGACAAAAATACAGGATCAAAAACACGTCGATTAGCATTAGCTATAATAGGGAAGGAACGGAAAGGGAAAAAAAAGGATTCAAGATCGTCGTACGGAAGCAAAAGGTAACGTAAAAAGGGTCCGCAGTAATATATGTCTATGATCAGTGTCGATGTAAGCGTGCTTACATTGCACTGGATCACGGAAAATTTCGGACGCCGGTGGATCCGTTTCGACTCTTAATCTCTTGGACAGACAAGTAGTCGAGATTTGAAATGTCCCTGGCGGCTATAAAAGAGTCGGCAAGCATCTCGCTTCTTCATTTTAACTTCCTACCGCCATGTCCTATCGCCTTTCATTACTTCTCTTTGCTGCATCACAGGTAGCGGCTCTATGGCCAATACCACAGAGTATCACAACGGGCTCTACTCAACTACAACTCTCCCCTTCATTTGATATTACGCTCTCCGGCATCAAATCTCCACCTAGTGACCTTACCGATGCTATTTCGCGTACAAAACATTATCTGTTCAACGATAAGCTCCAGCTTCTGGTAGAAGGACGCGGAGCTGCTAGCGCAGACGCTATCAAGAGCGCCAGCCGTCTCGCGAAGCTCACCCTTGTCTTCCAAGGAGGGAACGCGTCGAGTATTTCGGAAGAAGCGGTGGCGGAACTCGAAAGTCGCGTAGACAGCTATACTCTTACGGTTCCCGCTGACGGGAGAGACGCCACCGTCACGGCCAATTCAACTTTAGGACTTTTCCGCGGTCTCACAACGTTCAGCCAGCTATGGTACGATTGGGAGGGTACTACTTACACTCCCGAAGCACCAGTTGACATCGTCGATGCTCCTGCCTATGTGAGTGCTGATTTGTTCCAGTAAACATTTTCTAACTTGCGCACAATTTCAGCCATACCGAGGATTCATGCTTGACACTGCAAGAAACTTGTACGCTTAGATCCTTCTCGGATTCTCGCTCAGCGTCGACCATTCGTTTATTAGCTTCCCCGTTTCTGATATCAAGCGTACTCTGGATGCCATGAGCTGGGTCAAGATGAACACATTCCACTGGCACGTTGTGGACAGCCAGAGCTTCCCTCTCGAAGTTGCCCAGTTCCCTGATCTATCCACCAAGGGTGCCTACTCTTCTTCGTCTGTTTACAGCGC
Source organism: Desarmillaria ectypa (assembly GCA_030407005.1). NCBI lineage: Eukaryota > Fungi > Basidiomycota > Agaricomycetes > Agaricales > Physalacriaceae > Desarmillaria > Desarmillaria ectypa. Next base: position 636,555 of record JAUDYN010000008.1, read on the forward strand.
TTCGGATATCAAAGATGTCGTTGCGTATGCTGCTGCTGTACGTATTGACCAATCTGTTTTGCTCTACGCGCTCTGATGGTTACCTAGCGCGGTATCGACGTTTTGGCTGAATTCGACACCCCCGGGCATACCGCCATCATTTCAGAGGCGTATCCTGATCACATTGCCTGTGCAGGGGCCACTCCATGGGGCACCTATGCAAATGGTGCGCCTTATTGTTACTTTTGTTCTTGATGAAATTGACATCTGCTTAGAACCGCCCGCCGGACAGCTTCGTATCGCATCTAGTGCCACCGTCAATTTCACCACATCTCTCGTCTCTGCCATTTCCTCTATGTTCACCTCTAAGTATTTCTCAACTGGTGGTGATGAAATCAATGCCAACTGTTACAGAGACGATGCTGCGACGCAAGCTGACTTGTCAGCAAGTGGACGAACGTTCACGGAAGCCTTGTCCACTTTCACCCAGTCCACTCACGGAGCCTTGCGCGCCGCGGGTAAAACTCCCGTTGTATGGGAAGAAATGCTTCTCGACTACAACGTCACGAGCCTTGGGAACGACACCGTTGTGATGGTATGGATCTCATCCGACCGTGCCGCGGCAGTCGCGAAGAAAGGTTATAAGCTCGTGCACGCAGCATCAGATTACTTCTACCTCGACTGTGGTGGTGGTGGCTGGCTTGGCGGATCTGTATCTGGGAACAGCTGGTGTGACCCGTTTAAGACGTGGCAAAAGGTACACTCGTACTGTTTACGTCCTACTACATTGTGGCCTTACCATTCTTCCTTGCTAGGCATACTCATTTAATCCTACTGCCAACCTGACAGATGAGGAAAGTCAGCTGGTGTTGGGTGGTCAGCACCTCCTTTGGACAGAGCAATCTTCACCGTCGAATCTGGATCCAATTGTTTGGCCTCGAGCGGCGGCATCGGCGGAAGTCTTTTGGAGCGGTCCTGGACGGAATGGTACAGAGGCGCTTCCTAGGCTTCACGATATCCGTTTCCGATTCAATCAACGCGGTGTTGCGGCGATCGCTCTCCAGCCGTTATGGTGCGCTCTGAGGCCCGGTCTTTGTGATGCTTGAAGCTTCTCTTGCTTCCGTATGTCCCTATTTCTTGATGGCCAGAATTAATGTTGTAAATACGCTAGTTATTATCGTTGTAATTATTGCACCTGCCGGTAAATGTGTAGTTGTGCGTGGTCTTGTGGTATAATGCCCCATTTCAGATTGCTCCGTTGCCTCTTTCTCATTCTTCAAAGTTGTTTGAGAAGAATGACAGTGAGCTTTTTGAGGTCAAGCTGCGATAGTATCAACAGCAATATTAGGAACGGACGTTGGACTGGAGGGGACTGGATGCTGTACGGGCCAGGAGAATTTTGCAAGCGTGCGTTCAACTGCGTTCGCTTGCGTCCAACTTGCATGTGTTTGCGAGCGTATGGATGCATTCGCTTGTATGGCCTATTAATACTTGGTTCCATTTCAAGGATACTAGTAAGCAATGTTTTCTTTGGATCTTTTTCTTGCTTTTTCTTGACTTTTTCTGAGTTCCCGGACATGTACCGGCAGGTCACTGTTGCTTGCTGTGACTCAGGGAAGGCATTGAATACTATGGAAAGACTATAAACACATAGGTATTGATTTTAGAAAGAGCTCCCCCCCATTACAGCACCACTTCACGTCGAAATGATTGCGAAATCTTACATTTTTTGAACCTCGGGAATCCACGCGACTTCCTTACGCATCTCACAGACAAGTCACGCATGCATACAGAAACCGAACGCAAGCCTTAAGATAACACACGCATGCGTTCTTGTAAGTAACGCATGCGGTTGGAAATTAAACGCAAGCGAGCAGAAGCGAGTTCGCAAGTGCGACGGATGTGTCACATTTGCGTTCAGTTCGAGTTGAACCGTCTTAACTTTTGGTCGCGTCTAATATTTTTGTGGTATTGGCTTTTAATCATTATATCTAGGTGTTTGATATTTTTATGATCTAGTTTTTTATTGTACTTCACCCTCTGCAGCCAGCTGGAGAGATTTGACTTACTTTCTTCAACTTGTCTTCAACACGTTCCTCTGAGTCTGTCCATGCGGTACACCACTTTCCTTGGGATTAGACTCTCCCGTCGACTATTTTTATGTAGACTATTAATTTAACAGACATTTGGGGTCAAAGAATCGTTCTTGACCTTGAATTTTTGACTCTGAGTTTTGAATTTGAACTTTGAGGTGGTGCTACTTCAAAAGAACCTTCAACTTTCTGATCTTTGTCGAAAGGTATCATGTTCCGATGTCTCTAGCAGCACTGACAAACTCCAATATGTATTTTGCAGACAAGAAATGTTACAGAAGGTGGTTCTAGTTCATGCTGGATAAACTCGTTATGGGCGAGATATGAAAAATATTACTCACCATTTATTCTCGGATAAATCCTCCAATGCCACTGTAACACCCATTCACCCTCCATGCAAATATGGGAGGACTAAATACATAATATAGCGCCATATGTAGGTTATCTAAATTGATATGCATAGGAAATAATTGAAGACTGGATGCCGAAAGTGTAAGATTAAGTACGGAAACCTTGAAGCTAGAAGTTCGGCTCGAAGTTCCCAGAAGTTCCGGATAATACAGACAGGCCGAAGGACCTAGAACATTTTCAAATGACCTTATATAGCTATTCATGCTACATGCTAGTTTAATTCCTAAATTTTACGGCCAGGAAGCGATGCGCGAGAACAGAAGAAGGTCCAGGAAGGTCAAAAGTTTACCAAAAACACAGTTCACTTAATAAGAAGGCACAGAGAAGCAGAAATATATTACTATGGCTAATTGTACATCTAAAATACCATGTTCTAAGGTGTGCAAGTGCGCAGAAATGGGCGTGACGCCAGACGCGTAGTGTGGAAGCGCGAGGAGGATCAACGGAAGGTCGATCCCGATTTGGTGTTGATTGAAATTCCGGATTCGGAATAATGGGGAGGAATATCGTGCCGAGGGGGTCCTTTAGGCCCGTTTGATGGCCATTTATTACAGATCTACTTCTATTTCAAATCGCCCTGCCAGAGGTGAGCAATCCACTGCCCATGACAGGTCCTGTGACGTTCACGTCATAGTTGTAGGTCCGTGTGTCTGCCGGAGGTGCTGCACAGATCTAGGGCGTAAAAGGACTCCACATTAAGTCACTATCTCATGATACTACCATGAGCCAGGTTACGAAAGAGATTGACTGCTCCGATGGGACGTCTATCTTGTATTAACCGTAATGCACTCCGAAATCCTTCTTCATGCTGTAGGCGGACATCACATAAAGAATATCAACAAGGGAAGATATCTCTTCTTGACAGCAAGCGTATCTAAGTTGTGATGAGTCGTGATGAGCTCTTTGCTCGTCCTTAGGGCCTCCAGGTCGACTGCAAAGCCAGTCTTTGTCCGAGCTTCGCAAAATGTTGCTGAAACTCTTTATATCCTTTATCCTCGAGCAACAGGCTTTCATATCCATTGAACCCAAGCATTCCTTCTCTACACCAACATGATGTCATTTTGACTTCATATTGCATGGAGCTCAATACCACGACAAGAATACAACTTCCAGAAGTGATACAATGTATTGCGATGTTAGGCGTACAGTGTGAAAAATTCTATGAAACGATATCGATTAAACGAGTGTCTGTCTATGCAAAAATATGCGTCTACATGCCACACCATGTTAAGACGGTCTATGTGCTTCAGTAGTTCAGTGATAGTGTAAAAGCAATTCGAGATAATCTAAAAAATCCTAAGTGGGAAACCGATACTGCAAGTGCTCGGGCCTAGATTCCGTTATCGTACTAGGCGTGGCGATACCCTTCTCCTCATCTACCACGGTAGGGATGCTCCTCTCTTCATGCTCCTCGTAAGAAGGAAGAGTATCCTTGAGGACGTCTTCCTCCTGCGATCTGAAGATGAGACCTCTCCAAAACGCAAGGGCTGTGAGAACGAATAAGGCAACCCAAGTGAAAACCATGAGGATGGCCATAACCATGTGGACAGTGTAGAGACCTTCAATGTTGAAAATATCTCCCAAGAGACGGGTAGTCGCGATCCAGCCAACGTTAGGGAAAGTAAGAGCCCAACCTTAATTCGGGGTGATGATGAGTGACTTGGTAACGATGAAAGCGATAAAACTTACATCCTAGGATCTCATCGAGATGCTTGTGAAGCTTGAACCAGTACGGTAGAATGCCGAAAACGAAGAAAAAGACGGCGAGTCCGTAGAGCAGCAGACCAGCAAGGATGCTTCCGGCGTACCAGATTTCGCCCACGTTCTCAGAGACATGTCCATGCACGGGGAGGCTTCAAATAGAATTAGAAAGATAGTCGCAAAGGGGAAAAAAACATGCGACTTACATTTCCCTAGCGTGGTCTGCCAGGTTGATCAAAGCGAGTGCAGTGAATCCAGGAGGACCGCAGGCGACGAAGGCTCCGTTTGCTTGGTGCCCTTCCAAGAAGCCGGTCTAATACAAGCGTGAGAATGAATATTGCGGAGCCTGCAAGGCGTCAAGCTTGAAGACTTACGGTCATGACTCTGAGAAAAATGACGATTAGAATCGTAATAAATAAAGAAGAATATCACATACCGGATAACATAGATGCAGAGATAGAAGAATGTCATAAAGAACCCGAGACCTAGAAAGTGTTGTTCATATCATGGTCAACGCATCATGGAATAGATTGACCTTGAAAGAAATAACCAACAAGAAGCACACCCAGAGCTCTCGGATCTGATGGATCCATTACCCTTAAAACGTTGAATGAAACAACGCCAGCCAGCATCTGTATATTTCGTCAGACGACAGATGGCTTTCGCAGCGTAAAGGTTTACCATAGGAAAGATCTAGGGTCAAGATTGGAAAACGGTCGAAATAATATCCGAAAGTACTTACTAGGAAGGCGTATGCAGGAGTGAAGTGAGTCAGATCATGGGGCTTGTTGAACCATATGATGATCATCGGGGGGCAGGTTATAAGAGCGAAGGCGATATAAACCCTGTGGTGAAATGTAGAGAAGGTAAGGAGTACATGGAGAACCACTTACCAGAACAGCGCGTATATGAACTCTGAATTCACATGCCCTGAGGGAATAGCATAATTGATGGTTCCAATGATAATAGTGGCAAAGGAGAGTACCTGACAAAATGATGAGAATTTGGGACTAAAACCGAAAGGGAAGAAGGCAAACAATCAACGGGACAAAGACGCCTTTGACGGGATCCTGTACTAGTCGCCATGCTTGGCGAGGATACACTAGTTTACGTATCGTGAGTAGAAAAGTCACATAGGGATAGATAAGAAGACGCACAGATAGCTTGTAGTAAAAGAGTGACTGAGTTGAGAACAAAAAGAGCCATATTTATGAAGTAAAATCCCGTCTCGACAGTCGTCAGGGCATTCGAATGATTCTTCACACCGGCGAGGGTAACATAGACTGCACCTGTGCCCATCCCAACGGGGAACTAGAGCCATCAATCAGGACATGTAGCACGAAGAACACGTCAAAGAAATATGCCCACCGCCTGCCAGGACCAGCCATGAATGCGACGAGCGATGGCGCTGACAGTCGGTCGAGTGGCACTCCCTGGACCGTTGCCACCGATCTCAGACTGAGAGGAATTCGGCATTACGAAGAAAGAAGAGGAGGGCGGGGGAGAAGAAGAGTCGGCAAGAAAAAAGTCTATGGTCTAGGAAACGGAGAAAGGGTAAAGAATAAGGAGTCAAAGGCGCTTTTCAGCGCGAAGAAGAAAATGGGACGAGTGATGGAAAAGAAGCGAGGCCAGCTAGGGTAGGCAGTGCGCACGGCTCGGCTTTTAATGATTACAGGGATTAGGAGCCACTAGAAGACACGCAAATCTCAGGATGGATCGGCTGCGCGTTGCCATTAGAGACAAATTGCAACTCTTTTATATTCATGGACTTTGTTCGTTCGCATGGTCATTGTGCTAAATTGGAAACAGGACGCTGTTTCTGTGGATTCGAAGCTTGACACCGCGAGATGACCGCGTTCGGCGGGTGCACAGAGACCGCGACGACAAAATGAGGCTTGGCCGCTTGGCGTTCTGAAAATAGGTTTCATCATTTTTCTTGGCTATAGTGATCTCCGTTTCCGCAAATCTACAAGCCTTTACGTCGCTCTGGATACAGCCACTGAGGTCAAGCTTGAAATCTAGAAAGTCGAGGTTATCAGTAACAGTGAATACGTATCCATTTGCACAGGCGAAGGTTACAATGAGTAAGTGAGCAACAGAGAGATGACATGCTTTCATTAAAAATGATGCTAGAGGCATTTGACAAAATTTCGATCGCCAAGTTGCACTCTTGGTTGGACTGACAGGTACTGACCCCAACACGTGTAAGTGATGACCGGCAAAATTTTGGCAGGCAGAGTGGGTAAGTCGCCAAGACTCGGATTAACTTTGACGAGATGAGAAAGGCCCGGGCCAAACCGGTATAAGTCCACCTACACGTACATGGCAGATAGCTACGGTAGACCTCCGGCCCGGGAGCTGCTTCATTTAATGACCATAGGTCGCCTTCAATTTTGCTTTAACATACTCTCCTGCAGTTATCACTTCGTATTTCATTGGGCGTTTATCAGATACGCAACTAGGAATGGGCTGAACGGGGTCATCAATGCTGAGCGAGACATCACCTTGAAAAGGAAGAAACACTGCACCTCCAGTTTGACATCATAGTCCGTTCCGAAAAAAAGAGGAATAGAGCAACGATGAACGCCACTACGATTGATCGCACGATGGACTGTGGACTTGAACACATTGTCTAGAATGTCATCAGAGACTGGCGATATCAATAAGAAGTGAACCGACTCGTCCAGCGAGCTAATTGGTCACCAAGACTGTAACAGCTATTGATCGGAATGACAGTCGCGAAAGACAGGCGCGCTCACTTGATGACCATGGTTCCTAAGGACCGAATATCAACAACCTCTCATAATAGAGGAACCACCTAGATTATTACCTGGAATTGGTGGCGCGTCTATCCACTCCTGATTCGGGTTCAGAACTTGCAAGGCCTGGATTCCCGGCTCTTGCCACAAGATAGTAAAGCACTGAGGCAGAACGTGTATCTGGCAAGTCAGCCTCGGGTGAACGAGTCAATTCTCACCTCCCAACTAGGCCGCTTGTCAGCTGAAACGGAGATAATTTTTTTTTCGAGAAGCCAGCTCACTCTGTGTGCGCTCCGATGCCAAGAACGCGTCCGTCAACTGGGCCTGTCTGGGGAGGGTAATGGACTATTCTCATTAGAGCTGCTGAGTGCCGTGTCTATTAAATTGAGTAATTACAACGGCCATGCGTTTCGGGAGTATATGTTCAAATCTACCTTGTCCTCGAAAAAGTTCTCAGGCAAATCAAGTGCGAGAGCAAAAAGAGGGAACAAATTTTTCCCTAGATTTACCGCAGCATGACTAAAACATCCCGTAAAAATAAAGTTTCCGAGAGATGGGATGAGAACTCAACTAGTATTGCAATGCTGCTCGGCGGAACTCGGGGAGCTGCGAAGGCCAAACGTTTGCTCCGGCCATGACACCATCATGCGATACATCCTCTTGGCCCCGCGGTCGTGGCTCAATCTGCTCCAAACCGAACTCGAAGCCTTCTTGAAGGTCACCATCGTTGTCGGGGTCATTGTTGCCGCTAAGAAGAGGAGAGTAGCCTTTGAAATTAGGGGATTTCTTATTCTCAATCTGTATGCTATGTAAGAGAGTCACCCGATAAGGCGATTGGAGGTGACTGGCCATCATCTTATCCTCAAGTGGTAACGAAAAGAAGTCTTTGGAACGGTCGACGGCCTCTTGGATGGTAGTTTCTGATATTCCGTGGTTCCTTACTGTAGCGCCCAGTGGGTTAACGCCAAGATGTAATATTGATATAAGCGCACCGTAGAAGAAACCCACGTTGACACAGGCATCCCGTATTTTATCCGCCAGCGCCTTCTTGATATCTGGGTCCTCAGTCGAGATCACCGACAAGTCACTGCCAGGCTATCAGACCGCGATTATTCGATTGTAGGCGCATCGTACATAATGGGTATGTCCTGAAACGGTGTGGTGGCCTTGTCAACGGATGCCAAGAGAGTCATGGTGGCGAGATAAGGGTAAAATTCGACGATATATGAGACAACAGTGGCGGTTATGTGGATGTAGAAACAGAAAGGGCACACCCAAAAAGGCAGTCGGCGTATTTACACCAAAATTTCAGGAAGTCGGCGATTTATCCCCCTCAAAAAATATAGTTAATTTTTTGCAGTAAGCTGCAAGTTATCCTGAGCCTTAGAAAATCTGCTTGTTACTATTTATCTGACAAGCATAGTGCTTTGCAACCACCTACTTATTTATCTGGAATGTTCGGAGTTTCAATGATGCCAAATCCGGCACAGTATTCTTGATTCAGACCACCAGTACAGTATCACCCATTCATCAAGCAGCTACTCATCTTGATCTCACTATGGCGACAAAGTGTGTTTCAATACTACTTCTCGGAAATGACATGTTGCACAGCTAATTGTAGAACATTGGCTACTTGTATCTTCTGCAAGATCATCAAAGGTGAGTACTCGAGCAGTCATCGCATATCTCCTTGATATTAACACTCTACTAGGTGAAATTCCGAGTTTCAAGCTTCTTGAGACAGATCTATCGTTCGTTCAACTCTCGTAGTCTCTTTTTAGGCAATGCCATCGATAACTTCTATTAAATTGTAGGTACGCCTTCTTGGACATCGGTCCTCTATCGAAAGGCCATGCCCTCGTTATTCCCAAGTGTACGTATAGACCCGGCCGTGTCCTTACCGAATATCTAATCTAGACCCATAGATCACGCAGAGAAACTCCATCAACTTCCCGATGAACATCTTACCGACATCCTTCCGATCGCGAAGCGAATCGCCATTGCACAGGGCGCCGAGAACTACAATATTCTCCAAAATAACGGGCGCATTGCTCACCAGGTATGCCTTAATTTTCCATACGCGCTTAGATTACCCGTATTGAAGTTTTACTGACAGATAGTTGACCACGTTCATTTCCACATTATTCCCAAGCCCGACAGCGATAAGGAGGGCTTGGTGATAGGCTGGCCAACACAGCAGATTGAGAAGGACGAACTGACCAAGATCTTTGAGGAGCTCAAAGAGAAGCTTTAAAGTGGAACAGTGATGAAAGCAAATGTACCATTAGATGTAGTACAATTGAATGCATTGAAACATCAAATCACCAAAAAAAAAAGCAGTATTGCTACTACATGTCCTATTTTGAACTTACACCCTCCCCTTTCAGTTCTATCGCACAGTATACATTTGCACCACGAGGTCTTTGGATTCATCAGCACCGGTAGAACCCTGTTTCACATAGTGAATCTCGACTTCCAGCTCCCTAGAGTTACTTTCGCTCTTGCGACAATAGAACGTTCCTCGGACCTTGGAACCTGGGGTACCCGTGGGTCAGCTAGGCACTTGAAGCGCGGGAAAGAGCGAACCTTCTTCCACAACGATGGGCTCCCTTAGCAAGAAGATAGTCTGTTTCCAGTGTGTAGGGATACTCTGCGGTCCGGTGCTGAAACTCGTAATCTTTTCTCTGTCTGCCCCTTGGCTTGGCCTTCGCTGCGGCGGAGGTTTTCCACCCACCGGCCATACCTCGGCCAAAACAACCTCGTCCTCCTTGATCACCTTGACTTGTGTACTTGGGGAAATGGGCTTCCCAGTTTTCGTAAAGAACGTATCAAAGTAAAGCACAAACGCCGTCACTTTAGTCCGCCGCTCCGCTCTAGACACAAGCGTAAACGGAGATGAAAAGTTAAGCTGCCGCGTGGAAATGTTTCCAAGGTAAAGGTCCTTTATGGTGTGCGGAGTACTTATTATCGCCTTTGGGCCAACGACATCGATGATAGCTTCATCGTACATATCATCGGCCATCGTTGATAAATCGAAACCTGTGGGACTTGAATAAAACCCATTAAAAATGTGCGCTGTATGCTCTTACCGTACACATCGTTCCAAAAGGTGACACGATCTTTCAGAATCTCGCCGGCGTCGCAGAGTCCAAGCATCATCTTGCACTGACTGGGCGCCATGATACCGCCAGGACGTAAGAAACGATCACGAGCACTTAGGACAGAATCGAGCATCGATTCATACAACAAGGCGTATCCCATCCACTCAGAAATTATGATATCGACCTTCTCCGGAATTGTGAGGGCCTCAATCTTGCCGCGTATGACAGTGATAATGTCCTCCATTCCATTCACCTTAACAATTTTTTCTGCTTTTTCCGCAATATCGCTAGCATCGACAGCATAAACGCGTTTGGCACCTCCACGCGCAGCAAAGAGTGATAATATACCGGTCCCGCAACCGACATCAAGAACCACAGCGTCTTCGAAGATACTGGGATTCGTCAGGATGAATTCAGCGTACGTCGATGTCCGAATCCGGTCTTGAATCATGACTGCGTGTATATCTGCGAAATGGTCAGGTTTCTGGGACGTATCTTTCTGAGACAGCACGTACCATTAGCACCATAGCTTTCGAAGTAGTGGGTATCGTCGTCGCGAGGTTGAGGCTCTGACGTGCTAGGCTCATCGACAAGACTGGAAAGATCCATCTTCCTAGAAATGAGAGTTCGGTACTCATGGAACTCTTGCTGCGTACGGGCTAGCTTCTTCTCTAGCGCCAAGATTCGCCGACTAGGATCAGAGGTATCTTCATCATCCGAGTCAGACCAGTCATCAACCTGGAGCTCTGAGAATGTCGCTGTTATAGTGGAGGAGAATAAATCATGGGACCGCAGACGCACGCAGTAACGGATCGTCTTCGACTACCGGGATCAAGTATTGATCTGACTCGAAGAAAGGCTCCGTCCCTGTGAGCGCAGCCACCTCTGCCGCCGGAGTTTTCTTGGTAATTGGTGAGTCAGAGAATAGATTCAACAAGCGCAGGAGCCGACCTGTTTTCGAATGTAGTTGATGAGTCTGATACGGCCGTGCGTGTCCAGTGCTTCCGAACATAAGTATTTGTATCTCTGGCACATATATAAATCGGGATGACATACACAATTTTGCACAGATCGCGTTTAAATCAAAGTCGTATGTAACATTGTCGTATTTCAGCGCTTCTTCGACGCTAGGAAAAGATTTCTCCTCGAATAAAGACCGACACGGTTGATGAGCAGAATCGGATACCCAGTCATCCCACGTCTGGTCATTATCGTCTTCGTCGCTGCCGGACTGACTAAGGCTGTCTTCATCAACGACATCGGCAGCGGGAAGACGAAAACTCATGTCTGAGGCAAAATGTTGGTCGGTGGGAGGAAAGTTCAAATTTGGTAACCGGCCCGATTTGGTTGATCGTGCATCCCTGATATCTATTTTTACCTTTTCATATCCCTTCGGTTCAACGGCCAACAATCTCAGGTTATTGTACATGCACCGGTCGTTGGCGCTCAACAATCAAGGGTATGAAGGGCTTACCATACTACCCCGTCTTTGATCTATCGGTCCTACTATACCTTCAGTGGATTAGTTTTGAAACTCGGTCAACAATATTTGGTATTATGAGGCTACACGAACGTCCTCATTTTTAGGTCACGCCACCAACACCCTTCAATTTAAAATCTAATGTTTATCTCTCCGGCGATCAACAGGAACAATAAACGCACCCGTATGCGTGTGATTCTGACTCATGCCCTAGGCCTGGAATAACTATATAGCAACTTGAAGTGACCCTCAGAGGTGCCCATTCAAAGCACTAGTACAATGGCAGAAACACCACATGCATCGGCGTCTACTACCACTTTACAGTCGACTATCACTGTCACATCGACTTCCCCATTAAACCCCCCTCCCGGTTCAAAGAAAGATTACGCCGCTGCGTTTGGTTCTTTGCAGTCGAGATATGGAACGGGCGGTTATGTACCTAACCCTAAGCCTACAAGGCCTAAGCCCGCTCCTACCGGCCCAGTGATACCGGAAGGTACTACCGTGGCATCGAGCTCCACCCCCGATCATGGGGTAAACTCAGGCGGGGCGCAAATTGGTCATGCTAGTGAGAGCCAGAAATCAAGGAAGAAGTCGGTTTTCTCTCTATTCAAACGTATGTCATGTGTTGGTCGGTAAATTTCCTCTGAAGCTCACCGACCACAAGGAAAATAGGAAAGGACGACCCATAACAACTTTACGACATCTATGATTTTTGTATATCCTGTAAGCTCATCCCAGCCTCCCGCGGCTAGTGCTCATGATTCATTTATGTCTTCAGTTTTTGGTGCATGGACTAAGAATCGAGGAGTAATTTCCGGGATTGCAGCCCGACGTTATTATATTATTGGCGACAGTCCTTGTATATAGTAACTAATAAGTGGGGAATTATGCATGACTCTCGCAGGACTCCTTGATAAACGCCGGACATATAGAAATACATGCAAAACTCCCATAATTCTTGGATGATTCATACAATAACGCCTCGGCCGCGAGTTCTCTACAAGGTCTGACTCACCAGGCTGATCTCCGAACTGATGTACATCTGCTTGGCGAAGCATGGGGTCAAGGACTGACGAAGGTCGAGCATATGGACAATGGCATCATAGTTTTCGTTGACGCAGATATCGTGCTGCGGAGTATGCGCCCTGGTTCGCCATATATACATGAACGACTTGAACATAGGGAAGATATCCCATGCGCAGGCCGGCCGCAGCAATAATAGAACTAAAACAAGGCCAGCGGAGTTTGAAGTCAGGAACCAGTATCGCGTTTGAAACCTATGACTCGCATGAGAACGAGACGCACAAGCGCAGGAGCGCGTATATAAAGGTGGAAATTGACGTATGATTGAGTCAGTGAACAGAAGCCTTAACGCAGACAATCTCTATTCGTTCAATTCGCTCTCTAGTCTTACAACACACGCGACAATGTCGAAGCACTCAGACTCCACCGCCTGCCTTATCCCTAAAGAAGACCCTTCATCTAATAAGGGGGAAACGAAGTCAACCACATTGCTTTTGTCGCTGTTTAAGAGGAGCGCCGATTCGGGTTCGTCTCGTGTCTCCGCCTTGTTGTATTTACATGCGTTAAATGGCGACGCAGATACTAACGATGGCGGCAAAAAGAACGCTGCCCCGTCCCTTGATAAGGCGTCATATTTTAAAGGTCAAGCTCGGAAGAATGGATGGGCCGCACCAACGGCAACGCGTCCATCCTTGGGATAAAGGTCATTTGGATGAAGGATGATGGGAAGGGAAGCAAGTAATAAGCTCTTCATGGTCACTGCCGATGAGAGATGTGTAAGAAGTGTGCTGCTATGAATTTATGAACATTATGTATATCGCACTGCTAGAATCAGTCTTCAATTCCTTGATATCCACGATGGAAGATCCATAATCTATAATTCTTACCGTAATAATTTGCATGCGATTGTTTCCAAGCGACATCGAACATATCCTACCAGGTTGAGTTCTACCGTCGCCACACGGTATTACCGAATATCTGCCTTTTGACACAAGAAATTCCTTGAATTAAGGGCTTCATGGCGTGTTGTCGTGCCATTCGCCCTTAAGGATGTACAAAATGCAATAACACGGAAAAGTCATCGTGGCTTTCTCTCCTGCGGAGGTCTCCAATCCAATAGTTCAATAGCAGGAGCCCCAAGGTTGAGCACTATTTATCGGAGATCTGCAAGCTTTGCTTGAAATACTAGCTTTCGTTGTTTACCTAGGCGGATCTCTTTAAAGAGAAGTCTGTCAATTATCTCATCGTCAACTGGGCCAGGACGTATCGAGGGAAGTAGGACGACGGTTCCACAAGGATTCGAGGATTCGAGTTTACACGACAACGGGCTGATCTAAGGTCCATACGTGCGATGGTCAGGCCGAGTCCCAGATAAGGTTATGATGTCGTACTCACTAAACGGAAATTTGTTGAGCAATGATTAATGAGGTTCAATATTCAATGTTGAAGGTATGTGACCTTCCGCATTGTGCGGGCCTCCGGGCCGGAAGAGGAAATAATATTTTTAAAATTATTTGTTATGAAACCCGGAAGGTCACATGTAACATCCCGCTTTACTCTTTACCACCTCGTCAGCATCAGGTTTTGAGCTCGAGGCCATCTGCAAACGCATAAATGGGGTCCACAAGTACGAGGCGAGCGGTAGTCGATGGTACGGTACTAGTCTCTGCGTGTTGTTTATCGCTGACATACGTATTAAACAGTGGCCATGTTCGTGGTAACGCAAGTGCGTTTTCTTGAAATACATTCATGGAACTTTCACTTACGGCCTTTTCTCCAGGTAGCATTATATTATACAATGAAGGTGTGAGCTCTGTATTGCCTCTCTCAGGGACTCGTGGACTGACACGGAATGTCAGTGGGTACTAGATGCCTACGTACCTTCGAACAAGGAGACCAAAATAAAGGGGAAGCAGATGGAGGTGCTGAAGAGATTGGGTCACGAAGAGCTTGTGCTGGATGAATATGAACGTATGTAGCATGATTACTAATTGACTTTCGAGTTCACCCATCTCGGAACATGCAGGAACTTTAGCCAACGAAATCATTCATCCAGATGATATTCCCGTTCGCTTCTCAGGTGCGTTTGACAAGATTTCCCATTGTTACTGTCACTTATATACTTCCAGATATTGGCGGACTGGAACCAATAATATCTTCCCTCCGCGAATCCGTCATATACCCTCTCATATATCCTGACTTATTTACGACTTCGTCCTCACTGCTTGGCGCACCGAGAGGTGTACTGCTATATGGGCCACCAGGATGCGGGAAGACTATGCTTGCAAAAGCCATGGCCAAAGAAACCAAGGCCACCTTTATCAACATCTCCGCGTCAGTTCTGACCAACAAATGGTTCGGAGAATCGAACAAGCTCGTCGCAGGCTTGTTCGGCCTTGCCCGGAAAACGCAACCTGCAATAATATTTATTGATGAAATCGACTCCTTTTTGAGGGAAAGGGCGTCGAATGACCACGAAGTAACAGCAATGATGAAAGCTGAGTTCATGACGTACTTTCCCCAATACTTATGTACGCGCTACACGGGCTAATAAAAATATTTTAGCTTGTGGGACGGTTTAACATCTGGAACAGATCGCATCCTGGTGTTGGGTGCAACCAACAGACCAAATGATATCGATCCTGCCTTCCTACGTCGTATGCCCAAGAAGTTCGCAGTACCGAGGCCAGATAGGGAACAACGGCTAAATATACTCAAACTAGTGAGTAGCCATGGGTTTTATCCTAATATTGGCGACCTAATAGCAGTTCAGATGCTGAAAGATACCACTTTGGCACCCAATTTCCCTTTGAGTCTTCTCGCCGAAAAGGCAGAAAACCTGTCGGGGTCAGACCTCAAGGAAGTATGTCGCAATGCGGCTATGATGCCTGTGAGGGAGTACTTGAAAGTGCATGCAGGCAAAGACGGGGATCTTGCGAAAGCCCAAATTGAGGTGAGCGTGCTATGATATCTTCGAGGCTAGTTCTAACCTCTGCGACCTAGGGTTTTGATATCCGACCTCTCCAAATCGAGGATTTTTTCGACGGTGAGATGATAATAACGCAACCACTTGACTAATGGTACATGATGCGTTGGGAGGATTTATTTTATTGAATAGAGTGTTAAGTATTGCTACATAATCAATAGATATCTCTGTATCTTGTATATGTATACAAATCTTGTAATTCACTCTGCTCACGCGCTCCTATATTTTAATGTTCAGCTCATATGCCATATCATACTCAATAAAGAGTGCATGCTATTATGATAAATACTCTGTCCATAATGCCCGAACGATATTGTACAGATGATCTGTGCTAGTATGAGGGTAAAAACAATAAACTGAGGGTAAACACGATAAACTCAAAAAGCGGTAACGACAGTCATGATATACTTGGGAAGATTACTCGTGAATGGTTAGATGGTATTAAGTCCGAAACGTGACTGTCCAAGATCCGGCATGGTGTAGACTACGTGAGAGGTCAGACAGTATATACATGTAGTGGATTTTTGGAAAGATGTTCAGCCAGCATTTATAGCCAGCTCGATCGGACAATTGGCAGTCGTAACCTGTGTTGACGTTGAGCGCGATCCGACGAGACCTGCGATGTCCATTTCTAAGAGTAGCTCAAATTTGACCGCTACAGATGATTACATTTGTCAGAGACGCTCGAGCCCCCCCACAGTAGAGAGCACTCACAATCACGAACGCCGGACTGTGCAGTAGCGGCGTTCTTACAACCATCGTACCAGTTGTTCCCTTGAGAGTAAGGTGAGAAGCAGAACTTTGTAGGGAAGCCGAAACTCGCTTACAGGTTGCATCAGAATCGTTCGAAGCGACGTAGGAGAAATTCAAGGGGAGGAGAAATTCTGGGAAGGATTTCGCGGGTACGGTCTTGTGGCCCAAGCTGCCTGTCGCGATTTCCCTGTTTGTTTCTAGGTCGTAGACATAGGCCTTGATATGGTTGAACGTCAGAGGCAGAATATTACTGCCTGTGTTGAGCTGCAGATCAGCGTATGCAGGAAAAGAGAAGTTGGCTGGGGACCGATTGAAGTAAGTTGGTACAGCATTTTTCCAGCCGCCAGTAGCATTGGTAAGAGGATTGTCGCTGTTAATCGAAACACTCGGCACCCGCGGTACCATAATAGCCAGGAGGATACCGACGCTGCACAAAAGATGAGGGAAAGAATATGAAACAAATACGAAACGTACACAATCACAGTACCAAAGAAGACGAATACTGTCATTCGTCTAGTGAACCATTTGCCGCACATTCCACGTTCGCCTCGCTTCCATGCGACCCACTTTCCCTGACGACTCTCGTTCTTCTTTTCACGCTTGCCAGCTTTGGTCATGTCTCGTAGTTCTGAACGCTGCCATTCTGGTCCTAGCGCAGGTACAGTCACCAGCTCAATGGGGCCTATCGTACTTCGACTGTCTTCCTTATGCTTTGGTGTCGATGGTGGCAGAGGTTGGTACCTAGAACGAGATCGATAATGGACAAACAAAAGAGTGGGTCATTACTAACCCATCGCTATTTCCACCGCCCAGTACAGAGCTATACCTGGGTCCTGCATTGTTGAAGTCGGCATAGATATCAAAGCCCTCATTGCCATGCTCTTCATCCTGACCACCCTTCAACGGCTCCTCCCTCCCAGCGAAGAAAAATGAATTGCGATTATATCCAGCACTTCCGTAGTTATCTAGATGCCGTGACCCACGGTCTGGATTGAAAAAAGAAGAAGCATCGTCTCGCGGAGTCCTCTGTGAGCCGTAATTGTTGCCTGTAGGTGACGGGTAGTCGGCATTCAATGGATCTGCTGGCCCTTTGTGACCGTAGAACGAAGAAACAGTAGATTTTCTGTCGGGATCCATTGGAGTGTGTGGTCAGACGGAGAACTCTCGCCAACTCAGCACCGCCACCCACATCAGTGACGGTCACGTCACACAAGCGGTGAGAATTTTCGGGAGGGCGCGGTCATTCCTTACCTAGGTGCTCCGCTTATCCCGAATCCCGACGATTGTCCAAATCCAGTGGGGACGGTCCGAGATGCCTGTTCCAATGCTTCCGAGGCAACTACACAAGGAATCTCTTTACCATACCACGATGTCCCGCAAGCCTTCTCTTCGACCCGCCACGACAGTTTCAGGTAGTGTTCGACGGCGATCTGGTGCATATCCGGAGAGAGAAGCGAGAAGTTATGATGCAAACGATGACAGAAGCATGTTGGCACTTCGTCACGGTCGAGCTGTATCCCCGCCATTGCCGCCATTGCCAACGAATATGACGCCGCAATCTTCCCAGAATTTTTGTTCATCTCCTATGGATACTGTTCCCTTGACGCCTCACTTGGAAGACGGTAGAATCTGGCGTGCGTCAACCACCTGCTCATCGCAGACACGCGTTGCTCGATTACCTTCGCCAGATTATGTAGGTGATAAGCGTCCTAAAGGTTCAAGATACGTTTCATCATCTCGTTTATCTTCATTTCGTTCGACGCTATCTCGTGGCCTCAGCTTCATCTCTTTCCGTCCCCCAATAGCTCCTTCGTTCCTTTCATTACCCTTTTCTCGCCACTCGGATCCTGAAACGAATACGTTGTTCTCTATCTCCAGCCATACTACAGCTTCTTCCATTGAATCAGGTCGAACACTGGTTCCCGGGATCGGAACAACCGACAAGCTCACACAGAAATGGCCTCAGCCACAGTCCCTAAGACCGAAGTGCGAGACCGAACGACATGGTGCGACGGGCATCAAATTCTCTCATGAAGCTGTATCTGCCCTTTCGGAAGGACAGGGCCTGGGTATGGATACAGCGCGCCAGTGGCCATGTTTCAAATGGTTCTTGCTGTTATCGGAGATCACCGTCTTTGTATATGGTGCTGTTGCCATGATTTATGCTCTATCCATTTGGTTCCGAAGTGAGTCTTTCTGACCAATAATGACTACCCATCTAATCCGTGTTAACAGCTTCAGACCATGCGGACGTGACGTATGTTGCAGACTACGATATTCTCGTCTTAATAACGTTAGCGGCGTCTATACTACTTCTCACTGCCATGGTTGGACTAACAGGAACCTTGTTGAATTCTCGGCCGATCCTTGCGATGTACACCCTGCTTCTTTGGCCAGCTCTCATCGCCATGCTTGCTGTCGGATACACTGGTTACAAGCGCTCCACCCTCTCTCTCGATCGCAAGCTCAACTTCTCTTGGAGTAAATATTACACCCCTTTGGGGCGTCTATTGATACAAAACTCTCTACGCTGCTGCGGATTCTACAGTCCTCTTCATGAGGCTACTCCTAGCCATAGATGCTATGCTAGGACAGCCCTATCCGGTTGCAAAGGGAAGCTATATCGTTTCGAACACAAGAATCTAGGCACTATATGGAGCGCAACGTTTGCCTTTGTCTTCTTACATCTAATCAATATCGCAGTGGCGCTTCTTTGTTCAAATCATGTTACGAAAACATTTAGGAAGGGTATAACGCCGAGGCAGTATCGATTAACTGCATTGGATGTAGAGGCCGGTGCACAGAAGTTGTCAAAAGTTGTCAGACTGCAGATGTCAAGAGCAGGTTCAAGCGGAACGTTCAGAGAGGACAAAGAGCAAGTATTTACATATGGAAACACACACCGGGAAGCGTAGGTTAGTAGAAGGTTCTGTAGTAACATTTATTTAATGCAGAGGCTGAGGGGTATTGAACTATGAAACGGCTCGTAGCGGATCATTGAGTGATAAAAGGAAGTGAATGATTCAAAGTGCATGTAATACTTGGCTATGACGCCCAAGCTGCATTGAAGTGATCTATTGTATAGTTTTCACTTTGGAGGACCTACAAACGGGCTAATTGGTTGTCATCCAAGCTCCGTATTGCTGACGACTGCGTACCGACCTTCTTCATTTAACCTTTCTGTCTGCAGGCCTTTCTCGGGATCAGGAACGAAAGCCAAGGCTGGTAGAACCCAATATCCACGAATTCCATCCGGAATAGCGGCAAGGATCGAATCGAGGTCCCTTTCAGCGGTTTTCCCCATGAAGTCTATATGCATGACCGTCGCAGTTGGATCTACCGTACATAACCTTGGTGGTGGTGACCGGGCACGGCGATAGAGATAGATGCATGCAACGAAGATGCATATTCCGACTACGACAATGGCAACTATGCAAAGCCAGGCTGATTAGAGGAAATTTAGAAGGAGCCAGGAATGAGCATACAGATCACAACAACTAAGAGGATAATCTCATCGTTGTCGGAAGATTGCTCGCGTCTCGAGAGGAGGAAAGACATCGTAACTGAGGTAAACTGCTAGTAGATAGATTCCATGTAATTTATACGACGTCTAAACATCGGCTAGATTCTGTGTTTACAGGAGGGTCAAAAGATGATATAGAACTTACAGTGATTGGTTGGTGCTATATAGCTGTATCGATCCGCTGTCAACGCGATCTAGCAACACGATGGAGCGCTCTAAACACGGCGAATGACTCACAGATCTGTTTAGCCTTGAAATTTTTCATCGAAAAGGCAATACACTCAACAGCAAAGCTGTTTTTTTCTTTACAGCTCGAGGCGGCGTTCGAAAAATGATCTTCGAAGGGAGACTCTTTATGGCATATGGCAGTTATGATGGAGTAACCCGGTACGCGCAGCCTTGTATAGTTAATGGAATGAGTCCAAACGTGCAAGTAAAATTATATGACAAGGGTACAATACATGTAGTGGATTGAATAGACGGACATGATGTATCATATAGGGTTATGCGTTTGGGACTTGGTGACAATAGGCTCCCGTATATCGCTGATCTACAAGTCTTGGAGGAGCTAGGAAGCCTGAAAGAGTGGGTCAGTGATTTTCGCCAGACGAAGAGAAAATCCATACCGTTCAGAGTTGGTATGGTGGTATTGTCAAATGAAAACTTTTTGTCGAGTGTCGGTGATGGTGATGGAGTGCTAGTGAGGCCACTTTGAATTGCGCCATAATTTACATTCAGACGGTGACCTAGCGTAGATCCTTTCAGCCAGGTGATGGCTCAAATAGATTCTAGACAATATTTACCTTGCAATCGCTGACGTTCGTACAACTTTAATGTTATCCATCTATCCCAAAGTGCCAGGGCGTAAAAGATGAGCAGTAGACAAACAATGACGATGCCATCTAAAGGCGACGGAGCAAATTGAGCTAATACTCAAGGAATTGGAAGACTGTCATACAGTTCAATGTTACGGTCTGCGAGCCAATTTCGAAACAAGGCTCCAACTCTGTGGCAGGCGTTGGTTGGTCTGCAGCGATGGGGGCCATGGTGGAGAGCAGGGTTGAAACTACTTGGGGCCACAGCAGCAACCGACCTTTATGGTGTTCGTTAACAATGGATGATATAAGAGTACAGCATTTTCCGGAACGGTGACAGAACAACAAGCCATCAAGCCCATTTCGGCTGTGTGCCCCTCACAAAGAGATTTCGAGAATACAATCAGTCCGAGTCGGTCGCTCAGGTCATTGTGACGGTGGCCAGCATACTCAATAGAGACTATCAAAGCGGGTAAGGCAGCGCTCCAGTGCTTCGGAATAGATCAAAAAGAAGCCAAGTACTCATAAGACTCTTCAGCAGCTCCCGAGAACGTCATCCAGTGCAAGGCGGCAGTGTCGTTAATCATGGCAGCTGTCTCGTTTCGGCAACAAAATGCCCGATTTACAAACAACATCACGTGAGTTTTATCCCTCCTGGGAACATAATCCCAGCCAGATTCGCCAAAAATTCCTTGACTTGCTTTCACCCGGACCAAACGGCAGGACCGACTCAGAGTCATCTATGTCATATATACAGCAGTAAAGGAGGGGATTACACCGACTCGCGAGCTTTGTGTCCATTGAAGCCACTACCATATGGTAATATATATAATCTATTTATATATGGGATTACTTGCATTCCCGCAGAAGTATATGAGAGTGGAAGGGTAAATGTGACTCTGAGGGAGGTCTTGAGGGTGATATCAGAGTGTCAGTTGTTCATTGTAAGCCTAGCAGGCTTGCACAGGAATAGTAATTATGTGGTGATCCCTAACAGATTGTCACTGGTCCCACTCATTATGTGCTGGTACAGTTTTAAGGACATGCACTTACTCTCTTGCAAAGTTGTATAATATATTGGTGTCAATGTTTTGTACTGAGGGATTCTCAGAATTCAAATTTCTTGCATGACTTTGATACATGATATCGGCTTATATATAATAATCCCAACCAATTCCTCAGTACAATGGGTCATGAATCAGTATAAAAGAGTTTGAGCACAATAATTAAGTGCCAGAAATGGATGAGTTTATGTACTTTTTTGCACGGCGCGTTATGATGTGACTAATGATGTGACATAATGTGTTACATGCATGTTGCGTCACGCGTTGAGCGCGTCCATTCCACCTTGTACCCACTTTTCTGGATGTCTGAAGGTGCAGAAAATTAAGAGGTATAGTTCAAACATATAAATATATGTACTACTCGATAGCTCTGTTTTAGGGCGGAAATTTCACATGGGACAAGTTGGGCCATCAAAAGCTACTCGAGGCCATGTCTATAGGGGATATTGGTGATGTCATTGGATGACTAAGCGTCACGCAACCCAATGCGGCACCCCCATAAACAGTGTAACAACACTGGTCCCCACTAGCACATGTTCGCTACTCCCTCTCACGTGATAAATGTCGTCTCCCACCACACCGCAGGTGAACCTCCTCATACCATTGGGAGTTGAGGGAAACAATACCTCCATCAATCTGACGATTCCAATTCGTGTAATTGACAATATAACAACCAAACCAGCGGCATGGCTGCTATATGTTGGGTTCACCGTTTGTGGAGCCAAAGGATACCTATCTGATAAGATGGGAAATTCAGTAGACTCGCTGATCACTGTCGCTGATCTCGCTGGATGCACATTTACATTTTCTCCCACAGGTGATTGCTTCTAAGTACGGGCATCATCTAAATCTAATAATGTTTCTTAGAACCCCTTCGGCTCATTGACCCTGAGAGTTTCAATGATCGAACTTCTGTGGGCAGTGACAAGGCGACCCGGGACAGAAAATTCAAAGCATCACTCATTCAACGCGATGGAGGACGATGTGTTCTTCTCGAACCGCCCCAAGTCCCCGATGCCTGCCAATTAGGATATACTCCGAAAGAGGAGGAGGAAACAATTGCGGATATTCAATTAGTTTCAGCGGAAGGCGTTCATCTTGTTCCTCACTCAAAAGGGAATGCAGTGCGTACTTCGATTTCTTTCAGTGATTTCACTTTTAACAAGTCTCTACAGTATATCGAAGCAGTCCACCTCCAGAAGAAATCCAGTCTACACATTGGAAGAGGCACCCGAAATTACCTCTATCGATGATCCCCGCAATGGCCTCATGTTCGATCATGGACTCCACAAGGCTGGTATGCCATCACTGTGGTTTGGCTTTTTGAAGGTCTCTGGTGCTTCTTTGGTTCCCTGACCCAGCTGAAATCTTCATTTTCAAGGTACCCAACACTTTTATGCGTGTAGATGATGTCAAAATTCATTCCCATGATGAAGCAAAACGTGGCTCTGCTCCCATGGAAATCCACTTCCATGTCCTCAATTCCAAGCTCAATTTCCACCGAGCCTATAGTGGACCTGTTGCTTTGGGACAGCAAATTGCTGCGCATTCCTACTAACAGTCTTGACCAGTGGGTACCCAGTTCCCTGTGGGATTTCAGCTATGGTGTTGCCGCTACATTGAATTGGGGTCGGCAATCTTTGAAGGATTTAGCTGATCTCACGCGTAATGTCTACTACGGCGATGGAAGTGATCCTGATTGTCGTCCAAGAGCTGAAGATACCGATGACACCAGTGATAGTGAAGATGATGAACCAGCCGTGAAGTTATCATTAGCCAAGTCGCAGGCATACCACCTTGTATCGCATTTGTGGAATGCATCCTATCAAGAAAGTGTGAAACGGCGCGTGGCGAAGTGGGTTGAGCTTGGAGAAACACATGGAAGTGGTCAAAGTGTATAAAACAATTAATTTACTAGAGAGATAGTACAATAACGAAGGGGGTACCGATTTTGGGATTTAGTACACAGGCATTGACAAAACTTTTAACGGACCTCCCCAGCAAGGGAGGTGTTATGGTGAAATTCATGGTGAACCAGGCTATAGAGATGCAACGAACAAGCTTATTGGAAGGATTCCGCCGCCGCTACAGCCAAATGGACTACAGTTACCGCTAGTGTACAGCCCGGGGTGTCAACGCGCCATTCTACAGCGAGAACGATCTCTACAAGAATTATCAGAAGCCACATTTATTTTGAGGAGCTGGCGAGCTCGGATATTGATTGTTTGCGACCTGCGGGATCACCTCCATGATTTTTCTGCGGTCATTCAATTACTGTTGGCCTGGACCTCGCACTGCATGGGTTGGACCTGACATGTTGCCGGGAAATATCATAGTCGCTTGGGAGGGTTGGAGGAATGAGGAGCAGGAAATTGATAGTCGAGCTCGACTTGCTAGTCAGGCAGTGCATTGTATTAGAATTCTAGACTCAAGAGTTATGAGAAACTAGGACAGATTTACCAAAATAGTACTCACCATAATAGAGAGCTTCATCCCCGAATAGACGCTCCAGTACTCATGAGGACATTTTGTTATGTGGAAAGAACCGCCATCGTTCTCATCTCCGCTGTGGTTCGTGATTGATCTCCGGATGTTTCTTGTGTACACCACCCTTCCAAAAGCGAGATCATAGGTTGCTATGAGAAGGATAAGCAGAAGGATTGAAGCAAGGTTTTGATCCTGGAAAAGCCCACATTTTGGCTTTCACCCCTCCAAGTATAAATCGCCCGGCTTTCTCCAGCGAAGAGAGGTCGTCTCGCCCGCTCTTAAAATAGGCACCGTAATCCTCACCCTTCCGTGGTCATTTATTTGTTCTCTCTACCTGATTGCTTGTACGGCCCCAGACGTGCCGTTACCACACCTGCACCTGTTATCGCATCTCTTGGTCCGTGCGCGTAGTTCGTCTTGAATGGTGCCACAGTCATCGTTGCGCAGAGATGGGCTACTCAAGTCATGACGAGAAGGTAGGAGAGGCACGGCTTCTGCAGGGTATATGATGTTCCGAGTCGCGAGAGAAAATACTGTAGTTGTTTTGGAACTTTGTGTCATCCCAGTGACTCAGAGGGATAATGTCATTTACGGCCCCGCTCTTCGTCTCTATCATGAGGGTACAAACAAGTCCCACGTCGGTTGGTGAAAAGAAGTTTTGCTGTAAGTGCTTGCTCGTAAGACGCTGCAGGAGGACGGGATAGCAAAACTGACCATAAGTCCGGCACAGATCAACGTAAAAAACATCCCAGCATGTGCACACCCAACAGACGACAACCTAATTGAGTTGTATCTGCGCATTTCCGCCGTTAGCCTTCTCGTAAATTGTGCAAAGACAACGGCGTACGTCAAGCGGCCATCAAAGTTGGGCGCCTAAAACTGAAGTCTCGTCTTCTATTCATCGTAGAGCTGGGCAATGACCTGTGAATACGGCGCTCACCTGGATATGAAGAATGAGGACGAACACTTATCATCAACATGTTCGCTATTGCACTTGAACAATTCTCCCCATTACGTCCACACCCACAGAACGCCATTCCGAGCAACACCCATCCTTCTTGCATCTCCGAGCTGTGCAGTACGCTCGACTAGCAATGCTGCATGCGAGTACCTTCTTCGAATTGGTATCTAGTCGTTGCTTCATATATACCGACTCAAACAGAGCGCACAAAATGTAGAGTGTTGGTCCATTGCGTTTGTACGGCAAATGGATAAGGTCAAGGGGCTATTAGGCAGAGCATTATTGGAAGTACCATACGCCGCAATGAGTTTCTTTCATGAAGATCCATGTGTGAGTGTCGAGCATCTAAGAGATGCATCAAGTCAGTGTGGAAGAGAAAGTGGAATGGGTCAGGACATACAAAGGTTCTACTTGACGAGCTCGATGCCACATAGCACCCCTCCCTGATTCGATCACCAGCAAAACGATGTCAAGATGAACGAGACATTAACGTGAGAGTAACGACCCGAGAAGTGTCGAAGTGTCGGATGACGGCAAAAGAGGATATGATGAGGAAAAGGAACGCGATTTTATTTGACCGGATCGATGCAGTGGAAAATCTGGTGCTGCGGAAAGGTATTGCACTCGGGCCATAACTAGCTGTGGCAGGAAGAGATTGGATTTGGACCATGATGACTGTTAGACGAGTCCGTAAATGAAAGTAACGGAGCGAACAGAACATACGTACCTAGATGGCTCGCGCTCTACCATCCGTTATAATAGAATTCCCACCAGTGTGAGCAGCCTCAATTGGAAAATGCTGACAATGCCACCAACGCGATTTTATCCTCCTTTCTTGTCAACCTTGGGCGTACACAATGGTTCTGAAACGACTGGCTGGTAAAGTCTGGCTTTGATGAATTCGTCGTGGTACCATGCGTCTCTGGATATGAAGCTGGAGACGAGAATCTTCAGTGAAATATGTGCTGTAATTCGTCTGGCTGAGGTCTGCAAACAGGAGATGGAGTTAGAGACTAGCGAGCCCAAGGGGGGCGTCAATCCTGATGGCTGGAGTGGGTTGATGCAGACGCCGTCAGAATAGAGTATATGCCCAGCCGCGCTCACGTCCTCTGTCCCATCCTTTCAATGTCCTCCATCACGGTCCGTTTGTAAGGGTCTGAACCTGCAGTCGTTATCCCCCAATTAGGGATATTGGAAGAGTTTAGTCGATATCCCTGTAGGTGTAGTGGTACGACCAAGCTGATGATTCGCATTGGTCGTTGAGAGTCGAGACAAGCACCGAATGTAGTAGTACTCATGTGCTATGCAACAGCATCAAGCACACGCGCAGTGAATGAGATTAAATATGTTGGATATCCTGGGCAGGGAGAGATTGGATTGATTCAAAGCCAAAGCTGCTAGTCACAAATGCAGACACCACATCTAAGGACGGTACTAAGTAGGACACGGACAAAGAGACCACGGTTCTTGACTGCTCGGCGCTATTGACGCTGCTGTTTCACAACTATAAAGGGTCAGTAAGTCGGACACAAAGTCAAGACGAAAACTAAACAATATGCACGATCAACGGTTCATCATGACGGTCGAAAAACTCCTTTGCCTCGTGCCGCGTAACCGGTTAAGGTGTGGCCAACTCGCAACACCTTCGAAGAAAGAAATATAGAGGTTGACGTTGATGTTGAAGACGAATTAATCGCGGTTGCTGGACGGAGTCTGTGAGCAAAAGTAACGGAACGGTCAAAAAGTACGCACCTAGATGCCTTGTCCGAAGTCATAGTCAGGTCAGGCGTAGAAGGTATGATGTCAAAGTAACCAGGGTCCCAAGGTGAGGTCGTCGTAGTCATCTTGCTTGCTCTCAGCTTTGACCGACTCATCGTCATCAATGACAGTCACTTCGTTGTCGAATTCTGAGGCATGGACAAAAAGAGGGACCTTCTGAACCTACGATCAGTACGTTTCATTGAGAGTATCGATAAGCATAAGATAGGTCCCACTTTCGGCGATTCAATATTCATCACTGAACCTCACACGTTTCGGCACAGGACTTAGTGAGAAGCGGGTGTTTAGAGGTGAAGCAGGACGTGCGCCCAAGTCGTTGTCATCAGGGAAACCGCAAATCAGAGCATCAATATCAGAATCAGCAAATTCGTCAGAGGAACGAGCGTGTTCTTGAGGAGTAAGAGTCATAATTTCGTGAGCCTCGGGAAGATCGTCGTCGTCGTCTAGGTGGTATGGGATACCATCCTGCAGCGGCTGAGAATCTGATTCTCCAATGTCGGCGAACTTGATCTCTGGGTCAGAGGCGGCCTTCCGCTTCCTCAGGTCAGGTATGGGTTCTAGTTACGGGAGCAAGATCAGGCTAAGGGGGTGGTTAGTGCCCGGAGTTGTTTGAGAAATGAGGGAACTTACCGCCCCCGGGGCATCTGCCGCCGTCGTCCATTCTCCATCGTCGTTGTCTCCTTCAATCGACCTACTGCCGATATCCTGCCTGCACACAGTATTGGCCTTGCTCAGCGGATGAAGATACATATTCTCAGCGCAAAAAATGAATTCTTCATGCTACAGAAAGCTTGCAACTGAGTCGATGGGGGTGACAAGACAGGGACGTGAAATAGTTGTGTTTCTTGTGCTCATCTCAGAGACCGTCATTTGAGGGAGAGACGCAGAGCTAATCGTCTTCGTAGTTTATATTGTCTCTGCCGGGATGCTTATTTAATTTTTGATCTCTGTGCCGCTGACTTTGTACATAATTTGATAAAAGCAGAGCGCCATGTGTTGGTTACGGCTTTCTATCCTTTCCCAAACTTTTCCCCTGGGCATTAAATTTCGTTTGACTGTCTTCCGTAAGGCTGACACTATAGTTCGCATCTGGTTCTAGTCTGTAAAAGGTGCCACATGTTTCGTTATAGGTTCGTTTGCTGTTCTGGTGGTTTTGACAGTAAGTTTATCTCTGTTCCTTGTTTGCTTTAGCTGATGGCTTGGTGTCAATTAGACCTTGAGGTCTTTTTTTTGATATACATCTGTTGCTCGCCAACAGCGCTTTGCGTTTCACGTTATTTGCTTCGAGTCTAGTTATTTGCGCACTGCGCTCTAATTTTTCAATGACCATGTTCCTAAAGGACCCATGTCGGTCTCAGAGGGATTTGAACGAAACCGATGAACCTAGTGATTATGACGAACATTCAGCTAGATTGTTTTCCCTGCACTTTAAGGCTGAGGCTCCAAACTATGGGTTGCCGCATCAGCAGAGGTGGCCAATACTTCTAGTCTCCTAGTCTTCACAGGAAGGCCTTGTCACTACTACTTGTCTGTAGCACATTTTGTGAAGGTCAAGATCTTTGACCGACTGTTTCGAGCAATTGATAAACAGGTCGAGATCATGTTTCAAATATTCGTCAGCTAACTAAAGTAATGGCATCCAAAAATCATCCCCTCCCAACTACACAATGCTACGATCAATAGTATCATGTTCAAGAGACTGCGACTGTGGTAACCAGCGGCTCAATATTCGAATGCTGGGATGGTTACTAGTTGAAAATTGATGATATAAACCCTACGGGCGTGTGAGTCTCGTGGTTTATGATGTGGAAAAGGCAAGGCACACAGTATAAGCAACCTGGAAAAATACCACAACCGTGCCTCTTGCAATGCTAGCCTCGGGGGGCCGCAAACCCCTTGCTAATCTGCGTTCATTAACTTCGGCGGCGGTTTGGGGGTTGAAGAGATCATGAGCTCCAAGCTCGAGCCCCTGCATAACGTCGGACTGTCCGCGCCCCCTTCCTGCATTCACATGTGAATACGGGGCAGGTAATGCTGGAGTCAGATAATGACGTCAGAAAGGCCCAAATGTGCATAGATGGCGTCACTCTGACCCTCGCCTGCATCTGACCTAGAAAGGGGTAGACGGGGCGGGCTCTGGTTGGAAAATGCCCGACAAAATACTGTAAAATACCATATTAATGGTGCGAGGCAACACTAAAAGGTGGAAGTCCGAGCTATCAGGCAATATACTTACTTGTGATCATCAAGGCAACTGAACCAAGTAAAACGATGGCCAGAATGGCAAGAACGAAAGGAGGTACTGCACTAACCATGACCTCTGAAATGGTTGTCTGAATATAAAAATTAACGCGTCGACGGAGGGTTGGACAAGCAAGGCTACAAGAGCTTGGAATCAGAGATCAGCCTAACTTATAGGTAATGAAGCTGCTGTTTTCTGCGGTGCAAAACTGCTGTAATTCAGCTAGTACCGAGTTTTATCGCTGAACTTGCAGCTTGAATGACTTCCACAAGTGCATTGTGTCGACAACAGTGTATTTGCGAAAATCTCGAGAGATAGCGAGGTTGTCCAGTGCTCGGTGCCCTGGCTGGGGATGTCATAGCAAGGAGTATTTGAATCTTGCATAGTTAAGTATCATCTGGCAACCGTAGCTGTAAAATATGCGGTCTTTGAAGCTGTAACTGAATGGCCCGAATCTCAACAGCTGTACAGATTGCCCTTGTGCGCGAAAACGCATAGCTTCAAGGAATATGTGCTCAAAGACGCTGTTATGATCCAGTGCAGAGCTGTTTTCGAAGAGCCCATAGTAATTCCTGTGCGCAGAAGCTGTAAAGAAGTTGAAGGGCGGGTAGCAAAATCCCAGAATTAGTTTTCGTAGTAGGCGCCGGTCCCTGGCCAAGAGTGAACAGCTGACATCTTGATGGAAAGAGCTATGCATGGGCGTTTACATTCACCAGGACTGCGGCTAGATCTTTGCACAGCTTCTGCCATAACATGATCATACAAGTTGTAAATGTTGAAGGCTCTAGTATGTAGAAACTCGTTAAGCTCCTATTGTTCAGCTAAAGCGGAAGGCGGGAACATTGCTGATTCAGATAGCATTACCGGGGATTATGAGAGCGCAAAGTAGGACTCGATATCATTGACGATTCGTAGGATATTTTGGTGGGAGCACTATTTGAAGCCTGTCGATAAAAATGTGCAACAACTTCGGTTACCTGTCAAGAAGGAGTGAGAAATTGTCATGTTTCTCTCCGACGAAGCTTGCGAGCTTACGGTGAGAAGAGCCACAATAATTGATATCGCCTCGTTATTTAAGATCGGGACCCTTCAAATCCCACCATATCACTGCCAAAAAAAATGAACCGAAAAGTGATGGGGCATAAGGGCAATCAAAAGAAAACAGGCGTGACTATTATCTGACACAGGTAATAAGAAGAACCAATACCGTGCTCTTGATATGGGGGAGTGATTTGATGGCGCTCTCATAACAAACGCCGATTGCTGAGGGAACAAGGTCTAAGAGGCCTAGCCAAGAGGCGTGGTCCTTCCAGGAGCCAGAAAACCTGTCCTTAGGACGTTGAAAACTTTACAGATGGAAAATAAATGCGGAACAGACAAGGATCACATCTCCCTCATTATTCCCGTTGAAACAATGAACGTTCGGGTTTGGTGTTCCATCACCGCGTCTAACAGGGTTTCGGGTATCACAGTGGACTGAGAAAGGGAAAGATACACCCACCGGTATGGAGAACCCTTGCAGCAAGTGGAAGTAACGCCGTAATTGGGTAGTACTTCAACAAAAATCAGAATGTGAAACTTTGAAAACTGTCTCTTACCGCTGTCTGTAACCAAGACAATGTACTGTTAGCAGGTGATGCCCGAAGACATGTTGCTTTGGAGGATTCTACGCGGCCTTCACACGCACGATAGGATTGGCCAATGATTTTTAAGAATGGCGACTAGAAGCCATGTATTGATATCATGTATATTCAGGGTATCGGCGCATCGGTCGATGAATCGGATCTTCTGTGATCGCAAATCGTCACAGCCAGTTTGAGTAGAGGCGATAAGGAGTGGAGCTTCGGGCGGAAAGCATAAGGGGCGTATTACACCTGAACACGAATTAAGCAAATTCAGAACGCGTCAAGTAGGAGAAATGATATGCTAAATTAGATAGTGGACTGTGGATATCGTAAAGGAGATATTTCCCGAGAATATGATGACGGTGACCAGCCCAGAAAGGTGCAACAAGCGAAGAAAGGCTACCAAACCGCCAAAAAGGATAAGTCATTTACGAGGGTCAGGATGAGGAGGAACGATCTGCAGACCCTCGCAAGAATAAAGACACAGAAAGAGGAGCTATGTCTGAGGTTTACTTAGATTGACTTCCGAATGTAAAAAGCAGCGGGACATACGTCTAGCGAAAAATTGGTTCGCCGTCCCCAGCCACCCGCGGAAATGAGGGAAAAAAAAGAAGAGTAGAATGGTCGCAAAAAAGACCAAGAGAACTGGACGGTGGTGAGATGATACAGTCCAAGACACGAATTGACAAGTTAACTGACCACACGCGACCGCCACAAGGATCGATACATTAAACGATAGGTGACTATCGCTCGTAAGGACTGGAGATAGAGAAGTGCTGGACACGATGGATACTATCATGGCGAGAGCTTGTGCTTGGTAGAGGACGTGCCTCGCTCCAGCCAGTAGTATTTATCCTCATTGGTGTGGGTGACCCTGGCTTAATTGGTGCAGATGGTATTCGAAACAATATCGACAGCAATAGATCCAAAGGGAAATGGCAAGGAGAATATGCCCTCTGTCATC
The DNA here is from genome assembly GCA_030407005.1 of Desarmillaria ectypa. Taxonomy (NCBI): domain Eukaryota; kingdom Fungi; phylum Basidiomycota; class Agaricomycetes; order Agaricales; family Physalacriaceae; genus Desarmillaria; species Desarmillaria ectypa. Next base: position 668,304 of record JAUDYN010000008.1, read on the forward strand.
TTTGATGCCGAAATGAATCTCGTTAGGAACCGTGTTCAATCACGGCACCAAATGTTGTACCTTTGTCCTAATAATCTAGCCTGGTAGATCCTACGCTGGCGTACAGCTCGGGGGGGAAAGTTCTAAAATTAAGATCCCCGAAGGTGAGAAGGGTGCGTTAATGCCTCGTCGATGCGTTTCAATACGCTTGTCTTGGGGGTCAAGGCAAGAGATGAATGCCCCGTTGCATAAGCGTAGGTAAGATGTCTTACATGTAGGAAGCTGACGGAGCCTCGGATTTCAGGAGATTGGATGTGAAAATTACTAATTGAGACCTACTAGAAGTCGAACTGATGATCCGTCGAACATTTTTGATGCTCGAGGATATCGTGTGCACTCATATGACGCTGAACAAACTAGAAAGAGTGAGTAATTTTGATGTTACTTAATGCATGCTTTTGCGGGCGCGCCGGCCGTTGATAGTCTTTGGCCTTCTACTGATGAATGTCGACTTGTCGTCTTGCTGAGCTGGTTGACGCTCCCAGCCGGCGATTGCCGGATTTCGGGACGAATCCCGACTTGGCTCCCCGTGTCACGCGAGTGCAACCCTGTCATCAATCCAATCATGCAATACTGAACCGACTCATAGCAGACCGAAACAGACCTATGGGTATGGTATAGCCGTATTTCTTGTAGAATCACCATAGCTAATTGTTATTTCGGGGCTGAATACAGCATGGTTGCCTCGAACGATACATCAAATAAATTGGCGGTGCCATTGACCTTTTCCGATGGAAATGACGTCGAAAATCAAAGCGTCGCGTCACTTGCTGAAGGGAGCTCCAAGCCAACGGTGATTACGTCGTGGGGTCTTTCTGATTCGTGCTCTGGCGGCGAACGATTTGCTGTCGTTGGATGTCAGGACGGAACTTCACTCGTCTTTCGCTCGTCGCTGGCGCCTTTTACTCCTACGGCGTCCATGCCGCATGATTCCGCTCAGTCTTCTAGACCGTCGAGCCCTCTACGCGTCTCCAGAAGTTCTCGAGCTACTTCCTGTTCGACCTCGCCCACGAGCAACACCTCCACATTTCCACCTTTCAATGTCGCCCCACGATCTCGAATTGTATCCGGAATTACTACGGAGAAAGTTGAAGCGCCAAAGAACTATGTTGATTTTGAAGACGAGCCCGATAAACTTAAAGACATGCTAAGGGGCCACAGAACAAAGGATAGACGGTACTCGTCTGAATATCGAGACACTACATCTAATCCGCGGCATGCTCCTACGGTATCTCCAGAAGTAGTCTTTTCTTCTGCTAATCAGAGGAAAGAAATGCCACATTCACTCCTTTCTGCCACCACTTCTCCAGGGTTTACTCCCAAATCTATTTCGACGCCGGCCTCACCAAGAGGCCAGCCTTTGATCGAACATGGTCCAAAGCTTGACTTCTCGCACTGTATCATACCACCTCACTTTGGACAAGGGCACGCTATAGCATCACTTCGCCCTCTGGATGACGCCCGTTATTTGGTATTGCGAGAGGATGGGTAAGACCCGGTGACAGCTGCAGGAGAGTAGTCCTAACCTCTCCTTTCTAGTGATGTGTCTATGATGTCCTGCAGGGATGGTAAATGTCTGGCGTCAGTCCATGCCGACGATGTATCACTTGAACCGCCTGAGGGCGTAAAAGACCGAGCCGCTGTCAATGAGGTTTGGAGATGGAGAGGACTCGAGATAATCAATATCGGAGAGGCATGCCCACAATTTGCTTCTTCATGAAAAGTATATTTACATATAACAGCAGTCCCTACTGGTACTGGTATCTGCATTTCTTGACGCCAACTCGCCGCCTCAGCCGTCGGCAGATATAGATGGCGACAGCTTCTCTCAAGGATCCCGTATAATGGTATTCCAATTGCATCCTGGTGACACCATTGGTGCCATCGAAGCTTCTCTAGAGAAAGTGGGCGAATGGCATATCGACGGTTCTCACACCACCATTGGGATTCATACTGATTCAGACAGTAAGTGGTGATAAGCAATGGAGCATTAGATCTCATCAGGAAACGGATATCAGATTCCACAATTGTCCATTATGTTTCACGGGACAATCATCTGTTACTGTGCGATTTACGTTTGACAGCCCACCCTCTGGTCCAACCCTTCAAATTGCCAGCACAAGAAGTAACCTCGTTACCGAATCCGTTCAAAGCTATGACAACACGGTCTGTAGATACGCATTCCATGCAGCCCGTACACAAGCGGATTTCTGGCAGAATCTCATTAGGTCAGACGGTTGATGCTGGCCAGTTAGAGGTTCCGGATTCATTGTCTGGCATGCGTACACAATCATGCAATGGTGCTTTGCGCGGACTCTGTTGGTCTGAAACACATATTGCAGTCTGTATCGCCGTACATCCGATGAACTCGTCATATCCTAACACAACGATAGGCTTTCGATTACTGTGGTGGCACACTTCAGAATTTGTTTGTACAGCCGATGGAGGATGTAAATGATATTCAATGGGTCGATGATTCAACATACGCTATCGTTACTGAGGTATGCATTTTACTGGCTCTGTTACCACTGTGTAACCTAATGATCGATTTAAGGGTCGCGTTGAGTATCACACTTTCAGGTTCGTCGATGCAAATAACGATGATGTTGGAAGGACAAACGACGGAAGCACGGTCTATATTCAGTTGGTTTTCCCTCTTCCACTCATGTGCGGCCATCTGATGGTTCCTCTAGGCCAGGATTTTTGTATGCCATCGACACTGCACCACATGAAACACTTCACATCATTTCTTCGCGAGAGCTTCTCGTATTAACTGCTGCACGAACCGACGGGAAATGCCAGCTAATTCATGTCACTTACGATGAAACATCATCTCCAAACCAGCGTGCACGAACTCTGTGGAGACCCCCGAGGACCACGTCTGATTCTGCAACATCACATACCGCAATAACGTCCATCTTACCTCTGGAGTTGGATATGGCGATTACAGGATACAGTAAGATCAACTTGCCCGATTACATGGAGGAAATATAACTCTTATTTAGGTGACGGACACTTGCGGCAGACTTCCTTTTCTCAACTGTGTCAAACAGCACCTACATCCTCTGTCAAGCAAAAAAAATCTGACGTGCCTCTCAGCGGGTATATCATAGCTTTGCATGTGGTTCAAAATAGCAGGACCAAGGAGCGTTACGTTGTCGGCGGAGGGGATGACGGATCGATCGCATTTTGGACTTCTGAGTATGTTAGTTATTGTTTCTTGCGGGTATATCTGATCAATGTTTCTATCATTAGCACTCTCAAACTTTGCGCCCGCTGGATCGTTTTCACCGAGCCTCTCGCACGAGTCCATCAGTTTCATAAGATGACAACTGGTCCCCTTCGCGGATGCATCCTATGTGTATCTCAAGATAGCACAATAGCCGTTATTGTAGTAGATGGTTTTCAGTTGTAAGCCGTGCTCCGTCCCGAAAGTCGCGTCCTAATGTCATACTAGCTTGTACCTGATTCCTGGATCCGCCTTTCCTCTGGTCAGAATATGTTTGGGTGATGACGAGCTTCTGCTTATCTATGCAGACCGACGTGCTCGTATATGGGACGCCAAGACGAAGGAGTTCAGGAGATCCTTGGGCCTGGATAAGGCGGAGGAGCTTATCGGGAAAGAAAGATGGCTCGAATTGTAGGATCAAGTCTATTTGTGTTGCGTTCTCACCCAATCCTCTGCAGAACCTCTGATAGCCAAGATTGCATTCCGGCTACCGTCTTGAAGAGGCTACCTGGACAGGCACTACCTGCAGGTATGCTACCCGTTCTTCCGGCTATTTTTTCCTTTTACTGATCTCAATAGCAACGACGCTTTCTTTGGATCTTGAACGATTCATAACCTATTCAACAACGGTTATAAAGACCATCAGTACGAATCTCTCTCAAACACAAGCAATTTTCTCAACTCGCCACCGGCTTCTCTCCCTCCTCTCCCTCCTCTTAACTCCGGGATTAAATAAGGACACTGACGAAATATGCCGAGATCATTTGGGTATTGTAACGTCATTGGCACACCCTGGATTCTCAAGGTCAGTGCTGGTCCGAGTTTTGCCTACGAATTGTATTTCTGATCTACTGTAGTCATGGCTTCACAAGTATCTATCGATCTAGTCACCCGAGCGACCCATGGTGCATATCGGGCGAGGTTTCCGCTGCACGCGCACTATCCATAACTGTCACTCTCCGCGCTCTAGGACTTTTTGAAGGCATTATTCCCTTGTGATCTACGAGAGTTTTGTGTAACATTATATTTCTTTACAGAACTGACAGATTTTGCGAACGCTGTTATCGCATTCTATGCCACATCCTTACCTCTCATAATCGGTCCCAATTACAAGCCTCACAGCCTTTCATATCTTGCCAGGCAATGGTTCGATACGTCTCGTAGGTGACATCGCCTGCCTTGATCCCGCGGCTATTGAGATACTTCGATAGATGAAGTCCGGCAAAGCTGTCGGCTGCTATTCGACGCTGCTGTCGTACGCTTATCCGACGAAGAGGCTAATGCCGTCGCAGAACAATGGCAGCATCATCGTAGGTTTTACAATACTTGATCGATTGTGATCTTCTGATGTTTGGGAAAGTCCCGTGTCTCCAGCCGACTGCCGACAGGGAATCCACTCAGGCGGCTCTTTCACTTTTCATTTGCGGATATCTTGCTGCAGAAAAATATAGTTTGTTCGCATCAAGGTGTGGAGCTGCTGCTACATGCTACCTGCGTCATTTAATTCACCCGTATCTCCAGCGCTTTGACAGACATATCAAAGTCCATAGCCTTGTATCTCCAAGACGAGCAGTCTATCTTCCGGGTGCTTGCTATCGATCTGTGTTCACGCGGTTTCCATGTCTGGCAACATTATATCGACGCAATGGAGATTCTCAGGGCCCTCTTCATCTTGGCTACCACTTCGCGGAAGGAAGCTATTTCGGCTCAAAACATAGGTGCCCAGGCAAGGTTAGCCGTACTGCATATTGCCGCCTCCAACACGCCTTTGTTTATGACAACGCTGGGGCTTGACATTCTCAGTCCATCCAATGTCGAGTACCGAAAGTCGATCATGCAAATCGTTGCTTTTCTGATACGAAAGGTTCGCAGTATTACATGATCGTCTGGACCCACATCTCTGACATGCAAGCAGCGACCCATGGTACTTTACCCAAACCTGCCAAAACTGATGGAAGCTGTTGTGAAGTCGTTGGACCCCAATTCGACTTCTCATAGAGATGCCATTCTGGATACTGCGACTGAGATTATCGGGCACGTTGTGAAGACGTAGGCGCCATATCAAGTTCCGTGCGAGAATGTGGGTCTGACTTACTTTCTAGGTATCCTTGCATCGATTTCCACATGTCGACTCAGCGCTTAGCTGTCGGCACAAGTGAGGGCGCAATTGTCATGTACGACCTGAAGACGGCTATTCGGCTGTATGTGCTCGAGGGGCATAAGAAGGGTATCACGGCGTGTAGCTTCTCTCCCGATGGACGCCGCCTGGTCACATTATCTCTCGAGGAAAGTGTGGTGTTGGTGTGGAAAGTAGGTTCGAGCTTTTCGAGCTTTTTCAATCCTGGCGCACCGCCGCGTCAGGGACATGCAGGTTCTGAGCCTTTCAAGACTCTTTCGTTCAATGTTGGCGAAGAAGGTATGTCAGGTAGCGCTGCGGCTTAGTGTGGGTGCTTATCTTCTGTGTTCCTTAGCGAAGATGACTGCTTCGGAGAGCCTTACCCTAGTTCGTTTTGAGTGGAGTGCGGAAAGAAGCACAAAGCTAAAAATTCGTGATAGTATACTTACTTTCAGTACGTGATGCAACGGGATTAGTTGCGGTCTATGGAAAAATGCCAGCTAGGTTAATAAGCGAAACTACGGGATAACTTACTACTAGTACTATCAACGATGCTTAGACATGAAAAATGTGACCAAGTCAGAATCCGGCCGATGCGTCATACAAGCCGATCAGAATTTTTAGCTTGCTTCCTTTTCCACCAAGCTCCACTCGCGTTGTCCATTAACACTTGAGAAAAGCCTTCACTGGCTCAGTCGAACATTTCAGAACCATAATGCTTCGCGGATTGACTCTGGACTTGCTCAGCGTTTCCTTGCGGAGGTCATCTTACCTCAAGGCCTGTCCAAAGCGACATACTTTTGCTGCAGCCTGGACTACCCGTGGGTTTCACCAGTCAATACGTTAGTTCATTTTGCATATTGAATATTCGTTTTACTAATAGGTAAAGATAGCGGCCAGACACGGAGGAATTGATAGACCGAAACTCGGAACGGGGTGCGTTCGAGTCACTTTTTCTTAGACTTTCAGACGCGCTCATAGCCAATAGTATCATTATTGACTTTAAAGATTCCAAAGGGGCGTTAATCAAAACCGTCGAAGCTAATGAAGGGGACGACATCCTCTCTATCGCGCATGAGTACGACATTGACCTGGAAGGCGCGTGCGAGGGCTCAATAGCGTGCTCGACGTGTCATGTCATACTAGAGCAGGAGGTGTTCGACCAGCTGGAAGAACCGGGGGATGACGAAAATGATATGCTGGATATGGCGTTTGGCTTGACGGGGACGAGTCGGCTGGGATGCCAGGTGAAGGTGACGAAAGATATACAGGATGGAAGGTGGGAGGTTAGGCTCCCTGCAGCGACGAGGAATATGTTCGTTGACGGTGTGTTTTTGTGTTTTTTTTTGCTTGTTTCGGTGGCTAACGGATGGAATAGGGAAGAAAGCATCACATTAATACATTGTTACTCTACGAGTCCGATGTACCAGTAATTGATTATTGAGCTATGTCAAGCTCTCAGATCTCAGACGCCAGCTCTAGACTGGGGTACAAAGCGTTCAGTGGGCCCTATGATGCAGGTAAATCGTTGCGTCTATATGAGGACTCATAAAGCATTCAGAAAAGAAAGGATTCATTCAAAGCATTGCATTCTCATTCTCGGGCCGGACGAGGATGATATAGGGTCGTTGACCAATGCGTTTTGCTGCACGAGGGGGTGTGATGGATTTGAGCCCAGTGCAGCGTAAAATTATGCCACGAACAGCACGTCAAAGGGGAGATATTTCATTCTTTCTCTGAATTGGGCATCTCCGTATATGCCCTTTGAAGCCCAGGCGAGAAGTTGGAAATCGGAGTGCATCGGAATGTCGCTAAAGAACCGATACGACGTCCAAAGATGAAGTCTGCTCCTGAGCGCCATGCACATGATACCCAGCATGGATCCGTTCGGCAGGGTTGAAAAGCGATAGCAAAACGCCTACCTCGACGAGGATAGCGCAAACGAACGGATCCCACAACGCGAGCCTGATGTCGAGACGTGCAGAATAGCAGTCAAAGGTGCGATGAAGACATCTGGCACATATATAATCATGCCGTTCTACTGTTCGTATTCAGAATGTCCGCTACGTCCAGGAGAGTCTGCGCCAAGTCTCATTTACCGCGCGTACGCTTGACGACCAGATTTTGAGGTCTTCATCCAATGCATCGGTAATTAGAGTGGATTTGTCGGCTTGTAAGAGCACATTACGTGCATCTTTTGTATAGTCTCAGCCCGGACATCCTGCTTTTTGCGGGGACTAAAGGATGGGCCCCTGGTGCCACATTCATTTTCATACTCCGATAAACTCCTTCCGGCTTTTGCCGAAGACCAAACAGCAGCAGACGTATGTGCTCGTTCCGTCACCGTCTCTTACAACCACCCTTGGAATTCTCTAATCCTTCTTCTTCTTGATCAATAAACCATTGTATTTCAAAATGTCCGACCTCTGCCCGGTATACGCTCCCTTTTTCAGTGCAATGGTGAGGCACCCCGGCTCGTCTTTGGTTCGGAAAGCTGACCTGACTGAACTTCAGGGATGCACCAGCGCTATCGTGTTTACTTGTGCGTAGGCTTTTCTCGGAGCACTCTGTGGTACCACTCGTATAGTAATGTTGACGGAAACGTGTTTCTGGGTGTTTATAGGTATAGGAGCAAGGTTCGTCGTATTTTGATGGCCAGCAAGACAACGTGAATACTCACATTCATTGCTTGTGTACAGTTATGGTACAGCAAAATCTGGTGTCGGCATTTCTGCAATGTCAGTCCTACGCCCTGATTTGATGATGAAGTGTGTCGTTCCCGTTATTATGGCTGGTATCATTGCTGTAAGTCTCCTGACTTGTCGTTTTCGAAGAGAATGACTATTATTATGTATTACCCTGCTGATAACCCTTGCTACGTAGATCTACGGCTTGGTGGTTTCTGTCCTCATTGCCGGTGACTGTACGTGAACTTTTTTGGGGATTGAATGTAATGCTTATACGCGTTCGCAGTGAGCGTCAACATGTCTCTCGCACAAGGTTTCGTCCAGTTGGGTGCTGGTCTGTCCGTCGGGCTTGCTGGTTTGGCCGCTGGTTTTGCTATCGGTATTGTTGGAGACGCTGGTGTACGGGGAACCGCTCAGCAACCTAGATTGTTCGTTGGCATGGTGCGCATATGTTTTTGTCTCTTCTACCTGCTTTTAAATATTGCGCAGATTTTGATCCTTATTTTCGCTGAAGTGCTGGGTCTCTACGGTACGTCTCAATTTGCCGAACTTTGTAACTTTCTCCTCACGTGCCGCAGGTCTCATTGTTGCACTTATCATGAACACCAGCGGTTCGGAAATGAAAGGCGTGGTACGTAAAATTTCTCTACACATTAATATCGCGTGCTCAATCGTTGCTGCTAGTGTGCATAAACTGTCATTGGGACGAGGCGGCACCAGAGCTTTTGTTTTCCACAATGGACACTTCAATCACCCTACTTAGGCCATGCTGGTTTTCGTATAATGATTCATATTCTTCCCGCTGCTCTGATATGTCTGCAAATACCCAAAATACTTATTGATGCATTCACGGATCCGCTACCGCGAGACAGCGCACTGCTGCGCTCGAGACTTGAGTTGACGTTACAGTGTGACCTTTTTTGACCCATGGCGCCTAGATAGCGGCCAAACTCCGCAATTTAGGGCTCTACCGCCTCTGTCTCCTTGTATTGTGATGAACTTCCGAGCACAACAGGTCACCGACATGATGTTCAGCCGTCGAGGCTGTGTCAGGCTTCAATGCGTAGCGACCGGGATGCCAGGGTTCGAACGCGGGACGGGAACGTGCGGGAATATTTACAGGGTGAATATCAATCAATTTTGTTCTCGATTGTATTGACCGAACCGATAGATCACGGGTGAAGTTTCAGGCAAGTTCAAATCGCTGTGCTTCACCTCATCCGCAGCTAATGGTGACCCGACTATGGGCTTTATAAGATGACTGCGAGGCATTTCTCAATCTCGTCCCCACCCCACTATCCTCGAATGCTTCATGGCTACTTTTTTCAATCACGACAGTTTTCCCTAACCTCTCCAACGCTTCGACACTTAATGGTTGCTGATAAATGGTTCTACCCCGGTGTCGCTACTGCCAACGCGTCTTATCGGTTTTTAGCAAGTGGACGGCGCCCAGTTACGCTTGTCATGACCTTAATTCTGGCAGGAGTCGTGTTGTTGACGCGCACTCAGTCTGTAGTCTCTGGAAGGAGCTACTATGACCTGGTAGTGAACGGTGTCCTTGCTCCTATGTCGGTCGTCAACACCGACCATCCTCCAAACTATGATTGGCTCAGACAATGGGAGCACGGCCTTCCCCAACACAACCTCAGCCTACCAGCACCTGAAGGAAAGACGGGTCGGTACGTGAAATTCTCGAGCCAGACACAGATGCTCGGGTGGAATAATGTACTTGGTGTAGTGTAAGTTTTTCATAATGCATCACTTATACTGATAGTCATCCTTTTTTTTTTTTCAGGCTCATGGACGCTCATCTTGCGCACGAATCCGGGCGGGCCTACGTTTTCCAAGATTACATATGGGAACCAGCGCATTATCCGTGGACGAAGAAGGATGAATGCGACTGGCCGCCGAAAACGCCCCTGAATGCCCTTCTTGCTGGTCCCGCAGCAGGTGGTCTTTGGGAATCAGACGACGATACGCCCCGATCTGTTTCCTCCGAATGGTTTGATGTCGTCTGTCCTCGGTCAGAACGTCGTTTCATCCCCACCTCAGAAGTCAAGCAACATGTAGGATGGTCGGAGGGGGATGTTATATTCGACACGTGGGTTACCGTCCTACGCGAAGCTCCCGAGTCATGCATAGAAGTCACCACATCCCCTGAAGATTCATTCCCGCAAGTATTCGATTTGTGGCTGTGGGGCAATACCCGCTTGCTTTCCATGTGGGAGCGTTTTTCAAGTTCGGCTACTTCTCGACTTCTTGCGACGTCGCCTATCGTCAAGTCTGGTGTTGATAGGAATGAGTACCTCTTCCTACCAAAGGGACCTCGCCCTCCCTATCCAGCCAGCCATAATCCATACGAGCGTATGCTTGCCATGCATTTGCGCCGGGGAGATTACGAAGGAGCTTGCAAGCATTTCTCGTTGTACAGCTCTACGTTCTATGGATGGAACCAACTTGCGTTTCTGCCTGATCGGTTTGCGGTACCTTCAGGCGAATACGGTCCTGAGAGAGATGCTGTATATATGAGTCGGTGTTTGCCCACTTTTGAGGACGTTATTAATAAAGTGCGGTTGGCGCGGGCGGAGTATCTGCAGGAGGCGGGGAGGACGCTGGATGTGATGTATTTGTTAACTAATGAGAAGGGACAGTGGTTGGATGAATTGAGGGAGGCGTTGCGAGTCGAGGGATGGAGCACGATACGGACGAGTAGGGATCTTACTTGGGACTCTGCGGAGCAGAAGGAGCTGAGTATGGCGGTTGATATGGATATCGCTCGGCAGGCTGCTGTTTTCGTTGGGAACGGGGTACGTTGTTTAATTGTTCATCTCGTTCCTCTTCAAGTAGGCTGACCGGTGCTTGTAGTGGTCCTCCTTCAGTAGCAATATCGTGCATCGAAGGCTCGTCGATGGGAAGAAACCGATGAGTATCCGATTCTTTTGATACCACTTGATCTGAGGCATTTCTCGACCTCACAAGTATTCATGTAGCTTGGCAGTTATTATATTAGGTCCTCACTACAAATATTGTACACTAGAGTCGTTCATATTTGTCTTGGCGGGATTATGAGCGAAAACAACGTTCAATATACCTCACATTGTGCTTTGGTACCATCATGCTATAAAAAAGAAGGGACCTAGCTCTACGTACTTGGAGTAACGTGAATGGCCGAGCGGCGAATTCAGTTTGCCCTCAGTACCCATTGCCAAACAGTTCAGTCACTGTCCTTGCGCATGTCTGTCTTCAATTTTTCTGACCAAGCTTCTGATGAGGTGGGAACTGTGTTCCTTTACGTCGGCGTCTAATATCCTTCAATTTCATCCAGGAGAAAAGTACTGAAATTCTTTCCCTGATCACGTCGGCCACCCACGAAGAAGGCTTCAAGCCAACTTTGAAGGAGATTTACGATGAATTAGCCAAGGACGATTCTAGAGCGTCACTGCTAGTGTGTACCACCAAGAGTGTCCTATCCATTTGGCTGACGATGATAAGGATCCACTGAACACATTACCACCTCTTCTCGGTAGCTCAGAGAGGGCCGCATCGGATATTCTCAACCTCATGGGGAGATGCTGCAACGCGAAGGAGATCGTCATTGGCGTACAGGAAGCTGTGGAACGATTAGAGCATCACCTCGCCACTGATTTCGACGATGAGCAGGCCAAGCCGAATGGACAGCTCTTGGCGCTCATCAGGATGTATGCTACAGGTTTGTTGTCATCAATTTTCAACGCGTTCGGTACCTCATCTTCGCATATCAAGCTATTCCGCGTCTCAAGTTCAGGAAGAAACCTGCGAGTGAAACGTTGAAACCTATCATGATGGAGTTGGCGTCTGCGTTCCGTCGCACAGGTCCACACAGTTCTCGGGACGAAGGACGTCAGATCATGGAAGCTAGTGCTGACCTCGTAGTAAAGCTGGACTCGTGGGCAAAATCGCAGCCAGATGCGCAAAAGGACGAGATAGCATCCTGCCGGGTTCGTGCACCTATAATCTGCCCTCGTATTCTGCTACTGACAGTCACCCTAGGCATTGTATCAGAATCTTCTTGACAATACAGTCACATCGTATGAGCAGTGTGTACAGGCATCGCTTGCTACGAGAATTTTCGCAAGGTGGTTTCCACGATTGAGCCTTCGTTCCGTGCCCGATGCAGGATGGGAGGATGGACAGAAAGCGATCAATGCAGTTTTGGTACGTGCTTTCCTGCGTTTTTTCAGCCCTATGCTAAATATCGACGTAGGACTCGTATGATTTCATTGGTTTCTCTGTGGAGGCCATGAGTTCCACACCTTCGTTATGCCACTTCATTCTTCTCGCTCACTCCCCGGAAGATTCTCTCAAAACCATCAGAGCATTATCCACGATGTTACCCATCATCATCAATTGCATACAATCGAGCCATACCCTACATGAATGTGTCTCGTTTCTTCTAGATGTTCTCTGTCTCTACAATGCCGAGATACCTGAAGATATATCAATACCACTGTGCACTGTTCTGCCAACTTTGGCTAGCGCACACCCCGATTCATCCCTCCGTTACCAGACGTTTCGCGTTATCTCATTATTACTCTCACTGTCCGCTCCTCCACTCCGGCTTCAAGTCCTACAAGATCTCTGCTCGACCAGTGATTTTCCTCAGATGAGAGTTGCGGCAGTGGGCCTCGTGAAGGAAGCAGTTCTAGAAGCATTCAGTAGCCGTGCACCTTCATCGAATCTTTTTGCCTCTCCACGATTCTTGCAGGCCCTTGGGCCAATATTGTTCCGCCCCAACCCGCCCCATTTCTTCTCGTCGGTCCCTTCATTGACTGTCTTGGAAGAATCTTCTGAACCTGCACGACTTGTCGAGTGCCTCGCTTTGCTATACGTCCTTATTCTGCAAGATAAGAAAAATCAGGTATGACACATCTCCTTCGCAGCATATCGGTGCTGAAAGTGCCTCCTTTCAGACTGGTATCCGTAACCAAGATAATTTGAAAAATATTGAACGTCAACTTCTTGGGCCAATTCGAAGGACGCTATCTGTCTTACTTGATAATCCCGACGTCACGAAGAGTATGTAACCTTTTCCGCCCGTATCGTCGTCGTATTTCTGATATACTGGTGTAGAACATGTACACGCGGTACTTCCCCTTGTTTCTCTTAACGCTGGGATTGAAAGACTCGACGAAGCAGTGAAGAAAGAAGGGCTGCAGATTTTGCACTAACGAGATGGTCAGATTTGACGGTCTTTATGTAACTGCTGGTGGGCTCTCTTTACTGTAGCCGTCTTCGCGGCTGATGATACAATAGGCGCTGATGCATAGAGCATCATCTTTGCTGTGTATTATCTTTTCAATGATACAAACATGACTGCAGTACGTGGACTATCCCGTTTCTACCCAAACCCCGTCTTACGTGTTCCTCATCATGATGTAGCTTCGTTTTAGACCGCGACAGGAAGATCTCAGCGACCAACACATTAGATGCGAATGAGGCGCGTCTCCACCACTACTGGTTGTTGATACTACGACGATATATATGACCCGGTCTCGCCTGATTTAATCCCCGCCCCCTTCCCTTCTCTTCCCTCCTTCCCCGCCCTTCAACTGGTGCTGCAGTGCGGTGCCAGTGCACGACACTGAATATTTGTCGCTGAGCGATTATCATGAGCACTGGTTGCGTCACTATTTTGGGAGTCACGACTCCCGCTCGTCAAGAAAGGCCCAGAGTCGAGACTGCGCTTCGCCATCGTAAGCCTGCTGCAGCCAGGCAGTCTTTGGCTACGCCAGCATTGTATGTTGCGACTCTGTGGGCGTATCTGCCTATAGTTTCGGCAGAGGAAGTCTGCCATACAACTGAGTGCGTTCTCCTATCGTTTCGTTGTGAATCGTGTTTCTCATGAAGGGGCAACATTCAGGTCCGGCGACAACGTGTGCAAGCAGCGAATATCGACGGCTGTCAAGGTGGCTATCGGTATTGTCGCCGGTGAGTACAGGCGCTGTAATCAGAATGTCTACAGAGTGTGATACCCCCTGTACAGTCGCCGTGGTTCTTCTCGCCCTAGGTGTGTTCTACTTCATTCGCTACTCCCGCAGCAAGAGAAAAGAAGAAGAATCCGTCGGCTTTGACATCGAGCCCAGCCAAATTGAAGGTCCTCGAGCGACTGCGGCGGTGTCTTTGCCAACGACGACCTACGCCGCTAAATATGATCTGTCATCAGCGCCAGTTCGTATGCCGTTTTCGAGTTCGCCGAGTGTGTCAGGGAAGAGTAAGAAGATATTTGCAAATTTGAGGCAGGGACCCAGTACGGCTCCGACGGGTCAGGTCTCCGGAGGAGGTCCATACCCCTTTGGGGGGTACTCGTCGAAGGTGGGAACGAGTTTCTTGCTTTCCAAGGGCGAGCTGAGCTTATTCCTACATGTAGAATTCTCCGCCCCGATCACTGCCTACTACTGGTGTAAGGTTCTAGACACCGTGGACTTGATCTTTTCTACCTCGTTATTATTTTACCCTGCAGCACTTATTTCAGACTTCCCTTGCAAGTATACCATGCACACATCTTAGCCATTCCTCAGATTTAACGGTCTTCACTTCGTCTCAGCGATGCTGCAAGAGAGCCTTCGGCTTGCCAGCAGACCAACTTCTGTATCCTCCACAAGGTTGCGGAGATACATTATGTGCCAAGTACGGATTGGGTGGAAGGTCGGCCGCTATATGCCACTGCAAAAAACTACGTATCAAGAGTACAGATGAGACATAAGCGAAAGTGTATCATCAACGTAGGCGAGTAGTGAGGTATTATTATTACTTAATCATGAGCAAATCATATCTTCTCAATGTGTTCTTGATGTTCAACTTCCATACGAGTTGGAACTACCTCGCCATCCAACTCTTCCTCTTCCTCTTCCTCTTCCTCTTCCTCTTCCTCTACCCCATCCTCTGCCTCTGCCTTCATAACGATAATCTTGGGGAGGTAGGGGCTTGAATCCGTTGCGGGAATGTCCATACCTTGGACTGTGACTACGACTCCTCCTACGACTCCTCTCCCAACTCCGACTCCGGCTCCGGCTCCTGCCTCTCTGATAGTCATACTCCCGATCCCTCCCACGGCTGCTATAACTCATCCGCCTATCCCTATCATCCGGCTCGCGCTTCACGTGAGAGGTTGGCGAGTCGTTGT
The DNA here is from genome assembly GCA_030407005.1 of Desarmillaria ectypa. Classification (NCBI taxonomy): domain Eukaryota; kingdom Fungi; phylum Basidiomycota; class Agaricomycetes; order Agaricales; family Physalacriaceae; genus Desarmillaria; species Desarmillaria ectypa. The sequence continues at coordinate 683,537 of JAUDYN010000008.1, forward strand.
GATGGCTCGAGGAGTAATCCGAGGACCTTCTCTCAATCTGTGCATTGAAGGTGCTCGAAATAGCACTTGTAGGTGGGGGAGGGAACCCGGAAGAACTAGCGGCACTAGAAGGAGGAGGAGCAGGGTGTCTCCCCATGCCCCAGGGCACGGGCGCATTGTATCCATTGGTATTCGACTGGAAGGAGATAGGTATCGGTATCGGTATTGGTATTGGTATCCCGCCACCATTCATTCCATTCGGGATCGGAATCCCATTTACGGGATTCGGCATGGGATTAGGCGGAAGGTGGAGATTGTTCAATCTAGGATCCCTAGTTCTTGCAGAAGCCTCAAGCCTAGCCTTTGCGGCCCTCATGGGTGCGAGAAGGTCTAGACCGATGGGGTTGGCCTGTGTTCCTAGCCCTGAGAAAGCAGATGACCAGAGCGATGGACCATCGTCTCGTGGTTCCTCCTTGACACGTATTACAGGGGAGGATGCACTCGGTGGTGGTGGTTCCTGAATGTTTGCGGGAGCTGGGGCAAGAGGCGGAATTGGCGTAGGTGCAGGAGTGGACAAACTGGTATTTAATAGAGAGGACGATAATTCCTCAACCTCGGCAGCTTTTGGGATCTTATTTATCTTGGGCAGGGGTGCCATGGGTGCTTTGGGTGTCGATCGACTCAAGGATGGTGGCAGTATTGGCGATCCCTTAAGGCTGGTCGCGCTGTTGAGCATTTTGTTTCGCGGGGTAGCGGCCTGTGGAAGACTCGATACATCTGTGGATATCGCAGAAACTTTGGCTTTGGTTGCAGACTTGGCTTTGGGTAATGAAGGTGTCCCTCCTTTCGGAGTCGGTGATACATGGACCACTGCTGTTGGCAGCACCGCTGTGGCAGCAGCTTTGGAATTCGCCGTAGTGCGAGCCGTAGAAGATACAGCCCGACCGGAATTGGACTTGGCTGCATTTGTCTTCGTAGAAGCTGATTTCGTTTTTCCTTTGGTCGAGAAATTCTTGCTCCCAGTCCACTCTTCAGAATCCGAATCATCGACCCGTTTGCGCTTCCTCGCTTTATTTGGCTCAGCCTTCTGCTTCCCTGTGGTTGTGGTAGTTTTTCTCGGCAAGTCCTCCATGACCACATCTTCTTTAACTTTCACCTTGGGCACCGACCTCGCGACCTCGCTGGCTGGTTGATCCCCTTTCCCATCACTCTTAAAATTCATCTTCTTCATCTTCTGCACGAACGCTAGCATGTTCTTGTACACCTTGGAATTGAAACGGATCTCCTGGAAATCGCTCCTAACGCTTTTTCGTATCTGGTCTACAGCATCAGACAGCTGCCGCATGGAAAGCTGGTCGCGATAGAGAAATATCATATAGGCGATCATGACGAACTCAACAGGGGAGACCTTGGGCGTCTTGAACGGTTTGGACAGAACTGGATCCTGCGCCAGCTCACAGAGCACGTCAATAGTGCTTTCGACGTCCCGCTGTAGCTTAGGTGTGACATCGCGCTTATCCGAAAGCCAAGCTTCGATTTTTGCTGTAGATGGCTCAGTCTTGCTTTGCCCGAGATCGATAAGGTAGACAATTTGAGCTAGACACATAAAATCGCGCCCTCGGCTATTTCCCCAAGGGAGATACCCTTCTAAACCTGATGGAGAAGACTGCCTGTCCTTTACTTCACGGATGAGCATCGGGTAGTTGCCGTTGATGGCCTGCAGTCGTTCGGCAGGAGTGAGAGCGACACCGAGCTGCACGCGCCGAAAGATCTCCCGTTCTTTATCATGTGTAAGGTCGTCGTATTCCACGCAAGTGATCTGTTTGTTACTGAATCGAGATTTGAGCTGGGGAGGAAGAAGTGTGCGAGATGGGGTCTTTCCTGCACCAGCAGTATACCAAAATTTGCCGCCATTTACTGAGTCTTTGTCTGTTACGAATGTTAGAAGAGATGGGGCGGAGATGGAACGCAAAACACACGCATGATCTATAGAAAAACACGAGGTCAGGTAACGAGCTAAAGGACAAAAGCAAGCTACACACATGTCCATCCATGAATCTTTGTATTGACGACAGTCTCTGCTTTCCATCGATGCATGTTCGTTTCTCTTCTCCCTCAGAGCTGATCGATACCGCTGCGATCGGGTTAGACAGATAGAACCTACCAGTGATAGACGCACCAAAAATTAAAGGCGGTATATAGTAATTATGAATAAGTGAGTCGATAAGCTGCGTTTGCTTGCTGTCCGGCCATACGACATCTTGGTGAAAAATGAGAAAACACAAGGTCATGTTCGAGAGATAACGAACCTCTTTGATATTCGGGATCCAAGTCCAGGGTATCATCGTAAAGCTTCCCTGTATCATTCAAAATTATTAGGGAGATGTATAACTCCCAAGTGAACAGCTTGACTGACTATACAACGATTCTACGGAGTACGACACGGTCCTTGGAGCACGCAGCGCGGGGTTGATCACGGCTTTTTTGCGCAACCCTCGAGTAGAGCTCGTCGCAAGAGGTACGTCATCATCATCACCAGATGAGAGCTCAGTGAGGTCGGAATCGTCGGAGAACGACATTATCGTGGCGGTGAAAGGTGAAAGGAACAGGTAACAAGTATAATCTGTCCAAGTCCCTAATCAGGCTTTCAGATTATTATAAATCGAAAATAAAGATCTAAAATAAAATGCCTTTTTGGGCCTATCGGCCACCGTACCCAGACAACAAAATTTCTCTTGTTCACAGACATACTCAGGACACTGATAGCAAGCAGAAGATGGGAGTGAAGCAAAGATGTGCCTTCGCCGGGTCGTCACTTAAATGATGCACTAATAGGCGCCAATCGTCTGATAGGCGCTCAGGTCCACTGAGTCGGATCACAGACTTCCCGTTGACTTACTCCTCCGATAGTCTCTCTCTCACGTCATTCTATTCTTTTTCATGGAAAACCAGTAGCAAGTGTCATGAATCATGAGTTCCTTTCGTGTTTTCCAAATTCGGGGCTTGATACCTCTGCTGTTATGGTTCGTGTAGTTAAGTTGGGTGGTTGCAAGATGTTATCATATGCCCGCTGATAACGAACAAATTTGAAAGAGTCGTAAGAGGATTATCCATTTTGAGGTTAGAAAACCCTTAGTTTCCAGTATTTAATACGCAATTTCTATGATCTCAAGGAGTAAGGATGGGAACTCACACTTGCAGTGTTCAATGAGACCGAAACGAGGCGGTCGGAAGAAGCCGAGGATTATTCCGCACCGCCGGTCCGACTCTTTTCTTGCATTTGTCTCGAATTTAACCACCACCATTGATCATCATGTCTCCAATGAAGCTTGCCGTTCTTCTGTGCGATATACCTTTACCCGAAGTAGTTGCGACGTACGGAGACTACACTTCAATCTTCCATCGCCTTCTCTCTTCCTCCCCGTATTCCCCCTCATTCACACTCGATCCCTATGACGTTATTTCTGCCAATTCCTATCCTGAAGATCCAACTTCCTACGACGCAATTCTGCTGACTGGATCTAGGCACTCTGCTCACGGCAACGACGCATGGATACACAAGCTAGTGGATTTCGTTCGAACCACTGCTTCCTCGCATTCTCAGGTGAAGCTCATTGGGATCTGCTTCGGACATCAAATTATTGCGCGTGCGTTGGGTGGGGATCAAGCATGTGTGGTTAACGCCGTTGGTTGGGAGGTCGGCCCGACCAAGATTGCGCTGACGCCGCTGGGGGAGAAGATTTTTGGAAAGCCGGGCGAATTGGTGATACAACAGATGCATCGGGATCATGTACCGTCGCTCCCGCCGGGTTTTCATCTGCTTGCATCGACAGCTATTGCCCCCGTGCAAGGAATGGTCAAATTTATGGATGTGAAGGAGGAGGATGTGCATATCTTCGCGGTCCAGGGCCATCCAGAATTTACTGAGCCTATAGTATCCATCATAGTGGAGACAAGAGGCGCAAGTGGGATCCTGAGCAAAGAGATCGTGGAAGATGTGGGTAAACGGAAGGATATACCGACGGATGGTGTCCTTGTCGCCAATTCCATTTGGAGGATCTTGCAGCCGAGCAGATAAATATCTGGGTGGGTATTCTAGACTCTGACTGGTTCGTCTTCATCCGATTTCTTACATGATCCGGACAAGCTTATACCTTTGCAGAGTAATTCATGATAAACTGACATGGGGATCAGCACTATAAACATGTAATTCGAACCATTCTTCAGCCGCTCTTACAGCGGGGCCCTCATCTAATTTATTCATGCGGCAAGATCAAACGAATGTGCTGGATTGGTTAAATAACGAACGTATATGGCCGCCATACCACCCTGGAATCCCGCGAAACACTTCCACACGTAAATCCACTAGAACTGATATAGTATAATAGCCAGCCCAATGAAAACGAATGCTGAACCCGACAAGGCCTTCAGAGATGAAGATCCATTGGATTTAGATGTCGCAGACTTTGTTGTGCTGGCTACAGCCAATTCAGGTGTGGTCTGAGTCGCAGCCGCCGACGACGAAGCGTTATCACACGACGTCTGATATACTATTATACCAAAGTGAGTTGTCGTGGATTCTTCAGACGTGAGTAAGACGCACATTTATTCAATTTCTCTCCTCCCTGCTCGTCGGCGGAAATATAACAGTCTATACAGGCAGAAACCCTACCCTGATACGACACGGAGCAGAGGCACTCAAGTTGGTTCTGACCACACATCTGGCACGGAGAGTCAGATACAGAGTTTTGGCAGCAAACACAGCGCGTACGCTGATGGTTCCAAGAATTGAACATTGCCATGCACAGCGGTCCGGAACAATTGTCGTGTTGATGGAGCCGGGGGTGGTGCGTAAAAGGAGTGAACCCGTAGGGACGTCCAAGTGTACGAGCGCGAGTGCTGGCGGGCGTCGTTGGTTAAGTTGGAGAAGAGAAGTATGCAGTTGATGAGCCTACCTCTAGAAGCCAAGAGGCTCAAGATGGCCAGGAGAAGAAAGGAGCGTGGGTGGACCGAGACCATGAGGATGGAAAGAAAGATGGATTACTGGATCTAATGGCTAGCGGCCTGACCATAAAATCAGGATCGAGCGGCAGATGAATAAGAACGTGGATACAAGTTTCATCTACAGGGGTCAGTCATCCCTCAGGTACCACGGAAGGGATACATATGTAAGTAGTTGTATGGAGGAGGTGCGATTCTTTGTCGAACCAGCTGTGAATTCGAAGCTTCCATCTGCCGCGATTCGTAGGCAGTGATATTGTGATAACAATGGACAGATGAAAAGCAGAACCAGACGACCCTACCCCATGCCAATAACCCCGGAGGTATGTCGATCGACGCTAGATTAAAACACAGAAGAACACAGAATGTCATCTATGCCAATGCTTGAATAGTCGTGATGATCAAAGGAGTGGGAAAACTTACCGCCAACCTCTTCTATCTGCAAGGCACCTATATTGTTCAGGGTAGTAAGATGTTTGCGAACGTATTGCACCGCGTCGATCATGTCTTTATCACCAGAGCGTGTTCGCCCTGTGCATACTTGGCTTGTGCAGTGCGCCTCATCAGCATGTGCACTAGTGGCGCGAAGCTTCACGTTGATATTGCACAGTGAAGGCATGTTCTGACTAACATATGCATCCAATGACAACCAGTTAAGACGCCCTACCCCTGCCGAGCCGGAAGACAACCTCTATTGTCAAGCCCTGCAAGATGGTGCTGAGCGGAATAGTCATGGGCCACATAGCATCGACGACCACCAAGACTGTTCGAAGCTCAGTGTTACGGCTGATATCTAGGACATGTCCTAACAAGTATCAGTTTGTAGCACTAAAAAAGCATGATAAACAATAAATACAGAGCGAGTAATAAAGAGCTGGGGAGGCATTGATTGGCTTGACCCGAAGTTCCCCAGTGGTTAAACGAGAAGGACCGCCTTCCAGACCCATTAAACCAGATTGACATAAGATGCTTCAAAGACGATCATTCTTCAAATAGAGGCAGTAGCCATCCTTGCTCTACCTGTTCCAGACCATCGAGATGAATATTTGCTATATGTGGAGGAGGATTCAAGGGATCGCCGCAAGTTATCAATTCCAAAACGGACCAATCTGTTTGTAAGAGCGGTGCGGCGTAGACACGGAAGTAAGGGAAAGATGAGGGTAAGAATATTCGTTAAACAGCCTTTCGGTAATCTGGTCGTAACCGTCATTTCCTAGCAAACCATCGAGAACAACGAATGATCTAACCAGTGGAGGAATATGTGGGGAGCGGAGAATCAACTGATAGAAGTTGGCGCAAATATACTATGCTCCTGTATACGGCTTGTGTATATAGGGAGACGAGGTATAACGTAGTACGGGTATGACTTGGTGATACAAGTGGCCTTGAGCGGCGGCACGGAATGAATGTGACACAAGGACACATTGGTGTAAGGCAGGTATGTCATCGTGAATAATTCCTGCTACGTTAGTAGCACTTATAGAGGGATGATGGTCGCCGAGTTTTCATTTAAATCCGAAGTCCAATGTCACCAAAATTCCTATTCGCGGAAAAGATTTCCGGCTTAGCAAATAACAATTTCCTTCAAAGTCAGAAATTCGGGGCTCACTCTTCGCTTGTAGAGGAGGGACTGGGACAAGAGGGAAGGAGAGTGCCTAAAGACCTGTACCTCCACCGCGTCTTAGTAGTTAGCGTACTTGTGGCGGTTAATCAAATGCAGAGTTCAAAAAAAGTCTTCGCTTGTCACCGATTACCTGTGACAGTGTTACTATCACGCTCCTTTACGGAGTTGGACCGAACTTCGCAATCACCAGGTGCTATAGATTAGGAGAGAAAATGCGAGCTGGTGGTGGCTTCTGCCGCCACCGAGCGAGTCTTTTTGAGCAACACTTATTACCGTCAGTTTTTAAAGTACTGATCATATTTTTTTTTTGGCAAAAACTGATATTCAACTCATTGGCTGTGATCCAAACTCTCCCACAAGAATTATATCCAACGAAGTTTATCTCAACAGCACTAAACTGCTTAGATTCAATCAAGTATAGATGACTTTGTTTTAGGTTACCATAATACTTTCAAGAGGAGTAAACGTAGCAGGCTTTGCCCCTGACGTGAGTCTTGCAAGCGTTATCCAGCTTCGATGGTGGTGATGGTGGCCTGTGGTTGGGTCGAGCATATGTCTGAGTTATGCCAATTGACTGGTTAGTCATAGGGTCTGTTCAGCTGCAAGCATGGCCAATTTTTGGTGCCAGTTGGAAAACCAGCATGAACCGACTTTTCTCGTCATCGTTTTGCGTGTTTCCGAGCATCCATAGCCGTTAAATTGGAAACTCTCCAGGACACTGTAATATGTTAGTATGTTTAAGCAACCATAATGTATAAACATATGTGGAATGAATTAGAGCAACAATACAAGTCCAAACTATCCCTGCTATAGTCGAGACTTCAGCAGCACACATTTATCTGGAGATAGAATTAATGGTGCAGATATATTTTATGAAGTGACATAGATATGTGAAAGAATGTATAAGTGAATAGACACGGGATTTCAAGCCAATTCGATAGCTTGACTGCCTCAACGGTGGGGTCCTAACATTACCAAGATTCCAGAGCTTGAAAACCCTGGTCAATGGACATAAATGTGTTTATAATGGTCCTTATAGAGCCCTCCATGCTTTTAAGGGAGAGAACATCAGCCGGAGAGGCAGAAGACGGAGTTTTGTGGTGAGGTGGAAACAGCATTTCTTCACTGGATTTGTTGGAGTATCAAGTGCCGCGCATCACAACGCAATTGACGTCGGGATCATCGATTGTCAGGCAAGGACTTTCTTTGTTGTTTCTATTAGTGTACACGGCACGCAGATAAATAGTTAGCTGAACGACGACAACCCTCGCCTGTTTGCGAGGGTTCCTTGCTGAAATCCGGGTGAGTGCTGACCGCTCATTCTAGCGGGGTTGCCTCCCGAAAAGCATTCAAATCAATGACCGGATGCCAAGAAATTCTATTTTCAGGATATATTAAGCTGTAGATCTTGCAGGGAGCTCAGACGCACGCAAAACAATGACGAGAAAAGTCGGTTCGTGCTGGTTTTCCAAGAACAGCAACGAACTGGCGCCAAAAACCGGCCGTGCTTGACAGCCGAACAGACCCTTATTTAGGCATCGCCTCCAAGAATTCAATTTCCTCAACTTTCCTTTCCCTTCTGTCACAGAGCTTAGCTTTCCCTTTGTATCCGGCTGTCGCTATTCTTTCCATCATACGCATTACGTACAAACAGTCCTTTGCAGTATCTATCATATCACTGGAAGCTCGTGTACATCGATTTTTTTTTTTTCCGATTTCAATGGGCGGCGTCGCGGTGACGAGAAGATTGGGCCGGCTCTTCGCCCGCACATCACGGTGATGACGATCTTGAAAAAAATGTCTATTGAGTGTACTTCTCTCTCATGCAGTACCCATTGCATCTATCATCTTTCTCCGAGTCAAATTGCCGAATCTTGGTAACTTCAGGCTGCCTGCACTATTGTTAAGTAATATAAAAGCTATGTCAGGACTGGATTGTCCTTATGCGATTGTCGGAGACTCTGCACATGCCTGGTTTATCCTTATTATGTCACCTTTTTTTAAATATACTCTTATCGCAAATTATGACGTGTTAAGTGTAGCCTGAGGGCCCTAATATTGTGTCAGAAATATTTTCTGAATGTGCTCACTTATATCCCGTGAAAATATCTTGATAGGCCTGTGGTGGTGGTGTTACCGGCACTTCAGAATTTTATTAATGTGGAATATAATGTCACGTGTCGTATTTCCCACCTTATGAGGCCGGATATTGCCTTATATAGCATTAAATGGCCTCACTGCGGGAGAGTTATAATATATTATATTCTAAAATGAAGCACTTGCAAAATGTCTGACATATATCTATCGGTTCTCAATACATGCTCGTATTTATGGAAATACAGTACAAAATGTGATAACGCATATGATAGGATGACTCCCGGCCTCGTTCGCTGTAATAGATCATAATGTTGCCAAAAACTTTTGGCATTATCACATTCGGAAAAATGCCGGATTTAGAGCATATGTATACGCATGAAGTTGCCAAAATACCGTATACATTGGCCCATGCTATAAGCTGAAGCGGCTCCCAACCGTATGCATTATCACATTTTGTACTGTAATCGGGTACCGCTTCGTTTTGGCTTGCCTTTGCACCGCGAGAGTTAGAGCTGTGTGTAAACGACCTTCTCCGTTACTTGGCGATGTCATGCGATAATGGGTCCCTGAAGGCCGATCTTCCTCCTGATGCAAATTAATGCTAAGATGAACGCTTGCAATTGCGCCCTTCAGCTATCCTTTTGGGTATCGAAGTGGATATCGAATGAAACGAATCCCTTTGAATAATCACATTTCAATCCGTACGAACCGTGTGATGTTTTTTCTTGTGCTGCGCGAATAGAGATAGAATTGTATTCACGGTCGTATCAACGGTGATTTCTTGCAAATTCTCCGAGCGATGATAATGATGATGACAGTATTGAGCGGATTTCCTGTGGCCATCTTACCTTCATGTTGACCCGGTAGGATTCGAATAATGTTCGGTTCAGCCCCAAAGGAATCTGAGTTCTCTGAAATGATGTAGAATGGAAAAAGAATGGATGCCTACTTCAGAGGCTGCAGAGCGGAATTTGAGTACCATAAGGACCAATCGCACCAAATAAGTGTCAATACGAAAATTTGTCTTCCGAAAGCAGACCTAAGTTTCGCAATCAAGCAGTCATGGCCGAGGACGAGCTCATTGATTCGCGCGTCTCGGTGAAGCAGTGCAAGCGCGCCATTGACGCCATACATACCCACCAGACCAAGCAAACTGACAAGCAATCAGCAAATGAACTCTTACCAGGGAAAGAGCAGATCGTTTGGCTGAATGTCGCAATCAAGAAAGTTGCTGCTGAGAGGAAAATAATGCCCGTACGAATGTAAGTCGTACTTCGAAGTATCATCTCTGGTACTGATGTTGCGTCAGTCCTGTGGTTCACCCTATTGTCGACCCCCGAACATCAAGCGTCTGCCTCATTACAAAAGACCCCCAGCGAGAGTACAAAGATTTGCTGGAGGCTAAGGATATCAAATTTATCTCTCGTGTCGTCGGTATCAGCAAGTTGAAAGGGAAATTCAAGCCCTTTGAGGCTCGAAGAATACTGCTGAAGGAAAACGGGCTGTTCTTGGCTGACGATCGGATTATCCCTTTGCTTCCGAAATTGCTGGGCGAAAAGTGGTTTAATGCGAAAAAGTGCGTTTAATACTCATTTATCTTATTCATCTCATGGATACATGGCACAGGCAACCGATCCCTGTTACCTTGACTCGCAAGGATCTCAGAAAAGAGCTTGAACACGCTATACAGTCGACGTACATGAACCAGAATCGTGGTACTAATACGTATGTATTCATCCGGCTGCGGCTACGTTGGTGCTCAATGACACTTGTAGCGCGATAAAGATTGGAACCATGTCCCACACGCCCGCTCAGATTCTTGCAAACCTGAAGGTTGCTCTTCCCGTCATCGCCAAACGTATCAGTGGTGGATGGAACAACGTACAAGCTCTCTCTATCAAGACTAACTCTAGCGTTTCATTACCGATTTGGAGCTGTTCTTTGGGAGACGATGAAGGTAGTCGATGGGCAGGTTTGAGCGCCGAAGACGACGTGGAGAATGGTGACGATGACAAGGCCATGAAGATCGACGAGGCTGCTTCGAAGAAACTAAAATCTCCATCCAACGGAAAGAAGCGTGCAGCTGCAGACGACGAGCCAGAAGAAACCTCTAAACCCAAAAAGAAGACAAAAGGTGTCGAAGGCAAGTCTGCACCGGAGCTATCCAAGGCCGTGAAAGAGAAAGCTCCCATTTCAGCGGATTCGTCGCCGAAGAAGGAAAAAGCCAAATTCACCACCTCCTCCGCTGCAAAGGTCGCCGCCGATTCATCGAAGAAGTCGAAAGCTCTCGCTCCCAAGGATTCTGTTCCACATGTGACCAGGTCCACTCCCTCCACCGATACCCCCTCTACCAACAATGACTCTACCAAGTCGAAGAAACGCAAAGCCAAATTCTCTTCTGATGCTGTCCCTGTCTCCGTCCCCGCTCCAGGGCCCTCACCCACTTCAGAGACCAAGAAATTGAAGAAGAAGGCCCCGGAAATTACTCAACCGGCCAAGAAAGATGAAGGTGCAGGGACGAAGCAGGCAAAAAAGCAAAAGAGCGTCAACAAAGGGATCGATACCCCCAGTACAGCAGACGGTGACGCGAAAAGCCAGAAGGTATGCATTGCCTTTACCCTTGTTGCGCAACCTCCTGACAGATGTAAATGCTTTAGGCATTCAAGGAGACCATTGCGCCGTCAGAGTCTGCCCCCGTCGATGGACCTTCCAAGAAGGATAAGAAGAGTAAAAAGGCTAAGTCAGCAGATAAGGGTGCTGCTCAAGCTCCGGCCGATTCTCTCACTGCAGATGATCTCAAGAAGAAACGCAGCGTTGCCCCAGGTGAGAAGAAAAAGGACAAAGTAGTCAAGGCGAAGGGAGGCAAGAGTGCGAAGAATGAGATTATTGGAAAGAAATCGGTTTTAGCATAGGGCGCTTGTTTTTTGGGACTTGAGAATAGTTAACCTTTTGCTAAATTCCTCGTTGTTTGGCACGAGGGATCGGCTACCGGTGAGCTCAGTTACCGGTCTGCATAGCTGGTCATAACGAATCGATGGAAGGTTGCTCCGTACTCCCAACGTCCCCATGGCTGCAAGCCAGCGGACTTCAACAAAAATCTCGATTTCTCATCCAACTGAGCCTAATTGTTCCATTGTGGGCATCCTAGAGCAGCTGACACCGGACCAACCGACTGATGGCAAGAAGATCGCTCTGGTGTGTACCTCTAAAGATGCTTCATTGCGTCGTCAAGACACCTTGCTCAACCTTCGTCGCTCCTTATCTCACCGGTAGATTCTCCATGGTTCTGCGGGGTAGGCCTTTCCCCGGGCGCGCAGTAAATCGTATTTATCTGAACGTAACGGCAGGCACAAGGACTATCTGTTTCACAAGCACCTCGGGCTCTGTCTTCCTTTGGACTCATTTCGTTTTGATTTTCGGTGACATTATTGCTTCAATGCAGATGATGCGCAGTATAATTAACTATTGTTACAGTGGGTGCCATGAGACGCCCGGGACTTGGCGGCAAGACGGTTTGGAGGATGAAGTCGTCGATATCAGCGTTGTTGTCGATTACCTCGCGAGAGCATTTGGATATCAAGTCGATTTGATCGTGGGGCATTCCAGAGGGTCTGTAGTCGGCATACGTTGGCTGTGCACCACCGAAGCCGGAAAGAAGGTGTCAGGTTTCGTCAATGTATCCGGGCGATACCGCATGCACGTAAGTTTTTTTTTATCTTGAAACGTTTTATTCGTCTCTTCTGTATCTGTCTTTAGAAGATTCACGGTAAAAGAAACTCGCCGTCTCTCTTTACCATATCGTTAATTTTTGGTTCGATACACAGAAACTGCTCTGGCAAAGAAGTGGGCAGAGAGCTTCCTTTCCCGAGGATTTCATATCTGGACGCCCACCGTCGCGAGGAAGACACTCTCCATCAAGATTCTTCCAAATGATGTTGAAAATTTCTGCAAGTTTGACACGTCACTAGTATGGGACAAATTTCCTCAGGGCACCGATGTCTTAACTATACATGGGCTATCGGATACGCAGGTTCCGCCGTTCGTTGATTTTCACTTCACAAAAGGTTTGGACTAACTCCATAAACGTAGATATGACGCCGTTATCTATGCCAGGGCACTGAGCAATCGAGACCCGGGGACTCACTCGCTTCATCTCATGGAACACGCAGATCATAATTTTATTGGACGACAGGATGAGGTAGTTGCAACGATTCTAGAATGGTGGCGTGCTCACGAAGGCGGAGATCTCCAGCCAGGTATATGGGGAGGAACGGCAACTGGTGTTAGAGGCAAGATGTAACTATGTGCAATACTTACATCATTTTGTTCCTAGGAATGAACGTCAGAGTTTTGACTTGATCCATGGCTTGGGATGCATGCCTGAGTGATCCTTCAGACAGCGCTAGTTTCAAGTCAGGTACGTGCCGTTATGATTTTCTGCATTTGATATTCGTCATCCAATTATGACATGTATTCGTTGATGAATGGTTGGATTAGCCGAGCCGTTTGCGTTCCTTTTTTACAACGGCGTGGTGGTGGCTGAACTGTGCCTGATGTAGGCGGAGCGTGCCGTCAATCCTCGCCCTGCTCTTGACGCGTCTAACAAAAATGAAGGCTCCAACGGTTCTAGAACGTCTTGATGCGATTCCCTTGATATCAATTGTAGCAACGCGTCTTGATCTGGCTTGCTCGCGTGATCCCAAAAAACTTGAGCTCATGTGAGGACAAATAGAACGGTAAGTAATTCTTCTTGTTGCGATACGCGCCCAGTTAACAAATGTGCTACAGCTAGGAACAACTACGTGTAGATTATAATATTAAGGAAATAAGAATTATCTTAAGGTAAGTAACCAATTGATGTCAAGTCCATGAAGAGCGCTTCTACACATGAGACGGGTGTATGGCAGGAGATCTCCGTCTCGCTAGGCCGGTGATTGGCGCTCCTTCTACCATCAAGTTAAAGCCCCCCGTCATCAAGATCCAATAAATTATGTTGCATCTGTCTCCCTGCGTATACAACATCGTCGACGGGTGGGAGACGTCGGATGCATGTTTCGAGTGGTGACGAACTAGGTGAATGATATGGTATTGGTGGGGTTGCTGTGCTGACTTGTCAGATGCGGGATAGTACGGAATAGCCACATTGCTAGCGGTGTCGGTCGTGGCTGGCCGTTTACTGTAGCACAGATACCACAGCACGACGGAATTGGAATGGGAATTGTGATTTAGAAGAACACAGGGCCTGAAGATGATGCGCCCCCCTTCACGGTTGTTTGCGAGCCCTGCGATGGCTTTCCAGAGGTTTGGCCGGACATGATGGACGAAGATATAAGGATGGGCTCGAAGAAGTTGTGGGTGGTGGTGGTGGTGAAGAGGTATTCTGGTAGTAGGAGTGATGACTACCGATAAAGGGTCAAACTTGTTCTGGGGAGAGATATAACGACTAACTGGCCTTTATATAGGATCACCACGCCGTATTGAGGTAAATTCCGCACGCGGCCATGAAATGCTATGGGATGACTACCCATGACTCAAAACGGGAAAGGAGTTAACGGTGGCTTTACAATGGAACTCCCACGAAGGCGCTCATTTGACAAAATGACGACGATGATTTCGGCAACGCGACGCCCAGCTTTCCTGCGTTTCAAAAATATACCATTGGAGGTATCCTTTTTTAGAAATCAACACCGCAAAGCTGTTGGTTCCTTCTGGCTCGTGCCAAAAAAAAAATGTGAATTCTTTGTTTTCCTCGCACAGCTTTCAGCCCTTCGCCGTCAGGTACCTACCGCCGAAAACGGACATTTTCATCAATGGTTGATCGTAATTTTAGTGGTTCAAACCTGGCTCGTGGCCAGCGCTCCTTGGCCTAATTTACCTGTGACTCGGTGCAAGGTTCATGCCGCGGCGTGAGCCTGAATTATAAAGGCGTCTATCCGGGCTGGTTCTCCTTCCGAATACACTCCGACGTCGAATTGATGGCTTTCTTTTTAGAATTATTTTCGGGTGCCTTCGAAAGTCAACTTGTTCAAAGATTGAAACGTTGACGTTTTCGTGCCTCTCATGTTTTCTCACCACCACCTCCTCGGTTTTCAATGAAATGCGTAATGCTTGTAATATAAGCATTCCGGTCATTTCAATGATCATCAATGTCGTCCGGAACAAGAGGGCCGCTCGGGAAAGGGCTGATTGTGATGAATGTGACGTTGGTTTTAATTTTGGACCATAGTTCAAGTAAAAAAATCCAAATCTAATCATTTCTTTTGAATACGGCTTAGGCAGGCATGCATGCATGCATAGCTTAATGGCATTCAAACCGTCAGCAATTATCGATCGTGTCACCAGGGCATCCTGCTGAGTAATGTTACACCTGCAGCTGTGACTGATCCACCCATGGTTGCGAAGGTACCTGAGGGTTGATGAGGCCTCCACGAGAAGGAGGCTGATCAAAGCGGGGGGGCACGAGTTGATCCAGTCGGAGGTCGTACGATGTGCTCCATGCCTGTCCAAACAATTCACGTTCCACGTTCCGTCAAGAATTGACAAGGACCTGTGTACAGGTCTACGCTCCCCGATATTAATGAACCGCCATTTGCTTCCGTTCAAGCCTCTGCACCCAGCGGATTTAGCGGCTGAACGTCATCGTGGCTGTGCTTAGGAATCTTCAGTCCCTCTCGGACATCAGAACCAAATTCCAAAAGGCATCAGAGAAGACTCAAGAAGTCGTTCTTCAAAATGCACAAACCTCCAGCCGTCGGACAATTTTTTTCGAACATCACAACACGCGCAGTCCACGGTATTGGATACCTCGTACCTAGTGAAGGATAGTTCGCTTTCAAACTCGTTCCAAATCACAGTATCTGTGCGATGGTCTCGGACACATGATGGGGAAGGCGCGTAAGCATTCTTGTAACTCACAGGTGATTTCATCGGGTTTGTTGCGTAAAACCTCCCCCCCCACTTCGTAGCCCGGGGAAATCCTCTCCATTCTGACTCTATTTCGGTTGGACATGCGTAGTTGACTGCGTGTCAGTGTGTTGGCGGCCCGCTAACAGCCTTCCAGTATGTCTTGATATTGTTACCGAATGCACGATGCCTGACTTTACCGTGGTTCTCTCCGGTATCCATGGATAGAAGATCTTGTTGGTGGGGCGACTATCCACAACGGAGCCGCCCGACTCAGGGAAGGAGCGGCCAGAGAGGCACATTCTATCAAGATCATCATTTCCGGGATTATCGATAGTTCAGGTATCTCAAGTTGTAGGCGGTCCTGAAATTCCACTCAACGTGACTCCCGGCGAAAATGAGCATCAAAAACGAACTACCGGTCCATGAGAGGCCACGATGTTCGCAGCTTTTGACCCTATAATGAAATTGCTCATGGGGCTCAGGCAGTCGTCCTGGCATATTTTGAGGACACAGATGGCAAAATCGCAACACTTCTATGATCGGCTACGGCGATTAAATTGCCGAAAGCATATTGGATTTGACTGGCAGAGCTCCTTACGCGTGTTGACGCCGAGCCTGGGATGTGGAAGCCTATACTCGTTCATCGCGAAGTCATTGGGTCAGTTTCTTGTAACAGAGTGGAAGGAAGCAAGGCAAAGTTTGAGGTGTTGTCGGTGGCTCTGTAGAGTCCAGCAGCATGGACACTACCCATGGATCCAGAACCTCTCCTTCCCTTGGCCCGCACCCTTGGCATCTTAGACACTGGCACTTGAATAAACATGAACGTTGACACACTGATTATGAAATATATGTATGAGTGTAGTAGAGTTAGTCGGTCCATGAGTGCTTCGCGGGGACCACCTTATTTATAGATGTTCGCTCTGCTGGACTTCGGGTCGCACCAACCAGGCGCTAAGAAAATTTGTCAGAAATATCCAAAATAGGTTCTAATGAAGTATAAGGTATGCTGTAATGTCACACTAGGGTTATCCGGTCTGATAAGGGACAAGTTCCGGCGTATTATGAGCCATATAGGCCGCGATGGCCATTATGATTTCATGCAATTATCGTAGGACTACTCCTTATTTGGCAGCATCGGACCTGGCATGCCGCATTATTAGCCGAACAACCTCTTATCTGGTATTTCTTTTAAGGCTTTTCGGAATTTTCCGACATTTTCTGGAGCGCCACTACAATGCCACTAGTGGTGGAATACCACACCTATCAATGTCATAACGAGGCGCGGGCGTCAATCAATGCCATTGATATCTCGATAGGACAGTGGACAAAGATTTATGCGCAGTACGACCTAGAACTTGGGAATAATCAGCCCGAATGAAGGCATGGATGATGGAGGGAAACAGGCTGATTTCGGCATTTTCCATAGCTCACCGATCAGTTTTCAGGTTTGCCGGTCGCGAACGGATCTCTCCCTTGTAAATGCTCTCAGTTTGGAAAACAGTGATGGTAAAAAAAGACATAAAATTTAGTTATCGACATAACTCGAGAGGACAGTCCGATTACACGAGTTATGCTATTTCTGCAATTATTTTCCCTCTGTCAAGGCACAGTCAATTCAATGACGCCTGTCGCAGAAAAAAAAAAGAGCCTACATGTTCTTGTTCGCCTCCATCTCTCTATGAGCCTCTTGGATATCGTTCCAATTATAGACCTGCACAGATATGTACATGTGATTAGAGGACAAGCGGTGGGGAAAGTCACAGAATTCAGAAAAGCCGCACCTTATGAATATATGTCTTGATAGGACCATTCCCTTCGCCTCCGGTAACGTTCCCCAAAAATTGGTCTCTCAAGCTGTCCATGGCCTTGTCAGATAGGATATAACGAATACAGGTGATGAGTTACCGGGCGATCAAGCCCGCTTGATATTCCAGACTGCGAGATCTTAGAGTAGAACCCTGGATTCGAAGGCGCTTCAAAAGGATGGGCCGCAGATCCACAGACGATACCGTGAATCCTTTCTTGCGATAAGGTCGCGATACAGAAAGGCCCGATGATTACTCACCACTTAAAAAGGCGAATATCGTCATACGACCGTCGATAGCAAGCGAATTGATATTCTTGTTCCAATGAGTTTGACCAACGAAGTCGAGAACAACGTCTACTCCCTTCCCCTCGGTGATTTTGAGTACTTCGGCCGCAAAATCCTCAGTCTTGTAATTGACTCCGTGTGTCGCACCGTTCGGGATTGAAAGCAGCCAGTCGAGCTTTTCCTTCGTAGATGCGGTGGCGATGACATTCTTCCTGGATAGATAGTAAGGTTTCAGGGCTGCATGAACAGTACTCGAACTGACGCGCCAAGTGAACGAGCCATTTGAATAGCGGCGATACCAACTCCCGATGCAGCGGCATGTATCAAAACGCTTTCGCCAGGCTTGAGTTCTCCGTATGCTGAAATCCCTTGAAAGGCTAATGAAACTTGAATCAGTCACTGCCTTTTCTGACATTGGGGTATTCATACCGGTCAGAAACGCTTCAGGAATACTAGCAGCCTCGGCCCAAGACAGACGTGTAGGCTTGGGTATCAGGTGGGTTTCATTCACAACAATATATTCTGCATATGCTCCCTGAAGAACTGGTAAAAATCGGAAGGGTTGGTCGGTGTCATCTTCTTACACCTGCGGCAATGCCGAAGACCTCATCACCCTCCTTCCAATTACCGGAGACGTTGGGTCCAAGAGTAGCGACATATCCCGAAAATTCAACACCGAGAATCGTAGAGGCTCCATGTGGTACTGGGTACATTCCTTCTCGTTGAAGTATATCCATGCGATTCAGCCCGAAGGCCTTGATCTGTGACGTTCAGGTCATAAGGATGACATGAGAATGCGATTGTCGTCGTGTCAGACCTGAGACGGCGGTCACATACTTTTACAAGAAGCTGTCGTTCCTCAGGAGCTGGCGTCTCAACATCTCCAATGAAAAGGTTCTCGAGCGGTCCTTTGTCGCCTTTGATCAGTACGGCTCTCATATCCGTTGATATACAGCAATTCCAAATGGAACCCGGCGTAATTTCAGATCTGTGTTGGAGTAACGTTGAATTAATCACTGAAAACCAATTGGACACGACCGCAGGATGTCAATGAAAGAGAAAGGAAAAGCAGATGATGACGACGATGGTCGCAGTTGATATGAGGACGGGGTTATGACATCATCATTACTAACGCAACCGGTTAGATTTAGAAAAATACCGTGGGATCCCTAAGCGGCGGGGTAGGCAAGAGGTGGGGAGTGTGATCACTGGTGAGGAGAGCACGAATACTAACAAGAGTTCCTTGCCTCTATTACATGTATTATTGGCGGTAAGAAATCGCAAGCTGCTGTGGAGTTAGCAAAAGGTAGAAGGAATGAGCATTCCATACCGTCGACCACATATGCATGTATAAAATTTACTTCCAGGCTTGACCTTGCGCAAATCATGATATAGAGCGGACCTGCATGAAGTGTCAAGGGACGCTGTGCTGTTGTGCCTTCGTCCTGATTGGCGCTTCGGCGACGGATCCAGCAATCGGAGGCCATCTATACTCGATTCAGAGGAGCCCATAAATCTCGGAGTACGAGATCGTGATCAACCTCGGCCCCGCGATCGCGTGGGTGCCCTCGTCTGAAAGGTCTCCGCCGAAGGAAAAAATAAGGCTGTTATCAAATGCCCATCCATGGGGTTACCTTTGATAGGCGCACCAGCATGGCTGACTATTGATAGATAGAAAAACATTCAAGAGTTTGGCGATTCGGTTCCTAGAATGCTGACGCTTGCAATCGAAATCGTACCCCGTAGATGATACAATAAAGAAGTGCGGAATCAACCGCTCCAGGAGTTCGCTGAATTTTTTGGAGCCCGTAGACCAACGTCAAAATCTGTGACATGGAACAAAGATGAGTACAAACCAAGGATCAGCTCAGGGGATGCAAACATGACGTTAACCTGCTCTTCAAAAAACTGCGTACACACAAGATACTTGCTGTAGGATGAGCATAAAACAGGGTATCATATTTTGTGACGAACTTGGGATGCAATACCGAAATTCTCGAGCCGTACATTTCAGAGGCTCAACTACAAAACAACGCTCTTCCATTTAGGATTGAGTCGCCCGAATCTGGCATAGCCGTATACCCCTGGCGATAAAGTCACCTTTGACGTGGCAGCATGAACAAAAAATTCTCCGCGGTGAGTATAGAGTTCTCTTCCAGTTGGTCCCTGTACTTTTCGGCTCTCTCCCGCATATCACCGCGTTTCGTCCTGGTCGTAATGCGTCACGATCAGCCAGACTCAGCCGTAGGCACTACCTGTCAGCCCACCCGCTAATCAGGAGGGGATTACATGCATGCGCCAGACGCCTCAGGTAATCCGATCCTTTTGCATCGGGAGTGGCTGTCCCTTCGCCGTTCAAACGAACAATCTAAATGCACGCCTTGTTTTGTCTCATACAGGCCCAGCCAGGGGGCCAGTTCAGATCCGGAGACCAAAGGCACTGGTTGAAGGATGTCTGTTTGCCGCTCTTGACAGCAGTTGATATCATGACACTGGCAAATATTAGTAAAAGATCATTATCGTGCAGACGGTTATCATACCTAGTGTGTGAACTGGAACGGTCCGGTAGGAATTCTAAGGCTGTCTACTTCTGACCCTTTCGGGTTCAGTGTTGAAGACGGCCGTTATAGAGCCCTCTTTAAGGTCAGCGTGGCATAGTCGAAATGTGGTCAAGACTGTCGATACGGCAGACATGCATTACCATACACGTGCAGCATCAGCAAAGCGGCGCCAGCCGCACGAAAAACCTCGTATCTCAATGCTGCCGTGGTTTCGTAGCTCAGTGACACGACGGCCTATACTCAGGATGCCAGAAATGGCATCACTTGGCTCTTCATCATTGCCATGACAAGGGTTCAGCACTCCTTGAAGATCATGACCATAATACGCCATGTTACCGTAAACCAACACTGGCACGTTGATCGTCAATTTAGGGAAGGGCTCTCGGTCTGCACTGCCCACCAGATAGGGAACGAACCATCGGAAATCCACAAAGAGAAAGTGCACCCCTGTATGGCGCACTCATGTTCAACCTGTGTAGATACTCGGAACGATAGAAACGAAGTCGGAACAGACGTTTGTTCGAAAGGCAATGAGTATCGTAGAGATCTTTCCCTTTTGCGCAATGTTTCAGTTCTTCTACAGCATGTTTTTAATTATAACGACGTACCCATTTTAATTATAACGACGTACCCATGGATCAAGCTGAATCAACATCGTGATTCCATGAAACGTTGAGGTCAACTGAGTTGCAATGGGCGCTTGAAGGCTATCCATGGCATCTGGACAGCCCAAACTAGTAATATATAAGATACAAACTAGAGATTCAGAGGGCCAAGGTCAAAAACCGAGGTGATCGCAAGAAACTGATATGTCCGCCTCAGAGTTCTATTAATTGAGAGTCTGCAACGTGGGGTAAAGATACCGTAGGATGCGACAGTTGACATAGGTCCCGACCCAGGTGGCACAACGTCTATTCCTACAATTTCATTGGTAGCTCCGAGGACAACCTGTTCGCTAGGCTTTATCGAAGGAAATCAATGAAAATGTTCGCGGAGATGCCATATTCTGCCAAGGAACTTGAACTGTAAAAAGCAGGAGAAACGTTTAACTTTCCGTTTGGGTGCAGTGAAACTTGACACGTGGTCGCCCATCCCTCCTACAGTTGTTTCCGCCCTCCGTGACCGTTATGTGATACCCAGAAATAACGAGATGAACCGGCTCGCAACTCGTGAGTGCCAGTCGTCGCATGGAAGTCGAGTGCATCGAAGAGAAATTTCAACGAAGTCCTTACCCATGTTATTTCTCAAGTTGAAAAAGATGGTGGCAGCAATATGCATTGTCGTGGTCATGTGTTAGTTCATCAGAGGACTTCTCCTCTGGGACTCACGTGGCGGCTGTGCTGAAGGACGAATTTTCAAAAAAAAAAAAAACACCCTCCTACCATTCTTGAAACTCCGAATGGGGGCGCCGCTAGAAAAAAAAAAAAAACCTTAAAAAACACGTCCCTGGCGCATTCTTTCATTTTCCTTTCAGCACATCACGTCCATCTTGTGTTCCTTGGTGAGTACCCTTTGTCCGTTTTGTATTCGATGGTTATGCTGTTGTATAAAACTTGATGATCTTTGCTATGGTCCGTGTTTCCAAGTGCGACTAGACATCGCATTCAAACCTGCCGAAATCTTTCTACCTAGCTTTCTGAACTTTTCTCATGCTGTTATATGGTGGACAACCTCGCTGATCTATATCTTTCTGCCCTAGGTATTGAATGACATTTGTTGATACAAGATATAATGTATTCTTGGCACTTGTTGCGCCACGTCGTGCTTTATGATAGACATGATTTCTCTTGCGCCCACAGCCTATGGCATACGGATCACTCATAATGAATTTATAAAATTGTCATCAAGAACAAGAAGCAGCATAATGACCAGGCACCGTTTTCCCTGCATAAGATAAACTGTACTCCAATGAACTAGTAAAGGTGGGTAACTGAAGAGTGAAGAATGATCCTACTACAGCCGGGCCTGCAGTGTCTTCATTTGTGCCAACAATGTTGTTGACGATGCAGGACAACCAACCCCTGGTCCCTCCAGATTCTGTAATGATATCAGAACCGCCGTAATCCTCGTAATTTGTGATGCAGTCGAGTTATCCGTAGGAAAATCTATCGCAACAACTGTATTGTTAACGGCATGGCCAGCGGCAACATTGGCGCTGAGAGACTGCAACGTAATAAGCCTCGCGGGAGATGAAGAGTTGTGTACGGAGAACTCACTTTGATGAACGAATTCCTTTCAGGAGGACAAGAGCACGGAATTAGCACTGGGTTACCATCTGCACCGGTAGTTCCGTCGCAGTTACCAGTGCCGGATGGGTTGATGCCAGCCTCTATTCCAAACTCGGGAACCAGAGATGGGTCAACTCCGCTATCAGTGGTGTTCGTCCCCGTGGAGCTGCCGCTTGCGACAGAGGAAGCGACAGCGGCTGATGCAGACGAAGACGTTGCTGATGCGGTGGTAGTTCCTTCTTGTATGGCTTTCTGTTGTGCCACGAAAGTAGTTGACGCAGCAGGACAACCCTTCCCTGTCCCGTTAAGATTCTGCAAGGTGACCAAGGCGGTCTGAATCCTCGCAAGCTGGGACGCTTGAGAGTCGTCCTCTGGGAAAGACACCTGTACTGATGGGTTGTTGACAGCAAACCCAGCCTTGACATTGGCGTTCAAAGACTGTTCATAGCATAAGAGTGGAAGTTTCATGAAAGACCTAGAAGCATACCTGAATGAAAGTATTGCGTTCTGGCGGACATACGCAAGGAATCAAAACGGGGCTCCCGTTGGCTCCCGTAATTCCATCGCAATCTCCAGTACCTGTGGGGTTGATTCCAGCTTCCAACCCAAACTCAGGAATCAAAGCCGAGTTTACATCTCGTCGGACAGGTGCAGATGTCACAGACACCGCAATAAGACTTGCAACGAAGGCAGTAGCAGTAAATTTCATGCTGGATAATCTGGGATTTGAAAGAATGAAGAATGCGGTTAGTGAAGGTGGCTATAGGTTGTAGAGGAGCGAAAGAGAGCGTAAAAAAAATTAAGCAAAACTCCTGCGTCAAGCAAGGAATTGTCGACTCGGTCGGCAGGCTGAAGAGAAAGTGGGAGTTAAGAAGGAACAAGCGTTTGTCCATTGTTCAAAGTAGTACCTAAATGTAGTCGATCACCCGGCCCGGTTGTTCTGTTACACTCTCGATGGTCACGCTGTGACACCTGATCTCTCTATCATTATGTAGCCATCGTGAAATCGTTGCTGTTCTACAGATCTTCAAGTTCCTATCATTATCTGTAAGCATCATATCTTTCCAGATATATCATATTATCAGATCAAGAATTGCTGTTATCCAGCATCTGCCGTATTCATGCGAATGAGACAATAGTACTACTGCCATATCACAGCTTTATAATAAGTATGCTGCTCCCCCGCTCGCCGAGGCACTTGTACTTGCCTTCTATTCGCTCCATCGAATTTCATCTTGCAACTTGAAGTCCCTCCGAAGTGACTAATCCGCATGGCAACTCTGGTCGCAAGGCTGATGGAGTTTTTTCTGCCCGAAGGCTGATTGTGTTGATTTTCTCAAATGCTTTCGCAGGCTTCAGTAGAACTCCGATTCATTGGCGGCGCTGAGTTGAATAAACCGGAATATACCCCCGTTGGGCGACAAAGGAGTGGCCGACGTGCGGTGGACCATGACGTAAATTCTCACCACTGAGTTAGCTCGCCGCCATCCGTGCCTCTGCAGCTCACTTCAGGCGATTGCGAGCCTTTCAACTTCTGTATACACCGTTCGAGTTTCCTTCCTTCAGCGTCTAGAGTTAGCAAACTTGCACTTGAAAATAGTGGCCTCATCAACACGCCGGTCGTGGAGCTATCCGCAGTGTTGCCACGGTTCTGCCGCAGCCATTTCATTCCCCCTTTTCTAAATCCATTTGCCGATAAGCTTGCCGGGCAAAGCACAGTCAATCCTTTTTGTCGACCAATAATTACACTCATACCCTCCTTACTTAACCACCATGCCAAACCTGGCTCTACTTATCGCACTCACCTTCGTTGCCTGCGAACTTGCCGCAGGAACTACATATGAAATGGTCAAAGAATACGCTGGCTCGGGCTTCTTTGATGACTGGAAATATTATGACCATTGTGCGTGTCTTCGCTCTGTCATATAGGGCCAAATCTCATTCCATATTGTAGACGACAATCTCACCAACGGAGATGCTACGTTTGTTAATTTTTCGTAGGCCCCTTCGACTGCTAATATCTACCACAAAACAGCTTCGTTGGCTCCGGTTCCGACCTAACGTATATAGACTCCACAACGAATCGTGCGATCATGAAAGTCGACAATAGCTCCACTGTGGCATACAACTACAAGCGCGACACAGTTCGAATCGCGTCAAAAGACCGGTACGACGTTGGAAGCATCTGGATAGCGGACATGTACCACGTTCCATATGGCGTAAGTGTTGTCTCGTCTCTTTTCAATTCCTCAGTAACTTTTTTTATGTTGCCTACAGTGCTCCGTCTGGCCGGCATGGTCCTTCACTATTAATTGACGTGACGTATAAGTACTCATGCTTAATTATTTAGGTGGTCCCAGGCACCCAACTGGCCGACGGGCGGGTAAGCCACCGCGCTTTCTTTCAGATCGGCCGCTCTTAATATTCTGATCGCAGAGAAATCGACACCTTTGAGGGAGTGAACCTTGTGACCAGGAACCAGATGGCTCTGCATACTGAGAGTGGTTGTACACAAGTAGCCCCGGTCCAATCATCCACCCTCATCAATAGCACTGATTGCAATTACAACGCAAATAGCAACTCAGGTTGTGTCGTGACAGATCCGTCCACAGCGTCGTATGGGGCTAGGTTTGCTTCGTCAGGAGGTGGTGTCTTCGTCACAGAATTCGCAGAGACTGGAATATCGTGAGCTTCGGCGCCCATTCCTTGGTTCCATTCCGGTTGCTGACATCTTGCGCAGTATCTGGTTTTTTAACCGCTCCAGTGTCCCCAACACTATCTCCTCGAACTCAAGTACCATTAACACTAACGACCTGGGTACACCAGTTGCAAACTGGCCCAATGGTGGATGCAACATTGACAAGTTCTTCTCGGCACAGAGTCTAATTTTTGATATCACTCTCTGCGGAGGTAAGTACCTGACCTTCTATAGGATTCAATGCTGAGGTTTCTTGGTGCAGATTTTGCAGGCTCAGCGTCCGTATTCAATGAAACCTGCTCGGGCACATGCTACACCGACTATGTCATTGGGGATGGCTCTCACTACGATACTGCCTACTTCGATGTTGCTTCAGTGCGTGTGTATAGCGTTAACGGGACCGATACCACGGTGTCAGGAAGTGGTGCCATGAGCTTGTGGGATTCAAGAACGGCCGCGGTGCTTGGGGCTGCTGGACTAGGTGCTGCTGCGTGGCTGGCTATTTGAAGTCGAAACCACACACTTTCGTAATATTATAGACTGCGCGCTTGACGTGTTACTGTCAGAAACAGTGATTACATACCTCTCCTTTACTGTATGAATAGATTTTATGGACTACAGATGCATACCATGGCCCAGGCTACGAGAGTCGTCGAGAGCGACTTGGCGGATTTGCGTCTGAGCGGATCATATTGCTCGGCTGGATTTCTAACGCGTCTTCTTTAGTCCGCGCCTCATATGGGCAACGGCTCGAGACGCAGGTACCGTTTTGCATCCCTATTATGAGATAGATTGTGAGATACCGTGGTACGCGGCGCCTGACACCATTATGTGTCTTGTTACACTGTATCCATGAAAGTTCCTGGATGCACCAACGGACGTAGAAATCGCGAGTTGACTAAAGCTCGAAGTCGTCGTAGATGAAACGTGCGCATGGAACCTCATGCACACAAACTTCAAAACTCTTTGGCTCTAGAAGTTCATTAATATTCTGGAGATGTAGGGTCCCTTTCTCCGGCGCACGCAACTACTCAAGCGTCGACCCCTCGGCTAAATGATCGTCAGGTCCTCGATTCGTTGACCTCGGACGGAAGTTCTTGATCGACAAATTACTATTGACTTCGGGGAACTTTGTGAGCCCTGTGGAACCCTGCTGATGCTCCATCTGGGAATTCTATCATATGCACTGGTTACACCAGGTGTCGGCCCATAGCGGGGTGGCCGCCGACGGCTGTAGCCGTATTCTCCCTGAACTGGGAACAGGTGGTGGTCAAAGCTGTATAAGCGATAGAAAAGTTCCAATGGTTTCGCGCTATTCGCATAAACACAATAAAGAGCTTTGTCCGATATTAAAGCATCAAAGAAAAAGCTTAACGCCGAAGTGAAGTTGATTCGAGCTTGCCATAATCTGTTTTATGATTCCGTCAACAGGCCAGAGTAGATAAGTTATTTTATTTGGCTCCGTAAACTGTGAAGGACGACAACGTAGTTGCAGCAACATTCGTTTCCCTCTCCAACTTCCCTCGGTGTTCGCATTCTTCCGGATCCTACTCCGCCGGCGTCTGTGAATGGAATTTCATCATAGGGCTCGTATGACCGAGGATAGTAAAAGACAGATATTGATAGGTACTGAAGTCCTATTGAGTGACACCTTGTTAAAGAACGGAAAACCTCCTGTGCAGTCAAAGTGGTACGTGATGTACAAGGGAAGGGGATCATCCGGTAATTCAAATCCGAGCTTGTCGATCTACGCCGATCGCACCAGGGTCTACCTGCGTTCGCTTTTATCAGACTCGTCATTAACCTCTCCTAGAATAAGGTGCAACATGGAGAAATGTTGTTATGCCTGTGTTTCTTTCAGTGATGGAATTTGCTGTACGACTTATAGCACGAGAGGCTCCGCCGAAAAATGTCGCGTAAAAAGCCAAGATCTGAAAGAATTAGTCATTCAGAAAAAGTACTTTGTCTCCCATAGTCGACATAAGTTTCCTGTCTACTATGGGCGAACCCTGCACCCGTAAGTATTAGGGAGGCCATTAGAAGAAAACTCCAGTTGAACTTCAGGCTAAGCTTCACTACGTGTTTTTCAAGATACTTCCGCGATGGGCATCACGCTTATGCAGCGTTTACGAACAAAAGGACTACTTATCCCAATAACTTCTTCATACGACATACGCACCGTGAGGCCCACCAATCGAATAATGACACGCCTCTTGACGACAGAATGACACCATAATTTGACTCGAGTCCTCCTGAATGGTCAATCCTTCTGCTTCTTTACGGTAGTATTAGCTTGGCGTCAGGTCACGATCCTTCGTAAACTACTTTGCTCAAGGCCACTGGATTTCGGATTGAATGGACTTATTTTAGCGACATCAGAATACACCTAAACGTTCCTTCTTCACACACATTCGCAACATAAGGGGTGTCAACAGGGTGCTTCTCGTGGGTCCTTACTCCCGCTGCATCTCCTCCGTCCTTGGGTAACCGGTGAGAAAGAGGCGGCCTCAGAATAGACAACTTAGGTCTCTCCAGAGTCAAACAGTGCTTTTTTCTGGATCTAGCGATATCAAGGAGTTCTTTACATCCATCCGTAACAAAACAGGAAACATGGTACTAGAACAAAAAGTACTACAGAGTCTCTTGAACAAATTCTACATAGTGATTCTACCTTATCAAACTTGACTTTTCACGCTCTCCCACTGTCACTACTTGCCAACCCATCCCGCATATATTCCTCGAACAATGCCTTGTAGTCCCTATGCCATCGACTGAGTGCCGGTCTACCTTCAGCGATATCCCCAGCGGCCCACATGATCCTCAGCTCATCCACCGCCCTCTTCGTCTCATTATCTGGACAGAGAATATAGAAGTCTCCGTTCCGCGCCTTGTCAATCATGTAGAGCACCGTTTCTTCGGGAGTCCACGCTCCTTCCGGTTTGCTCGTGAAGTGGAGAGATCCAGCTAGGGGTGTAAAGGTCCACCCGGGGCTACATATGGGATTAGTTAGACGGAGGGAGGATCTGAGAGCGAGAAAGGCTCACATGAACAGATGAGCGGTCACGTTGGAGTGAGGACGTTCCCTTAATTCATAGGCCAGACCCTCTGTCAAGCTCTTTACAGCGGCTTTGGAGGCGTTGTACGCTGCGTTGCCCCTACAGAAGGGATGGGAAAAAATGACGTCAGATTTTGTTGCAGAACCCCATAACTGGAAACGAAAAGTGGAACGAGGAGACATACGGAGGATTGGTGATGCCTTGTTTTGAGCCAGTATTGATGACCATGGCTTGGTTTTCTTGGTGGAGCATAGACTAAATTGTCACAAATGAATAAGATTGCCAGTATGGTGCGGGATGAGGGGACTTACGGGAACGAAAGTCTGCTGGACATTCACAATTCTAATGCACGAGGAGGAGGGAAAAAATCAAATAATGCCGCTCAGATGTCAATGACTACCCACCCAAAGAGATTGATATCAAAGACTTTCTTCCAGTTCTCAATGCCGTCCCAGGACGTGCCTTTAGCTCCAATGCCAGCATTGTTCATGAGAACGGCGACCTGGATAAAGATGAGTTTACGTTACGGGGTCCAGCGGCCGGGAGGGTGATGAGGGGGTAGAGCAGGACCACTGGCAATTCATGATCCTCACCTCACCCCAGAGCTCGTAGACCTTGTCCCTGAGCCTCACAACCTCCTCAAGCTTGGCCACATCTGTGGGCACGACGAGTACGTTGGCCTCGCCGACCACAGCAGCCACATCTTTGCCCACAGATTTTAGTTTCTCTTCGTCTATATCAGCCAATGCGACCTTCAGCTCAAGCCTGACGACCTCGTGAGAAACTGGGGCGAGCAGGGGGAAAAAAAAAAAAGACAAACTTGGCAAATTCCAGCGCAGCAGCCCTGCCAATCCCGCTCGCAGCGCCTGTGATGACGGCGACGCGGCCGGAATGAATAACGGGGTGTAGCTCGTCGGCGACTTGCATGCTGTCGGGTTTGTACGATGAGGTCGCGATAAAGGCAGGGCGGAGAGGGGAGCCGTTTCGACTACGGTCTGATATCGGCATGGCGAGCGAAGATAATGAGCAGCCGTGAATGAAGAGCTAGTGGTGAGGGCGGTGAGAACAGCGAAGGGTTCGTAGTGGTGGTAAGAGCCAAAGTAGTGGTTAGGGTTTTTTCGACGGACCAGGCCCTTCTTTTATAAGTACCTCCGCAGATTCTAAGTACATAAAGGGGTGGGGTCATAATAATATTGCATAATAAATGCGACAATCGATTCTATGCAACGCTCGTGCAACTTGCGAAAGGATCACGTTTGCGAGTCATACGTAAGGGGTGCATGCTCTTCGAATCATGAAACGTACCCCATGGCTCGATTTTAACACACCCCACAGTTCAATAATAATACTTACACGTCCCGTGGCACCCTGGCTAAAATAACCCACAATTATATTTAGCAAGAGAACTACTATACTTACACGAGTACTGTACACGGAAGGAGCAACGTGACTAGAACTTGCGAGGAAGAAAGGCGTTCGTTCATTCGTTGAGAGGTATAGAATAGTATACGGTGGAAGCCAATACATAATGTGGGTAGTCCAATTTTGGTCATCACAAGGATTCTTTTTTAAATAAAAAGAGCTGGGAATGGGGACACAGAATTCACCGGAGAAAAGATGGATCCAAGAACCGAGACTTTGCGACATTTCGCCTTTTCGAATCACAAGGATCCGGCCTGTTATTCCTGTCAGCTTCAAGGCGAGCCAACGGCAGAGCTGGACTGCGGCGGACCACCCTCAATGCCCATCTTCTTCCTAACCAGCTCAAATGTTTTCAACATCTTCCTTCTCGCCCCAAGCGCAGCCACACCCTTTGCTTCCAAGGCCGCCTCATCCAGCACAACCATATCCTGCCACTTCATACCCTCAAAGTTCGGTGTATACTTGTGTAGTCTCAAACTCCTCAACCACGCAGGAACATCGTGCAACAACTGTGGGTCAACGTCGTCCTCAGCTTTGGGCGTCCCGCCGCCTCCAGCACTGTTCGGGCTCTTCATCGTAGCCGACTTAGGCTGATGGCGTCTGTTGTTATTATTCAGCCCTGCACTCTGAGGCTGTATCCCAAGCCAATTCGCCTGTCCAAATCCACTCGCAGCCATCTGAGCCGCCAATAACTGAGCCTCGGGAGAGATACCCATGGCGCTCAGCATATTGTTGAACGGACTCATCGGAGGCATCCCACCCATATTGGGCATACCCAACGGAGTCATCCCAAATCCACCCATCTGCATCCCAAGTCCATTCATCGAGTTGAGGTTCCCCGCACCATCATCATATCGGCCATTGTTTGGGGACGAGCCTGGAAGCCCCGGGCTCCTTGCCCCAGACCAGTTGGCCCCACCAGGCGCACCAGCACCCAAGTTGGTGTTCCTCAAGTTACCACCACCACGGTTTTGGTTTTGTTGTTGTTGCCCTGCATTGATCATATTTCCGTTATCGTCATAGAGGCTGTTTTGAACATCGCGGCTGCCGTCACCTGCAGAGGATTTGGAAGACCGTTTGTGAATCGTAGGGTCGCCCATCATGGGAACGCCAGGCGCAGCAGACTTGTTCCAATCGTTCAGCTTGGTGCTCGCGGCGTCGAGCGATTGAGTATTCAAGCGATTTTCTTTCTGGAACATGGGGATGAGAGGTGTATTGACCATGCTAGCCCAGCTGTCGCCCGCGGGTAATGTCACCTCTCCATTGGAAGGACGGGGCGATCCCACAAACTCGGTGCTCTTCGGTCGTGAGCCAATGGCTATCTCCTGGGCAGGTCCATTCTGCTCAGTAAGCTGACTTAGCTGCGAACCCCATGTAGTCGGACGCCCATCACCAACTGAAGGGGACGCAAGCACGGGCGCCGAAATGCGATGCGCCGCGTTGGTCGCCTTAAACTTGGCCCTCTGCTGCGCCAGAGTCGCAGCGGCATCAGCAGATGGCGGTGGATTGGCAGCAGAATCGGGAGAAAGGTAATTGGAGGAGTTGTCCAGAACGAGTGACTGACGATTTGTTCCGCTAAAATTCCGATTAGTGGGCGAGGCGGGAAGGCCCGACTTCAGACCCGGCGACTTCATAGACGCCAGCTTCGCCTCCATCTGACTTTGCATCGAACCTGCATAGCATTAGTATTAGTGCACATTAGACAAAGAAAATCTCACCACCCATTGCGGGACTCAGCAATGCGGTCATTGGGTCCGACCTTGCCATCTGCTGCAAGACAGTAATGAAGAATCTGATCTGAACTTGCGTCGAATGTTGCAGAAGACTGTAAAGAGCGGCTGTGCGCTCCGCTTCCGAGAGAACCTTAAACCATTGCTCGATGGCACTGAGTTCCTCTTTGAAATTAACGTCCAAAGAGGCGGCTGCCATCTCCTCTAGGGTGGCTTCGTAGCTCTGAAGGTTTTCGAACCATTGATCGAGCGCTTCCGCTGTTTTGGATTGTTTTAGGTTAGTAGAAGAGACGGCAAGCGACTGTTACGTACCCTCAGGCGTCTGGAACATGCCAGAACCGCCAAGCAGCTCACTGGTCGGACGAGCATTGGAACTGATACCGCCGGGGCGGGGAGATGAAGGCACCAGACCGCCATTGCCCCTGGTAGAGGGTCCCAAAGACTGACGTGCAGTGGCGGCCCTTCCGTTGTCGTTTGCCGGTGACGGGCTGCGACTCGTAGCGGGTGGACGAAGACTCATGATGGTGAAAGATTAAAAGAGATAAGAATGTGTAAACCGATTTTGGTGGGGCTAGATGTTCCCGACGTCGAGTCGGTCGATGAGAGTAGCTAGAAACAAACTGGGAGCACTGGATGGGTGCTGCTGGGCGTTTGGGTTCTAGACGAGACCAGCGGAGCCTGCCGGTCTAGCGTACGTGGTCAGCACAAGGAATGGCGAGAGAATCGATTTGGACTTGGATGCCAACAGAGAAGAAGAAAAAACGAGTTGTACCCTTGGACCAAAGCTGGGGTGTTGTCAAGGGGGTGTGACTGAAATCCCACGTTGTGGCCCAGACTTGCCTTTTCGGCTGTCTTTGTATTCTGATACTGCTGGGACTTCAAACATTGTCAGAAACAACGTCAAATGTATACTGGGCACGGTCAACATGATCCTATCCCTTCAAACAGTTGGGCAGAGATTTTCACTGCATCGAGGTACTGTCAGAGGACCTCAGCCGAAAGGCACATGTTTAGCGACAACTTTCCACGTTCTGCGGCGAGTTGGTGTTGTCAAGCTGCGCGGCCACAGTACATTCAGTTGAATATCTAGGAATCACCGATATTGCAATTGAAGGTGACATTGAGCGATCTGGAATGGACCATCATGAGTAGAATAATGGAAGCGCCCTGTATCAACCGGGCCTGTGAATTGATGATCTTGACCGGAAATCCATACAGAATGAGAGATTTGTGCGATTGCTAGGTCACTTTCTGGGGGCCTGCCGAATGTCAGATCTTGAACAAAAATCCATGCAGAATACGCTGGCCGTCCTATTCCCCTCGCCGACGTGAAGTATCATTTCGGTATATATAGCTTCTCATACACGGCGATTGGGAGACACTTGTACGGAGGACACAGACCGCACTGCTTCTAACTGCGATGAGCCACTGCTGCCACGGTAAGGCTTTAATATATATATATCTGAGCTATTTATGAATACCCGTGAACATTTTAGAGCACATGAAAGAAGGAGAGGTAGTATGACACGCTTGCGGTATCAATCACAATCATGAATTCGGACTTGTCGGGACTCACACATATTGGAGCTAGCATACAAATCGCCGGAAGTTAACGGACGTTAGCGCTCCTTAGAACTTAAAAGTACTGCGAAAGCGAGAGTGCGGAGGTGAAGCCTAAATTGGGAACATCGCGCTCAAAGTCATAAGTTCACGAAGGCGTGAAGTTCTGGGTTATCACCAACTCAAACAGCCTGAAACACAGCGAAGCTGGGTATTGGCTGCAATTTAATCGTCATAAAGTAGAAGGTCTATTTTGTAGAAGGAAGAAGTTCCTCCGCAGTGTGTATATAAATCGACGGCCACTAACGCCCATGCAGAAAGTCGGACATGAAGGAGGTGAAGATCAAGTTGCGAATTTGTGCGAACTTTCGGGTGCCACTGTGGAGCCGGTTCATTAGTAGCCTGAGAAGCCCTCTGATAATTGATGAGGTGTTCGAATTGAGCAGCTCAACGAGTCGTCAATGACTCTTACTCCTGGCGTTCTGTCGCAAAAAAAAAAAAACAGCAACATAAAAAACATCCAGGGTTCAGGCTGATAGCCGCCTTGACCCGGAGCTGCGAGCGTCGCCCTTGACGCTTCCTTTATCGATGGCCACTGTCACAACTTGACGGTTTCACAGTATTAATGCAAAGTCTGGTCGTACACGGTGAAGTGTACCCGAACCTTATCAATTACTGAAGCCTAACAGGAACAAGAACAGACATCTGCCTTATCTTTAGACTGACATCAGCAACGAGGCTCTGGCTGACGACGGTCACCTTCGGCGGAGGGAAAGGTCTATTTTCAGTTTAAGATAGCCGCAGCGTGATGGGAAGGAAAATCCCACTGTATCTATTGATTGCTACCAGGATTCTTTTTTTCATACATACAAAAGAGAGCCGTCACAATGAAGAAGGCATCCATGCAACAGAGAACAGCATAAGAACCAGAACGTAAAGATAAGGTTGCGAGGTAGTTTGCAGACGAGAGAGCACAGAATCGCAATCGAGAGATAAGAAAGCGCGCATGCAAACGTCTCTAATGACGACACGAGATGGGTACAAAAAAGATACTGCCTGGTGCAACAGATACCTCGTAAAGCGATTTCAGAACCAGCGACGATGGTAGCCAAGCTGCTCGAAGTGAAGAGATACGGCAGGTTCGGAAATGGAAGTAGGTGGCCCTCAGAGATACGATGTAAAGGTCACATAGTATTTTCCTTTATTCGTCTGGGTTGTCAAGAAATCGTACTTGATGATAGAAGTGCGTTGCTTCCTAGACCGAGCTTGATAGAACAAAACTCCATCTCGACGTTGTTGTGCCATGCGGCACTAAAAACCCCGTCCTAAGCAAGAAGAACGTGTTGCATTGCAGACAAAGAAATGTAGAGAAGAGGACGGCGCGTCGCTGGAGCTAAGGGATGAGCGCTCGGATCTCTGATAACTCCACTAATGAGCGGGCACTCGCGAAAAGAATATTAGTATCAACAGATGGCCCCCAAAATTATTAGTGTTTTTTTACTAGTCGCAGAAAAGGTCAGAAAGTGCAAATAAGGACATCAAAATGGCGCTTAAAACGCAAGGGAGACGCGCTTTTGACGCAGCGAGATAGAATAATCACGTAGTCGTGTCTTTGCATCACTAGGGCAGATCAAGTGAATTCCGGCACTTGGTTTTGAGGAGCATAACTTTGCCACGAATTACAATGAGGGAGTTCCTAGATATTAATGCCAACTTGCAAAACATTTTACGGCGCGATGTTGTTTACGGCCATGACGTTAAGAGACCTAATCGAGAAAATCCATCAACGTACAAGGAAGACAGAAATATTGTCATACCTTGTGTTAATAAGTTGCGATGCGGCCGGTTTGAGAGAAGAAAAAGAGGGTGTATCAGAAATACTGCGGAGGATACGATGCCTTGTAAAGTCCCTTGCCGCAGCTTTTCTGTTAGAGCCGGATCTGCTTAATGGAGTGTACAGCAAACGAACACCCAAAATTGACGATCCAAAACACGGAAGATTGGAGTCTGATCCGACTGACCGTACGTATAGAACGGATAAAGTCCCGGAGCGACCACGATTTTTCAGTCGCGTGCACGGATGTCGATTCTACCTCAGATGTACGTCAGGCGTATATTGAGACTGCTGCTCACGGTACTGGCCATATGATGATTGATGAAAGTAAAAGCGAGTCAAATGATGTTTAGGTGGTAACAGCGTCCTGGCTTCTGACGGTGAGAACGAAGGGTGCCACTGCTCGGGGAAGTTCCAAGTTCAGAATGGGAAGGAGCTATTGTTGACTCGGAATAGCATTACACCAATGAGACCATCATGATGTTGTATGCCATTTTCGCCGCCCTGCACGGCAAAATAAGAACTACGCAAAAACCTACCGCTTAATTTGTGCTTATAATAGTTGTTTCCCCGACGTGCGTGGTTTGGGTCAATTGATGAAAAGACGGTGGTCGTATTTTTTCGGTACAAAAGCCGGTACAGTCGTCAAGTGACGCGCCGTACCGCCATCGTGACATTCTTAGGCGTAATTGTGAGCAAGAAAGCTGAACAACATCAGCGTAATAAACGGAGATCCGGTCAGGTGAGACTAACATGAACGTGCCCTGAAAAAAAAGTGGGGAAAAAGATGGTCATAGTCATCAGGGGAGACTCTAGAGTCATCGATGACAATACGTTAAAGGATATGAAACGGTTGGGGAAGCTATTTCTTACCGGGACGGTCCCCTTGAAGGAGCATCTGCTGGAACTTGGATGGAACATGCAATACGCGCTTCATCATGTGGTCTGTCTTCGGCTGTGTGCAAATCAACGGCAGGGTTGACATTGCCCAAATTGTTTTGCCACCTTACCACACGTACCAACCTCTTATGCACGACCAGCTAGCACCGATGAATTATCATGTATACCTTTCTGCCACCCTACGAGAACCGGATCTTGTACGGGTACAGTAATCAGCGTAACACCAAATTCCCGCTTAGAGGATGCGGGACACTGCCTTTTTTTTACGATGTTAATTTACATCGGTTTACCTGTTTTTTTCCTATATAAACAGTTCCGTCTCTTTCTTGTTTCCACACTCTCTCTTACTCCCACCATCCACATCGTCTTTTTTTCATCTCTTTTCATGTCATCGACTCCATCTGACGCGGCAGCGGCGCGCTTTGGCCATGGTCCCTATGCCCATCTGTCCGTTCCAAGTTCAAGAACGGGCAGCGACACCTCGGTACATCGTATCAAGAACGTGCCAGGGTACAACACCCCAGTATTCAAGGGCAAGGAGGAGCAGCGCGCATTAGTCCAGGCTGAGGTAGCAGCCAAGGTACGATAACCTTGCCCTTCATCCATCGCCATATCTGACTCGATCTCATCGTGCAGGGCTTCATTCCGACTGAACTGGTTGCAAACGAAGTCAACTGGTTCTACTCCAGCCTCGGCATCGACGATACTTATTTTCAGAATGAATCTCGTCAAGTTATCTGTGATCACATCATTGCTCTGTTTGGAGCCAAAATCCTTGCGTACACAAAGCACGACCCTAGTAAGCTCGTCATCGACCTGGAGAAGATTGACGAAAATGGCGCGACGTTCATCCACACCAGCAAGCCTGGATTGACATCCACGGAAGGCCCCGGAGCAACGTGCGAGTCAAGGTCAGTGTCATTGGCCGATTTAGCGCATATAATCCACTTTGTATCCCTGAACGTGCTATACTTAGTGCTGATGTTTTTATCTTAGGATCGATTCGTTGTTCTTCGATAATTCCACGCCAGATAAAGCCTACCGACTGGAAACTTTCCGCTCTGCCGGATCTATTTCTGCCACGGCTTCACAGCAGCTCCGTTGCTATTTCGTTACAAAATGTGTCTTTCCAAAGAATCGCCAGGGGGTTAAGAATGCCAACGGCAAGACCGAAATCAGAAGCGTGTCTGACAAGGCATTTTTGGAGAAGGCTAGCGAGAACACGATTCAAATCTATCAGCAGGTCGATGTATTCACTCGTGGGGCTCTTATAATCGCACTAACTTCATGCCGGTTTATTTAGATCATGTCCAGTGTCGAGGAACGATATGGCCCGGTTATTGAAGTCTATGAGGTAGAAGGATCGCGGGAACGGCGAATTGTCATCGGTTACAAGATGGGTGGTACCTCTCGGTTCTTCAGCGCGCTATCGAATCTCTATCACTTCTATTCTCTGTATTCCGCGCGTAAATATGTCGGTGCGTTATCATCTCCTTCTGTTTCTATTTTTGTGGATGCTGAAGTGCGGACAGAACAATTCTCTAACGGCGTTACCATCATTTCGCTCTACCTCAACCCTATCCCCAATGGCAACGCGCCGCCCATCGAGCATTCTATCTTCCAAGTCATGAAGGAAGCATCACTGCTTTTCTGTTTGCCTGACAATCCGTTCTTCCTCCCGAACGCCTCGGGCAGCCATGCAGTGCAGGAAGCTACTTATGCGTGTAGGTTCAATCATATAACATCATCGCCAACGGGTCTCACACTGTCCTTTAGACTGTGGCTGGATATTTGCGCAGCATTTCTGTAACCGTTTGGGGCCGGCATACTTGCAGCTCAAGAATGTTTTAAATGAAAACGACCCCATTGAAGCAGAGGTGTTGAATAATATCAAGAGAAGATTCAGGGAGGAAACCTTTACGAGAGAGAGCATCGCGCAAACCATTCATACTCACTCGGAACTGGTAAGTATCTGGGCGATGGGTATGTGAATGCAATTGTTGACTTTCCCTTTAGATCCGCCTTCTATATGTTAACTTTGCAATGACGCATTATCCAACTGCGGATGATGCTTCCCAGCTGATGTATGACTCCTTATCATTTGCCAAGTCTAGTATGCTGATATTTTTGCAGGCCGACTCTGTCTTATCAGCGACTACAGACCACTCAACCCTTGTCGGATGCCGAGTTGCACGATAAGCTCCGTCGTGCTGTACCCAACAAGCATGAACTGCAAGTCTTGGAAAGCTTCTTGATCTTCAATAAGTAAGTTATATTGGCAGTGTGTTAACACATACCGAAGATGCTACGATTTGCAGACACGTCTTGAAGACGAACTTCTATCAGCCAACCAAAGTGGCTCTGTCATTCCGTCTCGCGCCCGACTTCCTACCTGAGGTGGAGTATCCCAGGAAACCATTCGGCATGTTCATCGTAATTGGTAGGCGCCTCGCTATATTATACAGTGTGTTCTGACTGATCATTACCTATTTTCAGGAAATGAATTCCGGGGCTTCCATATACGCTTCCGCGACGTCGCTCGTGGCGGTATTCGGATTGTCATGTCAAGAAACAAAGAAAATTATTCCATCAACCAGAGGATGCTGTATGTTCATACCCAGCGTCATGTGCCGGAGGAAGCTCACGATAGTGTAGGTTTGACGAGAACTATGGATTGGCATCGACTCAGTCTTTGAAAAATAAAGATATTCCGGAAGGGGGTGCAAAGGGAACCATCTTACCTTCGTAAGTGACGTTGATTCAGACAGAAACGCATCAATATCGATGGTTGTTCTAGGCTGGGGGCTACTCCGCGATTATGTTTCGAAAAATACGTTGATGTGAGTATGGAGAGCATCGACGATGTATGCAAACTTGATGCTGATTTACTACTTGTCTAGGCTATCATCGACCTTTTAATTCCTGGGCAGACTCCCGGAATTAAAGAGCACCTTATTGATCTATACGGGAAGCCAGAGCTTCTTTTCTTTGGCCCTGACGGTGCGACTCTATCATTGCGTCTTGCTCAGTTTGGCTGATCGGCCCGTTCTTTTGTAGAGGGTACCGCGGATATGATGGACTGGGCAGCTTGTAAGTCAATTCCTTTGCTTCATGGATATTTTAGCCTTATCATTTCAAAATGAAGTGCACGCTCGCGCCCGAGGTGCTGAGACCTGGTGGAAGTCGTTCACTACGGGTAAGAGCGCGGAGACTCTCGGCGGTGTGCCTCACGACACCTATGGAATGACGTCACTGTCCATCCGACAGTATGTCCTTGGTATCTACAAACAGCTCGGCCTTAGGGAGAAAGATATCACCAAAGTTCAGACCGGCGGCCCTGGTAGGTTATTCCTTTTCAACAGCTGGTACCCGGCTCACTCGTCATTTTGCCCGTTTTAGATGGTGATCTCGGATCTAGTAAATCACATTGGTTTCGTTTCATGCGCGCGGCTGCTCATTGCCTTGGTTAGATGAGATTTTACTCAGTTCTGACAAGACTATTGCTATTATCGATGGTAGCGGTGTACTCGCCGATCCGGCTGGCCTTAACCGTGAAGAGCTGATCCGTCTTGCGAAACTTCGCGTACCTGTCGCCAACTTTGACAAGTCCAAGCTGAGCAAAGACGGCTATCTAGTCAAGGTCGAGGAGCATGATATCAAGCTACCATGTAAGGCTGTGTTCGTGCTATATGTCTCTCAATCTAACACCATGATCAATGATCATAGCCGGAGAAGTGGTGTTGGATGGCACTGACTTCCGTAACGGGGCCCATTTGCGATACAAGGCGGATTTGTTTGTTCCCTGTGGTGGTCGGTGCGTATGGGTTTTCATTGACCTATGTATATACTGCTGATGCTACTCCCCATCAGTCCGGAAGCTGTCAACATTTCAAATGTCGCGGCCCTCGTCGACTCCGAGGGGAAAGCCCACTTCAAGTATATTGTTGAGGGTGCCAATTTGTTTTTGACACAGCAAGCGCGCCTCCATCTTGAAAAGCGAAAGGTTCTGCTGTTCAAGGACTCAAGTACGAACAAGGGTGGGTGTTGTTTATCCTATCTCTCGATGCAAGTTTACGATATTCCTTGTAGGTGGCGTCACCAGTTCATCCCTGGAGGTCCTTGCGGGTCTAGCCCTCTCGACGCAGGAATACTTGGACCTCATGATATTCAGCAACGGCAAGCCGTCTGAATTCTATCAGAGCTACGTTCGAGACATCCAGCAAAAGATTACTGAGAACGCCGCTTCTGAGTTCCAATGTATCTGGCGCGAACATTCTCGTCTCCAGGGTGCCAAACCTCGCACGATTATCTCTGACGAGCTATCTTCCACTCTTAACAACCTCCAAGCTGAATTGGAGAGTTCGGATCTGTACGATGACTTGCCGAGCCGTAAAGGAGTGATGCGACGAGCGATTCCCAAGACGCTCGTCGACAAGGTTGGTTTGGACACCTTGTTGAAGAGACTACCCGAACCCTACCAACGTGCCCTCTTTTCAAGTTGGGTCGCGTCGCATTTCGTGAGTTTGTTGATGCCAGCCTATTTCCATGCGCTGAATTCCTGCTACGCAGATTTACAAGTATGGCGTGAACGGGTCAAGTGTAGACTTCTTCCACTTTGCTCGGGACTTGGCAAGTTCTTAATTTGCTATTAGCTTGAAAAGTTGCTTAGTTAGAGACTTACATGTACAAGAAAGAGATGTAATACAGCCGGGTTTTCCCGTCTCTCATTTTCTGGGCTCACGACATTACGGCCAATGCTTTATATTCCCGCTAGACATCACGCTATGACATTGATGCCAAGTCCCTTTGGGAAAATTTTATGTTTACAACTGTTCCTTTTCTGCCATGATCTGGCTCAATGAGCTGATGCTCGTAGAATACTGGCGATGAGACAACGGGCGAACCATCCTTCTATCTGACCTGCAGCACAACGGTGGACGATCACTTACTCTTGATGAGTTACCTTCTGCTTGTTACGAGGTCAGTTCCGTCATGTCGACTATCGCCGTTATTCATTTCAAACTTCTAGCGCATCCTGAGCCGGAGTGATCTTCCTACCGTCTTTTCCAGGTACACATGATGTTCTCTCCTTGAACAAAGTTCTTAGTACTCCGCTTGTCCTTATAGTCGCCGATCCACACAACCACATGAACAGGTGAATGATCTCATGTACAAACAACAGTCCTTTGGTTCACCAGAGCTTCAACGGCATCCCGCCATGATTAATGACAAGGCTGTCGAAGCTGCCTAGTGCCGGCCTCTTCATCATACCGTCGAGAATACAATTGTTTTCATCACGGAATCGAGGAGCTCGAATGACAAGTGAACTATACCCTACTTAAACACCCGATGATGTTGACAACAAAAATCCATGTTGGTATCATTCAGGCAGGCTTCTCGTGCAAAAACAACTAAATGAGGTTAGTTTGAATTCCCGACACCGCGTACCTATCATAACCTCACCTGATTCTAAACTGGACATCGAATGACCTATTATCATATGCCAGCAAGAATAAGGTGGCATGATGTATGATGTTTGCTACACGGTTTGCACTGTTTTTTCGTTGGTTTCTCGAATGTTGTTCCACCAGATAGCTGTAACACACCGAGCCGATTTAAGTACCATAAATTCCTGTAAGAAGCGTTAATGCACAGTTGAAGACTTGGGGTGTTAAGTACAATGGTTAGTAGCACCTATTGACGGAGCCGAAGCGGGAATTACTTCCACGTGATGATTCTGGAAACATATCCATCGCAGATCCCGGTCCGTGCAACTCAGCCATGGACCATCACGAGCACTTTGAATCCGGTTTGGGTTCCCTTTTGGCCAATCAGCGTACTGAAAGTTCATTTGAAGAGATACCTATCATGTCAGAGTTTCCGTGATTTCTTATTCATTCGATGTCTGATAAATTGTAGTGACATTACGGACGCGACCAGTACCGATCTAGTGGCGCGACGCGTTTTGGCTAACGAGATTAGGGATGCATGTATCAACGGTAAGAGGACGCGAGCTTCTGATTTTGAACCTTCTATTGACATAACGCTAGTGGGCTTTTTCTACAGTTAGTTGCTACTACAAGCCTATCTAACGACATTATGAGCTAACGGCCTTAGTAAAAAATCATGGAATTGCTGAGGATACCATTACAGCTGCCATAGGTGCAGGAAAGAAGTTTTTTGCGTTGCCAACCTCTTCCAAGATGGATGTGCGTTATCCCGAGATCTGGTGCGGCTCACAGCGCTCATCCCTTTTCCAAGCTCGATATTCATCGATCATCCAACTATAAAGGATATACCGCTCTTTTGGGAGAAAATACCGATCCGACAGGACATGGCGACCTGCATGAAGGTAGACGGAAGGGCTGTCTTCTTTACGTAGCAAAATTCTCAAGTTGATCTTCATCGGTAGGGTTTGACTTGGGATGGGAAAATGAGGACTTGGAGGAGATGAAGAATGAGAGTGCCATGTCGGGTGGCAACGTTTGGCCCGAAACGGTTCCTGATTTCAAAGAACCCGTATTGAACTACTAGTGAATCCTTGATAATCGGTCTTATCGGGGGGTGGTTTACTGACGCTCCCTAGCTATGAAGCCGTTCGACTAGGCCAGAAACTGTTTCCTCTTTTTGCGCTAGCACTAGACTTACCAGAGAACTTCTTCGGGGACAAGGTAGGTCTCATATCCGAAATCGCTTTGATCAAATTTGCACATGCCCCAGTAGACGACGAAACCAGCTGCGATAATGCGACTTTTGCACTACCCTTCCCAGAAGCCATCGAGCGTGGATGAGCAGGAGAAAGTACTTGGCATAGGAGCACACACTGAGTATGATTTACTACCAGATTTAAATATTCCCTGGGAACTAATGACTCTGATTTTGTAGTTATGAAGTGAGTATTTGTCGGCCCAAAGTTGGACAAAATTGACGTACTCAGTGCTTTACGATTCTCTGGCAAGACAAGGTTCCTGCACTGCAAGTGAAGAACGCGACTGGTAAATGGATAGACGCAGTTCCTATCCCCGGAACATTGGTGTTGAATCTAGGGGATCAGTTTGCGCGTTGGACGAGTACGTACTCGTGCTGCGACCCTTCTAATCGATCTGATCGCTTCTGCCATGTGCCCAGACGATGTATTCAAATCTACCCTTCATCGCGCAATCAACAGATCTGGAGAAGAGCGATATTCCATGCCACTATTTTTTG
Source organism: Desarmillaria ectypa (assembly GCA_030407005.1). Classification (NCBI taxonomy): domain Eukaryota; kingdom Fungi; phylum Basidiomycota; class Agaricomycetes; order Agaricales; family Physalacriaceae; genus Desarmillaria; species Desarmillaria ectypa. The sequence goes on from JAUDYN010000008.1 coordinate 726,431, forward strand.
GTACCGACTACGATGTCCTGCTCGAGGTGTGGCGCATTCAGCTTGGAATCTGAAGATGCTAATCTAGTGGCGTAGCCTATTCCCAGTTGCGTCTCTCCGGAATATCCGGCGAAATACGAGGTGGTGACCGCTGGGGAATATGTGAAATCTCGGCTAGACGCCACATATGCTCATTCGGCGGCGAAGATGATGTAGGTCCACCTTGGGGTTTATTTAACGACACCACAGCCACGGTGATCTGGAATTCTCGAAACCGTTGCCTTCAGTACGAAACTGGACTAGCCAAGTTTGTGAAATAGACGATACATCTGGAGTCGACTGGAATCATATTGAATATGATTATGTGACGCCATTACCGGTTCGCTAGGAGTTTCGTCATCAACGTGACTTTACCAAAACGGTGTGGGCGACCCTTCATACTCGGCCTACCAAATGAAAGTGAGACGAGCGTCGGATTCCGCGTCAAGGCAACGGAGCAGCGGTCAAAGATAAAAGGTGACTGGACCTGTTTGTGAACATGGACAACGGTGGTCCGCGGAATGCAAAGTATCAGCAGCATCGGATGTGGACTGGAGTGCCCCGATTTGTTATACGATCTGCGTGCGGTGTACAGAAACCACGGAATGAGAGCTGGGAAACGCGCCTCGCTGCAGAGTAGGGCGATGTCGGATATAGCGGGAATACTTGTTGGCCTTCGAAACTCCGAGGTTCTTGTTACGAGTAACCCCACGTTCAGTCTCAGGGATAACATGAAAGTGTGATAGTATCGGAAGAGTTAATACTCAAGAATTCATTGACAGTAGGCTAGGATCTGTAAAATTCTTAAGCTTGACTACTTTGACTCCCTGATTGGGAAGACTAGAGGTGATTTTCAATTTGTTCCCCTTTACAGGAGCAGCCTTTGTCGTGAGTTTGAGCTTCATTACGGCTTCTCTTACCATTTCATAACGAAGTACACCCATAGAGGAGGATCAAACCGAGTGGAAGACACGGACATGCGCGGACGTAAATCTATTCGCACGGAAAAGGTACGATGCAGTAATCAGGACTCACGACATCATCCTGAAAGGAACGGCTGGCATTTCTGCCTATAAAAGCTCTTTACCTCTGGATTACCACCCCATCCGAACAAGTTGTCCCTGCACCTTTACTGGTGACTTACTCGGTCCTGCCATTAACACCGACGACATATATACACGCCGTTCCTAACCCCTTGATTTCTATATTCTGAATATGATGCACGCCTCTCTCCCTCATTGTTGCACCGACGCGTCCTCGAGATATGACAGATACATGCCTAGTAATCTGTTCAATGTCGATGGTATGGTCGTCGTTATCACTGGTGCCGGTACTGGTACGTCTGGTTCAATGGTCACCCTGGACGCGCTTTAATATTTTCTCACAGGCATCGGGCTAATGATGGCAACTACCCTCGAAAACAACGGAGCCGTCGTTTATATTACAGGACGAAGAAAAGACGTCCTCGAAAAAGCCGCAAAAGAACACAACGTACGTCCATATCCTTATCTCCCGACAACTTTTCACTAAACATTCTCTCAGCGATTCGGCAATTTGATTCCCCTTCCTGGAGATGTAACCGACCGCGAGAGTCTCCTCTCGATGGTCGAGGTTGTGAAAGCTCGACACGGCTACATTGATCTGCTCATTAACAATGCCGGGATCGCTAGGAACCTATACTCCCATCCTCTCCCATCACCGTCCGGATCTCCGGCTCAGAACCCGCTTTCACCTCCCGGATCTCCCGTCTCGCCTCCCGGCCCGCCTTCTATCAAGTCTTTCCAGTCTGCTCTCTGGAATACGGGCTCGCCTGAGGATTTTGCGTCCGTCTTTGCTACGAACACAACTGCGGTGTATTATACTACTGTTGCGTTTCTTGATCTCCTTCATCAAGGGAACCTCCGTCAGCAGGCGGCGGATTTTAGCCCCTTCGGTCACTGTCAACCACCATACCACTCATCCCAAGTCATCTCGATATCGTCCTCTGGTTCCTTCCGGATAGACCCAAAAATCCTCTCAATGTCATACACGCTGTCAAAATCGGCGTGCACCCATCTTGGAAAAGTGATGGCAAATCTATTGGCGCCCTGGGGCATTCGTAGCAACGTTCTAGCACCTGGCGTTTTCCCTAGTGGTTAGTACTTTCGTCAATGCCGGAACTGAGCTAACTGTTTTATTAGAAATGACAACGTCACCTGTTACGGATACGGGCTACAGGTTGGATCCTAGTGTGCTTTGCAATGATGTGCCACTGAAACGTGCTGGTTCGGAAGAGGTGAGTGCGAGCCGGTGTCAAGTTAGAGGCGGTGTAGTAATATATTGCGGTCTTTTTTTTTTTCCTTCTAGGATATGGCTGGTGCTATATTGTTTTTGGGCAGTCGTGCGGGTGCGTATATGAATGGGAGTGTGTTCTTGGCGGATGGGGGCCGTGCGAATGCGTATCGGGGCGGTAATGCAGCTTCTTTCTAAAAAAACAGTTACTGGCAGTTCTACATTTCCAATCATGCTATTTATTCGCACGCACATACATGTATTTGGTTGCATATCATTAACTTAATATTCAGACTTAATTCTAGGACTTGCTTGCATTAATGATCATTGGTCTTTGTTGTCTATTAGTATTTGGGATTTATACCCATGAATAAATTGGAGACTGATCCGTCTTTACGGTGTTTCCGAATTCTGCATGTAGGCTCCCAGACCCGGGCTCCAGAGTAGAGTTAACGCACCGCTGTAAACGAGCTTCGAATCTGTTATATGAAAGGACGGTGATAGTCATCAGAGCCGGCGTGATCCGGGATAGTGGTAATTTTCTCTCTCTCTCTCTCTGGGCTGGTTCTGGGGGTTTACGTGCGTTTCGCTCTTACTGTGGTGGTTTAGCGATGTGCAGTGAATGGTGGGCCGAGTTCCGAGTCCGGTCTTCTGCTACCTTCTTTCTTCAATGGGTTTTCCAGAGAAGGTTGCCTGCCAGTTCGCGTTCCTTCTGCCGGCATTCCTAAGATGAATTCAAACACTGGGTGCGGTCTGATAATGGATAACAGATTCCGGGGTTGGACTCTGTGGTAGTTTCGCTTCGACGGGTTACGTTCGTTTGACCCACGGTACTTGGAAATAGGCCTATGATCTTCCTGGAAAGAGGCGGGCCTGGTTAGACTACTCGATCGCTTTGGTGAGGAGGAGGAGATGTTTATTGGTTGAATGACGTATAACGGTGCGTGTGTCCGGGTGGTGGGTGCGATGATGGTGTGGTGAATCATGCTATTTATTCGTACGCACACGCATGGATGTAGTTGCATGTCATTGACTTAATATTCAGACTTGATTCTAGGACTTGCTTATAGCTTGCACTAATGGCCACTGGTCTATCGTACCCTATTAGTATTTGGGATTTATACCTATACGATGACAAGTTGGAGTTTGATCCGTCTTTACGGTATTTAAGAATCCTGCATGTGGGCTCGAGCTTCGGTTCTGTGATATGAAAGGATGGTGATAATAATGGGCGAGAGAGGGTAATTTGGAAGGAATATAGTTGATCCGGGGTAGTGGGGTGGCGAGGAATCTTCTCGTGAGAGAGAGACGTAATGGCTTGGATGTGATGGCCGTTCGTTGGGGGGATACGTGCGTTGAGTTCTTGTCGCTAGGTGTTGGGGTGAGACTGGGGTGGTTTAGCGAGGTGCAGTGAATGGTGGTCAGGGTGTGTACGGAAAGTCGAGGTAGATACGATGGTGGGCCGAGATGCGGGTTCCGGTCTTCTGCTAATTGGGTAGATATGTAAGGTTTTCCAGAGAATACTTGCCAGTTCGCGATGATATATTTCAGTGCGAAGCGGCGTTGGAGTGTCGAATTGAATATCTAGTGCTCCTGGGGTTGGACTCTATAGTGCTTTATGAAAAGTCTGCTTCGACGGGTTACGTTTATCCAACCCATGGTACTTGGCGTAATGTCAAGAAATGGAAACAGGCCCATGATCTTCCCGAAAGGAGGAGGAGATGCTTGCTTATTCTGGTCAATGGTGAGGTGGACACTCACGTAACGGTGTACTGCCGAGTACCACTTCCTTCCTTCCTCCCTTCTCCCACCATGTTCGTATATCCCTAAGGAATTAAAAGAGCCCAAGACTGATTTTATATGCGCAGAATATATGGTTCAACGACTATTCCATTTGAACCCTTCAAATAGAATAGGAAGCGCGCAGCACTCAAGGATACAATTTATACATAGCTCGCTCGGCGTGTCTCAGGCAATGTAACAGCGAGTCCAGCTGTCTATAGCGGCGCCCAACACCAGATGACCTATTAGACCTGGAATGGTGTATGCGAATGTCTGAATATGGGACGGTCCGTGGAAAGATCGACGGGGTGTGAGTGTCTGCTTAAGCGCCTTTGAATCCTGCTAGTTCGACTCCCTCGTCCAAACTGCTATGGGCTTCAACGCAGACGAAGGTGCTGCATTTGGAGAGTCGGGTCTGTGTCCCCTTCCCATCGACCACGCCGCGGGGTACTTGTTGGCTTTTGGGATCACCGCCGCGTTGTGCGCGAGGCAGGGTTCTCGTCTCTGGTTGTTATACTCGTTCTTGCTTAGGAGGGTGGATCGTGGGAGGTACGCGTCTCTCTAGCGGCTGTAGGGCAATGAATCCGGTCTCTGGGTAGGGTGCCGGTGCCGCTATGGAAAGGAAAAAGATGAGTTGGTTGATTGTGAGCGATCCAAGTCAAAGTGGGAAATGCACGCGCCAAAGTGGAGTAGGTAAATGGAAAGGAAATGCGTGAGTTGTTCGCTGGTATGATACAAGACAGATATTATATACTTTTACAACTTGCCATCTACCCTATCCTCTATGATCCGAGCAATAGTGGGCCCATAGACGGGTATCTCATTTCCTTGGAACCCTTCAGGGTAATCAACCTTTGGCTCATCTGGGTATGTATAGAACCTACAACGGACGGTGAGCCAATAATCACTAACAGGAAACATTCCACGCACGTATCGTTCCAAACAGCGAAATGGGACATACCCAAAGCCCTTGACGTCCAATGATAATCATGCGCAAACCCACCTGGATAGAAAATCTCAATAACAGCTGAAAGCTTCGTCGGGGGCATAAACAATAGATGGGTTAACCCATTCCCATGCACGCCTAAAAGAAATGTTGTCCTTGCAATAACGCCCAACTGCTCATCCTTAGTCATCCCCTCAGCCTGCAACACATTCAACTCCCACTCAACCTCACCTTGTCCCAGATTCATATTCTTCCTCTGCACGAGCTCCTCCAACACCTCCACCATAATCTCATGGTCCCCTTCCACAAGCTTCCGCCTTCCCCCACCCTGCCGACTGATATACGTAATAACCACCTTATCCGGCATGGGCTTCTCCCGCATCCCACGCGGACTAACAGGCGCACCAGCAAACTTGAGTACAGCAGCCCGTACAGGCTCCCACCAACCGCCAACGCGAATACCGACCAGCAACCCATGTCGGCGCATATAGTCCCACGCCTCAGCAGCGATGCGCTGCGTCTGGCTCCCGCATATCTGCCCTCGGTGCGCCGCGCTCCGGTCTGTGAGGAGGAGCAGGGGGAAATGCCATGCGCGGTCCGCGGCACCGCTCCGAGACGTGGCTGATATGCGGTCTTCCCAGTCATCCCACGTCTCGATGGTCAGTGAGGGATAGGCAGCGCGTAGGACGAAAGCGTTGAATCCTGGGCCATCGCGCCATCCGTCGGCGGTGGCGTGGGCAAAGATGACACGATCCAATGAAGGCGGGCCAGGATGTGCAAGGACCTCCCCTTCCGACTCGGATGTAGGCTGAGAATGTGCTCCGTGCCAGAAAGCTTGCACGCCAAAAAAGAGCTCTGCACAGAGATGGTAGTAATGCTTCAGGAATTGGCTTGGTTCGTTCACCAAGAGCTGACAGCATTGAAGACTGAGTTGAAATTCATCCAGGATAACAAGTAAATACGCACCGTGTTCCCTTCAACACTGAGTACCCGGTCACCCCACCTCCGCTTAGCAGCCTCAGGCGTCATGATATCCATATGATACCTCGTCGGCTCCCTCATCGCGATATTCTCCCGCGTGTTCTCCGCTGGGAGCCCCGTGCTCGTCATCATCCTGATCTCAGGGAAGGACCTGTTACTCGAAAGTATGAATAGTGTCCCGTCTGACATGTACAGATTCCTGAAGAGCGTCCATCCTGGGGCGTGGTGCACGATGGACGTGTGTGGGAGGGTGGTGGGTCGACTCGGACGTGTTGCCTTCGAGTCTGTGTGTACTGTGACGGTTACTGTCTCCATGTTTCGTCGTACCACCACCTTTGGCTCGGGAGGAGGAGGCAGAGGGTCCAAGTCCACAGGCGCCTCGTAGAACCCAGTACTCCGTATACTGGCTGTCGTCGTCGTCGAGAAGAAACTAAATAGGTGCATCATCGACGCTCCCATGAGCAACAATAGCGCATCCCTACGCACGAACCTCCGAAACAGCATCAAAAGAAAGAGTGCACTGAAAGTTTAGCCTAGCCCTCTGGCTTTTAGGCGACGGAAAAACGACTAGCCAGGCGAATAGGGAGACGGCGATCGCGTCCCTATGTTTGGTGGTCCCCCCCTCGTTGGATGAGATAGAACGCACCTCGAGCCGTTCCCATGACTTGATGCCTAGAAAATAAATAAAAAAGATGTAGGAGGCTTCGAGGCTTCGAGGTTCCAACAGGGTACTGGTATTCAATAGGACTGACCATATGGTAAATGTGATGTGCCTGAATTGCTACGCCGATAATCAAAATCGCTTTTAGCGTGGGGTATCCCGGGTTCCACTTTGCGTACCGACTCGAAGAAGAAGGAAATGTACTGCGTGGTGATGACAAGGAACGCGACCGAACCAAACTTTGAAGAATTGCCAGCCAGGACTACGACCACGTATGTGCTGTGAACTGTGAAAATATTCAACTGTGCCTGGGCACGCCACCTCGCTTCGAAAACTTTGAAGATTGCCGCCCACTGCCAAGTCTCGCGACTACGTGCTGTGAACCGCGAAAATGTTCATCGTGCCTGGGCCCACTCGGTCTCGAATCTTCGACGCGCTTCCAAGATTTGATCATAAGGCGGGATAAAACATTCTTCGATACAGCAGATGTAAAAATTTCTTTGAATTGAAACTTGTCCATACCCACGGGTAAAGTTGACCGTCGTCGAAATGTTGGAGTTTCTCTTTGGATGCAAAGCTGGCAGCGTGTGCTCGTATTCGGATAGATCTTGAAGTCCGATACCAAAGAGTGTACAAGGTGTATCAGAGGCTTAGCTGGGTCCTTTCCTTGCATGACTCGAGAGTGAGACTCGGATGGCAGTGTCGTTTCGGATATATCCAACTCTTGCCCCGACTCCATCTACTCAGAATGGCTTTCAGCTACCGGATCCTGCAAGGGTTGGAACTCCTCCCTCCCCCACACCCCGATATGGCTACAACGGACACTTCGCATATCTCTCGTGGCATGACACCTCTATCCGAGAGCCAAATAACGGCGCTCAGACGGCTCTCTGATGCCCAAAAGGACGAACGGATGTTCACGGCTTCTGTCGATCCGGATATACTCTCTGATCTCTTGTTAGCGTTGGATGAGGATCTTTCTCGTTCGGCCGCCTTTTCAGACCGGTATACAAAGTACCACGACGCCGTCAAAGACGAGTATGAGTTTCTGCTCTCAATGTATAGTTATGACATGCAACTGGACGAATCCGACAGAGATGGCCTTGCGAGTCTTCCCCATAACAGACCCCATCCTCCTCCCGAACCACAGGTTTCAGAACCAACAGTGAACAAATTATCAAAAGTGATAATGGAGCGCGCATCAAGAACCGTCCTGCACTTTATCCCGGAATGCCGTCCTCAGTGCAGGAACAGACAGCCTTGCGAAAGCCTTCCTGGACTCCGGATTGTTCCCAGTGCTATGCTCTCTTATCCGAATCGCTCTTCAGCAGCTCCTAAACTTAGTATTTTGATTAATGAAGGAGAGAACCCGTTGCGTTTTTACCTAGCAGCAAACGAATTAGTCGAGCGGCTCAACCATGTTGGATCAGTCGAGCTGGACTACCCTGCTACTTTTATCAACAACCAGGATAACTGGTGGCTCCTCCTAAACAAGGTCGGTTTCCCGTCTCGTTGGAAAATGTGCTCATTTCAATCTCTGGTTGATACAGGGTGCGCTGTACTTGACCGAAGTGGACCCTGCTGGAGCCAATATCCTGCTGTACTACTCTTGCAACGCCTTTCTTGTCCTGTGGCGGCAGCGCAACGACTCATCGCCAGACCATATATTCATCAGTGACGTGAAGGGCAACTTTTGCGGAAACTCCCTTGAGCAGCAGTTCCGCGCTGTTAGTGACGCTGACCTCCAGCGTGCTCGCACGGTATTTCCAGAGCCGGATGGAGGATACCGGTCGTACCCCCATATCCACGATGTTTACTTGGCGTTAGCTATTGTCACTGCTCTGGCCGTCAATCCTTCGTATGCAGTGCAGTTCCCTTCGCTGGAGGCCTTTCGGACTCGACGTCGGGCCCCGCTGCCTGCGAAGCCGTCGAGTGTGTATGATATGCACGGGAGAGATATGGAACTGTCGGATTCTGACGGATCAGAGACCGACACTCTGGCTTCGTCTCCTTGTGGTTCGTACTTGGCTCGTGCATTGGCGACCTTCCATCAGCTTCATGGCTGTGCGAGTGGACCGGTACGGGCAAACCTGCTCTGGGGGGATCAGGGTTATGGGAACTGCAGGTTTTTGTGCCTTGTTCCGGCTCTGGTTGGGCGCGATATCATCGTCCAGTCTGAGGTCCGGAGCAGCGTTGACGGGTATACCTATCTAGCCAACGTCCGCGGGCTTGAGGGAAAGCTTGTTCTGAAAGTCTTTCGGTTTGACGCTTTTGCGTGGGCCGAGTTCAGTGCCTATATGGATTTGAAGGCGTTGCAGGGTAGTATCGTTCCAGCGTGCTATGGTTTTGGTTATATGTCGGACCAACCTTGGATCCTACTCGAGTATATCAACCCTCCCCCGTCCTACATATCGTTTTCTGATCTCAAGCAGGTCAGCCGTCCACATCGGTATTGTACTTCATTTCGCTGGTATTGCTCCGTCGTTAACCTATTGTCTATAGAGGCAAGATTATCCATGCTATCAAATTGCTTCACCAATTGGGGTACAGACACGGCGAGCTACTCGACGATAATATCATCTGGACTACGGATGAGGATCCTGTTATTATTGATCTTGTAGGTGCGAAGAAGCACCGCTGCGGGAGCTTGTGTAGGGAAGTCGAAGATGTGCGGCAACATCTTGGTTTGACACGCTATGATGCCGGGTTGTGGTCCCTCGTCGTTAGGCCGACTCGTGATCAAGAACCTGGGATGTTTGTAGGTGGGAAGCCGCGCAGTCCTCAGCTTGCCCAGGATATCGAGACATGAGTATTTCTTATCCTCGTTTTATATGAGGATATCACTTTATTATTGCAGAATACGTACTTTAATAATGAGCCTTTCCTCTTTCTCTCGCTACTGTCGTGAAACCGATGTCTGTCACCAGCTAAGTTACAATTCCCACTCGTAGCCACATCCAAATTCTCTCCAGTAATACCGCAATGGATTGGTCATTCCTGAGATGGCCAGGAATGAACTGAAGAACATAGTCCCGCTGGCGTCAACGCAGCCGGTATCCCATCCTTCTATGAATGAAGTGCCCTTTTGCAGACTGGATGCCACAGCCGCCTGAATCTAATGGTAGGAAAGACTGGAACATAATCGGCCCAGAGCATGGTACCACCATTCGACAATCTGCCGAAGGAGTGGTCTATGAACGGTAGCGGTGGAATATGGAGAAAGGAGCGCTGGGGCACGCAGCTCAGAAGCGATTTGAGCCTCGTTGATCACAATCAACAGATGGTTGTCTTCCGAACTAAGCAGTTCAGGAATGTAGGCAGATATAGATTTACATTGTTCCTCCAGGGCCGGCGGAATATGCCGCAGAAATTGGTAGAAATAAGCAGACGGGTGGAAAGATAGAGACATCGATAATTCATTATTGCGCAAGAAGGAAGGGTCGGCTTTATTTGTAGGAACATCCGCCGTGAAGCCTGATGATCTAGAAAGGATATCATAGATCAAGGACATTGGTAGTGTCAAGCATCGGAGAACATGAAAGATAGAAGCCCTAGGACTGACAGAGTGTTTCTATCATAAGACGAGTCTTCCCTGAGCCGGTGCTGTCAACGAAAATCCTGAAATAAAGTGTCAACGCAGAGGTACAATCCAAATGAGATGTCTACTCACTTGTGATTGTGCCCGAGAAACGGTTGGGTCCGTGTCTGTAAATCCATATCGTTCTGGAAAGAGCCCAGCTTGTACAACAACAGTTCAGGACAGTCAGAACTTTGTGTTAACGCCAGAGGCTCAAGGCTTTCGAGATGAGGAACGACGTCGGTAGGCTCTGCGCCCGGTATCTGGAATGTGATCTCTCCATCTACAACCTTTTTGATTTCGACATCCTGTCGATCCAAGAGATTTTGCGCATCAGCTTGAAACATTCAAAAGGTCAGCCTATGGAACAGGAACTGATAATTGCGTTTGCATACCGTCTTCTAGAATTATAGCCGGCGCTGAAGCTGCATGCATCCGCGAAATCTCATGTGCCTTTGAGAACTACTCATAGATATAACCCACTGGAAAAAAGCTGTCAATGAAGATGAAAATAACATGATATTCGGTGACGTACAGATCAAATACTGGTTCGCCTCGCTGGCTTCGTCGACACTGTCTACTGCCGACTTGAGCCTGTCGATGCTTGCTGACGGACTTACAGTGAAGCGTCAGCGGTCAGCACCTTCATTTAACGACAACATCCAGGAAGGTTGATGTATGATTATCAGTGTATCATAAATAATGCGAAGCTGTGAAATATCTTGCAATGTCTACCGTCGCAACTTGTTAACAAAACTTGCGTGCTTCGTGTCAGCATTGAGATTATAATCATTTTGGTTTACCTTGCGCCACCTTTACCCGTACGGGGGACTTGTAGGAGTATAAGTTCCCGTGCGGAATACTAAGAAGTAACGACGCCATGGTGCATGGTCGAACGACCTGGGACAGACAGCGCCTGAAGCAAAAATTAAGCATCATACACACTTCTGATCCCCGACAAAGCAGGCCAAAGATAGCTCTGTTAACATTATCATAAGTAAATGTGTCAGCATGAAGATGCTCAGGGTGTGCAGTACGTAGACAGCTGTTCATACAGTCAATCACCGCCAGGATCTGATACATTGTTCACTCACAGACGTATGCGTCACTTTCGTCTTCTTTTTCCCTGCTTTTTGGGTCCCGAGAGAGATTCAGGTAACCACTCATTCACTGGCTCCGCCGGCGGAGATGTCGTTTTCGTTTTTGTAGGAGCCGCAGAGGATGGCGGCCCGTTCTCCGCCTCTCGTTCCGCACGCGCAATAGACTCCGCGATTTCCTCAGGACTGACGACTTCTCCTTTCTGTATCCGTGCGGCGATATCTGGCGTTACACGGACACGTCGCACACCAGTCTGGAATCCCGGTGCTAGTAAGATAATGATTGGTCATGGCAAAGACATAGTAGCCCAGAGTACGAACCCCCTTTCCCGATGCCGTGAACCTTGAGCTTACGAGCTAGGTACCATTTGCGCGCAAAATATGCCGACACGAGAAGAACAGAAGGGACGCTGCCAGAAGTTATTTACACAAATGCCGAGTGAGATAGTGCGACGCACGCTATCCAGAGAAGTGAAGGGTAGTCGTCGATATCTGGAACTGAGGATGTTCTTCTCGACATGTTATACGATGCAGTCAAGGAGAGGACGTGGTAGGAATTTCTGCAGGGCTGCGAGAGCGGAGGCCGGCCCGAGAGCTGTCACATATGTGATGTATGGCGCGTGACAGCAAATTTCTGCAGAATTTCTCGTGCTCAGGACTCGACACAGAATCGGGATTTCTCTTTTCACCGTTTAGGACACGGAACAGCCTCTTCCTCTTCCTCTCGTTTATGCCCCCTTCAAATAAAGCCTGAATTCTCTGGTTGTTCGATCAACATGGCCACAAATTTTGAGGAGCTGAACACGAACATTCCCCGTGCGGCACTGAAGGCCACGAGAAATGCTGCTCTTTTACCTCCAGATATCGCCTTTCACAAATCAATGGACCCTGGTTTTGCAAAAGACCTAGATGCACTCTCCTCCAAGGTCTTATTCTTGACGAATCAATTACTCGAACTGGCGGCAACCATTGATGCTTCAGGGAAAGGCAAGGGAAAAGTTCGGAGCGAAGATGATATTTTGGATAGCTTTGAGACGCTTATCGTTGATCGTATGGACCAGCTGTTGGAGCGTGTCGTGAGTTCGCACCATGCATATTTCTGTGGTCAAATAATGACATCCTTCAGGACATCTCATTGGATGAGTACCAGGGCAAGACAAAGCCTCCTGCCATTGAAATAAATCCTTCTGTCGACCTTACCTCCGTCAAGGTTTGGATTCCCGTCAATTGTAGCTCTTCCTTGCTCTCATGATATCCTTAGCAAAAGAAAAAATCGTCAAGCCAACCCGCTCCAGTCATCCAACACGCCGCCAACCTAGCTAAGCCTCAACTCAAGTTCAGGATCGTCGTCGATAATAGCAATACGCCTTGGTATCCTCGTTTGAAACACAAATACCACGCGAAAGTTCCCTTAGGGTATAAATTTCTCGACCAAGATAGCGATGCGTCTGATAGCACCAGTACATTGTATGTTTGCTATTCCATCCTCACACGTCCTCTTCTAAGCAATTTCGTAGGTCCACTCATCCTTATCGATATGAAATCACCCATCTGTCATACCCACCGCATATGTTCCATCAAGCACTACCAATACGGCCCAAGCCCTTCGAGACCTCCTCTTTCAGCTGGGTTTCGGCGCCGGAGGAGCTACAAGCCATGCTGGGGAAGCTCCGTCAAGTGACAGAAATAGCAGTCGACCTGGAACACCACAGTTATCGTACCTATGCAGGATTTTTATGCCTGATGCAGATTAGTACACGAGAAGAGGACTGGATAATAGACGTTCTTTCTCTTAGAGATGAACTGGAAGTTCTCAATGAGGTTTTTGCGGACCCGAGCATTATCAAGGTTAGTAAATCATACCTGCTGTAACCTGAGACCAACCCCTACCTACAGGTATTCCACGGCGCCGATAGCGATATCGTATGGCTGCAACAAGATCTAAATTTGTATATCGTGAATCTTTTCGATACATACCATGCTTCTCGGATACTATGTATGTCAAAACCTTTCGCATTCAGTGATAGTGAAGCTGATGTTGGCCAGCCTTCCCTAAGCATGGCCTTGCGAATCTACTGGAGATGTACTGCGACTTCCTCCCGGACAAACGGTATCAATTAGCCGACTGGCGCATAAGGTATGGAATTCATGTTTCTTAACGTGCTAAATCTCACAGCCACCTTAGGCCACTTCCTGAGGAGATGCTGAAATATGCTCGCTCTGATACACACTTCCTCTTGTTCATATATGATAATCTTCGGAACGCATTATTGGATCGTGGTGAATCCCAAGCTCGTTCTCAAGCTCTAGAAGGCGGCCCATCATCCTCCCCAGTGTCCAGTGACTCCTTGCTTCGTGAGGTACTTATCAGATCTCAGGAAACCGCTTTGAAGGTGTACGAGAAAGAGCTGTATGATGCCGCTGAAGGAACTGGCAGTACCGGATGGGATACTTTGGCTCGTAAATGGAATAAGGGCGCTCTTCTTGCTTCGGCGCCAAATGTAGGCGTCGGTGCGCTTCAAAAGCAAGTATACAAGAGTGTCCACGCATGGCGGGATAAGGTTGCTCGCGAGGAGGATGAGAGCACCAGGTTCGCCGATATCACATATTCACCTTGTCATTCTGACCTCGAATTCTTCCAGATACCTTTTGCCCAATCACTTCCTGTTTCAACTGGCAGAAAATCCTCCCGCTGACATAGCTGCACTATTGAGAGTTTTTCATTCCCCTCCGCCTTCAATAAAAAAACGGGCGAAGGAACTGCTAGATACCATCCGCGATGCGGTCAAAGCCCACCTTTCACGTTCTGTCGGTGCGCCAAGTATTCCCGAGCCACAACCACAACTCATGGAGGTTGAGCACGTCGATAAAAGTGTTGCAGTTCCAGAAACTCAGGCAACACAGTCTTCTACCCTGTGGTCTGGTTGTCAGTACCTGCGGACTCCTACATATTCCCATTGTCTAATATCTGTCATTCGTAGCTACGACTTCATCGAGTGTAGCGTCCAAGTCGTCGCTCTTCGGGACTGCCCTTCCGACACTGTCCGTCCAGTCGTCATCCTCAGGTATCGCAACTTCGCAGAGCGCACTATTCGGAAAGATGGTTCGTGTGAGGGTTCAAGAGATAATTTTGTGACTTTGGTACTTATCCGCACTCAATAGACATCGAACACGAACCAGAGCAGCGATACGACGCGGTTCCGGGAACTGGTTATCCGAATACATAGTACACTTTCCATCGCGCCATCTGTTCCCAAGGTATCTACGTCCGTTTCCACGTTGCAACTACATTGATATATCAATCTGTGTTCAGCGTGTCAGCATTGAACCTCAAGAACATGCTATCCCCATGCAAGTTGACGAAACCGCTGAGGATGGTATAGTAGAGATGCAAGCGGAGATACCGTTTGTCCCGGCGTCTCAAAGGCAGCCGCGAGAAACAATTGAAGATACCCTTGTCGTGGTTGGTCAGGCTAGGCAGAAAAAGCGCAAACGAGCTGCCCCTGCAGATATGGATGACAACACGCCAGGAACGGAGGTGACTTCTTCCAAGAAGTCAAAATCTGGAGAGGGTGAAAATGCCACCCAAGATCCGGAACCGTTTGACTTTTTGTCCGTGCCAAATGTCCTTGACCAAGTTCCGGATATTCACGGAGACAATAAAGTGAAAAAGAAGGGCAAACAAAAGAAAGGTGCGGTATTTTATTGCATTATATTTTCCTGGGATCTCATAGGAAGAGACAGGTGGCGCGTCCTATTTCTATGGCGATTTCCCAGCTCCTCCTAAAGGACATAGTGAGGTCAAGAGTGGAAATCAGTCCCACACATTCCAGAAATGACCTAGGGCTTGGATTTGAAGTTGACTTTGCGTAGTGTCCGTCGCCACAGAGCAATTATTTCGCGTAATATAACGTCCCATTAGGTACTGCTATATCATAGAAGTTCTCCTAAACTTTTCCGAGCCGGCAGTTTTTTGAAGCGAATTCACATGGAGCTACGATCTTCGGCTTTCATGCCATATCTCGGTCATCGTCGGACGAAAGGCGTATTGCAAGCCACTTTATTGGCCCGTGGTATGTGTGAATCATACTCTCTCCCCAAAATTTCCTTTCTGTGCGCATTCAGAATCTTGAACAATTCACTCACCATTTTTCCCGACAATGACCAGTTCTGGCGCCTTGACGCCCGCTACAGTGGCCTTGGATTTAACGACAGATGTACGTCAATCCAGCATGGCAGAAAACGACGACCAAGCTGTCGTCGCTTCAGCGGTTGAAGAGGATTTTTTGGATATTGAGCATCTCCCGGTCCAAGACGATCCACGAAAGTGGTCATCCATGCGCAAGGTAAGGCAATATCACGGTCGCGTGCCGCCTCCGCTTACGATCGCCGCGCTCTAGAATTTTATCCTGGGTGTGATTTCTTCAGGCTCGATGATTGCCGGATTCGGCGCCAACATACAAAATCGTGAGGTTGCTTCTATAAAATGTACGGCTGGCAGTCAGGACTAACGAGCCTTGTACTAGCTGCGATCGAGGATATGGAAAGGGACCTCCCTGCGACAAGTGGGCAAATTAGCTTGAGCATTTCCCTGTTCATCGCCCTGCAAGGAGTCACACCCTTGTTTTGGAGTTCTATTAGCGAAGTGAAAGGTCGCCGGGTACAACGAAACCAAAGTGTCTGGGCGCTTTTTTGGCTGATTAATTATGCCAGTTCGTTTACCTGGTTTCGCTCCTGATATTTACCGCTGGGTCAGTCGTCGTGGCTACTAGCAAGACGATAGGCTTGTGAGATTATGTTCCAACACTTGTGTCCAAGTATATTTGTTTATCCAGAGCTTCTTTTCCACAGGGTGATAGGGATGCGGTGCCTACAAGCTTTAGGGTGCGTATTGTGACTTATCCGCCAGAATTTTGTACTCATCGGGTCCAGTTCAAGCGCTGTGATGACAATCGGTGCGGCTAGTCTTGCAGACATCTTCGATCCGAAGGAAAGAGGAACGAAAGTTCGTGCCCTTTCATAGGACTGCTCAGACGTTTATCCCTACCGCACAGATGGGTATATATTATATTTCTCCTCTTCTTGGTCCATCTCTGGGTCCAGTATTTGGTGGAGTTCTCACTACCGGATTCAATTGGCGTGCCCCCTTCTGGTTCCTCGCCATCCTTGCCGGGTCTATTTTTTTGTGCTTCTTGTTCTTTTTCAAAGACACATACAGGAAAGAACGAAGTTACGCGTACCAAAATATCTTGAAACGGCATTTGAAGGAACAGACACAGCAAATAAAAAATGAGGGGAAGCTGCGGACCAAGGAGGCCGAAACTCTGGAGAAACCAAACGATACGAAAGAGACGAGGGAGGATGAAGATGTCAAGACAGATGTTGACCTAGAAAAACAGGAATCTAGTAATGCTAAAGTCGGCGCCTTGACCCCAGAAGTCCTGCCAACAATAACGCTCTCTTTGAGGGATGTGAACCCGGTCCATCCCTTATGGCTCATTCTTCGACGGCGGAACAATCTTCTTATGCTATTCTCCTCAGGTAGGCGGCCTTTTCGCGGATTGCGAATATATAATAACACTCATTCCTACAGGTGTCCTATTCTCATACTGCTTCATAGTCGTATACACAACATCTCGAACTCTCGGGAGCGCTTACGGTTACGATGCCCTGACGATAGGATTCATTTTGGTGTCGTTCGGATTGGGTCTGCAGATTGTTTCTCTCCGTTCGTTTCGCATCACCGAAACTGATGTTATTGCCTGTTATCACAAGGATCGATGGCAGGGAGCATACTAGGAGGTCGTTTCTCTGATCGGGAGTTAGCAAGACTCATACGAAAGAATGAAGGGAAGAGTTACCCAGAGGTCTGCGCCCCTTGCCTCTGCTTCCTGTTCTCTTTACCTCTCATTTCAATCTCTAGATGCGCTTGAAGAGCACAATATATAGCATCTGGCTCTTCCCTATGTCGGTCGTAGGGCTTGGGTGGGTATGTCAACAGCACGCACATGTTGCTGCAATATGCGTTATGCTATTTGTTTCGGGTTTCTTCGCGATGTAAGTCCACGCATCACAACCAAAAATTACATCTCTGTGACCAATACGATCCGTAATAGCTCTGCTTATGCCAGTGAATTGGCTTATATTATTGATGCAAATGTGGGTCGCTCTTCCAGTGCTGTTGCGCTAAACAGTTCCTTCCGTGGAATGGCGGCGTTTATCGGTACGGAGATCGCAGTACCCGTGCAGGTCCGTCAAATATTCTAGCAATATTTTTCCTTACTAACTCGGACTTGCAACGACACTTCCAGAATAAGCTTGGCGATGGTGCGTTTTTTTGGGTCCTTAACAATGGAAACTAATACATAGTTTACCTACTTTCCCTCATCACTGCGGTGCTCATAGGCTGGATGTATACCATTTTTGCCCTAATTCTGCTGCTCAGTGGGCTCTTGGTATTGCTGGTAATAAAAAAGGGTGAGGAATGGAGAGTCCGGGGAGAAATAAGCGAAGACGGTAGCAATACTTAGGATAGCCTCTGTTGGACAAGCTGTGACCCCACCCTAGATCCTGTAGACCAGCAATTTGTATTCCAGAAAGTGTATGTCCTGATTCTTTTTCCACCCTCCTCGGTGTTCTGGGAACGAACCATGCCCGAAATGAACACGACTACGTTGTGATCCAGAAGTCTTTGTCTGAACAAGAAAATCTTCTAGAGCAGGTTCGAGCACAAAAGGCTGATCTTGAACAGCAGCTTTCGGTCGTTAGCCAGCGTGAAGCAGAAATTGTGAAGACCATCGCTGACTATCACATGCTCCTCCGTGCAATGCGATCCCTCCCGGCAGAGCTCCTGAGAGAAATATTTTCTGCCCATTGCGCAGAATATCCAAAATTTGGCAATGGTGCTGGAGTTGCTTTTCGGCGAGAGTCGTTTAGGTCTCCTATGGATATGCAGATGGCGGGATGTGGCGTTACATATCAACGTCCAAGATTTGGACGGCTCTGTCCGTGGATTAGACACCGTTTTCTTCCGGACAAAGCCGAATTTAATGCTTCGGAAATCGTCATCGAGCCAGCTGCCGCTCAGTATTGGCTTCGGACCCATCGACTCTTGTGATCCACATATCAGCGACTATCAATTTACGGTCTTCAATGCTATTTTTTTCCCCCCCAGTACATCGATGCAAGTGTTTCTCTGGCAGAATTTATTTAGATCCCGAAAGCCGTGAAGCCATCCAAAGGGCAATAGACTAGGGCATACCAAACGCTCTAATGCTTGAGTCACTTTCGCTTCGCTCATATTCTGCCAGTTCGGCTGGCGAAGAAAGCTTCGTCATCTGGACATCGACAATTGTCTCCTTACCAGTGCAAGATATCATCATGGTAAAGCTGTAAACACCTTCGTTGAGTGATCTTTTTAACTGTCGGAAAACGCGGAAGTCCTCGAAGAATTGAAAGTAGAAGAGGTGGAACAGAGTAGTGTTCCTCGGCATGGGCGACGTGACTCTCGTCGGTTGGGCAGTCTAGCCAGCACCCATTTCCGGTACACCGACAGTGTGGCGGTCAACCAATTCATCGATTATGTGACGCTCCCTTCAATCAGTAAGCTCACTGTTCGAACGAGCTCATCATGGTCAGATACCGATACCTCATCATGGCCGGATACCAGTGCCTTCATACGTTTTTTTAAGCGATCAACGTGTTCCTTGACCAAATTGATCAACATGGGCCCGGATGTCGACGAACATGGGTTTCTTCTGGGGATACTTCTCCCGTCCCTCCGACAAGTTCTGCACATCGAAAACGAAAATCACGACATGCCCCCCCTTTACTTTTTCCATCCCCTGTGCTTGGGGATCTCACCGGCAAGCCTGAGAGACAGAACTTTACGGCACTCAGGGATCTACGAATTTCTGTACAGCTGCATCAAATGGCTAGTGTGAAGAAACTCCTCGATTATCGTCATACAAACTCGAGGAAACTCGGAGTAGCCAGGCTCAATCGTCTCTCAATTATCATCATAGCGGTGCGACTCTCTACTGCTCAGATGAGAGATCGAGGACAGCAGGTGTGGGAACTCTTTAAGCCCTACCGGAAGGCCGGTCTGAGCTTGACGTGGGATATTCGAAGCCGGTGATTCTTTTACATCTATGTATCCGCTTTACAAAGGACAAGAATACATCTCAGCTATCTTTTCTCTTTCGAACAATGTTCGTCATTGCGCGTTCCAAGTCCTACCGTCTCGCATCGTCGGTTTCGTATCGGAACGGATGCTGCTTAGACGTAACCTCAGTCGGCTCTGCTTTCATTCCGGTGCAATTTCGTAGCCGACTTGCTATGCACTGTGACAACTGGCGCACAACTTCCGCTGCAACAAAGAGACAGCCTGGAATATGCCTGAGGTTTCCCGTAAATGTTGAACGCCATGACGTCCAAACAGCTCTGACAATGGCCACGTACACACGCCGTCTTGTCCCATCAATTATCTATCGGCGGTGTTTGTCAAACTGCGGAAGAAACGAAACGTTCAAGCTATGTACTTGAAGAAAGCCACGAGTATTATTTGTTTCGTCGCCATCGAAAGAAGAAGAGGCCGCCTAGGAATTTCCGTTGTGCACGTTTTCGTGTTTGCTCCTTCCTTAATTTGATACACCTAGCCTCGGTACGTTTTCGTTGAGGGTTTTGTTAAGACCGTGTCTGTGAGATGCTATTAGTGATTAACAGGCCAAGCTTGGCACCTTTCTTGACGTCAGATGCGACGGTCACACTGGCCATGGATGGATGTGTTGCTCAAGTCTCCACATTTCTATCGGCATACTCATGAAGCTTCATGGTATTTCTTCTACTACAAATATATCCAATGTCACCGGGAGCCTCAGCTTTGTAGTGATACAAGTCTACTACGTACGGGGGCAAGCCCGTCAGGCTAAATTTCGATGGATGAATGGACGGCTTACGATCTTCATATTTGTCACGGTTTCTGGTGCATCAATTGTGCTAGTTAAACTCTCCACTCCATACTCGACGCACTACGCAAAATATCGATCGAATGAGTCTGGGAACGATGCCGAAGAGAATAAATAATGCCATACCTCGAATTGCCTCCACACTCAAAATACCTTGGTGGTGCAATATAGGCAGCGACTCTTCGATTTCTTTAAGTGAACCCCTCAGAGTTTCAGCCTCCTTGGCACCTGTGCACAGGAAGCTATAACAGTTATGTCCACATTGACTATGCAGCTTAAGATCCACGCTACGAAGCAATGGCATGTCACGGCGACGGCCAATGTGCTCATCCAATAGTGTCCATGCATGACACGGCGGTATGTGATCGCCTCGTAAAACCACCAGCAGTTTCAACTCCTCCAATGTACGTGTCAACGGTATCAAAGCGGGAGGCGGTACGAAATCGACGCTGACGTACAGCGATCTCAGACGCACGAGGTGTTCTGTCTTGAGAAGAGGCCCTTGGCTCAATGAGGAGTCCCATTCTGATTGTCCATCAGTTCTTTCTTTATCCCACGCAACGAAATGGGGACATACCAGAGAGTTGCCGATACACCAGGCACTCCAGAGTATTCGAGGCTTGATCAATGATGGCTTGAACCAAAGAACGCTGTCTCTGCAGATCTTTCCCCGTAAAGCCCACCGAAAGCTCGCGGAGATGATGGGTGTCGAATAGGGAATTTGGGCCTGCCAGATACATTGCGCTGACTGGGCAATCATATCCTGATAACTCCAATGCTTCGAGACGTGGACGTATCACGGGCTCCCGAACGTCTGCATCAACCAGACCATCAGAATGGGAAGCCCGCGAGTATTTGATCCAATTCAGTGAAAGCCGCTTCAAAGATGGTGATCCAGCAAGGCGGTCCATCAAAGCTCGCGGCCGGTCAATATCTTCCAGTTGATCAATATCAATGCACTGGACACTGGGGAGGGAAAACGACCGAAATAACGCCTCCTTGAAGACTGATGGTAGCATGCGCCACGATACCTGGCTATCGTCGGCACCAACAGTGATGCGTCGCAAATTCTGCAGAGAATCGAGGATGCGTGGCAGCGCATCCTCATGATAGATTCCCCGAACACACCGTCCGTATTCAGCTTGAAAGTGCACCATTCGGAGTGAGACGACAAAGGGTGCAATATAGGGTGCGCTGCAAAGAATGGAATAAAAGTTTTTGCAGGTACACATTACTCCCCCAGATAATGGATGAACACCGCTGGGGCGGTAGTCCTTTTGAGCTAGGATGACTCGAGAAAATGTGTGCTTGCGGCTGGAAGGGAGAAAGGCATGAGAAACAAGAGCGCATATCTTTAGGGTTGGTACGTCGTCGTGCACGAAGCCGATGACTTCGTCAATGAGCTCCTGGGGAATGTAGCGCATAGTTCGAGCAAGTGACTGGTAAGAGGCCGGGGGTGGGGAACGTAACAGATTTGGGGCAGTTGAGAAGAAAAGGGCTTTTCGCGGGCTTTTCAAGTATCATCGTGGAATACCTCATGTGTAAATGACAGATATCCGGGGGTGTACCGAAAATATTCGTCTTTGCTCTTGGAAAATTAAGTCGAGGCTGAGATCAACACATCCGGTTCCGAAATTCCGAGCCGGCGCCCATATTTAGTCATCACCTTCCTCTCTTGTCATCAACTTGTCATCCACCGCGACTGACGTCTGATACACCAGTATCATACAATCACTGGTCCTTCCCGCATGTTATTCATTAATTGTATCGCGTCTTTTGTTGCTTCTCACGTATGTCGAATTTTTAAATAATCATTCAGTGCCCATCATACTCATGATAGTTCCCGGGTTTCGGCGACAACAAAAATCTAGGCCATCTGCGCGTCTATACCCGCTTCACGGAGATGATGCACTTTCTGCTGATCTCCAGTGGCATCAGGGTGGCAGCGCTCACACTGTCGCAGTAACTTCGCACTCTTTACAGTGATCTTTTACACTTTGCGTTGCTTGCAAATGCTTTATGCGTGTACTAGAAGCTCACGAAAAGGACCCAAAAGTGGCGCCGAGAACCCCTTCCAATGCAAATTTCTGTATCATATTTCGAAGCTCATGGCGCTTTGGGTGTCCGTTTCAGAACTTGTTACTGCCAGAGATCGTCACAGAATTTTCTACGGGACGGAACTATTAACGGCCTCGACTCAAAGCGTGTGTTATCTACGTTCAAAGAGAATCATTCCTCTGAAGAACTTCCTTATTTTGGTATTATGTTCTACTCGGGATTCCATTCGAATCATGGAAATGCGGAAGACCGTCAAAGGGATTGCTCTGGATTCAAGGTCGCTTTCTGTCTGAGACTCTTCGCCACTATCTTGCAATCAAAGTACATGTGTTCCCGTCTCTTATCAACACTGGGCAGCATTTCAGCATTTTGCTGTTTATGCAATCACGCAGGGAAGATTTTGACGAGGCTCTTGATATTGACCCGCGCTTATTTTGGCATCAGCACCACGAGGCTCGCGAAGGGTAGATCCGCTGGACCCGACATACCAAGCCATGTACTAGTATACACTGTATCACCGAACCCATGGCCGAAACATTCCAAAGTCTAGAAAGCTATGACTACGTGGAGGCGCTAGATCGAATGTGCGGACGACTTCTCATTCCTAAGATGCCGACCGACGCAGCTTGCACAAGGAATAATGCCAGTTATATCTGCAGTCGCTTGCGACGGAAGGAATTGTCAGGTCTTAGTCCGACCTTGCGGTGGTTGTGGTAAAGTAAGTTGTTTTCACTAAAAATTCTCCTTTCATTCCTCAATTTACACGGTTCATTTTGTGCAGATGTTGTCAATAGTCTAATATACATAGAGTATATAGCGATGGATGCGATAGGCGATAGATTCTAGGACAATTCGCTACTTTCCCGTTGAGGTTGCTGATCCTCCTTGTTAAGTATCAAAAGTTCCTGTCGGTTCGCCACTAGCAATCATTGAAAGTCTTTCTTCAATTTTATTGGTATCCCGAGTACGGTGCCTATACCTCCTCCAGTTCGGACCGAGCCACGATAGCGCTGCAGGGGTGCATCTGGCTAGGCGATTTCATTGTTTCAGCGTGCAGTCTAATGGAGAGGTATAAACGCCTTCCGAGCATGGATCGATTTTCAGCACTTCTAACTTGTCCAAGCCACTCCTGCATATAATTCCTTCTCTAACTTCATCCAGGATGTGTAACCCATTGATATTTTGCTCGATGATGCTCACAATAATCCTTCCCGCTGCATTGACTGTCAACCCAGTTGAACGTTCACCGCTTGACTGCCAAGACAGGCCATTGTTGATTTTGCCAGGTTGCAAAGTGTTAGAATCGCGGGGCCGTACTCAAACGAAGTGAGTGGCAAAATGGTTTACATCTGTGGCAAACGCGACATGGGGACTAACTACGAATTTCACAGCCTTATATACTACGAAATCCCCGCGAGAATAAGCAAACACATAAGTAATCCGTACAAGAATCAAGCGGCGACTGACTGTCAGTACCATGAGAAGCTCGAAATCTCACACAAAGACCTTCCGTCGCTCAGTTGCATGCGCCTGACAAGCTCATTGGAGTGGTGTCTCGTAGATCTGACGGATCACCCATTTTGTAATCTACCTAGGCATCCTGCTTACTGGGGAGTGCGGCAAAGGGATAGCCATTACTAGCAACCGCTATGATACAACTCTCCGCAGAACCCAGGAAAACCTTACAGGATTACAGTGTGGATAGTCCCACGCAACGCATCGAAATCCTGACACCAAGAGCAGCAGATGGAACAACGAAGTTAAAGCGGAGGTTCTACTAGTGAGCGGCAAAACCCGACGCAACGGTTGCTGACTGTTGTGGACTTTTAGTCTGTCTTCCCAAACTAGGACGACAGTGCACTTTCCACCTCATGCAGGTCTTGTCCCGAGGTGATGACGGGATTGTTACATATTGGATGCCGTTACCGATGGACAGCAGGGGCCCAGCATTATGAAAAGGGATTAATAAACGGGATTCCGACGTCACGGGTTGTCCTTCTATCACTTTGGACCGCTTTAGCTTCGTCACTGTCACCGTTGGTCCGAAGGAGAGGCTCAAGTATGTCATCAAGGATGCTGCTGACGAGAGTATAGAGCTTTTGAGCTACAGCGTCGAAAGGTAAATGAGGAGTAAAAGTATATCGTTTGTTTTCATTTTTTATTATACCGTAAATGATACTCATCACTGCGCACGCTATGTTATCAAGCATCAAATTTGAAACTTACCGTCTTGCGGTTGATGGAATGACGAAATCGTTATGAGCTTTTGACCGTCGAGGATTCTTACTTTCTTCTGGCCCTTTGCTTTCTCTCGTTCAAAAGAGCATCTGCTAGAGACTTCGTCGGCGAGGGTGACTCATAAGCATGAAATATCGGTACTGGGCAACCTGACCAATGTCCTTGTCCGCTGTTAAGTCGTCGAAAATTTGGCCCGAATAAACTGATCAAAGGTGTTTATATGAGTTGCCATGCTCACAACACCATCTTTCTGCTGCCGAGAGCTTATCAACAACCTTACTAAGGTTTGCGCACTATTACTTGGGAAGGAGAAAACGACGTTGCACCGACGTTAGGCTACTTGATCGCTTGAGGACATATTACGAAGCTGTGCCTGTCTTACTTAAGTAAAACTCAAAAAATATTAACAAATTATCTATTTCTATTTTGGAATTCATCGTTTGTGTGCCGGTGCTCCATCTTAAGCTCTGTCACCCACCACCACCTACCACCATTCTTTGTTTTCCTCTCCTCCCTTCTGTTGCTTTCCAATCCCGGAATCGAGCCTTTGCTTGGCTCGATTTCGGTTTTAATTCCCATATTTTTCTTTATTTTTTTCAACCATGGCCCTTACCCAAACGGCAACTTTACCTGGACCGGGACCGTCTTGGGACGAGGAGGTAGTACCGGCCCTGCGAAAAAGTAATTTCTCGACGAATATTTCCATTGATTGAAGCTAGTACTAACGAGATACTTCAGGACTGGAGAATGAGAGTCGAACACTTGCCCGGCGCATATCAGCGATTTCTATAACCTCGTCGGAGGATGTGTCGAAAGCGACGGCGAGCAACGAATTTGGGTATCGGGGACAGAACTCTGCTTTGAATTCTTATCAAAACAATGCGACAACCTCCCGTTCTCGACCTTTTCAACAGCAAGCACGTACGTCCTTAGATCGTGGTTCATCGTCCTCACGCGTTACCCCCGCCAAATCTTCCTCAACCCGTTCAAGAACATATTCGCAACCCTATTCGTCTGACACACAGAAAGGACGGCTGAATGGAAAATCCAATGGTTCGCGGTCAACGTCTCCTCGCCATGTCGAAGCCAAACCAACTCGTATACCTAAGCCCACTCGAAGTAGAGCTGGCAGCACCTCAAGCCATAATTATGCCATCCCGGGAAACAGCAGCACTCCCTACGGTTCCCCACAGTCAACCACCACTGACCCTGATCTGTGGATAGTGCATGAGCAACCAGCAGCTGCTTCGCGTTCGACTATATCCGAAACGAGTCGTCAACAACCAATTCTTCTCAACGAACCACCTCCTTTCAAGCCAGAGTCAACCACTTCCCTCAATGCATATCAGTCCCAGGAGAGCTTCCGAAATCTGCTTGGCGACCCTCTACGGCCCTCCATGGACTCAGAAGAGCGTCCGTTTGAGCATTGGTATCGGGGAGAGGTGTCACGGAATGGTGGTGTGGGCGAGCTAAGGATAGGCCGGCGTCAAGAGATGCTAGAAATCGCCAACTATGGCCATTCCCTTAGAATGAAAACCGAAGCCCAAAATGCTTTGACAGATGCCCTTGAGGAAGGTAGGCGAAGGCGAAGAAGAGCGGACAGTGTCGGCGCTACTGAACGGAAGGGGAGCCTCCACATGGAAGAGGATGGCATTGCAGACTTTACTCAAGTACTGGACGAGCACCCATTGACCGACTCGGATGGAGAAGCTTCGGACGCTGGGAATCCGTCAGACTATTACACGCCATATTCCAATCACAATGGCATGTCTGATGCTTCGTCCACTTTGACACCTGGGCCTATAGCCACGCGTGGTTCGCGGAGTATTACGCCCACTTTCTATCGACCATCTTCCCGTCAGCAACCATCTCGAATACCTACGCCTACACGCCAGATGTCTGAGCACTCCCGAATGACCACACCTACGCAAATAGCAAGGGGATCTAGTCAGCCGCCTTCTTTTGCATCGACTTCATACACTCCACCTAGCCGTGCACAGACTAAAACCGCCTCACCTACATTGCAACAACAGCGTGGTGCTTCACCCGCTTCTCTCTCTGCGTCATCAAAGTCAAGGACTACAATATCTAAAGCTACACGTGCCAGGAACGAGGCTTTGAAGAAAGAACGAGACGAGGAGGCAAAGAGACGTAGTGTCGGTCATTACCCAACGCCGAACGACGATATGCGAGACGCCATACCTACATGGACGGAACCTGTACCTCGGGAAGGTAATTGGGACGAGGTGAGTCTAAGACTCATCGGATCGTAATATCCACTAATGTATCACTCCTCTAGGTGGTTCTACCAGTGGTTGCTAGAAAGAAAGGCCTCGACGGTCATTACGAGCAAGCAGATGGTAGCCCCAAGCCCAAACCAACGAATAGAGTCGTCGCACCGGCAAGTGTGCTTTCACACTACACTGCAGGCCTGTTTTGGTTTACCTTCTTTGACAGGCCCCCGGAACATTTGGATATGACCACTCGAAGTACCGTCCACCATTGGACGGCGATCCTGACAGCATCCTCATGGATGAGTTCGGACGACCCAATAATGACCACCCAACTGTACCAGATATGGTGTACGAGGAGGAGCCGAAGCCGCGTCCGCCACCATCTCCAATATCTATGAACCTTGACCGGACACCTCTGCCCGTTCGGACACAGCCTCCTGCATCGCCTATACCATTTTCACACTACGCGCCGAACATCACTGCAAAACTACAACCAGTTTCTGCTGGTGCGGCGAAGCTTGAGGTCCAGGAACCTCATCTAGAAGAAGAAGATGCAGGAGGGTGCTGCAAGTGCGTTATTATGTGACCTTTCATATTTCTTTTGGCGCGTATGGATTTTACCTTTTCCTTCTCTGTGTTTTTTCGCATGCCTCCTCGTTCTGTATTGCTGTGACCCTCATAATCACTTACCGCCTCAGGCCTTGTCCTCCTTGCTATCGATTACCACATAATTATACTTCACTGTGTCCTTCCTTTAAAACCACTGTCGTCCAATGGCACATGTCAGCGCGTTCACCACTTTTGTGCTTTTATCCTCATGTATTCATATTCGCTTTCGACCTTACCATACGTTTATAGTGCGCTTACTATGTGGACAGTTTACTCTCTTTCAGTCTGGTTTTATTGGAATACCCTACAGCACAGTATTTACCCCATCATGCAATTCATTTGGAAATCAAACATCCTCATTCCCGCAAAGCCGAACAGACTCACAAGCAATCTTTGGGATCGGAAAGGACATCACTATTCACAAGCGTCTGTAACTGTATATTCCATACTGTCAACCAGACGGCCTTCCTTATCCATTCTCACTTCCGTGGTAACGTATTTTGCCGTTACCATGTAAGTTGCGCCGGCGTTCTCGTCCACGATAAGTGTTGTTTTATTGGTGAACTCTTCAATGACCTCTCCATCCCTAGACCAAGTAATCGTATAGCTTTCGGACGGCTCAATCGGCACTTGTCTGAACTGGGCTAATGGAATCAACTCGACACTGAGTGTCTTCGATTTCACAGAACAGCCCTCAGTCACGCCATCAATTAGGCTGACCTTGGACAACAGGGCGTGCCAGAGGCCTTCCAGGCAGACTTTACAGAAGTTGGAAGTGGTGACGAGTCGCATAAGACAGTCCTCATTTGTAGGGCGGTAGGAGGTCTTGTTCGCGACGGAGTAGCTGTAGGAACGAGGAGCCATCAGTCTTGACTATTTAAGCATAATTACAGGGAACTGACGTTGGGAAAACACCATAGTAATTCGGAGTCGCAGTGAACCTATAGCGAGTGTGAGAAATGCCTTTGTCTGATGAGAAGGGAACCAGCGCACTCATTCTCATCACCGAATTCCAAGATTTCTATGTTGCACAACTGAGCAATACCTTCTCTGTCCGCATTGAGGAGTGTGAACTTGACCTCATGCATACCACCAGTCAAAGCATCATCTCGATAGACGTCATAATGCCATCGATCTACGCCCAGCCCCTCTTTGGGAACCCAGCCTAGGTCAAAACCATCCAGTTCTACCCTGAGGTCGGAGCTCTCCAAAAGGCCTGAGAGCGAAAATCGGACAAGATGGCGCGAAAACGCTCCGGATGAAACGAACTGGGTTGACCAGGACTTTGATGTGTTGAGCATAGACCAGGCGTAGTCCTGAAGAGGCATGACGGATCGTTCAACGCGAGGAGGTTGGTCGTCCTCTGGCGGGTTTGTAAGCCAATGAGCCCACGGGACAGGTTCGCTCAAGTCGTGATATGTATCGACGCCGCGGTAAACTTCGCCTCCATCATACTCCTCTCCAACCAAAATAATGGAGTGACCAAGTTCGTGACGTAGAATTGAGGGTCCGTTGACTATTGATGACGTGATTACACTGTACGAAGGTAAGCTTTCTTGTGTAGATATGGTCACTTCGCACTGACGTGTATCTGCCACCAAGACCTAGCGAGGCCACGTCAGATTCAGGAAGCTAGGCTAGCTATCAATTTCTCACCCCCATACAATGGATCATTGCCTTGGACCTTGAATCGGTAAGAGTTTCTCTGACATGGTAATTTTTGTTCCTTACCTAGCAAAATCGGGAAATCACACTGGTCTCCCATGGAGGAGCACGCAGCTCCCGCCACTTCTGGTTTGGCATAATATACCCCACGAAGCTCTGTTCCGGGGCGATATAGGCCGTACGTGGTGCTGCGCATTGATCAGCCTGCATTGTGAACGAGAGAAGACGATTAAACTAACTTCTTAGGCTTTCCACCTACACCAACACCACTCTGAGAAGTACGGTAAAGACACATAATAAAAGGCTTTCATACGGATACCCACCTCTTGGCTGGGAGTGAACGCGGCCCAGAAATTGAGTATGGGCTGCACTGTGTTGAATGTTTGGTTCTTGGAAACGTCCTCCGCTAGTCGCATAGCGTCCACGATGAACTTTTCGCGCTCCTCGAGAAGGTCTATGGGAAGGCTTCGAGATAAAAATAAAGTCACGTCAGGAACAAACGCTCACAGCCATCGGAGAAGAAAACCAAGTCGACGCGGTTACTGCTGGGCCCTGAGATGATGAGTGGTTCGATTTCAAGTGGAGGGGGTTCGACACCACTGTATTCGAGCGTTTCTTGATCTGGGTACCAGTACGGGATATCTTCTTCATAGAATTGGTGAGCACATTTGCCCGGCTGGCCAGTGACCGGTAAGTAGTCATCGAGGGGCTCAGAATGGTGATGCGCCTTCGTGCCGCAGATTAGAATCAAAGCCAGAAAGGTAAATAGCATTGCCGCCTGGAGGTACTTGAGTTATCTTTTGTGGATAGATTGAAAGATGTAAAAATTTCTCCCACAATAGGACACAATCAAAACGATAGGTTTGGAGACCAATGACTGCTTTTTGATAAGTAGTGCTCGTGGTCTCTCTTGGTCACCGATTGCCAGGGAAAGAATACCTAGTAGATTCAAGGACTGACCTGATCCTATATAACAATAACTATGACAGAAGGAATTTTAGAGAGTACCTGACTGAAGTTAAAGCGTTAAGGGTTGGTTGAAGTTCCTAGTCAGATTAGCTTTTCAACTTCGTGAGAAATTAGACATGCGGGACAGTCGGGCCGAAGGGGTCCAACACAGCCACGATCACCTACGACTGAAGCACTAGCACTGTTAGATCTACCGCTAAAGATATGTACAGATTTTACGAAACACTGCTAGCAGTCATATACATAAATTGTGTCGGTTTGTTACTCCGAATCACCATCTTCAGATAGAGGTCCATTGACTGTAGCCCGTGCCCCGGGTTCCCCAGATGTGGGTGTATGGTTTCCATCCAAACACAACTTGTTATGCGTTAATGAGAGTTTGGATCCGTGTGCTCCAGGTTCGGCTACTTACTGTATTCAATATTCCCCTTGTCTTTTTTTATTGCCATAGCAACCCTGTCTCCGGAGGTGACAGATGATTACAAAAGGTGTTGAACATTCCGAAATTTGGAAGGCCTAGCTCCCATCATCATTCTACAGATCAATAATATTTTACGGGGACTGGATTATTTATCGCATATAATTATCCGGTTGATCATGAATCCGTTGAGTTTTCATGTCAATAAATATAGCGATTTGAGGTCAAGTGGCGCTAGTGCGCGCAGCAAAAAAGCTATTATAGGTGACATTAGGTCACGGTACCGGCGCTTTCTTGACTGGGAATTGGTCAGTGCTGGACGCGACACACTCTCAGGAAGCGCGTCCCTGCTTCTGTTCTCTTTCTTTCGTCGTGACAGGCGATTTTTCTTCCCGTTCTGGCCGCTGAGGACGAAAGAGCTTTGACGACCTGCTAATACGGACATGGCGATGCCTTCAAGGTCGACTGGTAGCTCGAAATCCCTTCATGATTATGTGTGTTCTATTCCGATGTTTTTTTCATTGTCCTCATCTTCGAGCTGTAGCAGCTGGGAGACTCGCTGGGCAAGGGGGCCTTTGGTCAAGTCTACCGTATGTGTTGATTCTTCGATATCGAGATCCCACTCAGCCGTTGCAAAAGGTGCACTCAACTGGGCCACTGGAGAAACCGTTGCTGTCAAGGAGATACAATTGAGCAATATACCCAAGAGTGAGCTGGGAGAAATCATGGTGCGTTTGTTATCTATTCCATCCTTCCCGTCTTGACCTTTTGCCTTTGTACATAGTCCGAGATCGACCTTTTGAAGAACCTCAACGTACGTGCAACATCTCCACTACTACTATACCTGACTATCCTACAGCATCCGAATATCGTCAAGTACAAGGGTTTTGTCAAGACACGGGAGTATCTGTACATCATTCTCGAGTGCGCATTCTGGTCTGCCCTTCCGATGATCATCTCATCAGTGACATAGGTTTTGCGAGAACGGTTCTCTGCACAATATTTCGAAACGATTCGGAAAGTTTCCTGAGAACCTGGTATCCGTGTACATCTCCCAAGTATTGGAAGGCCTGGTCTATCTCCATGACCAGGGCGTCATACACAGAGACATCAAGGGTGCCAATATTCTCACGAACAAAGATGGGACCGTGAAGCTTGCAGACTTTGGAGTGGCGAGTACGACTGCCAATGGTGCCCTGGATGATGCCGTTGTGGGGAGTCCTTACTGGAGTACGTGTTATTTTCATGCTTATAGGATTCACATTAACTTGAACAGTGGCGCCGGAGGTAATTGAACAGTCTGGTGCAACAACAGCGTCGGATATATGGTCTGTCGGCTGCCTCGTTATCGAGCTCCTGGAAGGGAACCCGCCATATTATACGCTTGAGCCAATGCCCGCATTGTTTCGCATTGTCCAGGATGATTGCCCTCCGATACCAGAGGGCGCGTCACCCATTGTCAAAGACTTTCTATATCACTGCTTCCAGAAGGACTGCAACTTGCGAATATCGGCCAAGAAGCTTCTCAAGCACCCGTGGATGGTCTCGACGCGTAAACAAATGTCAAATGGGGAGACGGCGACGAGAGCAGCAGATCGGAGACCGTTGAGCAACTACAACTATGATGAAGCAGTGCTCAAGGTGCAGGAGTGGAATGAGGCTTTGAAATGTCCGTCTGCAAACTTCCCTCAACTATACATGGCTAATCAGCGGTTATTTTAACGCAGCCCCCTCACGACCATCCAAGTACCCTCCCCGAGGACCACGATCACGTCCATCTTCGCCCAATCGCTCCCCTACCGACAATTCATTCAAGCCATCTTTACCCACGTCTACGTCTGCTGGCTCGGTTCCGTCAACGTCAGCTCCGTCGGTATGGAAACTAGGATCTGCTCCCAAAGCCAATGGATTAGGCTTAGTGGAAAAGATTCAGCCTTTGGCATTTGTCCTGCAGCCACCAGAAGTACAGACTGACAACTGGGATGATGATTTCTTGGAAGGGATATCTTTCACCAAGTTGCAAGGTTCGTCACAGTACGTCTTCTGTCATTTCTATATTAATAGTCATTGCTTAGCCCTGGAGCGGGCCCCGCCCGACGATGATAAAACTGAGACGGATGACAACGCGCAGACTATTCGACCGAATCGAAGTCCTGGCACCAGTGTCATACCCTTGGCAAAAGCACCCGCATCGGAAATGAAGCCCATAGTGGAAGATTATTCTGACCTGGCAGATGAGAATGAGTTGGAGGATAAGGTCGCCAACTTCAAGGTGATTTTTCTATTGTCTCCGGATACCTTTTTGAGGATAACAAACGGCTTCTATGTCACAGATGAAGAACTCTGTCCGCAAAGGCCTCTTTCACCCAGACGACATCAAGACCTTTGCATTATCTAATTCCGTTCCTGCCCCACCAAAGTCCGCGCCAGAGTTAGCAAGAAAGAACTCGCGTCCTTCTCTTAGTCCCATCAGGTTTCCATCTGCTCCTCTTTCAGGACCGCCTTCTGGCACTATGCGAAGTACTCATTCACGTTCCTCGTCATTTGTTGGGACAATTGGGAGCGGTGGGGGGTCATTTGGTCGCGCGGAGGCAAAGCGGGCTCAGAGCACGCCAGAGTTTGATAAGTATGCGGAGGGGGACGATGAAGATTATGAAGATGTCTTTGGCAAGCCAAATGGAAACAGTAGGTAATTTCATAGATCATCGTGAGCACTTGGACTGACCGGTTGAGTAACAGCATCGGAACAACCCATGCAGACATTACAGCTTAATACAAGGCTATCAAACAAGTCATGGGTTCGTGCTTTATCGCGTGGCGTTGACCGTTATCATTCATTTGTTGTTGTAGTTAGGAGATGAGAACTCAGATGAAGAGGATCCATTCTCCGAGATCGATGAAGGTTTTGCAGAGGATGACCTGGAAGCGAACTTGCAGAGAGACAAATATGCTCGATTGTGCACCCAAGTAAATCAGCTTATCGATGAACTCACGCCTTCTGCGCCCGACTTCCAATTGCGGGACGCATGCGATCAGCTGGTTTGTTACGATACCTTGCTTGATACTACTGTTGCACTGATAATTATATTGTTACAGCTTGGGATCATGGCTGATACTCCGGAGATGCAAGTCCAGCTGGTGTCATCGCATGGAATGCTTGCTATCTTGGAGGTCCTCGAGGGCAAGTGCTCAAGAGACGTTAACATGAAGTTGCTGCAAATTGTTAATCTGGTGGGTCAGGCATCTACTTTAGCTGCCCGCAAGATGTTTACTGTATTTATAGCTTGTTACTGCAGATTTAGGCTTTCTGGAGAGTTTCTGTCTCATAGGGTGAGTGGACCGGCTGGCTTTGGTGTACCGTTCGTTCAAGTTATTCTAGTGGGATACCAGTCATGATGGGTACGCAACACACCTACTGCTTTCTCCGAAAAACTCATACCTGGCAGGTTTTACTTCCAAGAGGTATCCGTCTGAGTGCCGGTTGGAGGCCTCCAATTTCATCCGACTTCTGTGTCACACATCGGTCCTAACTCTGCAGATGTTCATCTCGTAGGTTGATGACGCCGAGATCATTGGTTTTTGCTTATACCTTTATTTAGGTGTCGAGGTCTAAAGGTGCTCGTCGATCTGCTCGACGAAGACTATGCGGAGCAAACCGAGCTCGTCGTCCACGCCCTCAACGGAATTGGAAGTGTGTTTGAGCTTCAGAGTCCTACAACGAAGAACGATTTCTGCCGAATGTTCATTCGAGAAGGACTTCTTGACCCTCTTTCATCAGCACTCCTCAACGTAATGGCCAACCGGGGAACGCCGTCAACGGATATGAAGGTGAAGATCATACAGATTTTATTGGTATTTTCACAGGTTTCGCAGTCGGACATTCACGTCCGCAATGCATTGGGTACGAGGAAGGTCATACGCCGTAAGTTCTGATGCCTTGAAACTGTGGGCTCTTCCAAACGCTTTGCCCAACAGGACTTCTACGCGCATGCGAACTGCTGGAGCCAGAATGTCTCGTGTTGATGTTGAAAGCTGTGAAACATCTCTCGATGAACTCAACGCTCCTGGACGTGTTACAGAATGCCAACGCCATTGAGATCCTAGTTCGTATTCTGGATGAACAATCGTCAGGTCCTCACAGTACGGTATGTGTTCGTTCTTGTTACCACTACAATATCATCTATTTACCTTGAAAGCAGGAAATGTCCAATCATATCTTCCAGACCTGCTTTAACCTCTGCCGCCTCAACAAATCGCGTCAAGAGGAGGCAGCGCAGGCTGGTATAGTCTCTTGTCTCAAACGAGTCATAGCGACGAGTTCGCCGTTGAAGCAGTTTGCTTTGCCTATTCTGTGCGATCTGGCTAGCGCAGGGAAGAGTTGTCGAACATATTTATGGCAGCAAGACGGTCCTACGATGTACTTAAAGCTACTCGAAGATCCTTACTTCCAGGTTAGCGCCTTGGAATCTATCTTGTCTTGGTAAGGCACACATATTCTCGAAATCTTATTGGACTGACCTTACGCTGACGACAGGTTACAAGATGAAACCGCACGAGTCGAAGACGAGCTTATGAAACCGGAGTCTATAAACTCCTTACTCCAATGCTTTGTTTCAGCCAAGGCGAATTCGTTCGAGAATCTCCTTGACCCCTTCTTGAAGATAACACGTCTTTCTACACCTATCACTATCGCCATGACCAAGTCGTCAATCTTCTTCAAGCGGATCATCGACCGCCTGGCACACAATACGAAAGCTGTTGTGCGGCTGAACCTCCTTCGAATTTTGCGAACAGTCTGTGAAGTTCATCCCAATCGTGCTGTTCTTGTCGAAAGGTATGGGCTCTTGGGTATCGTAGAGAACCTCAGCCAAAGTGGCGGTGATGGTGCCGTGCTTGTTCGAGAATTGGCGAGGGAGATCGTCCCTGTTCTGAAGCCCGGGCTAAAGCCCGTGGCGAAAGGCACTGGGTCCGAGTCTCCGAGGACCGTCGCTCCGAAGAAGACGAGAAGGACAGCGTCTGAAACCTCGGCAACTGTGTACGGGCAAGGGCTTGTAGGAAGTGGGTCCAGTACTGCGAGGTTTGGTGTGCCAAGTACGAAGAAGCCAGCCCGAGATCGTATGAGGTTGAATGAGATACCATGGCAGACAGACAGCGGCTCTGGAAGTCAGCTTTGAAGTATATTTGTATAACACTCCTTTTGTCTTTTTTCCCTATCCCTCTGCTATATCGTCGCATGGTTTTCGTTCTTTATTTGGGTATCTGCATCGTATAAGTACTTGACCTCTCATTAGCATTTTTACTGAACACTCATTGCATATGGTATAGATATCATTATCAGATAGTCTAATACTGCGGAAAATGTAAATCACGGGTGAGACGAAGGAGAAAGCAATTTGAATACTTACCAGCTAGCTTCCTTTATTGCCGGATGGTACGAGTGAATGGTATCTGGAACCCTGATACCAATGCCCTAGCACGGTCCTGCGCCCCAACTCCGTGGGCGTTGGTGATGAAGTGAATGTGCATTCCGTATTGCCTTGGATAGGCTTCCTGGTTCACTTCGATTTGAGGGAAGAAGCCCATGGCTTCAGGTGGCAGACCCATGGACACGACGCCGGAGACTGAGCTGGGTTTGTTAAGATTAGATCCAGCAATGGGGAGGGCAAGGCCGTCGAATTCTCGAAGACGAGGCAGAACGAATTCCACGAGGGTGCCAATAAAATCGTACATATTTTGGCCCTTTATTGTGACCTTTGCACCGATCGGAATCCCGGGCCTCAGCCAGCCACCAACCTGCTTTTTTCCCTTGACAATCTGTACGCCCTCCACAGTATGCTTCCCTCCGCCACCGTTCTCCGTCTCTCCTGATAGCGCCCGGAGAGCCATAATCACACCAAGAACCTCACTCTTGCTCATCACCGCCTGCTTTACCATGGTGTGTATTTGAATCTTTTCTAGCTTCGTCACATTTTCTGGCGATGAGGGCGGCGGCGGTTGTCGTCCTAGATGTGATCCACCGACTGGGGGATTTTTTCGGTATTTGGAGTAGGGATCTTCTGGGTCGAATTTTAGTCGGATCTGTCGAGGTGGTGGTCGAGGACCGCGTTCGTGGACGTAAGTCATGTACATGACATCGTCTTGTAGCGTGTTATAGTAGTGATCCTCGAAGCGGCATGGCGCAAATTGCCTCGTTATGATATTTGTAGGTGGAATGGGCAATCTCGTTCGCTTATCTTTTGGAAAGGCCTTTTTTGGAGTGGGTATCAGACCGAAACGCGTCAATGAGGTTGCTTTGGTGTATTTCGTGACAGCCTCTACGACAGGTTTTGCAGCCGTGGTGGTCATCTAAATTTCAGTGAGCAAAAGGACACCGTACAAGATTGATTCATACTCTCAAAACCTTGATTTTTGGACGAAGTTCGAGGATGACGGCAGTGGAAGAGAAAGAGCCGTCGACTTCCGAAACAAATAGATGCAAGTTGCTACACTGCCACCTATCGCGACCTCCAGATCATGCCCTCACATTACTTGATATTCAACAAACACATAGTCGACAACTTGGAACCTAAGCCGGAGAGAGTATGTCACTTTCCTCAATATCCGTAAAAATAGAAGGGATATGAGGGTAAGAAGATGAGAATGTGTGGAAAATGCCAGTACATACGTTGTTGCGTGCGCTCTCCCTAACAATAACGTGCATTTACTAACTTTTGGCAGAGCGAGGCCTGCCAGAAATCCGGTCGGCGTTGACACAAAGGGTGTTGTCGCGAAAAGCTGTACCTCATTGATGGGAGTGCTTGAGTTGAGGTATGTACGGAATAAACCGCGTGAGCACTGAGTACTCCTCAAACAACCAAAAACTTGTAGGAACATCAATTGATTGGATATTTGAACGGGCGACTCTAGGAGCTCTTCGCTTACACACTACTGACGACCTCCCTCACAGTTTTCTGCAGCTCAACGTGATGTACGGCGACCTGGCTAGGCTTGGTGGACGGCCGGGGCAGACTATTTTCTCATGCAAGGCATCGATTACACCGTTTTCTGAAGCGCCGTGGCTCACGTATATGGAAGTTGATTTCAAGGAGGCACAAGAGATTAAGGCCAGCGGAGGAACCGGAAGAGCCTTTGCCTTCGTCTGTTTTCGATGGGAGCGCGACGGGCCCATGATAGCATTTCCCATGAGACTTAACCTGACTGCGCCGCCAACACATGGACATCAGCACATCTCTGCTTGGAAACCCATTCTTTATGGCACTGTCCGTAAACAGATTTTAATGGACGAACTGTCGCAGCACATACTGCAAGCGGGAACCACGTTGTCGATGGATTTGAATGATATGAATTTTGAAAATATTATCAATGATATGGAGACACTTTCAATGGTAAGCGTCATGCTTGCTCCGCCTTGTGTTTCTGGCAAGTCCTGTAGAATGCGTACATGCAATGGACTATGCCTACTCTATGGTAAGAACGCATTCTTTTGAAAAACATCCTCGATTGACTCTCGTATGTCGCCAGTACCGTAGCCAAATTGGCATTCACACTTCTAACACATTGGAAGGCTGGTCATATCACAACAGTGTACTGTATCTTCTTGTGATACATATCAATGCTTCGACAATCATGGAACTTGAAGCTTCTCGGGCTCTGCTATCATAAAAGCCAGCGAGTTGAATCATGTCCTATGCAGCATGCACGCTAGCGAACTTATGCACCGGTCACGAGGCCGACACCCGAGGCTTCTCAGCTTCTCAGCTGGTGCGGCAACTCGCCTCCTTTGTCCGTCCACGGCCAACAGCTAGTTAACGTCATTATGAATCCTTGGAAGGGAACATGGAAACTGCATCCGATCATAGAAGAGCGGTCGATACCCTGCACGCGTCTCGGACTTTTCGTCCCGGTTGGATACACGACGTGGACTTCTTACCACCATGTCCCATCGTCTTTCACTACTTCTCTTTGCTGCTTTGCGTGTGTCAGCTCTGTGGCCTCTACCACAAAGCATCTCAACAGGCTCTACACACCTACGGCTCTCCCCTTCATTTGATATCACGCTCTCGGGCATTGACTCTCCACCTGCAGACCTCAACGATGCCATATCACGTACCAAACAATATCTGTACAATGATAAGCTCCAGCGCCTAGTGGAAGGGCGTGGGGCGAATGATGCGGGTGCCATCACCAGTGCTGCTAGTCTCGAGAGACTCATCCTTGTTTTCCAAGGAAGTGAAGTGTCTAGTATCTCGAAGGAGGCGGTGGCGGAACTGGGGAGCCGCGTGGAGAGCTATACTCTCACAATCCCTGCCGATGGGTCAGACGCTACGGTCACCGCCAACTCGACACTGGGCCTATTCAGAGGCCTCACGACGTTCAACCAGCTGTGGTATGACTGGGAGGACACCGTTTATACTCCCGAAGCACCGGTGGATATTACCGATGCTCCAGCTTATGTATGATGTAAAAATTTTGCGTCTTTCCTTCTTTTCAAACATACATCTCAGCCGTATCGCGGACTGATGCTTGACACTGCAAGAAATTTGTACGTAGTTCCCATCGTCTGACACTTCTTTCTACTGACCATCCATTTATCAGCTTCCCCGTCTCCGACCTCAAGCGCACGCTAGATGCCATGAGCTGGGTCAAAATGAGCACGTTTCATTGGCACGTAACAGACAGCCAGAGCTTCCCTCTTGAAGTTACAGAGCTCCCTGATCTGTCCATCAAGGGCGCCTACTCTTCTTCGATGACTTACACTACTTCTGATATTGAAGATATCGTCGCGCATGCAGCTTCTGTACGTAATTTCTCGTGTTCTACACCCCCCGCGCTAATGGCTAGCTAGCGTGGTATCGACGTCTTGGTCGAGGTTGATACTCCAGGGCACACTGGCATCATTGTAGAAGCATATCCTGATCACGTTGCTTGCCCCGGGGCTACTCCGTGGCAGGACTACGCAAGTGGTACGTCCTTCGGCTTTCCCAGACCCCTTCTCGAACTGACCGACGTGAGGATAATCAAGAACCTCCCGCTGGACAGCTCCGAGTCGCGTCCAGTGACACTGTTAATTTCACAGCCTCCCTAGTTTCCGCGATATCATCTATGTTTCCCTCCAAGTATTTTTCGACTGGTGGCGATGAAATCAATTTCAACTGCTACGCCAACGACAATGTGACGCAGGCAGATCTGGCAGCAAGAGGAATCACAATCACGCAGGCCTTGGACTCTTTCACTGAATCCACCCACGGCGCCCTGCGGGCGGCTGGTAAAACGCCTGTTGTATGGGAAGAGATGTTACTCGATTATAACATTACAACCCTTGGAAACGACACAATTGTAATGGTGTGGCTCTCATCTGACCACGCCGCAGCCGTTGCGGAGAAAGGATATAAATTCGTTCACGCAGCGTCCGACTACTTTTACCTCGACTGTGGTGCTGGTGAGATGCTCGCGAACTCAGCGGATCAGACTAGCTGGTGTGACCCGTTCAAGACATGGCAAAAGGTATCCTTATTGTACCCTCCAAACATCCGGTCTCGCTTACCGTGACCTCCCTTCAGGCATACTCATTTGACCCCACTACCAACCTGACGAAGGAGCAAAGCCAGTTGGTTTTGGGCGGCCAGCAGCTTCTCTGGACAGAGCAGTCCTCACCGTCGAATCTGGATCCGATTGTCTGGCCTAGAGCTGCCGCATCCGCAGAGGTCTTTTGGAGCGGCTCGGGACGGAATGGGAGTGAGGCGCTTCCTCGGCTTCATGATGTTCGATTCCGCTTCAATCAACGGGGTGTCGCGGCAATCGCTCTCCAGCCGTTGTGGTGCGCCTTGAGGCCCGGTCTTTGTAATGCTTAGGTTCATGTTCTGTCGCTGCCAAATTTGATCTTTTCTTCTTTTTGATGCCTTTTGCAACCATTTTTTACTGTCGGCGTAAGGCTCTATTGTCTATTTTCTACTAGTACACAACGTGCTTTCAATACTTGTAGTGGTAGGACGATGTCGAATAGGATGATCCCAGATTGTCGCTACCTGACACATAGTCGGTGTCATTGAGGGTTGCCGGTGGACGTGACGAGAATTTTTGACCCTCAACGGTGAAGAAGGCGGTCCTGCCAGACAATAATATCGGGAAGAACGTCGGTATGTCCGCCAATGAAAAAAACAGGCATGCCAACCAAACTGTAGTCGGCTCCCCCACTCACCGAATAAGAGGGATTAACCCGGTTCAGACCTATTTTTAGTCCTCTACTTTTCCCCAGACAACGTTAACGGGGGAGGAAGGGCCATCTCGAAGGGGAAGTTCCGGAACCGCTGGCGGCCGTTGCTGAGCCATTGAGTATGACCGAGGTTAATGCTGTCGGTGATACCTTGAGGCATTTAATGTATTGCAAAGTACTGGGAATTTGTCGGGAAAGTTGTATCTTACCAGGAGAAAAAACTCCGAGGGCGCTTTAGAAACCTATACGGCGGTATCCGGATGCTGCATTCCTCAAACAAGCGACTCAAATATTAAAAATGACGCGACTTTGGTAAGGCTCATAGTCACGGCGCTGATTGTAAAGGTCTGGAAACAACGGGCAATTTTGGGCTGTGCCAAAATGTGTTCCTATTTTTCCCGGAGACCGTTACCACCCGTTGTACCGACGGTCGAGGCCTAGGTAACCGACCACCGACCCCCCCACATCGAAGCATTCGTGACTTCGTCAATGTGCTCGGTGTTGATCCGTGATATGTTTTCAGCGCTTAGGCGGTGGTTAGGCCTGTCGAGCCTCGTCTGGATGCTCGCCGTACCCATCCGACCATCACTTGCATCAGATTCAGGGTATTTCAAGGGTATCTCGAGGTATATAAGCTAATTTGGCCTAACCGCCTGCTGCCCATTCACCTTTGGTTCATTTTCCCAGTCATTCTTAATTAACGTCAACGTTAAACCCATCTCAATCCTCATCGATTCACCATGTACTACACATACTTGGCTCGCAGAAAGGTTCGTTTTCGACGTTTTCGTAAGAATTACGTTTGTCCTGATGGTCTTTGTTCCAGTCCCTTGCTATCTGGGTCGGTCTGCAGACAAGCCTTGCCAGTTTCATATATTACCGATACCGGGAACCAAAAAGGTTTGTTTCCACATCCTTCACTGGTGTTTAGAGTTCACTGACATTCCAACTCCTTGCAGTCTGACCGACTCTTCCCTTTCATCAAGGTTGGGGCAGCTAAAGGCTGTACCCTTGACGCACTAATTTGCGCGTCGACAACTCGACTCTAGGAGATCACCATGACTCGGGAGGCATTACAAGGATGAACTAATTTATTTTACTGTACTTACAATGGTGTATATACGTTCTGGATGGCGAATAATTTGAAATCATAACGAAAGCTGGCTTGGAGGTCCCAAAAAGGATGGCGATATATTGATGGCGCTTCGACGTTTACTACTACCACCACCTCATGCCGAACTGCCATCCGTAGCCCTTTCATTATAGATCAAGTAGAGGAAACTTGTGAGCACGGTCTTTTCGTTGCTCGATGTGTGCACTAATAGTCTGGTAGAACGTTATCAGTGTATACAATACGGAATCAACAATGATTCTGAAAACTTGTATGAAACGCAACACCCAGTCATACAGATGAAAAAGTCACACCTGAGCCAGTTAAACTTATGTGCCAGACTAAGAGCAAATGTTAACGCAGAAATTTGCTGTCACGCGCAACACCGCTCTCAACTTCCCACCGCATTCTTTCCTTGACTACGCGTACAACATGTCGAGAAGGACGTCGTCAGTTCCAGATGTCGACGACTACCTTCCACTTCTCTGGATAGCGTGCGCTGCACTCACCCGGCATTTTTAAATAACTTCCGGCAGCGTCCCTTCTGTTCTTGTGTCGGCATATTTTGCGCGCAAATGGTGCCTAGCTCGTAAGCTCAAGGTTCACTGTGTCTTTGCCACGACCAACCATCTCTTACTGGCATCCAGATTTCATATTGGTGTGCGACGCCAGACATCGCCGCACGGATACAGAGAGGAGAAGAAATTAGTCCTGAGGAAAGGGTCTATTGCGCGCGTGGAACGAGAAGCGGAGAATGGACTGACATTGC
Source organism: Desarmillaria ectypa (assembly GCA_030407005.1). NCBI lineage: Eukaryota > Fungi > Basidiomycota > Agaricomycetes > Agaricales > Physalacriaceae > Desarmillaria > Desarmillaria ectypa. The sequence continues at coordinate 769,014 of JAUDYN010000008.1, forward strand.
TTGTAACTTCTACAAAAACGACATCTCCGCTGGTGAACTGGTTAACGAGTGGCTACCTGAATCTCTCTCGGGACCCGAAAAGTAAGGAAAAAGAAGACGAAAGTGACGCGTATGTTTGTAGATGAACAGTGTTTCAGATCTTTGCACCGATTGAATGTATAAATTCAACAGTCGTCTACTATTTACAGTCTACAGTCCAAGTCATCTTGAATACCTGACGAATGTCGTTAGCTTGGGGTGGCCCAAGTTCAATTACCACCATCCAATAAGCAATGGGTACTTGGAATGTATCTGGGCTGAACTATCGTTATTTGCTGGAATATGGTGGACTCTTGATTTCTCAAGCAGCTAATAGTAAAGTCAGGGACTTGACCAACAACTATTTTGGTTTTGTGGCTCATATAAGACCGGACGGCCATATTGGAATATTGTATCCAGAGACGGCGATGGGACCTAGCATGCTCTTTCTGGTGGAACTCGATGATAATTCACCAGATACCTTGGGACGGTCACAATATGGATAGTGGCTAAAGTTATGGTTGACCAGGCAAGCAGGCTCAATCACTTCCAGATAGAACAGTACGTGGACGCTGTCACTTCCAAATATTTCTTCAAGAAGTACTCTGCGAGTTCTGTTTGTTATATGAATAAATGGTTCTGGCCTTATTGTTTCCACTTAGGACTACTATGGACATGGGCGTCGATCGGATCTATTGAGGGGAATGATTGACGGAATTCCTGGGGCTGGTATGTGCCCAGAAGGCGGAAAATACAATGTCCTTCGCGTGTTTGCAGGATTTCCAGAACAGTTTGAAGATGCTTACAGGAATGATGATGAAGATGGACATCCTTTGCTACCTTGAGGATGGACTGACTAACTGGGGCGTCCGTCGCAATCGACGAACCCCAAGCAATTCATCGAGACGATGGCGGAATGGTTGAAGAAAAATACTTGGTCCTCACCTAGTATTTATTAGGGCAAATCATTGATCAATATACGTTATTTACGTAGTTGCAAAGTCGACTTGGAAATATATCCTTGGCGTGCCGTAAGAATACATGTAAACTGCTGCGCATTGACGTTCATCTATTCTGATCCTGCAACTTGCTGAGAATCTTAGCATCGTCTTCGAAGTTCGAAGGTGCCAACGTCTCGTCAGCGTCGTAAATATGACATCCCACCGCTGAAGCACCTTGGAGCTGAAGGCCGGATTTGGACATGTCATCATTCCGAGCACCTTTCCGGCGTTCCCCGTTCCCTGCTCTCCTCTCACCACGTACCTGAGCGCTTGTCGCTGCTGCTATCTGCTATGCCTCACTACACTCTGCTTTAAGGGCTTTCTGGACGACCCCAGTTCCTATGATAACGACAGTTCAAGCAAATAGCGGAAGTAAATCAAATTTGGACATTGATTAAATGGCACCCTTTTCTGCCCGCCCATCGCGACTTATGTCGCGTTCCGTCCAGATAATTCTGGGAAGAGATATAGTCGAGTCGCCTGAGCACACAGACTCGGATAACAGCGACAGCGACAGCGATAGCGACGGTGCTCGTTCTGACGGGACAATCGAGGATATCGACTCCTATCCGAGATGGGGGCTAGGTCACCCGCTGCAGCGCATGGTTCGCATAGAAAGCAGCGATGACGACGCGAGCTCGTATTACAGGAGCGGTTGGTCGTCGTGTGATTCAGAGTCGGACTCGTCCACCTCGACCAGCTCGTCTGTCGTCTATGATATGTACGTCGTGTGTTGTATCTTTTGCTGTCCAAGGTGTTTATTTCTGCCTGTGCAGCGACTACGAGAGCCTTATCGACGACCTGCTGTTGAAGGACCCTGGTCTTTACGAAACTAACAGTCTCGTGCGTGGTATACTGCAACATAGTGCTGACACCCCTTTAATGCCGTTTCTGTATAGGTCATGGTGGAACCATCTACTCCTACATCCAATGACTCCCTTATGATAAAATCACTGTCGCGAACTTCTCCAGAGCTCTTCCTTCTTCTGGAATTTAATCATCCAGAATACCGCACGGATCCCTGGAATCCCTTTCCTCATATCCTTTGTGCGGTAGAGCGCGGCGACAGAGTGTTGCTGTGCCTGCAACGATTATTCCAATTCGACAAACCTCCATTCCGAAACGTGGCCAACTACCTCGACTTTTTCAGGCAGTCGTTAGAGGCGAGTATCAACAGCCGAGATTGATGAACCAGTATTTACATGGTCGGCAGGGCCTCACGTTTCTTCATGAACATTATATATCCGAACTGTCGTGCTTCAACCCTGTCTCATTCATGGTAGACATTGGTGCTGGCACCTGCTCTCCTACGGTGGAGCACTTTGACCGCTCCAGATTACCCGTCAAGTACTACTATGCTGACCTCTCCTACGCCGTACAGGATACGGGCCACTTGGAGGCAACCTACATAAAAGACGTTAAGGAATGTGGAATAATGATCGATCGGCTGTTGTTTAATGTACGTCTCCTGGTAACACGCAGAGCCTTTTCTCATGAATGTTATAGCTACCCAAGGTCGGACTTAAACTCAAATCCTTGGTCAATGCGATGACTTCCGGTGGATTCGGCGCAGATGATGCAAGGAAGTTGTTCGAAGCGCTTTGCAAGTCTCTAGAATCGTCCGTGTTCGACCTCCCAGTTCCACCGCGCGACTTGAGTACGCCTTTGAATGCGCCTACGATGACACGTACACGATCGCACCCTATCACGAACGATTATGATGCCAGCACGGTAACGCTGGTTCCCCCTCCCCAGATCACCAGATCCCAGTCAAACCCTAAGCCATTTTGATCCTCTCTTTCTTCTTTGGATATGTATCACGCGCATTCCTACCCTACATTCCTATGGCGCGTTATTCTCTAGACCTACTGTTTGATTATTCTTATACCTGTAACGAGGACGAGGATTGGGCGTCAAAACATGTACACTGCTTGTGTGTAATATGTATTTCTCTTTACGTCGAAACGTACTTCTTATGCGGGATCTGGGGCCACTAACATGAACGTTCCTGCAATGGGGCTTCCAAGTCCAACCGCTTCACCAAATTCGCTAATGTTGAATGATATGACAGGCGTAGTAGCGTCAACGAGAACCTGATTGTTGAAATCCTTCGGCTGCTTGAACACCAGGAAGATATACCTTCAAGCGATGAGTATTCAGTTTCAGCAAATCCACTCTACTCACCTATGAGCATCTGAACCTGCGGGAGGCGTCGGCTGAAGCCATTCTGAAACCGCTGCCGTCGTATTCGTTAGGGTAGTGGGGCCTGCGATGTAGTGCTTCGACACGAAGTTCCCCCCAAGGAAGTGCCGGACTTGAGAAATGTTGGGATTCTGGGGAGTAGGAGCGTCCGGGTCGACTGTCGCGACGACGAAGGGTCCATTTCCGACATTATGCCCGACAAGGGCGAATGAAGGAGGACCGACGGTTGCTGTAGGGTATTATCAGACAGCAGAAGAGGTATCAAACCGGACGTCGGGGATGAACCATTGCGGGGAAGCTGTACGCCTGCCCTAAGGACAATCGCAGAGCCTGTTGTTTGAGGCAGGGAGACTTCAAGAAGGAACGACGGATCGAATGGAAGAGCGATGTCTTCTGAGATCTGGGTAGTGAAGGATGAGTAAGTAGCATTTCAAGAGAGGGGGGAGATACTCGCGTTGGCAGCATCGAACGCTTCCTTCACCTTCACCAAGTCAGTGTCTTGCGAGACTACCAGCTGAGTGAGGAGACTAAGAAATAGAACCGAGGCGAAGACCATAGTCGAAGAGTACTAGTACATAAAGAACGAGCTCTTTGCTTTAATAAGCAAACGAAAGCAGGTACTTCTGTAGGTCAAGCTGCGCGGTGCCCGCTTGTTATTTGTATACGGAAGTGATGAGTAACATCCATGGGAATGATGACGAACGTATGTCCTCACTTTACCATGAGCAAGCCGGCGTGAGGAAATGATCCTCTCCAAGACAATGGTCAAGAGGGGGCCCGGCCCTGTGGTGCTTTTCGAAGCAATAGTGTGGTGAGCATGACCGTATTCACTGAACAGAGTGAAAGATCGCGTAGTCTTGCAGTGTGAGAAGCGACCACTCGGCTATCGCATGAGTTACTCATCTAGTTATGCATGCGCAGTCAGTCCGATAACCGTGGTTGAGTGACGTGTCGAGGGATTTCCGTTTTCTTGCTTCCTGGGCTTAACCGCTTGCCCGGTCCCATGTATCCACTCAGCCCATGCAGTCGTCGTGGGATGCGGATGTCCAAATACATTTTTCTTACGTACGGCGTGTACAGCCCAGGAATAGAGCTTTCCCATCCCGAGTCTCGGTGGACTCAGTGCGAAGAACAAATGTTTGTCGTTGGAGTTGACATGATACGAAGTTACATTCACTCCAGGGGCCAGTTCCTTTTCAGGACGGAAAAACGTATTCTGAAAATGTTGTGACTTTTCTTTCCCTTTGTATGTCGCAAAAATGGGATACAGAAAGCACAGTGAAAAACTGGTGCTATTTAGTGCTCTTTTGCATACCAAACAGCTTCTTTTCTGCGAATGACAACCGATTTCCTTTGACCGCGGGAAACGCCTTTTTCCTTCCGTTTTTCCTGCTCTGTTCCTTACCCCAAAAGAGTACGGAACTATCTCACACTCCTGGTAAGCAGCTATTTCGGGCCAGACAGAAACCGGCGAAAATGGGTGGATAACACATGAAGAAGTCTTTTGGCCACAGCAAAATGAGTCGGGATTCCTTTTAATAGTAAAGCCGACGAATTTTGCTGTGGTTAGAAGACTTTGTCCAATTTCCTCTCTATTCCAATCATTTCCCTTGCATTTTGACCGGCGCGAATTAGTCACCTGCCAGGAGTGTCATCTTTCAACTTATTTTTGTGAACACTCTTACCATTAGAATTTCAAATGAAATGTCACAACATTTTGAGGTCTCGTTTTTCCGCGGAGAGAATTCACCGGCTCCAGCAGTGATTTCTAGGCGGCTTCTGCGATACATTCCATGTCGTAACCCTCGGGGACCACATGGCGTGTATACTCGTTTCGAGGCAATCATTTATGTCGTTTATTAGTTCAGCAGTGGTAATGAAAAGGTGGGTCAACAACGTGGATGGGGTAACTGCATGTTGTATAAACTTTTTACCACCTGGACATGCTCATGCTCTAGAGCAGAACAGGATCATGTTCCACCAACATAAATGTCCCAGCGATCGGGTCTCCGAGGCCCACGGCTTCACCGAACACGCTGATATTCCAAGACCAGTATGGTGAAGTGGAGTTGACGAGCGTCTGGTCGTTGAAACCTTTAGGTTGCTTGAATACCAGGAAGACGCAACTTCGAATGATACATAATGTGTTCCTCTCGAGCATGCGGATAATATTACCGGCGTTTACCAGTGCCAGCGAGGGGAGCAGGCTGAATCCATCCGGGCGGCCATCGTGTTGGATAAGACAATACAGGTATAAGAAATATGTTCTGCGACGAAGTTCCCACCCAGGAAATAGCGAATTTAGCATTGGACGGCGTCCGGGTCGACTGTGGCTACAACGAATGGCATTCTGTTGTTATTCTGGCCAACGAGGGTGGCCCGAGGGTCACCGGAGGGTGAGTAGAATCAGCGAAGTAACACCGAATAACGGAAGATTAATGGCACCATTGCGGGGGAGCTCAACACCTGCCCTTAAGACGATGGTAGAGCAGCGAAAAGGAAGGACGGATCGAACTTGAGATTGATGTCTTCTGGAATCTATGAAGACATGAGGGTGTGGTTATTTTAGGAAGCCTGTCAACACTCACATTGGCATAGATGAAGGCTTGCGTAACCTTGGCAAGGTTAGTGTCTTGAGAGACTACCATTGGGGTGAAGAAATTGGAGCAAAGCAGCAGAGCGAAGGTGAGGAGCATGCTCGAAGATGGGAACATTGGTCGAAGTTTGTGTCTTTCATAACGCCTATGGCAGCGGCCCTAAAGCCGAAGGCATTCCTCTGAGGTCAGATGCAAATCCTACTTCGCATCTATGCAAAAAAAAAAATTAATCATTACTATGAATGTGGCATGTTCTCTTTCACTAGTCGATGTTGTATGATCTTCTCAAGACATGTAAGGGGAATGCTACGACACTCGGTATGATGAGCTGACAGGATTTGAGAGAGAAAAGGGTGACATCGATTAGTATGAGAAACGAAGCTGCCAGAACTACCAACATTGGCACGTTAGATTAGCTCGAACACCAGCCGTTACCTTCCCGCAGCCATCGACCTACGGTTCACGTATATTGAAGGTACTAGACTTAACAGCAATACATCGGGTTAGTCCCTGGGCCGCTGAAAGGGAATCATGGAAACGTAAGGAGGGTTGAACCCCGAGTCTGAGGATCTGGGAGTCTGCAGAAAGGATCAATACTTGTGCTGATTGATAAAGCGGAACACGCGTGCCTTGGACTACAGACAAAAGCCCTTCATGCAAATCCCATTGATTCTGAAAGCAGCTAAGGTGCTATTGCACGGCAAGAATCCAAGGAAATAAACTGAATTCGTGCGGCCGTCCTCCTCTCACCGGTGATAAGGCCACACTTTACTGGCTGCCATGAGTCTTAGTCTTGCGTTAGCGGTCCTGGGACAACCCCGGTGTCGTAAAGTTCTAGAAAGGGGGAAAGGGCGTCGTCGTGCTGGGCTGCACCACCAGAGTCAACGTAGGCGAAAAAATCGTGCTGGAGTACCCGGGAAAAGAGTGGGATAGTGCTAGGCAACCGTTCTTTAGGTGGCACTCTTCCACAAGGTGCATACGGCTCTCGGACGTCACGTAGGGCTCGGAATGAGGGACCAAGCAAGTGTCCCTGATGGGGTTGCCTGAAAAAATAAGCGTGATCAGCACGACCCTTTTCTTATGTAGTTCGAACCATGAGCATCCGAACTTCCGTCGTCACTCCCAACAAATTGGCCTATACTTACTGCTCTTTCACTTTGACACTCCTTTACATAAAGCAATTACAGGATCCCAGCCTCGAGTCTTCGTTGTTGCCTGCACTTCCTGGGTCACTTCTTGTCTCCAATTGCCTACCTAACAATAGATGAAAGCTACTTTTGCGTCGTCGCAACAGAACCTCTCGATAATTCACCGATACGCCGTAAATGGATGTGATCCGTATTTTCGTATGTGCTCTCGTTTTGGCGCGTAATATTACCTAGTATGACTCTTTTCTTAGCATTTCGCTAAAATTCACTCATGCGAGCCCTCGGGCCATATTTTCGCTCCCCGTCTGGGTTGCCTTCATTTTACCGACTCCTTGTCCCCATATGCTACATGATAGGAAATTGACGGCCCCTTGTTACTACCTTTACTTCATTCCTTTACTTTATTGCCTTCTCGTACCTCGGGAGTAGCACTATAAAATGTACCCTGCAGCCATGTTGAAGTCTTCACGTCTCTTGAAGACTTCCTCCCCTCCCTCCCATACTCCCTTAGCTTGATTGACCGCCATAATGGGCTTCAAACACACTCTTTTATTATGTATTGCTTGTTTTGCGGTGGTAGCCGTCAACGCAACCGCTGTGATGCGCCGTCCGAACAATTACAAGGACTCTCCTGTCACCACCAGCTCGCACACGAATTCAGAAGCCCGCGACCTTGAAGAACGCCACAAAGGAAAGACGTCTGTCGCGTACTTTACCAACTGGGGTATTTATGGTGCCGATTTTCGTCAGTCTTTAGTCTTCAGTATATTGCATTGCTCTAACATAATCAACAGAACCTCAAGATATTGTCACTGACAGTTTGAGTCGTATGGATGTTCCATTTTCTCTTTGTACAGCTGACGTATCATAACGTTTAGACATTCTCTACTCTTTCGCTGATGTAGACCCCTGGTCTGGGGCCATAAGGCTTACCGATTCGTGGGCCGATGAAGAGGTATACATTCTTTCTATATCCGTTTCTTCAGATACATTAACGCGTTTCTTTAGAAACATTACGACGGAGACAGCTGGACCGAAAGTGGCACGAATTTGTATGGCTGTCTCAAGCAGCTGTACCTCATCAAGCTTGCCAACCGGAACATTAAAATACTCCTTTCCATTGGTGGATGGACTTATTCTCAGGCCGGCCATTTTGCCTTCGTTACCTCCGAATCCAGCCGGGCCACATTTGTCTCCAATGCCGTCACTCTCATCGAGGACTACGGTTTCGATGGAATGCAAGTCGGTTTTTCCTTTCCGTCTCTCTCCCTGCATTAACCTAGGCCTTAGTGACCTCGATTTTGAATACCCAGCCAACGCCGCTGAAGGACAAGCTTTTGCCGACCTCTTCACGGAGCTTCGTACCGCTTTTGACAACCTCGCCAACTCTAAAGGCGACAGCACTCCGTACCAGTTATCCGCCGCTGTGGCTGCTGGGCCCAAAAACTATGCCAATCTCGTCGTGCCCCAGATGAATGCCGCTTTGACGTACTGGAATCTCATGTCCTACGACTATTCTGGTGAATGGTTAGACTACTCAGACAACCAAGCCAATCTCTACGGCGGTGCCCGCACAGGTGTCAGCACCGATGCTGCTGTGCAGCATTTCATTTCGGCCGGTGCGGATGCCTGGAAGATCAACATGGGCATTCCTCTCTATGGACGTGCTTTCAAGAATACTGACGGTCTGGGAGCGTCTTACAGTGACGTATGCTTCCGAGACTATTTCTGACTACTATTTGGTTTTGACGTTTATTTTCAGGTCGGCTCCGGAACCATAGAAGCTGGGGTGTATTCGTATAATGTTCTTCCTCGTATGTGCCTACTTCTCGTATCTTTACATACCCATTTAACGGCATGCACGTACAGTCGCTGGTGCCCAAGTCTTCGAAAACACAGACGATGTCAGTAGCTACTCGTACGACTGGTCGTGCCGAGAGCTCGTCTCATATGATACGCCCAACATCGTCGCGCTCAAGGCGAAGTATATCAACGACTGTGGCCTCGCCGGTTCCATGTTCTGGGAGGTCAGTTAATCTGATGTATTTATTGTATAGCCTATGTTGACGCGCGGTCTGCTACTTAGCTTTCAACCGACAAAGTCGGCTCCGAATCCCTCGTTGGTGCCGCCGCTGGTGTCCTGGGCAACATTGACAAGACCAAGAATCACATCAGCTATCCTAATAGCAAGTGGGATAATATCAGAAATAACATGGGCCAGTGGTAGACCACGGCACTTAGATTATCTTAATTATATACCGAGCAGGCAAGATACCATACTTTACTTTCCTTCGCTTCGTTAGCGTCCCACAGTCGTGTGGACTTTATAATAACCAAACACAAGATGGGCGCGCTTCACCCGTTGTTGATCTTCGGGAGAGTTGTTCGGTGATCTTAGCATGTACGTAATAGCTGCGTAGGGAACTTATTCTCGGTCGTCTGCGTTGTAATGCTGAGGCAGCAATTGACGGACTGTCATCGATTATAGAAGAGAACGGTTCTAGCTCCGGGATGAGATGTGTATATTCATCGATGCTGCTCCTTGCAGTCGGGTCCTCGTGTTATGGCTTGAGGTTCTATCGGTAGGACTGCGAACGTGCTTAGCACTCTGCTAAGCAGCCACAAGATACGCGGATGACGCAGTGTTTAGCAAGAATTCGTGTGTATGCAAGGTAGCTCAGCGTGCAAACATTTCATAAATTCATAGACAGATTGTATCGTACAAAGTCACATTGCGGCCCTCACTCCAGCCACATAAGTCGTTCATTGTTAGGTCATAGCTGCAAGGTATTTTGCCACCTTCTCAACATCATATATATGAGTTGGATTCAACCACAGCATAACGCGAAGTGGCAGATGACCGGCAGCGACAAAATTAGGCCTCAAAGATGAAACGAAGAGTGAGAAGAGCTTACACACAATCCAAAGTATTAAGTCCCTAACCTTACCAACTGATCTCACGCTTCCCATCCGTCTGGCGTCTTCCTAATCTAAGGATCCTTCCCATACGGGGAATCTTCGTATCCTCATATGCCTTGACAATTTTGGGGAGTGGCTCCGGGTCGGACAGGTAATGGCGGAGCAGCAGGTAAAGCATTTGAGTGTCTTCAGGCGTCTTCAGATGGCAAAGACACGCCATGCCCAGAATCAAGTGAGCCTGCATGAGTCCGCATCGCCTACGAATATGATCTTAGCAGCACCCGTTGCAGGTAGTGCCATGAAGGGACGTTCAATATGGTAAGGGTACATTTTCGTAGCGAGGTAAGACGAGCCATTTCGTGAAATGCGACTCGGTGGCAGTGGGTCGGGACGCAGCGTCGATGATCTGACAGAAAGCGCCGGTGTAAGGAGACTGCCATGAACCGTGTTTTTGCATGAAGATGGCGCGCAGGTCTTCGGAAGGCAGATCACGAGGCGGAGGCGTATCGGTCGCGTACGTGGGCCAGAACATCACTTGCTGTTCTTCGACAGGGGTGCTTGTAGGCAGGGAAAGAGTATGACCAAAGAACCCATTGCGGCTGAATGTCATCGCCACTTGGTCTGCCTTTATGCCGCTTTGGAGGGCGTGAGTGACCCGAAGGGAGCAAACCCGCCAATACCGGTCAGGCCGATAACTACGTTTGGGAAGGTACGAGAAATTATTTAAAGAAGAAACGTACTTGTATTGTGCTCGGTAGGCCTCTTTGCCAAGGAGCGCCTGCCTGCATATACTCTTGACGCCATCAGCGCCGATGATGAGGTCACATGTTTCTACCGCGCTATCTTTAAAGACGACTTGGGCAACATCCGCAGTCTCTTGCACCTCCACCACCTTTCGCCCCCATTCTGCCACGCCATCCGGGATTCCCAGCAGCAGACTCATGCACTGATGCCCTAGGCAGCAAAATCCTATCATCCAGACCTCCAAGCCGGCCTAGCGTGGTTCCGTTTTGATTTCGGATAACAAAGTAAGGGCATACGTTGCTATGTGCCCTCAGGTACAGTACGGAAGCCGGTGAGACGGCGTTGAGAGCGCGAAGGCCGTTAGGGATGTTGTCGTATTCAGACTTTGGTACGACTCGTAGACTTTAATGGAGACGTTCGAGGGTAGCTATGAGTGCAGAGTGTGGTAGGTAGCGAGGCGGCCAATACCACCGCCGACAATAATGATCTTCGTCGTTGTATTGAAGTAGCAGTAGTCATCGCACTAGCTAGCGGTCTCTATCAAGGGAACAGCCAATGTTTTCTGCTACACCGTTGTTGACAAACAACGCAACATCGCAGACCCCGAAGAACCCATGCCGCTGTGAACCGTACTGGTTTTCCGGACCCAATGAGTTGGATAACTTCGTAAGGACTCGATACATATTTGACGGTAGCCACCTATGACAGTACGTATTTTGCCAATCCTATCTCTTCAATATATGTGAAATGGTAACCATCCCAACAAATACGAGGCGAACCGGGAGGAGGGACACCGATGACACATGTAGAGGTGCCTCGTGAGAAATTTTCTGTAAGGGTAAAGGGGGTCTAAAACGTTGCGAACGATCAATGAAAGACGCGGCGAAAGCCTTTCAGCGGCCAGCCAACGCCACTGTAGTGCAGAAGCTTTGCAGTGGAGGGTATGACCAGCATCTTGGAATGAAGCGGCGGGATGAGGTCGTCAGTAGAAGCGTCGCATCCCTCGCGGGCGTCATCCAGAATGCTTTGCGTGCCATCCAGTGCAATGAGTGCGACCTTCAAGTGTGAGAATAGTGTTTGCAACAGATGCCAAGAGATCAACGAAATGTAATTTTTGAGGAAAAAGAAATTTGTCGGGTGAAGAAAGGGAAGGCGCTCATAGACGACTCACGAAGATCCCCGGTGCTCTTGACCAATTGGCCAGTATGGATAAGTCAACGAGAGCTCGTGCAGACTCAGGTTGGTTCGCTCGACGGGTCCGGAGTGGAAATCCTGCATGACCTTGCATGTATGATGATAGCTTTGACTAGAGGAGTTGTCGATGAAGGCGAAGGATTCGAGGATATCTGGGGCGATGGGTCTGGGTATGCGACTCATGGACGCTGCGGGCCCAGTAACACGTAGAGTCCTTAGGGAGGAAAAACTCTTCTCGGTTGTCGCGAGCTTATAAGATGTGGGGAGAGAAGATGAATTGAAGGCGCTCAAGGGACTCAGAGAAAGAGCTCCTCGAGGAAGGAAACGACGAGACATTCGCGGATCTGACGTAGCTTGAATATAGTTATGCGACCCACACACAATCAGGCCAACCATAGAGATCCCATTATTAGACAATGAACACTCTATTCCCTAGCGATGTCTCGTCAACTAGAACCTTTTCTTGGCCACAAAAAGCGATATGACCTGCCTTCCTAGCAAACAGTGGAGGAATACGAGGCTTTGTGCACTTCTTTCAAAGTGGCACAGAATCGCTAGAGTCCACGGTGGTGGAGACATCCACGTCTGACGACCGATCCACAGGCGGTGCAGGTATTCGACGCGGGTCACTCTCTTTTACTTTTTCCTTGGTGGGAATGACTACGACGTGACGCCATTGATATACACGCTAGCTTGATACAGGAAATTGGGACGCCGGATAATTTTCCTGTTGGGCACGCTGTTGGGGTTGGACGCCTCATCTTTTAACGTCTTGGCCATGGTAGTAAATGGGGGGAAAGGGTCGGGCGGCCCGGACCGAGCTTCGATATTTTAAACTCAGACTTTGGTTGACTTGTACTGTTCTATTACCATTAATAAAAATCGAGCTTGCCTGACAGTTGTTCACAGCAGCTAGTATTTCATAAGATTCCAATATAAAGATGCGATTACAGCAACACATGGCAAAGGCAGTAGAATACAAGAGACTTCGGGTCTTTGGAAGATGGTTGAACGAAATCTTATCGACCTGGCACCATCACACCCAAGGGTACAACATCACTTTTGTTGTCTGCGGGACGGAAGTTCCCCGTGAGTACTTTGAGGGCAAGGGATGAAAAGAATATAGGTGGTGTTCCGACACTGGTGGATTTAATTCGGACATACAGCGAAACTACATATCCCAGTTTCTACCGCCATCGCTCAATACGAGTTCATCCGGCGAACAGCTCGAGGGACGAATGTGGAAATAGTTCTGTGGACGGTGTGTACAGTGGCTACTATTACTCGGCAGTGCGCTCAATGTTTTCTTACAGACATAGTTTTACAGGAATAGTTTTACTTCCGCTATTATCGGCTAGCGTTCAAAGCCCGCATAGACATGACGCATTTTTAATGGTCACAAAGTGTAGATCGCAGGACGATGAACACCTTATATCTGCGGAGGGAGGTATATAGCTCTCCGTAACCTACGGGTGTGTAAAAATGCCGGAGTTCGATCAAAGTAAGTGTCGTCTAAATTTTCACCTTTTTAGTAGATGTTGACCATCTCCTAGTGCCCCCAGTCACGACAACTGTCCACGATTCGCTCGTTAATTGCCTTTTAACTGTAGATCATCGCTTGGTCTTTGGAATTGATAGAGTCGACACTGTATCACTGACCTTGGGTAGATTCACAAAGATATGCAGCAGATAGTGGTAGACGAGCCGATCTGCTTAGTCGCCGGTGCTTGCTGCTTCCTGAAGCAAAATAAGTCAATTTTGGATGTGGGTTTCTACCTGTCCTCGGAGCCACGATTCCAGAATCGTTTCTCCGCGACAAGTCTTATGGCCCTGGGCCTCACTCATGTCTGTTATGAACCTCGTTCTCTTGCTGACCTCTTTGTCTTTCCGGGGACGAAGCCAGAATGGCTCGCGCAAACGGCTATCCTCGTTTCTCTCGATGGTCTGGGTGCGGGGTCGTTCTATTTCACTCCTGGTACCTTCAAGCGCTTGGAGCATGTCTCTAAGAGCAGGGAAGACACTTTGGCTTGGCTGAAGCACGGGCAAAAGACTGTATTCTGCATTTCCTCGATTGACTCTTCTGCCCCTGTTCTGCTGTCTGCATTGAAAATCGCGGATGGGAGTCTTTTCTGGTTTTTTTTGAGTATAAGCTTGGGCGGAACCGCTGGGGATCCTCTTGCATAGTCGGAAATTCGCGACGTACTTGCGAATTTGCCAGAATCTGTACTGTGTGAAAACGTAAGTACCCAGTGTATCAGCCGGGCGTTCCCCTACGTTGTAATCCCAGGAGATTGAGCCATTGCACAGTGCACAGAAGTCACAGACCTCTTCCGAGTTAGATGTGCCTCTAGGTGGTAGCGACGTGAGTGTGCCGTGCTCATAACGGAATCCTGTTTTAACACCCTTGTTACTTAAGATTAATAACGAAAAGACGCATGCTAATGATACTGGATCAGCCGTCGAACGTTTGTTCTCTCCTGATTCCATTACTGCTGCACCGAAATCGGCTACCCCACGACGATAGGCATATGCGGTACCAAAGTCATATTTTTGGGAGATGTAGCCGTTGAGGGGAGAGGATAATCCTGCGGTTTTCAGGGTGTATGGCGTGCCAAGAGCGGCTACCCCGGGCCTTCCAAACGATATCCAAGAGCTCCTTGACGCCCTCCCAAGTCGCCGTGTGGATGTGGGAAAGCATAGCATTCCTCCGTGTGGACCCTCAGCTTGACCGGATTGTCGATACGGCATCTCCAGACGCGTCGTTCGCTTCACTTGGCATCCAGCATGTTCAAAGTATCACGAAAACGTTTTCTCCAAAGGATATTTGGAGGATGTCGTAGCAAACGCTACCACCATCAGTAAATATGTGTGCGAGGAGGAAAAGCTTTGATGATGGTCACACAAACAAGCGGTAACGGTCAGCACCATTCCTTTCGTAAGGCGGGTTGGGATATTGTTGACGGAAAATCTGTAGTATCTTAAGTCCTCAACCTTGAGGCCTGAGGGTCGGAGATTATCGGAGATATTGGTAATAGTTACCTGGTCCATGTATCTGTTATCAGCGGATAAATTTTTACGAGACATCGTTTTAACGTCAGCTCGGACAAGAGAACGCCCTGTTGGCTATGGTCAATGCTGAGAACTACGAGGTCATTATTAGGAAGCCTATGAGCCTCGCACCGAAAGATGAGACGCAGAACTGGCGTTTTGAATGTCCACAATGGTGTCATCGGGGGAGGATAAATGCTAGCAACCAATCAGAGGGATGATATAGATCATGATGGTATCCAAATCAAGCTGTATGTGAGTCCGAGGTGACATAGAAAAATGTAAGAGAGTCATCCGATCTTAAAAGAATTACGGCTTTTGAGAGTTCTGTCCGGTGAAAGGAAGGCAAGAGATTAGAATTCCCGCCCTGTCAGTTCCAAAGCAATTGGGCATGTCTAACGAGCGGAGAGAAACCTCAAACCAAGCCCAAACACGAACCTGGACAAAAATAGGGGAGAATGTGATCCGAGTGCCAGGTTTATTGTTAGGCACCGGTTTGACTTCCTTGCATTCTATCGCTGTTGCACGTCGAAATCAGTTTGGAGCCTTGCACGCCGTTCATCAGCTCATGTGTCGTTATACATCACTGTGATTCATGATGTCGAGACTGCCGATGTATCGCCCAGAATTGAGCACAAGTGCACATAGATATAATACTTAGAGCATTCGTGGTGGTGGGACCGTCAAACTTCAAGCTCAGGCTGCGCAGTCGACGAGTAGCCAGGCATGTGGCGAGATCAGGACTGTAGGTGGTATCGGGTCTCGGCCCGTCTTTAGCAGAAATGATGACATCACGGCAAATACCTTCTCACGTGGTAGGAAAAATATCCTTGAACTTCGGCAGAACTTGCTGCTTAATTCCCCCTGCCACAGTTCCCAGCTGTCTCCTGCTTTTCTATACCCTCCTTTCTCTCTCCAACGATACCCTGTACGCTCCCTTACTTAATATTATTAATCGCCGTCCAGGTCATCGTGGAGCTCATGGATGGAGCACAGCTGGCGCGGTGGACGCGATTTGCAGGCAAGGGAGGAATTGGGAAGTGCACGGCAATAAGAGACTGTATTGCAGAAAGTGGGGATGACTTGATGTTTCTCAAGGTATGTCCTTGATGTCTTCTCACAGTCCACAGTTTCTGACAACTGGATACGACATTCTTCTTTCCTCGCAGGACGACGTAATTATTGTTCTCATGCAACTACCCCCACCTGACGAAGGATGGTATCTCGGCTACTGTGAAGGCGTTGTTGGACGATTTAATGACGCAGACGTTCGGTTCGAGAAGGGAGAACGATTGAAGAAACCAGTCCTTGCAAAACGAGGGAGCAGTCGACTCAGCTCGCTAGATATCCTGGACACGCCCAAAAGCCCACTCTTTTCCAAAGGAACCTTCATAGAAGAGGAGAAGATTCTAGAGGTCGAGGATAAGGTCGAGGACAGCTTCACCACGGTGACGGCTGCAGCTGATACGACCACCGACGCCAATGAAGACGCTCGTCCAATATCTGACGGCGACAGCGTGGCTGTTTCGCCATCCGAATCAATGTCTGGGTCGTCAACAGTACATGAATCGACCACAATAAGCGTGGCAGAAACAGCAGTGGACAGAGAATCTGCTGGGATGAATATTGGGTTTGCGTTGCTGCAGGGGTCGGACGACGAAGATGACAGTAGCACGTACAGTGATGAAGACGCGCTGCCCATGGTGGAGACAAGCAAACAGATCACGGAAGAGATCACGCTTGAGGCTGCGGCGATAAAGTCAGAGGAGACGACGTCGATAGCAGAAGAAGAGCGAGAGAGTGAGGAGGAAGAGCGAAGGAAGAGTGAGGACGATCCGTCAAAGTCGCCGAGTCTGTCAGTGTGGGATATTTATGATGACTACCGCTACTCTAGAGGGACAATGCATCAATCGCTGTCGACGTCTTCCGTCCACTCAACGAACGCTCCTTCTCAGTCATTGTCATCTCCTTTGCTCCACACACGATTTAGTAACTCTTCTCCAACAGTCTCGCCAACGTCGTCAACATTCCCGCCCGACGCTTCTTCCGCCTCCTCCACGCCTTCGCTGCCGCCGCCACCGTCGCCTCTCGCGCCATCTCTTCCTCCAGAAATAACGTCCCCACCGTCAACGCCACCTCTGATGGTCAGAAAACGGATTCGTCCATCTGCTTCGGATGGGCCGCGAGAATCTCTCTTTCTTCCTCACCCAAACGCACCTCGCGCACCTTCGACGGCCCCAGTTGAGCCTCCAACATCCAACAACCTCATCCCAACACTTGAACACGTTCTCACGCTACCCTACGGTGCCACGATCTACGGCCGGACACTGGATGATCTCTCCAGTGCATATGGACCAGTGGGAATTACGTTCACCCTCGACCCGCCCCCACCACCCCCTCCTCCGCCAATATTCGCACCCCGGACCAGCAGCCCTTTGAGGACAAGGAGCAGTGTCTCGGCTTTACGCGAATCTCCGTCACCACTGCTGCGACCGTCCAATGGACCGCCTGCACCATGTCCAAGAAGCAGAAGTTTTTCAGATTTGCATGCTGCAGCAGTGCAGCAGATAACACTGTCACCGACACGTACGCGAACAGCATCGGCGGCTCCACTGATCGTGACGACGACAACACCATCTCCGCCGTCTCGTCTCCGTTCAAACTCAGTTGCTTCAAAGCCCACCCTAACCCGACTCTCATTTGAGTCCCCGCCTTCTCCGGTATCTTCCTCGCCTACGACCACCTCTGCATCTCACTCTCTTTCCTTGCTCACCAAAATTCCAGAATCAAATTCCGAGTTGCTATCCCTTCCAACGAATGACTCTCCACTCACTGCATCATCATCAGCATCCCTCTCTGCCTTCCCTATGCCTCCAAGGGGAAATTCGCCTGCTTCTTTGTCTTCCTTCCCTCTTCCGCCGACCTTACCACCGCCATCTATCACACCTACTACATCTCCGCCGCGTAAACTTTCCCTTCCAAATCTCCGCGCACGTACTGTCTCACACCGCGCTGCTACACTTCAAGCGCAAGGACCTCCGTCGTTTCAGTCTAGACCTAGCGTTTCAGAGAGTATACGGCCATCTATCGACACCGGCTCGATCAAATCCCAGTCCAGCGGACAGCAGATCCAGGTCAAAAGCACCGATTTCGAACTTGTAGCCCCGTCCCCAATATCCACCTCTCCTTCATCCTCGAGCCCGTCTTCGCTATTCCCTCCAACCAGACCAATGCCTGTAGAAAGGCAGAAGTCGGCACAAGAAAAGCAACAGGATCGAGATCGCGAGACCAAGTTTCTCGCTATACTGTCCACGCCGAAATCGAAGCAAAAGAAGCTACGAAAGCTGGTTATGGAAGGAGGTGGTATACCGATGAGCGTACGGTGGCTGGTCTGGATGGAGTTGGTCGGCGGAGAGAAAGATGGCAGGGAACAAACTAGTTCGAACGGTAAGACCTGCCCATCAAAGACATACCATCATTCTTATCAATCCTCTTAGGCGCCGTGGGAGGTGGCATACTCACCTCTGGTCCACGCGGAAAGTCCCAAGCAGCGCTGACCGCTCTACTTGCATCTGAAACCGCTAGCGCATCCTCTCCAGCTGAAAAGCTCGCACGCGCATACCGTAGGATGTGTCCAGATGTAGCTGGGAGCGATGAGCTAGCCTCGATTCTCACGTTCCTCCTCACCCTGGCGCCTGAACAAGACGCGTTTTGGATATTCTGCTGCGTGATGGACTCGTCGTTACGCGGGTACTTTACGGCAGACGAACAGGCGCTGGAGATCGATGGTGAGCTGTTCGCACGGGCGCTGGGCAAGGCAGATGGTCAGCTTGCGCATCATCTCCTCACGACGTTGGGGATACCCGCTGGGAAGCTCATACGCGAAGCTGGCGTGCGGAAGGGGTTTGTCGGCGTCATTCGGGACTCTGACGGTGATGAGGAGGAGCTTCGGCGAGTATGGGACGCGTGGGTTTGTGATGGCCTGCCGACAGTGATAAAAACTCTCTTGACAATTGTGGCTCTCCTTCGAGCAAAATTGATGAGTTGCAAGACCGGTAGTGAGGCAAAAGACCTACTCAGACGGGGCGTGTGCGTTGGGAGAGGTGAGATTGAACGGGTCGGACGGGAGCGGGGGTGGAAGGTCCCAGAGGAAGAGGTATGCCGGTTCTATCTTCTTGTCTTGGGTTTCAGATGTTAATGTGGCGTTCCGACTGCAGATCCGTCGAGAACGTGCACGAATGACCCGTGTTTTACTTGAGACTCGAGGGAAGAGCCGAGGAAAGGCCCATGTAGGACTTGTTGGGGGACGAGGAAGAGGGATATCGTTACCTGTAAGATGAGCGACCTGGATATTTGTATGTTATTCCGTATCGTGGCGTCGTTTCGAGGGAGGCGACAGGGTTCGTTGCGAAGGTAAATATAGGAAAGTAAGAGGGTGTTGCCATTAGGGCCGGTTTTTTTTAAATGCTTGCTTTGTTCAACTCATTTATTTTATCTAGGATTTTCATATGTGTAGAGACAAGTATTAACATGCTTTTGGGACTTTTTTCTGTCGTCTGCAAGTTTATGAAGCGGTGCACCTCCGGCAGATGGTTTCTGACACCGAAGCGGTTGCTATCATTCCGGCTATATTCGAATGGGTTTACTTCCTTGGAGGCGGGCTGTGGCTACCTGGGGACGGATGATCATCGGGTGCCACGTGGAGACTCCCGATGTCACAGAAGACGACGAAAACAGAAATGAAAAAAGTTAAATTTCACCTGAGCACATACATATCTAAGCGGCATCTAAACGCCTAAACGTCTAATGGCTCCGAAATGCTGAGCGTTGAACGTGAACGTTAGCATCGAATGCGAAATACCGGCAGTAACAGTTGCACGATGAAATTTTGAGATACGAAATGACGAAATGCATGAATGGTGGTGTACTTAAGAAGGAACTTGAGACGTTCCAAGAAGCTAGCGCTACCGTTGGCATTGGTAGCGAGAGCATCGGATACTCCCGCAGATACAATTTCGTTCCATGTGCTGAGAGATCGAAACCCTTCTCTGTCAAACATTTTGCTAGAATGAATCTGACTCTCTGTGAGCTGAAAGGTGAAATTGTAATTGCGCTGTCAGCCGGTGGGTTCATCACGTTGCCGTCTGTTGAGTCAAGCCTGAAACCCATAAAGTTACTGCTGTAAGAACGAGACACGCACCTTTGACATGCGTGTTAACTTAACAATCCGTGGTCCACAAGATGTTAACATTGGGTATAGAGCAGGTTAAAATATTCGCCTATAGAAGGGATACGTCACAAGTTTTTGCGACTCATAAGACGAAGGGTAGTAAAGACCGAAAACTATGCAGATAGTGATCCCTGAATTAGGCATGTAATAGTACACGATGATGGAGGGAAATAGATACACGTCAGGCTTATTGTATTGGCTCAGAAATCGCGTATGCGCACCACCAGATCCATTCCCCGACCAACTCCAGCAGCTGAGAAAACTGAACCTATGTATTCCAGAACGACGTGATTTTCATGCTGTTTATCATCATATCAATGAGTCCAGCTTGGCGAGGACATCCAGCACGGCCGCGACGAGCTCAAACGTGGTATCTTCCCCTTCTCCCGACGGTCCCCCAGCCTCACGCTTGACTTGGCCAACCAAGCCAATCACAGCTTCTCTACCATCGGTCCTACTGCCCTCGGCAATCCTGTTCCTTCTCCTGGAGCTATTCGCGTTCCCTAGCCCACTCTCTGATCCAAACGGCCAGACACTAAACTCTGCAAGTATCTCGTCGCATCGCTGGAACGCACTCTCACGTTCCTCATACCCAAGCCTGCCGAAAGCATTGTCGAGCACGCTGGCAGTGTAAGCCGCGCAAACGAGACAAACGGCGCGCGCTGTACGCTCTTTGACTGCTTCTTCCTTCCCTAGAGCTTCTGGAGGTACAGTCGACGTGGTGGCGGTAAGGAGAGAGACAACACGGGTGATGATAGATTCCTTGGTGCGCACGTCGGCAACTGGGTGAGTGGCCATGTCAAACAGGAGAAAGTTGCGCTTCTCAGTGCGAAGGACACCCTTATCGACAAGGCCCTTGGCAAGGCGCTCTCGGACTTGCTTGAGCTGGAAGCCGATTTTTAGGACGTTCCACGTCTCACCTGTATGAAGATATGACAATGATGAATACTTCATGTTCGTGACGGCACGTACCAGATAATAGATCAATCCAGCTGCCAACGCTCAATCTCTCAACAGACTCTTGGGTTTTCATCATTCTCAGCGTCTCGTCGAGAATGGTCTCGCCCGTGAGCTTATCACTTCGCACCTCGACCAGGCGCTCTGCAAGGGGCAGATGTCGACGGTTCGGGTCATTGACGAGCAGTATACGTCGTCGAAGCGCGAGTTCGAGCAGTATACAACCGCGAAGGGCATACGAAATGTTGTCGTTCCAAAAAGAGAGGTATCCCTGCTTGTCCTTGATGCCCAGTAACAGTACCTCTTCCATCAACGTCAGTTTGGGCTGCTGTTCTGAATCTGCACTTGCGAGATCTCGTGGGTCGTATGCGATCCTGGTACCACCTTCGAATGCTGAACCTGCGTGTCCGCCGCCATTTGCATTGGTATTGGAGAGTGTACCGCCGCCGACGCTATTGGCCGAGGACGGAGTGGGTGACGAGAGCGACGTTGACGAGGACGATGTCGCTACTCGTCGTCTCGATAGGCCTGACGCCATGAGATTTTAGAGGAAAAGACAAGAAGGTGTGTCTTGAACGAAAGGAGGCTGAAGCGCAGCCCTGCGGCAGTTCATCATGGTCACGGGACAACACTTTGATGCTTCTTGGGTCCAAAAATTCGGCGTCGTACGCCACTCAATATATTCCTTGCAGTTCCAGTTTTATCGGATCTTTCATGCGCTCTGCCTGTACTGAAGCTGTACATACAGGCGCTTAATAGTCCAGACTCTATAGCAGCTTTCAACAGCCTCCCAGGATATTAGTCGTACTACTCCAACTCCAAGTTGGCAAGGCGCTACACTATCGCTCGTATCGAACGGGCGAGATGAAAACAACATTGCAACTGTGGCGGTTCCGAAACGATCGATATCATTTGTCGACCTGGGGGAAGGGCTCTCTTTTTTAAGTGAGCAGTCAGTAAGTAGATGGAATGGCCCGAAGAAATGGCAAAACAACTCACTATGATGCACCGACCGCGTCAATGGATTGAATAGGTCTCTTGTATCCTTTTGCAACTTGTCCGGACTAGTGGCACCCGTCGAAATGACAGTTTGTCTAACGGTGCCTAGCGGAAACTATTGGTGACTTACACTATGAATATCCATAATGATGTTGATATCTGGCAACGCGGTTTTCATTTCCCTGAAAATCTCCGAGTCGACACTCTTGGGAGCCGTCTACAAGCAATATTTTTGCCGTAAGTCTCTGTTAAATAGCAAGGAGTAGCGAACCTGAATGCTCACCTCAACATGGCACCGATTAAAGTCGACGCAGAGCCCAGCATCTCCCTCCTCTCTCTTCTACTTTCCGCATCGGGATCGGCCCTGTACGTCGTCGCGTGTGCGATTTTATTTTTCCGATTCTGCGTATATCCATATCTGCCTCCGATGAGTCCAAATGCTCTCGTCCAACAACTCCGGGGAACTGTCGAAGACACTATCGCTCTTCTCCGGGAGTATGGCCGCTTACTACTAGTCACGGATATCAACATCCAATTAATACGGTATATATTGGAAATTATCGTCACTGAACACTCATCGATATTATTCGTAGCTTGGAAGCGGATACGTGCGCACTCGAACGCGCGCTCCTCGACGCCAATCAAAGGCTATCTCTGACGAGCTGGAATTCTCTTGTCTTCTATCTGCACCAGGCAAAATACATCTGGATCAATGCGCACTGCTATCAACGAAAAGTTAACACATTAAAGAACAAGATGGAGGTACGACCTTACAGCATACAAATGCACCACTTTTTGACGGAAAATTTTGTTTTAGATCGTGATTATCCAGGACCGGGAAAGGAAGTTGCGCGATGTCGTGGTGCGCAGGCAGAGTGGCCTGAGGATGGATCACAATGAAGGAGAAGCTCCAAGACCTTTTTTCCGTTGCTCCGACTGTGATGACTACCAAGTGTAAGCCAAGCTGTCGCCCATTTATGCCCAACTTCATTCATAATCGATCAGCAGAGAATAACAAGGTCTACGCATGGGAAATCATCATACGAGCTGATACTTTGAATATGGATAATACTTGAACTGTTTCGTTGAACTTTAGCCGTCAGTGTCTATTCTGGAGTAAACGGTCGCCAGACCTAATTAATGTATATTGCATCATTTTTGATCCGGAATCGTCCCGCCGATAATTCAGCATAATATTTCACGTAGAAACCTAGGTCTCAAAGTGGTTATCCTATTCTTGCATGCATGACAGGACGTTCAGAGAGTTTAGTGAATGGAGACAATATCAACACGCGGAACATGCAATAGCGAGAGCGGTCCTCCTCAATGATTTCCACTGCTGAGCTTGTGCTTCATGGCCCCTTGCAAGCCTCGGCGCCGGGCGGCGCCGACGTCAAGTCAATGTGAAGCAGACCCGAATTGGCGGGGATAGCGAGGAAGCCATCGCAGAGATTCGTAAAGATAACCATGAATTCGGCCTTTTCAGCCCTATACCAAAGCGCCAGTAATAGCTCTAGAGTTTCAAGGGTGACTGCAGGGGAAGAAGGAAAATCGGTAATCGCCGAATTATGTTCTGTCAGGTTACTCTACAAAGTCGACGTATTGACTTGGCGCCGCCAGTTCGTGTGATGTGAAACGGATCGATATCGGGCCAGCCACCACTGCAACCTTAACTTTGGTTCACAGGAAAGTTAAATAGTAAATGCCAACAAAGGGTATATGGGCCATGTAACTGTGTCGACTCGAGCTGGTGATTTTGAATCCTCGGCATAAGAGGGAATGTCGAACTAGCAAGCTTGGATGCAGGACCGTCTTTAGATTCCTCTTTGTACCTGCAGCTGCAGCTATACTGACCTTCACTACACAGCCCTCCAAAATATCTTTCGGAGGAAATATTTGTGACGCTTTGCATATACTGGGCATTCAGCGAAATAAACAATGAGGCTGGAGATACAAGGTTAATGATGCAGTCAACCTGAGGGTCTGCGCGGGATGCAAGGGCACGTAGGATGGCGCTATACTTGCATCATTGTGGCGGTTTAAGAATCTCGCGGGACATCATTAGGTACTAGGTCATGAGCAGGTCCATGAGAAGTCAAAGGATCTTCTGTTTGCGCTGCATCATCAGCTGGTGTCTTCCCGTTATCGGTCTAATAGGACGGCGCAAACATTCAACCAATGTCTAGTACTTAAGATCTGGATCGACCCACATTGGCAGTCAGAGGAGCATCTAATTTCAGCTTAGCGCTCCCGAATGCTTGATCTCCCAGAGTTGGAATCCTTTGCCTTGAGGTTTAGGAGCGAAGTCCTCATTTGGGTCTTCCTTAGCGCAAGCTTGGACGAATCACTGAAGAACCTCGCAGAGTTACAAACTCGTGACGTCCTTGCGAGTTTTCAGCCTTGAGTGTACTACATTCTCTGGCAAGATGTAAGCACCCACCATATCTCACTGACACACTGTCAAGGTAAGAGCAGAAAAAATTGGAAATCATACTGTCATTCTTGAGATTTCTAGGTCAATAAAAGCCAACCGAGCATCTATGAAGGACACATATAAGCTTCTCCCTAGTAAACATAATGCATACAAACTTCCTATACTCACATCAGCTGCTGCTTATCTGATCGTGAGCCACTTGTAGGCCGAGCATAGTTGCGGCGAAGGTTGACCGTCTCCTTCTTCATCCACCACAGCCTCGGGGCGCAGTCGCTCTGTTGAGTCCTTCGCAAGTACCGCAAATTACTGTCGTTCGCACCAAAAATTGGAATCCTCACATATTGAGCTCGATGAAGAGGATGTTTCGAATCCGGGGAAGATTTTGAAAATGATGAACGCAAATATTCTCATTTTTACAGCAAAGCTCGAGGTCCCCCAGAGTGCGACTGTTACCCATCATACAGGGCAGATCTCAAAATGTCTCTTCAATTGTTTCTGTGAGGTGCTGAACGATTTGTGAACGACCGTCCTCGGATAGGTGTATTTGAACATGAAAAATTATGTGGCGAGCCATTCTGGTATGATGGTGTGCCTTGAGCTTGAGCACAGGAGTATCACAATACAGCGGCACAAATATGACGCACGACAGTCGCATAAGCATACGTATAACCATCAGCTCGTTCAGCCTCATCGGGGCGGTGATTCCAGATGTGGCTCATGACTGCTGCGAAGTTTCACAGCCTCGTACTAACAACTGCAAAATGTTAATCCTCGAGATTGTTTGGCGACTGCCATGCGATAATTTGTGCATCTTGAAGTTGTGCGAAAGTAAATCAATGCATATGGCCCAGAGACATCTCGATTAGTAGCTGACAGTCGCTCACCACAGAAACATTCATGGTCTGTAATGGAGGGCAAATAGACGCCACCCAAAGCAAAGTACAGCTGCAAAGGAGACTGAACGAATAGAGGTTATCCGAGCCCACGTGCGTGTTTCGGACTCGTACTGATTCCCCTGAGCCCGGGGCCGTTGCAGAATTCAGGATGCTTCCATCCGAGAGGGACAATGGTTTGCTACACCGAATGAGGACAAGCATCGGGGCTGAACATCGAGGCGAGACTGCAGTACGTCGCATAGTCGACCATGAAAAAACAAAAGCTTTGGGAGAGATGAGGAACAGGGGGTAAGCAGTGGGTATATTCGTACCACGGAGGAGAGCAGAATGGGAATGTTGTTCCACGCTGGAATACGAGACAAGGATGAAAGTGACATTGATGGTAGCTGTCTTGTCCTCAGGGCGTTCAATACCGGATAGGTCTTTGTTTCCAGGGTCCTTTTCTCGTGCTGTTTTGATGAGAGCGGTCAGTATTCCAACAAAAATTGGCTCTAGAGATGGACAAAGATGGGAAAATATGTTGCAAATATCCCCGTCTGACATGATGTTGGTTAGTGGAATGGGATGGGACAGACAGGGAAATGAGGACCAGTGGTACCTATTCCTCTGGCTTATAGACATCTAGGATAGTTAATGAAGATCGTTGAGAATGGTGATAGCGGCACCCAATATTTTGACCAGGGTGTGGTTTAGAGCCTTCCGTACTGGGTTCAGACCTCAAGCCTGAGTGCCAATTCAAACGTCCAAGTTTGAACCCTGGACATGATTAATGGTATGTTGAATTGATAGTAGTACCCCTATGCTGTTCTGCATCAGTGTCTTCTCGTCACTGATCCAATGGGACGGTGCAGTCATTCACTGTCCGGTTAGGATCTGGATCGAATTCAAATTTCAGCTTGGCGCTCTCTGAATGCTTGACCTCCTGCAGTTAAAATCAGACTGTATCCGCGAGATATGGTAGGTGCTTACATCTTGACAGAGGATGCTCTATCTTGCGAGGAGCATCATGAACGTGAAACTCTGCAAGAGCTGTGATAGGCCGAACAGTGCCGGCCAACAGACTTTGTCTCGAGCTTCAGCCTTCAATAGCGTTACATTGTTGAGGTTCTTCGCAAATATCACAAATAGCTGTTGTCCTCGGAAATGCTTTGGAATTTTAAAGCGGGTTTGAAGGATCAACATTAACATTGTTCATTGTGGGATGTGAATGTACCGGGTCATCAAACAACTTCCCCTCTTCGTAAAAGATGGCATCCTACGGATTTTATCAGCAGAGATGTAGTCACTTGATAGCTAGGCTCACTTCGATATCCTTCTTCAACGCGTCAACCTGGTGCTGATATCTCCGTGCTTCCTTCCAGATCTGATGCATATTGGACATATACGGAATCCATGAAAGGTGGTTCATCCAACACAAGGCATGTTCTGCATTCTGCAACTTCCTACTGAGCGCGCGCGATTTCATATTGAACCTGATGAAGAGAAATTTTCAGATTTGATGTCGGATGTCGAAAAGGATGCACAAACATTCTCATTTTACAGCAAAACCCGAGGTCTCCTAGAGTGCGGCTATGCCCATCATACAGGGAAAGTGTCTTGTCAACCGTTTCTGTGAGATGCTGAACGACTGTCCTCGGGGTCAGAGGTGGGAGACGAGGGTAGAGGGCAAGACGCAGAGCTGCAAAGATGCAAAAAATAATTGCTAATCTTGGGTATATCTCAAAAGCGAGGGTGAAGGGGGATTCTGGACCGGTGGTTTGAATGCACGGTGCCATGTGTAGGTGTGGGCCACATAGGTGT
The DNA here is from genome assembly GCA_030407005.1 of Desarmillaria ectypa. Taxonomy (NCBI): domain Eukaryota; kingdom Fungi; phylum Basidiomycota; class Agaricomycetes; order Agaricales; family Physalacriaceae; genus Desarmillaria; species Desarmillaria ectypa. The sequence continues at coordinate 796,201 of JAUDYN010000008.1, forward strand.
ACATGAAAGATTATATAGCGAGATGCCATTCTTGTATTACTAAGAATGACGGTGAGTACTGCAGTTACCAACCCTCATTGGTAAACACGTATGCATCAGCTTGCCGGGAAGTGGAACACAGCTGATGCGAAGTTGCCTAACAGCCTCATCAATAGATGCAAAATGTCAATATTCGAATATCAGTCATGTCCTCTTGAGGTTGCTTAGCGGCTGCCGCGTGTTTGTATGCTGGCTTGCATTGAGAGTCTCAACAGAGCTAATAAATTAATGGATGTAGGTCCAGGAAGAATTAGTGACTGACAATCGCTCACCACAGGAACAATTCCAGCTGTTAAGCTGTTAATCACTGTATAGACAAACTCACGAGAACGTGATTCCCAGGCTTCAAGTCCGTGATGCTTCCATCTGAGAGGGGATGATAGCTTATGTCACTGAACGAGGACCAGTGTCGGGATCGAAGCGAGACTATGGGACGCCATATATGGCCGGCCATGAAAAGAAAAGGTCTTCCGGGCGAATAGAAATGTTGCTCTGGTGCTGGTAGACGAGTCAAGATGAAAGAAAGAGTTTCATAGAAGTGGTATTCATGGTGGCTAGATCTGTCGCATCCTCGGGCCGTTCAGGGTCAAAATTCCCTGTTTGAATATCGGGCTGGGAATTCGTTTCCAAGTCTGCTTCTGTTTCGATGAGAGCGGCCAGGAATCAGCAGACTCAGTAGCGCAATCAGTATTCCAACTAAAGGTTGTCTCAAGAGATCTCAAATAGATCAAGAAGGGGAATATAATTATATCATAGATATTGTTGGTTAATCAAGTTTGAAGTGAGAAGGGACCGACCTGAGGAAAATGAGGATCAGTGGTACCTCTTCTGGCTCATATATATCTAGGATGTTAACACAGTGGTACGCTAAATTGATAGTAGGAACTGATGTTGAGACTCGAACCGAAGTGATAGATCCCTGTGTACCAATACAAGCATACAAGAAGCCGCCAGTTTGAACACCAGCTCATCAAAGTCAAGCTGCAGTATCCATCGCACATGATAGCCCAATTTCCGGCAATGTGGGGCAGCGACTTAGATAAGGACATATAAAGAACGTGGTAAAAGTGGGGTTCCAGAAAATAGCCTCAGGGAAGCGATGGGATACTGTTGAGAGCCTCAACGACGACACCATGTGTGTGTAACAAAGCCAAGATACCGATGCCTATTTTCGAAGGGATGTCAAAGAAAAGCACAAGAATAGACTTGTCCGACGTCGAACGTTACTATATACATGCTTCGACTTTTATCCTATACATCAGACAAAGATAGTCCTTAGAAAGTGGAAACCAAGGAGGACTACAGGTAAAACAATCAACACTCGTAAAGCGAGTTTCTAAGAGCGATCCCAATGAACTACATTGAAAAAGGGATCTGGCTTCAAGTTGCTTGCTTGACCTGCATGCACACATACTTCTTTCAAAAAAGCCCCGAGCATAGAGATAAAGAAAAAGAACAACAGAAAACTAAACAGCAGTTATCATGTAAGAAATAAAGCAGTAAAAAGATGCGGCTCTTCAAAGATAAATTAAAAAGCGCACTGATGTCGTTTTGAATCAAACGACGCCTTAACGCCAACATGAAAGAAGAACAATGCAGGGAGAAGACGCGTAGACCAAATTCGACAGGAACCTTGGTATATGCAGTTATCGGTATTGAGATCTGGAGTAAAGGGTGAAGGGAGGTCGTAGGAAACTGGTGGGGATGGCAGGGCAAAGCTTTAAAAAACAAAAGTCCGAAAACAAATATCACCAGTTCATACTGCTCTCTCTCAAGATTGGAGCCGAGATCGCAGAAGGCATGACGACCCTTCGCTGGGTCATTGCCGAAGGGCTGGTTGTCCGTGCATCGTAGCTGTCCTCGACAGGCCGTTCTCCCTGGAAGCCTCTGAGCGAATCCTCCGCGTAGAAGAAGCTCCTCCGCCTCTGCCCACCGACAGTGTCCTGGTCAAAGTCTCTTCCTGCCGGCCGGATACCCACTGCATCAGGCGGATCGGAGAGCCTACGGTGCGCGAGCTCCCGGCGACGCTGCACAGTACGATAGACGAGGAAGAGAAGAACCAGAACAGCGATCGCGCCCAGCGCGCTGACGACGCCAATAATAGCGTCTTGGCGGGTTGTATCGGTTGATGTGCTTCCAGAAGCAGGACTGGAAGAGTCAGTAGATCCGGAGGAATTAGGATCGGAGACGGAGAAGAGTGAAACAGCGCTTTGAATTTGGGAGGCGAGCTCGTGGGCAACAGGGTCCGAATTGTCGGTATAGAGCGAGGACGATGATACACGGAGAAGAGACGCAAGCGTGTCAACGTCATCTGAAGGAATGTACCCGGTCCACATGGTCTGTAGCAAGGCGGCGTCGGACGCATTCTCGTATCCAGATGGGATGTTGACTTGGAGACACCATGACATTACTTGATCACCTGTGAATATGAGTGTTAACACCTGTTCAGAACATTGCAGATGATTGACGAACTCGTCAGTCCTAGTGCATTCACTAAAATGGCAGGCGTGTAAGCCAGGATTTGGCTTGATGTAAGAGAGTTTTGAGTGACATAAACCCACCCTAACGTAGCAGTCGAGAACGCGATGCTGATAAAGGTATATCCGGTGAGATCCTCATTTCCAGTCATGCCGTTTTTGGGGAAGATCCTCGACGGGAGGTTGGTAGGAAGACTGGCAGCGGTAAATGTCGTCGCGGGTGTACTCTGAATATCCGAGATACTGGTGGTGACCTGGTCAGGATCAGAAAAGCTCTGGGAAGACGTCGTGGTGGGCTGGCTATCGATCTGGAGTGAGGATGCCGTCAACACAAAGCTGAGATCTGATGGGACTTGGTATTCGGTGGTCGTCGTTACGCTCACACTGAATATAGAGGAGGTGATGGTAGAAGTCTCCGGAGTACTAGTGCCGGAAGGGAATGTAATGGTCGACGACGATAGCGTCGCTGTGTTGGTGTACGTTTCGCTGATGATAGAATGGCTTGCGCTACCAGTCGACGAGGCAGATACAGATTCGCTTGTACTGGCACTCGACGATGAGGATATGGTGTCACTGCCGCTTTGAGTGACAGAAACACTATTGGTAGCGGAAACGCTAGCACTTTGTGTTACTGAAACGCTCTCCGACACCGTCTGGGACGCCGAAATGCTCTCCGTAGCGGAGACACTACCGCTCTGCGTCACCGACGCACTCTTCGTAATAGAAACACTGCCACTCTGGGAAACTGACACACTCTCCGTAGCAGAAACGCTTGCGCTCTGAGTGATCGACACGCTGTCCGTAGCAGAAACACTTGCGGACTGTGTCACCGAAACACTACCTATGGAGGAGATACTCGCGGATTGTGTCGCTGAAACACTACCTGTGGAGGAGATACTTGCGGATTGTGTCGCTGAAACACTACCTGTGGAGGAGATACTCGCGGATTGTGTCGCTGAAACACTATCCGTTGCAGAGGTGCTTCCGCTCTGAGAAACCGATGCACTATCAGTGATAGAGACACTTGCGGTGTGCGTCGCTGATGCCGATGCGCTGTCAGTGACAGAGACGCTTGCACTTTGCGTCACTGATGCGCTACCGGTTGGTGGTGCGCTCTGGCTGACTGGCACACTATCGGTCACTGATGCACTCTGACTAGCTGGCACGCTATCAGTAGCAGAGGCGCTCCCACTTTCCGTCACCGACACGCTATCAGTAGAGGAAACAGGGACTGGGACAGAAAGCGAGATGGAGATGGAAATAGAATCTGTCGCAGAGGCAGAACCACTACCAGTGGGCAACGAGACGGAGGCACTGGCGGTAACGGAACTTCCATCCGACATTGTAGATACAGACACATTGATACCACTGGACGTCGATTCGGGAGGATTAAAGATGGTAGTACTACCACTCTCCGAAGAAGAGGCAGAAACTGGCGCATCTGAACCACTCGAGGTCGATGTTGGCACATCTGAACCAGTCGACGTTGACTGGGAAGGATTGAGAATGCTCGTAATGCTACTCAAGATCCCGCCATCTGAGGTGGAAGCCGGTGCATTTGCACTGCTAGAGATCGACACTGGAGCTTCTGATCCACTTGAGGTGGGCTGCGTGGGAATAAGAACGCTACTCCCATCTGAAGAGGTTGATGCGGGTGCATTAGTCGAAGAAGTCGACGCAGGTGCATTACTTGCTGACGTGGAAGCTGGGCCATCAGTACTGCTCGACGAGTCGATAGCGGTGTTTGAAGCAGATCTATCCGAAGAGGACGTGGAAGCGGGTGCCTCTGTTGCACTCGAGGGTGCAGAATCGGGAGAGCTAACTGTGCTACCACTGTTGGAAGGCGACGTAGAAGCCGATGCATCGCTCGAGGAAGTCGTTTGAGCATCAGCGGAGCTGGTGACCGTGACTCCGCCATCAGAAGAGGATGTGGCTGCAGGGTTCGAAGTCGCGCTATCGGCAGTGGTCGAGGCTGGTATATCTGTAATGACAGGGGTCGAACTAGAATCAGAGATGGCGGTCGATTCCACAGATGAAGTGGCCGAGTCTCCAGAAAAGATAGTACTGGTCAAACTGGAGATGGGATTCCCATCAGTCGAAGAGGAAGCGCCGGTGGAAATCGTGGAATCTGTTATGGGCGCCGTGGTAGATGTTGGCAATGAATCAGTTGATGAAGTAGAGCCTGTCGAGCTCGATTCCGATGACGTGGCAGTAACTGATGGAAGGAGGACACTGGTATGAGCGGAGACAACACCGGTATCAGAAGACGTGGAAGATTCACCAGTAGACGCGGCCGAAGTTGAGGTCGCTGAAGTAGTCTCTTGGGGAGCATGGCTAAGCGTATCAGATGAGGAGGACGAAGCCGATGAATCGGTCGTAGACGCCGTGGTCAGGGTGGCGGAATCAACGGATGATGTCGACGACGTGGATAAATCAGTTGTCGACACTGTTGATGACCCTGCGGACGATGATGTGTCTGTTGGGGTCGCCGTGACTGCAGGCAAAAGACTGATTTCGCTGCTACTCGACGAGGAAGTGCTGGAGCTCGTATCAGAAGTGCTGCCAACGAGATCCTGAACGAGGCTGGAGAAGAAATCAGTCGATGACTGACTCGCAGCACTATTGCTGGTAGTGCTGCCGGGGCCGTTGCTACTTCCAGAGCCTAGTATCGGTCGATACGTAAGGAAATGGGCAAGTAAAGAAGACTGGGAAACACACCTATGACCAGGTCGAGGATCTGTCGCTTATTCAAAAGAGAGCGACGTGCATGGGATCGTTGGTAAGAAGCGTGAAGAGCGTCGACATTGAGAGCGAAGAGCGAGATGAAGAGAACAAGGGAATAAATAAGCAGAAGACGGGGCATGGAGAGGATTATGGGTCGCTGTCACTGTCGCTGGACAGCAAGGGAAATAAGAGTGCCAGTGGTAAGGCAGGTAAGGGAAGGAGCGTGGGGGCTGCAGGAGCGGACGGGAAAGTGGCGTAAATGCCAAAAAGTCAAAGACGACGCCAACCAGAAGAAAGAGCGGCGAAAAGAGATCAGAATGTGACATCTGTGACGCATCTCGGCTTCCAATATCATAGCAACGAAAACATGGACAAATACCCTCTTCGGAACGGAAGCGGATATTATTTTCATCTTTCTCAAAATAATTAATCACATAATGGCAGCCACTCATATTGGGTCCTATCGCATACAGAAACGTACTACTTAGATGAATCCAATCTGAACATCCATACTCGGTCAGTCTTCGGTTTTGACACCGTAAAAATACTGCACTCGCCTTGTTGGCGACGTCCAGAGCATCGTGATCAGGTGTCAAGCGAACATATGCCTTCTTCTTGCCATCCGGTCTGTTCAGTCATCAGAGCAGCCCAATAAAAATTTCCAGAGTCACCTACCGGATAAGCGTGTTCACCTTGGCCGCTTGCACATCATACAGCTTCTTCACCGCATCCTTGATCTGCCGCTTGTTCGACTTGATGTCAACAATGAACACCAGCGTGTTGTGTTCCTCAATCTTCTTCATCGCCGATTCCGTGTTCAGAGGTCTGCCAAGAAAAAGATTTATGCAACATATAATCAATTGAAACGCGGAATCCTACGAGACAATAGCGCGGAACTGATCCATCCTTGGTGCATGGGGAATGGATTTGCGCGGGTATTTCGGGTTACGGGCCAATCGGAGAGTCTTGGGGCGGTGGAACGACACTGACAGCCGCGTCTTGCGTGAAGAGTGCGAGTGAGCACCCTGGAGAGCTGCCTTTTTGGCAGCCTTGGCCTTGACGTCTTTTGGAGACTTGGCTGCACAACTCGTTAGTTTATGTAGAAGAAATCAGCCAAATGACTACACACCTTTTGAGGCAACTGCCTTGCCCTTCGTAGCTTTTGTTGCGGCCATAGGGAATATCTGCAAAGCCGCAGGTTAGTGTTTCTATCACAGCAAGTTTGGCGCAGGGAACAAGTCGAATGAAAATTTTGACAGCGTCATCCAATCAGACTTTGAGCCATCCATCCAAAATACCATCCTAACGGGTCTCGTTTTCAGTTCACCCATTCGACCGTGCCTCCAGCGCGCAAACAGAGAAAACGGGGAGTCTAACCTTGAGGTGCTGACCGGTGGGGGTGTTGAGAAAGTCGAAAGCCTTGTATTGACCGACTGTGAGAAAGTTGCCAAGGGTGATTGCCTTTTCAGGATAACTCGACCCTTATTCCAAGTCCACCTTGCTCTTTCTTTTCCTTCCTGTATCCCGATTGTGTTCCAACAATATTACATACTAGTATTCTATCTTGGTGTCTGTCTAGGCTCTTTCAGTAAATACTATGGGACTTCTAGCACGGTTATACACCGCCAAACGGGATGTTTTACGGGATGGACCCATTCCGCAGTAGCCTCAGAACTCTTCTTTTATCTTAATGCGCTGCTTCCGCAGACGGAACAAAATCTGCACTTACATACCATATCTTGCCCGAATATTTTCTTGTGATGCAGCGGCGCCCCCTCCTCAAATATTACCATCTCGGCGAAATCTTCAAGGTCCAAGGAACGATGATGTCTTCCAAGTTTCGTTGGCATCACAGATACTTCCATCACATGTTCGCGGTTAATGCGGGTCCGTATGGAGAACTATCGTCAGACTTGGAAGACTCCTTTGAGTAAAAGCTTCTGCTGGCTGCATTCCGGCATGCTGATGATTTCGCAGTCATTCTCCAGCTGTTTTCCCTCATCAAGCCCGAACAGGTGGTCTCAGTAGTTACGCGAAGTATCATGCATCACTATCGAAATGATCCTTTGCTCGCAGCACATAGGTACCCGTAATAATTCCATTGCGTGTGTCTGGAATCAGATTTTTGTCACGCTAATATAGGAAGACGCGAATATGACTTTGCAGTACCGTAGTTGTCGTTAGATATATGTATCCCCAACCCAAATACTTGAACAAAACGATACTTTACCTGAGGTTTAGTCCAGCCAATCAGCATCCATAAGGATGTCAGGTAATCGGTGCCGGCGCAAGCCGGAGCAAGCGCGATAAATCCGTTGACGCCCGGAACAGCTCACCTCTTTTCAACCTCGCTGGTCGTTGTCGGCGTCATCCATTATGCTTTCTCGCTTCGTTCGAAGCGCTATTCGTGCTCCTGTAAGAGGCCATCTTTTTCATTTTTTATATTAACCCTTATATTATGGTAGCGACCATATAGAAGGGCGTTTGCGACAGTTCACAACGTCGGGCCCCAGACAAAAATCACGACTCTCTCGAACGGTCTTACTGTCGCGACCGAATCCCAGCCTCATGTGCAGACAGCGACCGTTGGGGTGTGGATTGACGCGGGTTCCAGGGCGGAAACCGACAAGACGAATGGTACTGCTCACTTCCTTGAACATATGGCTTTCAAGGGAACTGGCCGACGGACACAACACTCGCTTGAAGTAGAGGTCGAAAACATTGGCGCACACCTTAATGCCTATACCTCCCGTGAGCAGACTGTTTACTACGCAAAAAGCTTCAGCAAGGACGTCCCTGTGGCTATGGACATCATCAGCGACATTCTGCAGAACTCGAAGCTCGAGAACTCGGCCATTGAGAGGGAGCGTGGTGTTATTCTTAGGGAGCAAGAAGAGGTCGATAAGCAGCTTGAGGAAGTCGTCTTTGACCACCTTCACTCTGTCGCCTTCCAAGGTCAGTCAGACGTCCTATTGATCATTGCAAACGGCATTAATTTTTTTCTCTCCAGGCCAGTCTCTCGGCCGTACAATTCTCGGTCCTAAGGCAAATATCCTTTCCATCAATCGTGATGATCTCTCCTCCTACATAAAGACCAACTACACCGCTGACCGCATGGTCCTCGTCGGTACAGGAGGCATTGAGCACGAAGCACTTGTTAAGCTTGCCGAGAAACACTTTGCCTCTCTTCCTGTGTCCCCCAACCCCATATCCCTCGGCCGTCTCTCGCACCCCAAGCCCACGTTTGTAGGCTCAGAAGTACGGGTTCGTGACGATACCATCCCCACTGCTAACATTGCCATCGCTGTTGAAGGTGTCGGCTGGAGCTCACCCGACTACTTTCCCATGATGGTCATGCAGTCCATCTTCGGTAACTGGGATCGCAGCCTTGGCGCTTCTAACCTCCTTTCCTCCCGGCTCTCACACATCCTTTCCAGCAACAACCTCGCCAACTCGTTCCTGTCCTTCTCGACCTCTTACTCCGATACTGGTTTGTGGGGAATCTACCTTGTATCCGAGAACTTGATGAACTTGGACGACCTCCTGCATAACACGTTGAAGGAATGGACGAGAATGAGTATTTCTCCCGAGGAGGTTGAGGTTGAACGGGCTAAGAGTCAGCTCAAGGCTGGCTTGTTGTTGAGTTTGGATGGTACCACCGCAGTTGCTGAGGATATTGGCCGACAGCTTGTCACCAGTGGAAGAAGGATGTCGCCTCAGCAGATCGAGAACGCCGTCGACGCCGTCTCTGTTGCTGACATTAAACGTGTCGCACAAAAGTATCTCTGGGATAAAGATGTAAGTGTCTTGCACGTCTCTATGTTGTCTGTATACTAATGTTGCCCTGTTCCAGTTCGCTTTGGCTGCTCTGGGAAGCATTGAGGGGCTGTTCGATTACAACAGGATCCGTTCAGATATGTCCTCTATGATATATTAGAGCAGCATAGCATTGCTTAAATGATAAATTCGTTGCGAAATGTTAGGGCTTCATTTTACATCAGGAATGAAAAATACAATCAAGTGTGGCGTGAGAAATATGCCACGTTGCCCTTTTTTGAGGGCATCTGGTGGGTGTATGTGACAACCTCTGCACTCTCCCGTCACTGCCCGTCACGAACCTTGTCACTGTAGGCCGGCCAACGAGCACGTACCGGTCACACTAGCATCACAGCACATCCAGGACGGTACCACTGCCGTACCAGGAGAAATCACAATTTATTGCAAGTTCACCATGATGGAAGCGGTGCCACCAGCCACTCCCCTTTCCAACAGCTCCAGACGACGGGCGAGAGAAAACGAAACACCCAGCCAGAGAGTAAAGCGAGAAAAGGCTGCCGAGCGTCAGCGGCGCAAACGCGAGCGGGACAGAGCAATAGGCTTAGGTCTCGTCGTCCTTACTCACCAACAGCAACCATCTACATCACAGCAACCTGCAGCGGTCCAGCAATCCCAGCAATCCCAACCACCGGCAGCTCCAGAGTTCGTCACCCACGAGATGACTGCCGACGAAATTGCTCGTCGCGATCGCGTTCGTGCTGCAGCGAGAGAACGCCAGCGAAAGCACCGTCAGCTTGTAAAACAACGCAAGATGCGCGAGCTTGGCTTGGACATGGGCAACGAGCTTCTTCAGGGCATGGACGACGTCCAATATCGCGTGGAGGAGGAGCAGTACCAACAAGTGCTCGGCGAGCTTTCACAACAGCAGCCTGCATTGGCGCCGCATGAACCTCCATTTCCGAACGGCCAGCAGCACGGTGGCCAGACGTTTGCCACTACCCTTCTACTCTCTTTTTCCTGCGCGCCGTTGCTTAAGCAGCACCTACTACGGACTCTTAACATGTCGAACGAGGAGCTCGCGTCGTTTGAGCCTATCATTGCCGACGCGTGGGATCAGTGGAATCACCAGGTACGTGCGCGTTTTCTTTCCATGCAGCGCCTAATGTCCTTTTTTGTTTGGCAGCGTCAATTACACTACGAGCAGCAGGCGGCAGCGGCAGCCAACGGTGGACCTCCCCCTCCACCCGCATTTACCGTCGACATTGAGCACAACACCACTGTGTACCAGCAGCCTCCTCCGCCGCCGGACCCAACTAATGAGTTCCGTGCGCGGTTCCATCGCTCCCTCGTTGCACCGTCTCCGTTCCAGACATCATCACAACCGCCCAGCACTCCTGCCTCTGGGTCCGTTCCAGATCAGATCGACCCCCATCTCGCTGCACCTGGTACCAAAGGTAAGCATTCATTCTACCCTTGTCAAGATGTGTGACTAATAGTAGTTATTGACAGAAGAGAGTTGAGCGCATGTTTACATTTTTCTGTTAAATGGATGGACATGGTTGTGCATTATTCATACATGTATATCTTAATTTTCTTTGAATCCATTCTGTAAACATCATTGAGTATTTTTTTTTTTGAGAAATCTAAGTCACTATGTTTGTCACCAGTCCTGTGAATGCATGACAGAGATATCTGTATGTATAAGGTGTATTTAGATGAACATGTGTAACCTCGCTCTATGAAAGACCACTGAGAGAGGACAACGGCATCTATTGGGGAAATACAGAAGAGAAAAGGCGGAAGAGGGGTAGTCGACTACGAGGAGGGGTGATGGTCGGAAGATAAGCGAAGGTGCAGCCCTGAGCGATTGCTAAATCGGTAAGTACGTGATGTGAAGTAAGGTGTTACAGATGGGCCCATTCTATTCCCTTTTTCGTAAGATAGGCCTCAACCGAAACCAAGTAGATCACGTGATATCTCTGTGACTGAGTAACATTCACTATTTTTGAGTTTTCTCTCTACATGGAAGGAAATCTCCAAAAATGGCTTTGTTATGGCCTGGAAAAACATTTTATTGAAAGTGCAACAGAGCTGCGTTTTGAGATATTATGATTTAATATGATACAAACTCCCAAATACAATTATTAGCAACTGCAATGATTAAATAATATCAAACAATAATGCTTTCTTATACTTTGGGCTGATGTGTCACTGAGTATTGAAGTGTTGGAGGAGATCTGTAGGTCATTTAGTATTCAATTTCTTATCACATTATTATTCTTAGATTACTTTTTCTGTCTATATTTTAACCACACCAATCATATATATAAGACATACTATAGTTTTCTACACCTCAGTGTTATGATTTTTCCTTCTCCTTGGTGACTATCTCATCTTGGATGCTTATCTTATCTTATCTTTGTGATTACTGCCATTCTCCTGTTATCACCATTGCCTTGCCTATAACAGACAATTCCAGCAATTGTACTATACTTTGCAATGGTCACTTGCCAAACCAGCAATTCTCTATTGTTTCATGCATGGACTACAAGTGACCATACCTATTAATAGGACTCTCAGTTTCATCTATAAATAGAATAGCTTTCACTGTACTATCTCCAGCTTTAAGCTAACATTTGTTAGACCCACATGTCACATGATCTGCAGACTCATGCTAATTTTTTGGGCTATCTTGTGTTTGGACAATCATCCTCAGGGAGCAGCTATGGTCTTCAGATTGTGTGAAGGAGAGTGGTATAAGATAAACTTTAGTTTGAAGATGAGGATATACATTGAGAACTAACTAGCTTATATATGTGAAAAGGATATATAAAAATAGGTATTGCCATGCATAGTCTATACTGAAAACAAAGGGAGATGCATATTGGATGAGTGACCATTATAAATCATGAGTATAATAACCAATCCTCATATTGTTGTGGAGCCATATATCTGGGGATTGCTATGGATATAGAGATAGGATGAGATAAGATAAGATAAGAACAAAAAGGGGAAAAATTATAACATTACCCCCTTATTAAGACAGTCATCCCAACTGTCAAGGTTCTTCTTCTGGAGAGTCATATTGGGCATTTGCTTAAGTGGTCTAATAGTGGTCTAGTAGGGCCTTCCACTGGCTCTCATCCAGATTTTTTATCTATTTCTTGACCCCATCTCTTCATTGTACAAGATACATGACATTCATATTCTCTGAATATTCATGATCAAGAATTTGACTAACCACCTTTTCTTGGGTTATGATTTTGGTGGTGTTAATCTCTTGGATGTGTTGCACTTTTTCCTTGTATTCTGCAATTGCATCTCTCACATTCTCCATTTCTGTTTCTCTTATCCAGAAATTGTGTTCCTGAGTCCATCCCTTCCATTTGACCAAGTAGTCTATTACTGTTCATGATTATTGTCCTTTTTTCATCTATACTCTGTGAGTTTGAAAGTCTAAGACTTTCTCAATCTCATACTCTTCCTGGCCCTCAACTACGTCAGAGGGTGGCAGTGGGGAAAGTTGTTGATTGGGGAAGGCTGAGGTAATGTATGGAGTCAGCAACTTTTCATTAAAATAGGGATGGATCTTCCAATGTGGTGGTAGTTTTAACTTATATGCTGTAGATCCTATTTTTTCCAGGATTTCAAATGAACCAGTTCACTTGTTATCTAGCTTCTTCTTTGGTCTTGGGAGATGGAGGTTGCTTGTATTGAGCCAGACCTTGCTTCTGATTGGGTATTCCTGAGATAGTCATTTCTTTTTGTCATACTGCTCCTTTATTTGAGCAGCCACTTTCCCCAAGGCTTCATGCACTTCCTTGTGTACTTGTGCCATTGTTTTCATGAATTCTATGGTGGTTGGATTTGTGAATGGGGTGTTTCAGGTGATATTGGGAATCAGTTGAGAATTTCTTCTATATAGGGTCATAAGCAGGCTCTTTCTGATGGTGGAATAGATTCAATTATTGTGGGTGAATTCCACAAGTGATAACTAATTGCTCCAATTATCCTATTGATGATTGACAAAGATCCATAAGTACTTTTTGATCTCCTAATTGACACTTTCAGTTTGACCATCAGTCTATGGGTGGTAAGCAGTGGAGGCATTTGGAGTGATGTGTAACATTTGGTATAGGTCCTTCATGAATTTTAAAATGAATTGAGGATCATGATCAGAAATAACAACTTGGGACATTCCATGTTTGGCATAAACATGATCCCATAGAATTCAGGCCCACCTTTCTGTGGAAAGCTCTTTATGACATGCAATGGGGATAATTGTTTTGAAGAACCTATCCACAATTACTAGTAAGGCATTACATTCATTAGATTCAGGAGTCTAGTGACCATGTTAATGAAGGTGTGTATCCAGGGCTTGGTGGGAATTGCATTTGGGTGTAAGAGTGCTGCCTTGGCCTGGATGCTATTCTTAGTGCATTGACACATTTTACATCTCTTGATATACCTTTCTATGTTCTTTTTCAATTTTGGCCACCAATAGTCTCAGAGGACAAGCTCTGCAGTTTTTGCTATCCCTGGATGTCTGGCCATAATATGATCATAGTTGTGGGTGATGATTTTGCCTTGTAAAGACTCCTTTCTGGATATATAGATATGCCCCTCATAATATAGTATCCTGTGGTCTTGGATAATTCCTTGTTCATAGTCCATGGAGTTAGCAATGCCATATTCCCACAACTCTCTTTGTCACATTATGTTCCAGATTTTTGACTGTTCTTAGGCAGTGGTGGGCATGATGAGTGCATGAAAATGCTCAGGTAGTAGGATGATAGTGTTATCATTATCTTTCTTGCTCTAGTCATGATCATCCTGTCAGCTGAGTAGATCTGCCTTCTTATTGGCAGTTCTGGGTTTATGCTGGAGGGTGAAATGGTACTCAGCAAGTTCAGTTACCCACTGGGCTTATCATCAGTTCAGCTTCTGGGGTTTTCAGAAATATTGGAGATTCTGGTGGTCAGTCTAGATCTCTATTTCCTTTTTGGTGCCTATAAGGTAATGTTGCCACTCTTCTAGAGCCAGCATGATGGCTAGGAGTTTCTTGTTGTAGATCTTGTAATTGCATTCTATTGTGATCAAGGCTTTGGATATAAATGTGACTGGTCACCATTTATCCTTCTGCTTTTGACTGAGGACTGCACCAACAGCTCCCTCACTGGCATCTGCTTTAACCTGGAATTTCCTATTATCAGAGGGAATAGTGAGAACTACATCTGTTGCCATCTGTTTCTTTAGCAAGAAAAATGCTTGTTCCTGAGCTATTTTCCACTTCCACTCAGCTTTCCCAGTCAGTTGGGTGAGATGTTGGACAATTTAGGAATAATTGCATATGAATTTGTGATAAAAATTGGTGAACTCCAAAAAGAATTGTAATTCCTTCTTCTTGGTTGAGGTCAGCCACTTGGCTATTCCTGAAATCTTAATGAGGTCCATTCATATCAAATCTTCACTGATGATGATGCCTAGGTATTTCATTTCCAATACCTCAAATTCACATTTCTTAGCTTTAAGAAAAAGCTTGTTTTTCTGTAATTATTGTAATACTCATCAAACAATCTGTTAGTGTTTCTCTAGGGTTTTGGTGAAGATGAGGATGTCATTGAGGTAGATAGTAACCTTACCCTCAGTGATAAGATCATAGAATATGTCATTTATTATCTACTGAAATGTGGCTGGTGAATTGGTCAATCCAAAAAACATAATGGTAGGCTTGAATAGCCCACAGTTGGTGCAGAAAGCAGCTTTCTCTTTGTTGTCTTCCCAGATTTAGACATTGTTATATCCTCAGCAGATGTCCAACTTGGAGAAGTATTTGGCATTGCATAGCTTGTCTACCAGTTCCAAAATCAAAGGGAGGGAGTACTGATTTTTAATGGTCATTTCATTAAGTTTTCAGTAGTCCTGAATGGGATGGAGGGAGCTGTCTTTCTTTTTGATAAAGAAAAACAAGGAGGCAAACAGGGATTTCAAGAGATGAATTTGGCTGGAGTTCAGGTTTTTGTCAAGGAATTAGTCAAGTTGCTCTTGTTCAGTTCAGTTAAGAGGATAGACCTTACAGTCTACAGTGGATTTTGCATTGGAAATTAGTTTGATAGCATAGTCCCATGGTTCTCAGACTGGTAATTCATCAAAACTTTCCTTATTGAATAGATCTCTAAAACTCCAGTATTGAGGAGGTACTAATTTCTTAAAGGTTTTCTTCAGCTTTTCAGCATTTGCAGCAGCAGCCAATTCATTGGCATAATGCATGGTGCAGATTACCAATTCTTCTTGCATGTTGACAGCAAGAATAGTTTCACTGTCCTCCAGTTTCTTGTCCCATTGGTCTTCATCATCTTCATCAGAGAAGAGAATGGGATTTTTTATGCATTGACATCATCTGAAGAGGATAGTCCTGGTTTTCCAATTAATAACCAGGTTATGATGCTTTAACCAGTTATGCCCCAGATAGATTGTTTTGGAGCCTAAGTTAGTGACTGCAAGGTCAATTCATTCGGAATGTCCTCCAATAGTCATTCAGAGTTCAATGAACTTAGTAATGCTTCTAGCTTTATTGCAGGTTCCATCTACATTATAGACAGGAATTGGGGCAGCCACCTTTCATGTGTTGAGGTTGTGTTGTAGGATATATGACTAATTAATGAAACTATTAGTGCATCCACTGTCCAACAATGCTTTGGTTGTCAGAGTCTTCTTTTCTGTGCAGAGAGATAGTTGTACTTCAACCATAAGATCTCTTTCTGAGCCTTAGGTTCCTCAGATATACCATATGGGTTCATGGAGTTCATAAAGTTGCTCTTGGGCATTATTTTCTCCTTTCTGTAGATCATAAATGAGGTCATTATTGATTTCTTGGGCTTGTCAGAGATGTACCCAGATGACAAGGGCAGCCTGGGCTGTAGACATGATTTTAGTGGTGCAAATGACATGTAAGATTCAATCTATTTTGAAAGGTCAATACCAAGTGTGAGATAGTACTCTCTCATTAGATAGAGTCTTAGTGAGAGGTGAGAATATGTTCAATCATTCAGATTGTTGCTTCTTCCATATAAGGAAAGCAGTATCATCTTCTTCATCAATAACTTCTTCCATGATTATCTTATGCCCTCTTTTTACCACCTGGGTGCAAGTGAATCCTCCCTCTTCTTCAGCTATGTTAGTGCCTGTTAGAGAGGTATTAGAGTGGAATTCATGGTTTTCAAAGGTATTGTTCCTCATAGTGAAGGATTGCTCAGAGATGACAGATTAGGCTTAGATTATCTTGTCAGCTTTATTCTTTTTCTCTGGGCCTGGCAAGTCACTCAGGCTACTCCTGGGATTGCTAACTCTGGAAGGGGATTCATCTATGGTCCTTCTGATGCTTCAGCCTTGGTAGGTGCTTGAGATATTCTCCACAGATCCTGGCAAAGCAGAACTTGATCCTTTAGAGGGTGCTGGGGCATTTGACTTTAGAGGCCCAGAGACATCCTATCTACTTGCCCTCATCCTGAGCATAGCTCATATTACAGTGCCAGCACCACTGAGCATATCCTATGCTTCATTAGAGGAGCAGGATTTAGTGTATATTATTGTATTATTGCATTGAGTTAGTGAGTTATATCAGTTTGGGAATGATTCTCTTGATGGGCTTGGAATGGAGTAAATAGAGATAATAGAATTGTCTTGTTTGAAAATGTTTATAAATACATCAGAACTTACATAACTAATATAAGTCCATCCTGCAGAAGTTGGGAGTCTATCAGAGAGGGTTCTAGTCATTGAAGAGGAATCAGTCTCTCAATAATCTATTCTTTTACTTTCTCAATTTTGGCATCCAATTTCTCTTCTTTCTTCATGACCATCATAGACTGTACATCTTGGTATTCCTTCTTCTTGAGGCAATCTTTCACCATGTGCCCCTTTTTATTACACTGAAAGTATCACTCCTCTGCCCTTCATCAGTTGACCTTCATTGGTTGTTCTGAGCTGCCATATGTGGTTCACTTTCTTATAGTCATATTCCAGCTGAGACCTATATTGGTGGCTGGTTTGCCAGTTATTAAACTTGATGCTCCAGCAGATTGCTTGCTGCTAGGGTGGGTTTAAGGTCATTGGCCATCTTTCTTTTGGCCTTCATGGGGAAATCCAGAAGTCTGGTCAAATATCTATTTACACTGTTGTTTCTCATACATGTGGATGATGCATTCCTTCCATTCTGGGTAGGTGCAGAGAATGTTGATGCCTATATTGGAGATGAAGGTTGTATAGGAGCTGGGAACTCCTAATTATACAGCCTTTATTAGGGCACCTCACTTGTTTTTGTCAGTTCATTGGCCCACCAGTTTAGCCTCTTCTTCCAGCTTTTGGAAGTAATAGGAGGCTGGCTGGGTTCTCATTTGGAGGTTGAACATTTTTTTCTCATGAATTTCCTTGATGGCAGGATCTCAGAACTGTTGGGTGACTAAGTCAATGAATTTCTCCTAACTTGGATAACAGAAATAGGTGGAGATTCTGACAATGCTGATGAAAACCTAATATTTGGGTCACTTGTATACTCACCAATCCTTAGCTGTGCCTTTGAAGTGAAAGGTGGCAAAGAGGACTAAATGAGAGGAGAGTTGGAAATAGTGATGGAACACTTCAAAGTAGGCAATGCAGTCACCTATGAAGTATTCAATGTCATCATGATCCCTCTTGAACAGTTTTGGGGGTTGTATGAGAACAGGCTTGATTCCCAAATAAGAGGCTTCATTGGGTGTATTCCTGACAGGGTTGGAGCATGAGTCAGGGGGAGCCTGCCCAGGAGGGGGTTATGGAATGAAATACTGATCAGATCAAGGAGAGGGTCCCTTCAGGGGTTCTCAGGTTCACCCTCATTCTGGTTCCTTTCTCTTGGTTGGAAGCTGCCAGAATTGGGCATGTTCTTCCCATAGATCTTTAGTGCAGTGAGCCTTTGTTGCAGTTCTGCAATTCGGAGGTCTTTTTGAATTAATTCCTCTTTGGCTTGTTGCATCTATTCTTCCTTGGTTGGCTGGAGAGGTTTGGTGGTTCCCAAACTAGGTCCAGGGTCTTCTTTCACTCCTGCAAATAGAAGGCTTTCTCATGGATATGGGTAGAAGCCTTGCTGCCAGATTTGGCTACTCAGGTTTTACTGATGAATGATGTCAAGCAATGGTGGTGACATATTCATGTCAACCATTGGGGATGAGTCTGGGAGGGATTGGGGTTGATATTTGGAGGTATCTGGGGGGTACTATGAGGCAAACATATATTGAGGCTAGGGATTTCCCAGCCCAGTGTAGCTATTTGGAGAATATGTAAAATTACTAAAATCAGAATCTCTAGCCATTGAGATTGGGTCGATCCATCTCCCTCTGTATGAGTACTTAGAGGGCATGCTCCAGCTCTTGTTGCTCACTAGTAGTCCTAGCCCATAATCTGAGTACCCTGTCTTCTGCAGCTGGAGGATATAGAGTTCAGTTCCTATTAGCATATATCTAGGTATGAAAAGTGGCACCCATGCCTGGTCATCAAATTGGATCCCCTTGGTTGAGAGCAAGGTATTCATTCATATTGGGATAAATTTCTGATCATGAGGTCCTGGCCTTGATGTCAGCTCTTCATAGTTCCCAGGCCTCACTTCTAAAGAGACCAAGAATTGTTTAGTTGATATTAGTGAGCTTGGGCCACTCATAGTTGAGGTCCTAGGTGTTAAAGGGGTCATCAGGGATATGAGGAGGGAGTGTGGTTGAAGCATCATCAGAGAGTTTGATAAGGAGAAGAGAGGAACTGGAGTTGGTGTCCTCTCTACTGGTGGGCCAGAGGACTCATTCCTATCCTCTGATTGCCCAGGGGCTATAGGAGTGATTGGGGTTGGGTGTTGCTCTTCTGTCATTATTTCATATTCTTGTCTGAGAAGAACAGATGGATTCATAGAGAGAAGGGGAGTCATTGGGAGTTTAGAATCTAGTCTATAGGTCTCTCATATATTTCTCCACAGTGGAGAGTCATTCCACTCTTGATGGCCAAGAGAAGATTGCATTGGATATAAGATTCTGTCTGTGCATTGGAAACTCATTGGAGGACTGGTTGGGAAAGGTAATTTGGCGGACTGGGAAGTTTTCTTCTAGAGTAAGTGCCAGATTTGTGGGACTCATCCTAGTAGCAGTTGGTTGTTGTCAGGAAAGAACATAGTGTAATAGGAAAGAAGATAGTCACTGAGGTTAGAGGAGGCAGCATTGTCATAATGAGTTTTGGATCTGGTCTCTCCATATTAGAAAGATGAGAGCCATAAAGAGAATAATAAGGATGGCCCTGCCTATAGTAATACTAAGTGCGATAGTTCATTCTTTATGCAGTTTAGAGTTCATGCATGTGGTTTCTTCATAGCTAGCAATGAAGAAACTATGGAAATCTTCAAATTAATTGTTAGACCTATATGTCACATGATCTACAGACTTGCACTAATTCCTCAGATTGTCTCATATTTAGATAATCACCCTTGGGAAGCAGCTATGATCTTCAGATTATATGAAGGAGAGTGGTATAAGATAAACTTTAGTTTGAAGATGGGGATATATATTAAGAACTAACTAGCTTATATACATGAAAAGGGTATGTAAAAATAAGCATTACCATTTCATAGTCTATACTGAAAACAAAGGGAGATACATGTTGGATGAGTGACCATCACAAATCATGAGTACAATAACTGATCCTCACATCATTGTGGAGCTGTATATCTGGGAATTGCTATAGATATGAAGATAGGATCAGATAAGATAAGATAAGAACAAAAAGGGGCAAAATTGTAACAATGTTTATCAATATCAATCCTCTACTCTATAGAATCTGGCTAAGATATTAGCCCTTCTTCTCTGGATCTGAAGACCATAGCTATCTCTCTCTAGGTGACTGTCTGAACATGAGGCAGCCTAGGAAGGATGCATGTCTGCAGATCATATGGAGGTTAAGTCTAACAATTAGCTTGAAGCTTTCCTATGGTCTCTTTACTGCCAGCTACAAAGAAACTATATGCATGACTCTCAACTTTAACAAAGAACAAACCATCACAATCAGCACCACCCTAGACAGGGCTATCTTAATCTTTTTTTTCACTGCTCTTATCTTTCTCATGTGGAAAGAATAAATTTGAAACTATCTATGTTGACAATGCATTCTCTGCCCTCAACCACCTCCCCACTGGTCCCCTTATTATATCCTCTCCCAGTGAAACACCACCACCTCAAGGGTGGATACAGCAAGTCTGGCACTCACTCAGGAAGAAACTGTCACAACCTGCTGCATCTTCTTCATCTGTCAATCTTCTGACAAATTTCTGCCATATTAGCAGGAATCTATTCAGTCTCCAACCTCCAGCCACAATCAGTCAAGGATAAAATGACCCACCATCACAGAGGAATATGAGAGAGACTTACAGACTGGGTTTTGAATCCCTAGTGACTCCTCCTCTGTTACAATTTTTCCATTATCTTATCATGATTATATTGTAGCACTTATGCAACACCATCTTATCCACTATAACACCGATATTCAGTCTAACCTAACCTCTCCCATCCCATGTATTCCCAATCCTTTCCATCTAGTTGGTCTATAGTCATCTGACTTCTAATGTTTCATGCATGGATACTTGCATTTCATCTATTATTAGACCCTATATTTCTGTATATAAAGTAGCAAGACTTTGTACTTAGTCTCTATCTTCTGACTAAATTGCAATCATATACTATTTACTACATCTCTCTGAAGACCAGCTGTCCTCTTAATAAGGATGATTGTCTGAATATAAGATAGCCCAAGAGTGATGTATGATCCTAAGATCACATGATAAATCAGGCTGTAACATCCCCATCCTATGTATCTGCATATCCCACCTATGCCAGGGTACAATATTGAAATAATACTAGAATGGCAACACCCTATCTAAACCCCTATAGGTTCCCAACTGGTCCCTGAGAACAAAACCCCTGGCCAACAAATAGGGAGGAGAGTGACTCCAGTTTCTCTCTCCCCCTCATCAAACTCTCTAATGATGCCCAGACCCCTCTCTCCCCCCATTCCTTGAGCTCCTGATAATCCCTTCAACACTCAAGGCCCCAACTATGAGTGGCTCACACTCTCTGACTGTGACTGAGCAATCCTTGATCTCTTTAAAACAGAAGCCTAGGAGCTCAGAAGACAGGACATGAAAGCCAGAACCCCTTGGCCAAGCATTCATTCTGATATGGATGAATACTTTACCCTTAGCTAAGGAGATCTAATTCAAGGCCCTGGCTCTAGTGCCATTATATGTGCCTGCATATATGCAAACTGGGACCACAGCCTATACCCTCCATCTGCAGAGGATAGGCTATCTGGATTATAAGCAAGAATGGCTGATAAACAACAGGAGTTGGAATGTGCCCTTCTGGTTCTTGCCTGGAGAGAGATAGATCAGCCCAACCTTGACAGTCAGGAGAATAGTTTTAATAACATTATATATAATGATAGCAACTACCCAGGGCTGAATACATTCTAGCCTAAATATACTGCATTTTCCTAGTATGACTACTCTTTAGACATCTCCCAAAATTACCCACAACCCCTTCCTGACTCGCCACCCCCTTTGCCAACAAGCTGCATCTGGCAAACTAGCTTCTATTCTCATCAAGAAAGAAGTCTTCTATTCACAGAAGCTGAGGATGATCCTGCCATTAGCATAGCACTAACAGACCCACCACAGCCTACTCCCAAGAAACACATATTACAGGCCAAGGAGAAGTTCACTCAAAAAGAGCAAAGAGTCAAGGAACTGAAACAAGAACTTGCCACAGCTGAAATGTAAAGAGATGTCTATGCCACCATCTGGCAGTTCTCAAATAAAGAGAAACAACCCAATTGAGGATGCCTCTGGAACCTGACATCTGACCCACCTCCTCACTCTGACTGGTATTCAATTCTGTGCCCACCCCCTAGACAAGCCTCTTTGGATCCCTATCCTAACCTGGTCAGAAATGCACCTAATGAAGCTCCTTATCTAAGCATCAAGCTCATCTTGATGCAACCTCCTAAGCCTTTTAAAGGTGACCACAATAATATAGAATGATTTATAGGTGACTGCATCACTTACTTTAAAGTGTTCTGGCACTATTTCCAGTTACTTTTCCATCTGATCCTTTTTGCCACATTCCACTTTGAAGGAGCTGCTAAAGACTGGTGGGTATACAAACACCCTGAATATTAGGTCCTCACTAGTAGTACTGGTGTTCCTGCCCATTTCTGGTATCCAGAATGGGAAGACTTTATAGATCTGATCACTCAGCAATTTCAAAACCCCACCATCAAGAAGGTCCATGAAAAAAGAATGTTTGACATCTGCATGGGAATTCAGCCTGCCAGTCACTACTTTCAGAAACTGGAGGAAGAAGCCAAACTTGCCAGGTGATGCACTGACAAAAATAAATGTGGTGCCTTAGTAAAAACAGTGCAACTAGGAGTTCCTAGCTCTTATACCACCTTTATCTTGAATATGGGCATCAACATCCTATGCACCTATTCTGAGTGGAAGGAGCATGTCCTCCAAATGTATGAGGAATGTGAACAAAAATAAGTCTTTGATTAGACTATGGGCATCTCATGCAATAATTGAAAACAAGAAAAATGTCACCCCCAATAACACCCCAGTGGCAAATCAACCACTGGAGTGACAAGTTCATTGACATCTAAGTCAATTGCCAATACTGGAATCAGCTAAAATGTGACCATGAGAAGGTGGATAACATATGGCAGTCAAGGATAGCTGATAAAAATTGACTGATATAAGACTGAGGGAAGATGCTTCTGATGCAATAAAAAGGGCTATATGGCTAAGGACTGCCCTAAGAGGAAAGAGTTTAGGGACATATGATCCCTATTGGTGATAAAGGAGAAGAAGAAAACTGACTCAAAGATAGAGGAAGCAAAAGAGTAGGTCATCAAGGGCTTGATTCCTCTTCAACAATGCAGGACTATACTGGTATATGATCATTCTCTGCTGGTTGAATTCATGGTATATTTTTAGGCACTCCTATAATTATTTCTATGTGAACTTATATCAAGGACAATATCACTACTGCTTTTAATGTCCTCAATTTGATTGATAAACCAGAAGAATTAACCAACCAGAATCACTACAACACACTGCTGAGCAGCCACAATATGACTATTTATGATAAATCCCACCTCTCTGATAAAGCATGAGACATGCCAGGTGATGCCAGAGCCACAATATAAGCTATGCTCTGGACAGGGGCAAGTAGATGGGATGCCCTCAAGCCTCTGAAGTCAAAAGCTTCTATGCTCTCTAGAGAGCCAAGTCATGCTTTTTCAGGGCCTGTAGAGGAATTCTCAAATGCCTACCAAGGCCAAACACCTAAATGGACCAGTGACATGCCAAGAGTTACCATTTCCCAAGTCAGCAACCCTGAGAGAGATTCAAGTGAGTCATCTAGCCTGAAAGAAACAGAAACAGCCAAACAGTCTGGGCCTGACCTATTGTCCCAGAGTGACTCTTCATCATAAGGAATGACCTCTCTGGAAACTGCAACTCCCACCCCAATAAACCTCTATCAGGCACTAATGCAGCTGAAAAAGAGGAAGGATCTGCTAGCACCCAGATAGTAAAAAGGGGGCCCAGGATTATAATCATGAAGGTGCCTAATAAAGAAGATGATACTGTCTTTTAGATATGGATGGATAAGCAATGCCAGACCTCAAGAAAGGCTCAGCCCATGATGAAATCCATCAATGACACCAAAAGAGGATCCACAGATAATCCTAATGAGGGGGTATCCTCCACAAGCACTTGGTACAAACCTTTTGAGATAGACTGGACCCTGCATGCAGTCCAGAATGCAACAATGACTGCTGCCACCAAGGCCACTCTCTCTATAGGTACATCCCAAATGTATCACTGAAATCACCAACAAACTTATCACTAAGCTACAGAATGGGACTAAGGATGCCTGAGAAAGGCTCTTCAAGCTCCATGAACTAATTTATTATATTTATGGCATAAAGAGTCCAGGACATGACTTCATAATTAACATACAACTCACTCCCTGCACTGGAGTACAAAAGCTCACAACCAGAGCCCTACTTGATAGCAGATGTACAGGTAGTTCAATTAATTGCTTCTATGTCCAGAAGCATAATCTCCCCACCTGAAAAACTGCAGCCCCCATTCCCATCTACAATGCTAATAGAACCCACAATCAGGTGGGCAATATCACTAAGTTTGTTGAACTCCAGATGATTATTAAGAGTCATAGTGAAGTATCAATCTGGCAGTCACAAACCTTGGCTCTAAAATAATCTATTTAGGCTATGACTGGCTCAAATGTTATAACCCAGTAATCAACTAAAAGACTGGCATAGTCATCTTTAAGCACTGTTTGTGCACCATGAACCTACTCTCTCTCTCTGACTCAGACTCAGAAAACCTATGGGATGAGGAACTCAAAGAAGAGGATGTCATACTCATCATCAACATGCAAGAAAAACCAGTCATTCATACCATCTACTATGCTAATGATCTTGCTGCTGCTGCTAACACTGAAAAACCAAAGAAAATCTTTGAGGAGTCAGTACTGACCCAATATCAGAGCTATAGAGATCTATTCTCTAAGGAGAACTTTGATGAGCTTCCTGAGCAGAAACCATAGGATCATATTATTGAGCTATTACCTAATGCCAAATCAATGCTAGACTGTAAAGTATATCCATTGAACTAAAGTGAATAGGAACAGCTTGATAAATTCCTAGATGAAAACCTCAGCTCAGGACATATCCACCTCTCCAAATCACCATTCACCTCCTCCTTCTTTTTGATAAAAAAGAAGGATGGTTCTCTCTGACCCATTCAAGATTATTATAAACTCAACAAAATGACAATTAAGAACCAATATCCTCTTCCTCTGATTTTCAAATTAATTGACAAGTTATATAATGCTAAATACTTCTCCAAACTTGATGTTTGTTGGGGATATAACAATGTATGAATCTGTGAAGAAGATGAAGAAAAAGCTGCCTTCCAGACCAATTATGGACTATTTGAGCCCACTGTTATTTTCTGTTAGAGACTATCTTAGTCATGTGACTTGGGACATCAGCTGTCCTCTTTGGGCTGTTACACATTCAAACAGTCACCCAGTTAGAGGATTAGGCTTGGTCTTTAGTGTGTGAGAGTAAGAGGTATATGATTCTAATTTAGTCAAAAGATAGAGTACAATGGTGAGTTTTTACTCTACTTATATACTGTTTTCATGGCATTATATATAGATAAAATGATAGAGTCCATACTGGAATGGTGTTGAAGTGGAATGGATTCAGAAGGATCATGGTCCAATAGAAAACGTCTGGGGTGACAGTTGGTGAGAATGAGGGTATTGTTTGGTGAGTGGTTGGATACGAGTCAGAAATGATAGTTGATTAGATAGATGAGTCATGGATATGACTTGGATAAGATTAGATAACGGAAAAATCGTAACATTACCCCCTTGTTAAAGCAGTCATCCTGACTGCTAAGGCTCTTCTTCATCAGAGTCAGGAAGCATGAAATAATTCTAAACACAATGACATCGTCTGAATGTCATGGTTCCCACTTTCCAGGTGACAAAAGGATTATGGCATTTAAGCCAGTCATGGCCTAAGTATATGGTCTTAGAACCTAAATCGGTGACTGCAAGGTCAATTCATTTGCTGTGATCTCTGATGGTCATTTGGAGTTCCACAAATTCTGTTACATCACCCGCCTTGTTATGGGTTCCATCTATGTTGTATATGGGAATGGGAGAGGCAGCTTTTCAGGTATCCAACTGGTGTTGTTGGACATAGATTTGGTTGATAGAACTGCCTGTGCAGCCACTATCTAACAATGCTTGGGTTATCAACATCTGCTTTCCTGTGCAAGGAGAGAGCTGGATATCCACCAAAAAGTCTCATCCTGAGCTTTTGGTTCCATGGATATAACAGATCGGTTCATGGAGTTCGTAGAGCTGCTTGCGCACAAGACTCTCTCCAGTTCTTAAGCTCTGAATGAGCTCATCAGTTATCTCTCCAAGTCATTTGGGATGAACCCAAGTAAAGAGAATGACTTTGGTGACTGCCAAGTTCTTGGAGCTGCAAACTGTGCATAGAGTCCAGTCGATCTCAAATGGTTTGTACCATTGGTGATCACATGCCTCTATTTCTGGCAGGACTTCGAGGTTTGGTACCCCCTGGTTAGGCAGGATTTTGGGTTTGGTGCTTCTCTTTTGGGCAAGACTTCGAGTGTTGGAGTACTGGCTTTGGACTGGCTGGCTTGCCATAGTCTAAAGGCAGTGTCATCATCTTCATCAGGTACTTCAATGATGGTAGTGGTTCTACTGGTGTGCCCCCTCTTTACTGCCTGGGTGCTAGCAGCTTCTCCCTGTTCTTCGGCTTTAGTTCACTTGGGAACTTGCCAGAGCTTGGGAGGAGTCTGGTTTTGGCTTGAGGCATCTGAGGTTCCATTTCTACTAGCAGTTCCAGCAGAGTACTGAGCTTTTGTGGCTGGGGCAAATCTCATCAGCATTGCTGTTGGCTGCACTACTGGCTGTTCTCCCACCAGTCTGGCTAGCATGTGGCCCTGCTCCTGGCCTTGGTGATAGACACTCTCCTGGTCCCCCACTGATCCTGGTGAGGCTGGTGGACTTGTCCCTCTGCTCGAGGAGGACACTGAGGAGTTTGGACTTCTGGGAGGCCTGAAGGAGTCCTGCCTACTACCCTCTGCCCACAACTGATTACTCAGCGGCATATCCAGTGAGCTGAGCTCGTTGGACTTCATGGTGGTGCCAGCACTACCTGGCAAGTCCCGCACCTCATTAGGGGCTTGGGATTCACTGTAGATTTTCATGTCAGCTTCTTGCAGGAGTATGGCATACCTGTTTGTTGTCAATTCTTTGGTGGTCTTTGGCTTCAGAGTCTGTGAAGTCATAGAATATATATTTGTATTTGCCAATGATTGTCTATGTTTATAATATTCAGTCCAACCCATGGAGATTGAGGACTCACCTTCTTGAGACTTGGTTGAGCAAGAGGAATCAAACTCTTGTTGACCTAGTCTTTTGCCTTTTTGATCTTGGTCATGGCTGGCACCACTTCATTAGTGGGCCCCAAGGATTGAACATCCCTCAACTCTTTTCTCTTGGGACAATATTTGCTCAGGTGACCTTTCTCATCACACCTAAAGCATCTGCCCTTGGCCCTTCACTGATTGATGTCCATGGGCTTCCCTGCCCCTCCATATATTGTCCAACGACCGGTCCCGGCATCCCAACTGACCCCTGTGTTAGCAATTGGCTTTGGAGCTGAGGAACTTGTCACCCCAGTGGCGGCTTTGCTGCTGGATTGCTATCGGTGTTGGGGGCGGATATCCTTCTTTTGCCCATCCTGGGGCATGCCAGTGGTCTGGTCAAAGACCCACTTGCATTGGCGTTCCTCATACATTCTGAGGATCTGCTCCTTCCACTCTGGGTATGAGCATGGAATGTTGACACTCATATTAGAGATGAAGGTGATATAGGAGCTTGGAACTTCTAGTCATACTACCTTTACCATGGCACTGCACTCTGCCTCATTGGTCCTTCGGCCTGCTAGTTTGGCCTCTTCTTCCAATTTCTGAAAGTAGTGGGAGGTGGGCTGCACTCCCATCTGGAGATCAAACATCCACTTCTCATGGACTTCTTTGATGGTGGAGTCTCTAAATTGGCATGAGACCATATCAATGAAGTCCACCCAGTTGGGGTAGCAGAAGTGAGCAGTGGTCCTGTCATAGGAGTCGCTGACCCAGAACTTGAGTCTCTTGTAGACCCACCAATCCTTGATGGCCCCTTCAAAGTGAGAGGTCATGAATAGTACCAGGTGTGACAGCACCTGGAAATAGTGTCAGAACACTTCAAAGTAGATGATGCAGTCACCTATGAAGCATTCGATATCATCATGGTCCCCCTTGAATAGAGAGGGGACCTTGATGAGAGTCGGTTTGATGCCCAAATATGGGGCATCAGTGGCAGCATTTCCAACAGGATTGGGAATGGGGTCAGGAGGACCCTTGCCAGGGAGCAGTCTTGGGATCGAATATCGATCTGGCCTTAGACCTGGGTAGCCTCTTAGTGGTTCTGAGGGTCTGCCCCTGTCAGGCTCCTTTCCCTTGTCCTGATCTCAGAGGTAATCTGCCATCATCCTTCTGGTGGATTCTTCCCTTTCCAGCTCCTCACGCATCTCTGTGATCCACTTCTCTTTTTTGATCAGCATGGTTTTCATCTGCTGCCAAATTTCTTCTGCTGTCACTGGGGTTCTTGATGTCCCTGCAGTGGTGGTTCCTGCAGGGGCTGTTTCAGCTTCCATCTCTTCTCCCATGCCTGCAAGGAGAAGACTGCCACCCTGGTAGGGGTGGTAGCCTTGTTGTTGTGCCCGACTGTGTGGTGGCGAGTTGGGCAGGGGTCTGGGTCTTGTGACCAGGGTATCTGGGGGGTGATCCAGAATGATTTCATATTGAGGCTGGTGGTATTCCAGCCCACTGTAGTAACCTGTATCATAGGTTAATATATTGTATTGGGGCCTTTGTCCCCATCTACTCCTTTCTTGTGACCTCCAGTTGCCATAACTGTCATAGGGAATGCTCCAGCTCCCTCTGCTCCTCCTTGTCTCTGGCTCAAAGCCCTGGAAATATATCTCTGGCAGAGAGGCAGAATATATTTTGGTCCCAGTTTGCATGTATCCAGGCATGAACGATGGTGGCTGAGTCTGGACCCCAAATGGGGTCTCCTCGATTGAGTGCCAGCCACTCATTCATTTCTGGTCTGGGCTCATCCCAGAGGTCTCTGGATTCAACATCCCAATGTCGAATCTCTCAGGTGGTGGCCCTGAAGAGGCCAAATAGTCTTTGATTGACCTCAGAGAGGTCTGGCCAGATGTAGTCCCCCCCATTTGGGTTGAAGGGGTCATCGGGGGCAGAGGGAGCAGCCAGGGTTGGGGTGTCGAGCTCCTCATCAGACTCATCAGAGAGCTCGATGACAGGGAGCAAGGAGGTAGAGTTGGTCCCTCCTCAGGACCAGTTGTTTTTGTGGGCTCAGGGCCCATATAGATGGTTTCAATTCATGCCGGGATCATTGGGGTGTCGGGGTCCATTGTAGGACCCATCGGAGCTTTCAGGAGAGGGGGAGTGAGAATGAACATGCCAGTGTTGCTGGCAGAGAGCGGGGGTTGTAGGACAAGGGGGAGGGCCAGGGTATGGGGGTAGGGTGTCGTTGATCTGAGCCTGAATGTTCCACACATATTCCTGGGCCAGGGAGGGGCAGGTCATTCCATCTGATACCAGAGTAGAACTGCCTGCACATTATAGACACGGGCGGAGGAGGGCCCAGGAGTCGGGGGCCTCTCATCATCAGTTGTCCCCTCAGAGGAGGACATGATTGCAAAATGGGCCCAGGGACGGATGAGTGGTATTGCCTCTTGTTGTCCCAGTCAGGTGGGGGGTAACTCCTGGGGAAGGACATTGTCTGGGTGTTGGGGTGGTCGGGGGGGAAGGGCTGGTCGGTGAGCTCACCTTTGTTGTAAAAGGGTTTGTATTTCTTCCTCGCAAATTAGAATGGCAAGGACCATGAAAAAGGTTAGGAGGATGGTGCCACCAATTGCGACGCCAAGAGAGATGGTTTGGGGGTTCTGTCTGTTTTCCTTGTTGGTCATAGAGAATGCTTCTTTGCAGCTAGCATTCAGAAGCAGAAGGATATCTTTCAACTAATGTTAGGGACTGTCTTAGTCATATGACTTGAGACATCAGCTGTCCTCTTTGGGCTGTTATGTGTTCAAACAGTCACCCAGTTAGAGGATTAGGCTTGGTCTTTAGTGTGTGAGAGTAAGAGGTATATGATTCTAATTTAGTCAAAAGATAGAGTACAATGGTGTAGTTTACTCTGTTTATATACTGTAAGTATGGTGCTATATTTAGATGAAACTGTTCAGTCCATGCTGGAATGGTGTCAAAGTCAAATGGTCCAGAAGAATCATAGTCCAATAGAGAGAGTCTGGGGTGACAGTTGGTGAGAAATAAGGGTAATGGTCAGCGAGTAAGTTGATATAAGTTGGAAATGATAGTTGATTAGATGGATGAGTCATGGATATGACTTGGATAAGATAAGATAATAGAAAAATCATAACATTACTCCCTTGTTAAAGCAGTCATCCTAACTGCTAAGATTCTTCTTCAGGGCTGTCGAACTGTGTTTCAATTTGACTGATCCAGTACTGATTAATCAGTTTTTTCCACAACATTTTGTCTGGATTGATGATCCATTTAGCATATCCATCTTTTTGTTTCATGAGATAAGCTATGTCATCATATTTTGAGTATTCGTGGTCCAGTATCTTGATCACTGTCTTGTCCTTGGTTACGATTTTTAGAGTGTATACAGCACAGTTTATGCTAGCCTGGTACTCTTGGATTGCTTCCATTGCATTTGACATCTCATTTTCTCAGACCCATGAGTTGTGTTCTCAGATCCATCCCTTCCATTTGATGAGATAGTCCATGACTTCTCAGGATGGTTGTCCTCTTTTCGAGTGTACCTTTCAAGTGTGCGAGTCCAGAACTTCTTCAATTTCATATTCCCCTTGACTGTCAATGAGGTCTGGAGGGGGAGGTGGTGGTTGTTCTTGGTTGGGAAATGAGGGTGCAGTATAGGGAGTCAACAGTTTTTCATTGAATCAGGGGTGGATCTTCCAATGGGGTGATAGCTTTAGCTTGTAGGCTGCTATCTCTGACTTTTCAATGATTTTGAACAGTCCTGTTCATTTATCGTCAAGTTTCTTCTTGGGTCATAAAAGATGAAGGTTGGCTGTATTGAGCCAGACCTTCTCACTGATTTGATATTCTCATGGTAACTATTTTTTGTTTGTCATATTGTGCCTTCATTTGTGCTGCTGCCTTTTCCAAGGTGTTGTGTACTTCTTTATGAACCTTGGCCATTGTTTCAGTGAAATTGACAGCTGTGGGATTTGCGAAGCTGGTTTTTTGGATTGACTCCAGGATGAGTTGAGGATTTCGTCCATATAGGACTATGAAGGGACTCTTACCCATGGCCAAGTGAGTTCAGTTATTGTGGGCAAATTCTGTGAAGAGTAGCCATGCAACCCAGTCCATTTGTCAATGGTTGACAAAGATATGAAGATACTTTTCAACTTCTTGGTTGACTCTTTCTGTCTGTCCATCCATTTGGGGATGATATGCCATAGAGGTGTTCTGCATGATATCCAACATCTGGTAAAGTTCCTTCATGAAGGAAGATATGAATTGGGGTCCTCAGTTGGATATGACCACTTGTGGCATTCCATGCTTTGCATACACATAGTTGCGGAGCATCAATGCCCATCCTTCAACAGATAATTCCTCATTACATGGAATCAGAATTATGTTCTTGGAGAACTGATCTACAATGATGAGTAGAGTGTCGAAGCCTTCTGATTCTGGAAGGCCAGTGACTATGTCAACAGAAATGTGTGTCCATGGAGCCTCTGGGATTGCATTTGGATGAAGAGGCATGGCTTTGGCCTGTGTATCACTCTTTGTTCATTGACAAGTTTTGCATCCTTTGATATAGAATTCGACATCTCTTTTCATCTTGGGCCACCAGTCCAGTATTTGTGAAGGATGAGTTCCTTGGTTTTTGCGATTCCTGGATGTCTGGCAGTGATATGGTCATGGTATTGTGAAATGATTTCACTGCAAAGGGAGGGGTCTTGGGGAATATAGATACGTCCATCATACCACAAGATTTCATCTTCTTGGGTGATTCCCTATTCATGATTAAGGAATTTCTCAATCCCTTGGTCCTATTGATTCTTCTGTCAGGTTGTGTCTCTTATATGCATGGTTCATTCTTCAGTGGTGGGTAAGGTTAATGCCCAGAAATGTTTGGGAGAAAGGATGACAATGTCTTGATTGTCTTCCTTTCTGGGTTATAATCATCTCATTGGCTGAGAAGATCTGCCTTTTTGTTAGCGATTCCAGCTTTGTGTTGAAGGACAAAGTGATATTCAGCCAATTCTGTGACTCACTGAGCTTGTCAGCAGTTCAGCTTCTGGGGTTTTTGGAAATACTGGAGGTTCTGATGATCTGTCCAGATTTCAATGGTTTCTTTGGCACCCATGAGATAATGATGCCATTCTTCTAAGGCAAGCATGATTGCCAGCAACTCTTTATTGTAGATCTCATAGTTGCATTCAGTGACTGTCAGCACCTTTGACATGAAGGTGACTGGCCTCCATTTGCCATTCTGTTCTTGGCTTAGAACAGCACCTATGGCTCCATCGCTTGCATCAGCCTCAACTCAGAATTTTACATCATTGGAGGGAATTGTTAGAACTACATCCGTGGTCATCAACTGTTTCAGTTGTGAGAATGCCTGTTCCTGTTCTGGTCCCCACATCCAGTCTACTTTTCCAGTTAGCTGGGTAAGGGGGTGTACAATTTTCGAATAGTCATGAATGAACTTGCAATAGAAATTTGTGAACCCTAAGAAGGATTGGAGTTCCTTTTTCTTTGTGGGAGTGGGCTATTCTGCTATCCTGGCTGTCTTGACTGGGTCCATGCGAATCGCGTCTTCGCTGATGATAACTCCCAGGTAACTCCCAGGTATTCGGTTTTTGAGTACCTCAAACTTGCATTTTTCTGGTTTGAGAAACAGTTTATTTTCTCGTAAGCATTGTAGGACTTGTTGGACAATGATACTGTGTTCCAAAAGGGATTTCATGAATATGAGGATGTCATCAAGATAGATGGTAACTTTTTCTCTGGTGATTAGGTCCTTGAAGATGTTGTTCATCATCCACTGGAATGTGGCTGGTGAATTGGTAAGGCCAAAGAGTCTCCAGTTAGTTCTGAATGGGGCCTTTTCTTTGTCTCCATCTCTAATTCATATGTTGTTGTACCCCCATCGAACATCTAGCTTGGAGATTAAGGGGAGGGGATAACGATTCTTGATCATCATTTTGTTCAGTTTTCAGTAATCTTGAATGGGTTGGAGAGAACCATCCTTCTTCTTAACAAAGAAGAAGGGAGAGGGAAATGGGGATTTTGAGGGATGAATTTGTCCTGAATCTAAGTTTTCATCAAGAAACTTGTCAAGTTGTTCTTGTTCATTTCGATTGAGCGGGTAGACTTTGCAGTCTAATGTGGATTTGGCATTGGGAGTTAGCTCAATGGCATGATCTCAGGGTCTTCGTTCAGGTAGATCATCAAAGCTCTCTTTTGAGAATAAATCTCTAAAGCTTTGGTACTGAGGAGGCATGAGCTCCTCAAAAGTTTGTTTTGGTTTTTCTGCATTTGCAGCTGCCACCAGTTCATTTGCATGATGGACTGCTTGGAGAATGATTTCTTCTTGCATATTGACTGCAAGAATACTTTTGCCTTCTTCTAGTTCTTCATCCCATTGATCTTCTTCATCTGTGTTGGAAAGTGAAAAATGGTTTTTTACACAATGACATCGTCCGAATATCATGGTTCCCACCTTCCAGTTGACAAAAAGATTGTGGCATTTAAGCCAGTCATGATCCAAGTACACTGTCTTGGCACCCAAGTTGGTGACTGCTAGGTCAATTCATTCAATGTAATCACCAATAGTCATTTGGAGTTCCATGAATTCTGTTATGTTGCCCACCTTGTTATGAGTTCCATCAGCATTGTATACTGGAATGGGGGAGGCAGCCTTTTGGGTATCCAACTGATGTTGTTGGATGTAGGTTTGGTTGATAGAACTGTCTGTGCAACCACTATCCAACAACGCTCGGGTTGTCAACATCTTCTTTCCTGTATAAGGAGAGAGCTGGATATCCACCAAAAAGTCTCATCCTAAGCTCTTGGTTTCTTAGATATACTGGATCAGTTTATGAAGTTCATAGAGCTGCTCATGTGCAGGACTCTCTTTAGTTCTTAAGCTCTGAATGAGCTCATTGGTTATCTCTCCAAGTCATTTGGGATGAACCCAAGTGGAAAGAACTGCTTTGGCAGCTGCCAAGTTCTTGAAACTGTGAACAGCATGCAGAGTCCAGTTGATCCTGAATGGTTTGTACCATTGGTGATCATGTGCCTCTGTAGTTGGCAGGACTTTGAGGTTTGGTACCCCCTTGTTAGGCAGGATTTCAGGTTTTGGTGCTTCCTGATTAGGCAAGACTTCAGGTATTGAGATACTGGCTTTGGGCTGGCTGGCTTGCCACAACCTAAAGGTAGTGTCATCTTCTTCATCAGGTACTTCGATGACAGTGGTGATTCTACTGGAATGCCCTCTCTTTACCACCTGGGTGCTAGTGGCTTCTCCCTGTTCTTTGGCTTTAGTTCACTTGGAAACTTGCCAGGACTTGAAAGGAGTCTGGTTTCAGCTTGAGGTGTTCGAGGTTCTGCTTCTACTATCAGTTCCAGAAGAGTACTGAGCTTTCACAGCTGGGGTGAATCTCATCAGCATTGCCATCGGCTGCACTACTGGCTGTTCTCCCACTGGTCTGGATAGTGTGTGGCCCTGGTCCTGGCCTTGGTGAAAGGCACTCTCCTGGTCCCCTACTGACCCTGGCGAGACTGGTAGACTTGCCTCCCAACTTATCAGGAGTACTGAGCTTTTTGGACTTCTGAGAGGCCCGAGGGCATCTCACCTACTAGTCTCCATCTGCAGTTTTACCCACATATCCAGTGAGTTCCGCTGTGTGGGCTCAGTGGACTTTGTGGCAGTGCCAGCACCACCTGGCAAATCCTGCACCTCATTGGGGGCTTGGGATTCACTGTAGATTTTCATGTCAGCTTCTTTCAGGAGTATGATGTATCTGTTTGTTGTCGATTCTTTGGTGGTCTTCAGCTTCAGGGTCTGTGAAGTCATATGATATATATTGCATTTCATAGATAATTGTCTGTTATTATAGTAATCAGTCTGACCCGTGGAGACTGAGGACTCACCTTCTTGAGACTTGGTCAAGTAAGAGGAATCGAATCCTTGTCAACCTAGTCTTTTGCCTCTTTGATTTTGGTCATAGGTGGCACTACTTCATTAGTAGGCCCTACTGACTGAACATCCCTTAACTCTTTTCTCCTGGGGCAATCTTTGCTCAGATGATCTTTCTCATCACACCTGAAGCATCTGCCCTCGGCCCTTCACTGATCGATGTCCATGGGCTTTCCTGCCCCTCCATATGTCATCCAATGACCAGTCCTGGCATCCCGACTGACCCCCGTGTTAGCAATCAGCTTTGGAGCTGAGGAACTTGTTGCCCCAGCAGCGGCTTTGCTGCTGGGTTGCTGTTGGTGTTGGGGATGGGAATCGTTCTTTTGTCCATCCCAGGGTGTGCTGGTGGTCTGGTCAAAGATCCATTTGCATTGGTGCTCCTCATACATTCAGAGAATGTGCTCCTTCCATTCCAGATATGAGCATGGAATATTAATGCCCATATTCAAAATGAAGGTCATATAGGAGGAAGGTACTCCTAGGTGAACGGCCTTCACCATGGTGCCACGCTTGTTCTCATCAGTCTATTGGCCCACTAATTTGGCCTCTTCTTCCAATTTCTGGAAGTAGTGGGAGGTGGGCTGCGCTCCCATTCAGAGGTTGAACATCTACTTCTCATGGACTTCCTTGATGGTGGGGTCTCTGAATTGTCAGAAGACCATCTTGATGAAGTCTGCCCAGTCAGGGTAGCAGAAATGGACAGTGGTCCCATCATATGAGTCGCCAACCTAGAACTCAGGTCTCTTGTAGACCCACCAATCCTTGGCAGCCCCCTTGAAGTGGGAGGTTGCAAATAGTACCAGATGCAAGGGCACCTGGAAATAGTGTCAGAACACTTCAAAGTAGGCGATGCAATCACCTATGAAGCATTCGATGTTGTCATAGTCCTCTTTGAATGGAGAGGGGACCTTGACAAGAGTGGGTTTGATGCCCAGATATGGTGCATCAGCAGCAGCATTTCCAACAGGGTTGGGGATTGGGTCGGAAGGGCCCTTGCTGGGGGGCAGTCTTGAGATTGAATATCGATCTGGCCTTGGACCCAGATAGCCTCTTGGCAGCTCCAAGGGTCTGCCCCTGTCCAGCTCCTTCCCCTTCTCTTGGTCGTGGAGGTAGTCTGTCATTATCCTTCTGGTGGACTCCTCCCTTTCAAGCTCTTCATGCATCTCCATGATGCACTTCTCTTTCTCGGCAAGCATAGTTTTCATCTGCTGCCAAATTTCTTCTACCATTGCTGGGGTTCTCACTGCCTCTGCAGTGGTGGTTCCTGCAGGGACATTTTTGGCTTCCATATCTTCTCCCATGCCTGCAAAGAGAAGACTGCCACTCTGGTAGGGGTGGTAGCCTTATTGTTGTGCCCAACTATGTGGCAGTGAGTCAGGCAGGGGTCTTGGTCTTGCAACTGGGGTGTCTGGAGGGTAGTCTGGAATTGTTTCATATTGAGGCTGATGGTATCCCAGCCCACTGTAGTAACCTGTATCATAGGTAAACATATTGTACTGGGGCCCTTGCCCCCATCTACTCCTCTCATTGGGTCTCCAATACCTATAAGTGTTATAGAGAGTGTTCCAGCTCCCTCTGCTCATCCTTATCTCAGGCTCGAAGCCCTGGTAGTATATCCCCAACCATGGCAGGGAATAACTGACATTCTCAGTTTGCCCATATTTGGGCACAGAGTGTGGTGTCAGGGTTAGGACCCCGTATGGGGTCTCCTTAGTTACATGTGAGCCACTCATCCATACTTGTTCTGGGCTCATCCCAGAGACTTCTTGCTTTCACATTCCAACATTGGATGTTCCAGGCAGTGGACCTAAAGGAGCCAAATGGACCCCTGTTGAACTTGGAGAGTTCAGGCCAGATGTAATTGTCACCATTTGGGTTGAAAGGACTGTCAGCAGTAGTGGGAGGGGGCGAGCATGGGGCATCAAGTTCCCTGTTGGACTCATCAGAGATTTCGATGACAGAGAGAGAAGAGATGGAATTGGTCCCTCCTTGGGGCCAGTTTTCTCTATGGGCCCAGGGTCCATAGGGGTGGTTTCGATCCATGGTGGGATTGTTGGGATTTCGGGGTCCATGATAAGACCCATTGGAGGAGGAGGACCAGGAGTGGGAAGAAATCTGCCAGGAGTATGAATGAAGGGTGGGGTAGGAGGATGGATGGGGCAGGGATATGAGGGCCCAGGGTAGGGGGGTGGGACATCCTCCTCAGCCCATATGTGCCACATATATTCCTTGGCAATGGAGGGGGCAGGTTGTTCCATCCTGTAGCAGAGGAAGACTGTCTGAGCATTGTGCTCATTGATGGAGGAGGACCCTGCAGTTGGGGCCCCCTCATTTGGGTTGCAGGAGGGTCCTGTAGTGGGGGTCCTCTCATTAATTGACTCCTCAGAGGAGGAGGCAATGGTGAATTGTGCTCGGGGATGACTGAGAGGTATCGCCTCTCATTCTCCCAATTGGGTGGGGGATAGCCCATGGGGAATGACATGGTCAGGGTGGTGGGGTGGGCAGGGGGAGAGTGTTGGACAATGAACCTGTCTCTGTCATAGGAGAGTTTATATTTCTTCCTTATATATTAAGATGGCGAGAACTATAAAAAAGGTTAAGAGTATGGCACTGCTGATTGCAATACCGAGAGAAATGGTTCAGGAGTTCTGTTGGTCTTTCTCATTGGTCATAGAGGAATGCTTCTTTTATGGCTAGCATTGGAAGAAGTGGAGGATAATCTTTTGACTAATATTATAGCCCTGCTTAAGCACATGACTTGGGACATAAGCTGATCTCTTTGGGCTGTTACATGTTTGAACAGTCACTCAGTTAGAGACTTAAGCTCAGTCTTTAGTGTATGCAAGTAAGAGGTATATGAGTGTAATTTAGTTGAAAGATAGAGTACAACAGTGTAGTTTACTCTGTTTATATACTAGAACAGTGTCAAAGTCAAATGGTCCAGAAGGATCATGGTCCAATAGAGAGAGTCTGGGGTAATAGTTGGTGAGAAATGAGGGTAACGGTCAGTGAGTGGGTTGATATGAGTCAGAAACGATGGTTGATTAGATGGATGAGTCATGGATATGACTTGGATAAGATAAGATAATGGAAAAATCATAACAGGTGTAGAAGCCTATGTCAAGGGATGTGAAACCTGCCAATGCACCAAGAGCAGTATGCAAGCTAAATCAATGCCATTGTACCTGAATACTATCCTAGTTGGGCTCTGGATGCATATATCCATCAATATAATCACCAGTCTCCTAGAATCCAATGGCTATGATACTCTGCTAGTAGTTGTTGACAGATTCTCTAAAATAATCATCCCCATTGCATGTAATGAGGAGCTTTCTGTGGAAAAATGGGCATAAATCCTTTGAGATCACATATACTCCAAGCATGAGATGCTTCAAATCATCATCTCTGACAGAGGCCCCCAATTTTTCTTAAAATTCATGAAGGATCTATATCGGATGCTAGATATCACTACAAATGCCTCCACTGCCTATCACCTACAGACTGACAGACAAACTGAATAAGTCAACCAGAAAATTGAGAAGTATCTCCAGATTTTCATTAACTACAGATAAGATGATTGGAGTAACTGGTTACCACTCATAGAGTTCACACACAATAACCAGATACACTCAGCCATGAACAAAAGCCTGTTCATAGCACTATATTGAAGGAATCTGTGACTCATACTAGACTCAACCAGGGGAACCTCATTTGCAAACCCAGCTACTGTGGAGTTCACAGAAACCATGGCACAAGTACACAAAGAGGTGTACAATATGTTAAATAAGGCTGCAATACAAATAAAGGAGCAATACAACAAGAAGAGATATCCCACACAAGAGTACAATGTGGGCAATAAGGTTTGGCTTGACATGAGTAACCTTCACCTCCCAAAACCAAAAAGGAAGCTTGACAACAAATAAATGAGACCATTCATAATCCTTAAAAAAACAGGTATATTAGCATATAAACTAAAGCTGCCTCCTCATTAGAAAATTCACCCATGATTTAATGAAAAGCTGCTGACACTATATGCCACCCTAGCATTCCTAAACTAAGAACAGCCTCTCCCACCCCCTCCCAATCTCATTGATGGACAGGAGGAGTATAAAATTGAGGAAGTACTCAACTTATGAATCTGCCAAGTATGAGTAAAAAAAAGATAGCCATCTAAAGTCATAACCAACTATTTGATAAAATAGGTTGGATGGATATGAGAATATAACTTCTGGATCAGAGACATGGAAATGGAGAATGCTCAGGATGCTATCAAGGCATACAAAGAAAAGATAAGATAAATATGACATCTAGATACTGCCAAAATCATAGCCACTCAAAAAGCCATCTTTAATATCCTCAATTATGAATACTTAGAGAATGGAGATATTACATACCTTGTACAATAAGAAGACAGAATTTGGAAATAGGTTCAAAATCCAGATCTGATCTATTGGAAGGATCTTATCAATGAGTACTGGACTTGCCAAGCTAAATCACAATATGAACTTCCAAATGAGAAATCTTAACAGTTGGAACAACTGTCTTAATGAGAGAGTAATATTATGATTTTTCCTTCTTCTTAGTGACTATTTTATCTTGGAAGCTTATCTTATCTTATCTTTGTGATTACTGTCATTCTCTCATTATCACTATTGCCTTACCCATAACAGACAATTCTAGCAATTGTACTACACCTTGCAATGGTCACTTGCCAAACTGGCAATTCTCTATTATTTCATGCATAGACTATGAGTGATCATACCTATTAATAAGACTCTCAGTTTTATATATAAATAGAATAGCTTTCACTATACTATCTTCAGCTTCAAGCTAACATTTATCAATACTAATCCTCTACTCTATAAAATCCAGCTAAGACATTAGCCCTTCTTCTCTGGATCTAAAGACTATAGCTGTCTCTCTGGGTGACTGTCCAAACACAAGACAGCCTAGGTCTTAGCTAAGTTCTATGAAGTGGAGCTTTTAGTATGAATAAACTTTAGTTTGAAGCTGGGGATTGTACAGCAAGAACTATATGGCTTATATATGAAAACTATATGGCTAATAATAAGTCTATCCATGAGTAGTCTATGCATAAAACAATAAGAAATGTCTGTTGGGTGAGCAACTTTTATGAGCCATGAGCATAATAGCTGAAGTCACATTTTATGGGCAAGGCAACAGTGATGGCCATGAATGGTATGAGGATCAGGGTGATAAGATAGGCATCTGAAGATAAGATAACAGAAAAATTATAACAACTATCTGATTTTTTCTTCTTTACACACTAAGATGTTAGTCTCTGTACTCAGTACAGATTAGTGATAACACTATAGGTGGCTGCCCAAACATGAAGCAGCCTAGGTGTTTGATCTTATTTGTCAAGTTGATTGCTAACAATTGGTCTGATAATATGCTATCTATGCATTCACACTTAGATTTTGCAATTTTGTAACTATACTATCACACATGTATTCTATACTAGTGATATATAGAGGACTATAGCTGATGCTTCAAGCTGATAGTTAAAAGTAGTAGGCAACTAGTAGAGTCAGAACTTAGATATAACACTATTAGTGAGTTTAAATCTATCAGCCAGCCAGACTAATAACTCAAATGCTAGTAGGATCCTGTGAAATATAGCTACTAGCAAATGAAGAATGCTACTACCACACCAAAACTAGATGCAGAGTACTTGGATCTCATGAAGTTTTATCATTAGCAAACCAGACTGAGCATAAATGCCTAAGTTAAGATAATTAGTCACATGGAAATCTTGAAACAGGACTTAAAAATGAATTATGAATAGATTAACCTTGAGCCCAGATCTGACTAGTGTGATATAGATCTCTTATAATCAGTACTAGTGTAGCCAGACTGCACTCTTGATCATGATCAGATAGCTATTATAGGCACAAATATCTGGCAATTCATATAACAGTATCACTAGGGCATGTAGTTAGATCAAGAGAGCAGAAAGACTAAATGTGGAGTCTCTAGACCAACTATGTCATGATTATTCACTATTATTTATGTCTAGCCAAGAAATTCTTACCAATATATCCTATATCCAGATGATATTTATAGTTCTGTATCTGTCTTAGTAGTATATAAGTAGTGGAATAGGCACTTATGCAAACCAGGCAAGCCATCCCCACAGTTGAGCTCTCACTAGTAGTAACTAGTGTGTTCAACTAAAGGCTTTTGTGCTTAATCTCAATAAAGTGATCAATAGTCACTAAGTCACTCATAGTATTACATTGAATTGAAGTTTCTTGGGGTTCACTGTTATATCCTGTAAAGGTCTAGAGTGTTTTGAAGTTAGTTCAAGCAAAGTTCTCAGAGTTATAGTATTATTCTTAGATCAAGAGTGTGGCTAATCAAGTGTTTATCACTTATAGGAAGCAGTGTAGAGCCAAGAATGCTATCAGTCTAAAGCAGTTTCAGTCAGAACAAGTGTAGTAGCTCAAACCAAGTCACTCTTTATACAATCATGTCTTACCAACCCTGCTAGTGTAAGTAGTACTTTATATGACTCACTAGTAATAAATAAAATATCTTTAAAACAACTTTACTTAATTATTGAAGTCTGCAGAGTGCTTTCATTGTACTTGAAACCATCTGAATTTAATATATTGGTGATTAAGTGTAGAGTAGTAAGAGGTTTAGTGTGATTGATGTTTATTGCCATTCCTTAATTCTTTTGTCACTCACTATTACTAAGCATATTATCATGGCTAATTGAACCTTAAGTCATTAGAATATGACTTGTTAAGCTGTTCCCCAGATCCACTTTTCCTTGCCTGTGAGTCATATTATTGAGTGGATAATATCACTATAGCCTTTAATAAATCATTAGTAGAAGTTTGTAAACCCAAGGAAGGATTGTAGTTTCTGCTTTTTGGTAGGTACTAGTTATTCTATGATTTCTACTACTCAGACAGAATCTATCCAAATGGACCCTTTACTGATAATGACTCTGAGATAATCAATCTCTAGTACCTTAAATTCACACTTCTTCACTTTTAGGAACAACTTGTGTTTATGAAGAAGTTCCAGGATGTGATAAATGATATATTAATGCTCTTATAGAGTCTTAGAGAGTATAAAGATGTCATC
Source organism: Desarmillaria ectypa (assembly GCA_030407005.1). Lineage (NCBI taxonomy): Eukaryota > Fungi > Basidiomycota > Agaricomycetes > Agaricales > Physalacriaceae > Desarmillaria > Desarmillaria ectypa. Next base: position 838,379 of record JAUDYN010000008.1, read on the forward strand.
AAGATAGACAATGACTGAGGCTAGGTTTTCTTTAAAAAATTTGTTGAGCCCCTCCTGCTTGGTTCAGTTCAATGGGTAGACTTTATAGTCTAGCATAGATTTGATGTTGGAATTAGCTTAATAGTATGATCTCAAGATTTTCATTCAGAGAGTTCATTGAAGTTTTTTTTGTCAAATAAGTCCTTAAAGTCTTAGTATGCTTTAGGTATCATGCTTTCAGAGGATTTCTTGATTTTTTCTTCATTAGCTTTAGCAGCAAGTTTATTGGTCTTATGTACAGCCTAAATCTCTATAGTTTCCTAAAAGTCCACTGCTAAAATAGTTTTGCCTTCCTCCAGTTCTCATTCATCATCAGAGTCTGTATTGGAAAGTATGAATGGGTTTTTGATGCAGTGGCAATGAGTGAAGATGATCTTACTAGTCTCTCAATTGATGATTAGGTTGTGTTATATAAGCCAGTCATATCTGAGAAAGATTTTCTTGCTTTCTAGATTTATAACAGCTGAGTCTATTCTGTTAGACCCATATCTCATGTGATCTGCAGATATATGCTAAGACCCAGGGCTGTCTCATGTTCAGATAGTCACCCCAGGGTCTGTGGCTATAGTCTTCAGATCTGATGAAGAGAGGCTAAGTTCTTAGCTGAATTCTATGAGAAAGATGATAGTATAGATAAACTTTAGTTTGAAGCTGAGAATTTACAGTGAGAACTAACTAGTTTATATATGAAGACTGGATAGTTAATAATAGATAGGTCCATGAGTAGTCCATGCATAAAACAATAAGAAATGTCCATTGGGTGAGCAACTATTGCTAGCTATGAGCACAATAGCTGAAGTTGCATTTTATAGGCAAAATAATAGTGATTGCCATGGGTGAAGATAGAGATCAAGATGATAAGATGAAGCTGGGAGATAAGATAAGGCTAAAAATAAGATAAGACAAGAGAAAAATTATAACATTACTCCCTTGTTAAGACAGTCATTCTGACTGTCAAGGTTTCTTTTCTGGGGAGACATATTAGAATTCTGCTTGGGTGGTCCAATACTCATTTAGTACAGTCTTCCAATGGCTCACATCTGGGTTCTTGACCCATTTTTTAATTCCATCCTCTCATTGAGCAAGATAAGTGATGTCTTCATTTTCTGAGTATTTGTGGTTGAGGATTGTGATGATGGCCTTCTCCTGGATTATGATTTTAGCAGTGTCCACCCTTCACATATGCTGTACTTTTTCTTCATACTCATTGATCATCTCTTGTGCATCTTCCATCTCTATCTCTCTGACCCAGGAATTGTGTTTCTGGGTCTATTCCTTCTATTTGACTAAATAATCAATTACCATCTTAAAGCATTATCCTCTTTTAGCATGCACTTAGCAGATTCATGAATCCAATACCTCTTTAACTTTGTATTTATCCTATCCATTAATGAGATCAGAAGGTGGCAGTTGTAGTAGTTGTTAGTTAGAGAATATGGGTACAATGTATGGGGTTAGCAGTTTTTCATTAAAGTAGGGGTGGATCCTCTAATGCAGTGGTAGCTTTAGCTTGTATGCTACCACATCTGTCTTTTTGAGTATTTTAAATGGGCCTGTTCTTTTGTTGTCAAGCTTTTTTTTCAGCCTTGGAAGGTGAAGATTACTCATATCAAGCCAGATCTTATCCCTAATTTGATATTCCTAGGCCAGATGCCTTTTCTTATCATATTGCTCCTTCATTTGTGTGGCAGCTTTATATAGTGTATCATATACTTTTTTATGAATCTGTACCATAGTTTTAGTGAATTTTATAGTGGTCAGATTTGTGAATGAGGCTTCTCTGATAGAGTTAGGTATGAGCTGAGAATTCCTCTCATAGAGGACTATAAAGAGACTTCAGCTGATAGCAGGGTGCACTCTGTTATTGTGGGTGAACTTGGTGAGGGATAACCAGTTGCTCTAATCATATGTTGATGATTACCAATAGAGCATCATATCTGTTAGATTTAGAGAGTCCAGTGACCATATCAATGGAAATATGTGTCCAGAGTTTAGTGGGTACAGTATTTGGGTGTAAGAGTGTGGCCCTTGCCTGAGTATTACTCTTAGTGTGTTGGCATGTTTTATATCCCTTGATATATTTTTCTACATCCTGCCTTAATTTTGGCCACCAATATTCTCAAAGAACAAGTTCCATGGTTTTGACAATGTCAGAGTGGCCAGTGAGGATATAATCATGGTTTTTGCTTATGATTTCTCTCTGTAAGAATCTCTTTCTGAGTATATAGATGTGTCTATCATAGTACAATATCCCATCCTTTCTGATGATGCCTCATTCATGGTTGAGAGAGGTGGCAACTTCTTAGTCTCATAGTTCTTTTTGTCACATAGCATCTTGGATTCTAAAGTGTTCTTCTGTTGTTGTGAGCATTAGAAGAGCACAGAAGTGCTCTGGCTGGAGGATGATCATATCATAGTTATCCCCTTTTCCTTGGTTATAGTCATTGCATCAACTGAGTAGGTTAGCCTTTTTGTTGGCAACTCCAGGTTTATGCTTAAGGATGAAATGATACTCAGTGAGCTTAGTGATCCAGCAAGCCTGGTGATGGTTCAACTTTTGAGATTTTCAGAACTACTGAAGGTTCTGGTGGTCCATTCAGATCTTGATATCTTCAGCAGCATCCATGAGATAATGATGCTATTCTTCAAGAGCAAGCATTATAGTGAGTAACTCTTTGTCATAGATTTTATAGTTGCATTCTGTTACTGTCAGAGCTTTGGGCATAAACACTACTGGTTGCCACTTGTTATTCTGATACTGGCTTAATACTGCACTGATCACTCCATCACTGGTGTCAGCTTCCACCATGAATTTTCCATTATTGGTTGGGATAGCCAAGACTATATTTTTTGTCATTTGTCTTTTCAGTTGGAGAAAGACTTGGTTCTGCACTTCCTCCCACTTTTACTCAGTGTTCCCCATTAACTGGATGAGGGGTCTGATAATTCTTGAATAATTGCATATAAACTTATGATAGAAGTTGGTAAAGTCCAAGAAAGATTGGAGTTCCTTTTTCTTGAATGAGACTGGCCATTCTGTAATTTCTGTAACTTTGATCAGATCTATTCAAATAGAGTCCTGGCTGATAATGATGTCTAGATACTCAGTTTTTAGCACCTCAAATTTGTATTTTTCTTTGAGAAAAAGCTTGTTTTCACCTAAGCATTGAAGAATCTGATATACAATAAGTCAGTGTTCATCTAAATCCTTGGTGAAGATTAAAATATCATTCAGATAGATGGTGACTTTCTCTTCAGAGATAAGATTGCAGAAGATGTCATTTATCATCCATTGGAAAGTGGTAGGTGAGTTAGTCAACCTGAAGAACATGATGGTTGGCTTAAACAGCCTGCAGTTGGTATGGAAGGTGGCCTTTTCTTTATTGCCTTCCTAGATTCATATATTGTTATACCTCCAGTGGATGTCAAGCTTAGAGAGGCCCCTCATAATTTATCAATGAGTTTGGAGATGAGAGAAAGAGAGTACTAATTCTTGATGGTCATTTCATTTAGTTTGCAGTAGTCTTATACAGGATAGAGGGAGCTATCTTTCTTTTTGACAAAGAAAAAGGGTGAAGCAAATGGTGACTTGGAGGGATGAATTTGTCCTGAAGTGAGGTTTTTGTTGAGGAACTTATTGAGCTGCTCTTGCTTGTTCTTATTCAAAGGGCAGACTTCACAGTCTAGGGTCAACTTTGTATTAGATACTAGCTTGATAGCATGGTCCTATGATTTTTATTCTGGTAATTCATTGAAACTTTCTTTAGAGAATAGGTCCTTAAAACTTTGGTATTGAGGGAGCACCAATTTCTCAAATATCTTTTTTGGTTTTTCCACATTAGCAGTAGCAGCCAGGTCATTAGCATGGTGCATAGTGCAGATGATCAATTCTTCCTGCATATTGATAGCAAGGATGGTTTTGCCATCTTCTAGCTTCTTATCCCACTCATCCTCATTATCTGTGTTGGGGAGAGGGAGGAGATTCTTGACATATTGGCAGTGTCCAAAGATCATGATCCTTGTCTTCCAGTTGATCACTGGGTTGTGGCATTTTAGCCAGTCATAGCCCAAGTAGACTGTTTTGGAGCTAAGGTCTGTGACTACAAGGTCAATTTATTCAGTATGTTCACTGATAGTTATACATAGTTTAATAAATTCAGTGATGTCACCTGCCTTATTATGGATCCTATCTGCATTATATACTGGGATGGGAGTAGCAGCTCTTCAGGTGTCAAGACCATGTTCAAGAACATAGGAGTGGTTGATTGAGCTACTGGTATAACCACTGTCAAGCAATGTCTTTATGATGAGGATCTCTTTTTCTATGCATAGGGCAAGTTGTATTTTCATCATAAAATTGCACCCTAAACTCTTCATGCTGCAGATATATCAGATGAGTTCATGAAGCTCATAAAGCCATTCTCTGGCATCAGTCCCTCCTCTTTGTAGGACTTTAATAAGTTTGTTGATAATCTCTCTAAAGCATTTGGAGTGTATCTATAGGGAAAGAGTGGCTCTGGCACTTGCCATAGTTTTTGCAGTGCAGATTATGCATAACATCCAGTCTATCTTGAATGGTTTATACCAGATATCAACTGATACCCTCTTATCATTATGAGTCTTAGATTCTAGAGTGTCTTTAAGTGATGAGAGTTCTTTCTTTTGGTGCTGTTTTTTCTTTCACTAGAGAAATGCAGTATTATCTTCTTTATCTAGTACTTCTATCATGGTAACCTGATGCTCCCTTTTTACCACCTGAGTGCTAGCAGATCCTCCCTCTTCTTCAGCTATATCAGCACCTGATAGAGAAGTGTCAGAAAAAAATTTGCAGTTTCTGGAAAAATCATTCTTCATGGTGAAGGGCTGCTCTGGAACAGTGGGTAGAGCTCAGATCATCTGTTTGGACATTTCAGCTTTTTCTGTTTCTTCCAGGTCTGGTGAACTTCTCTCAGGATTACTGATTCATAAAGTGGTCACTTTTTGTTAGACCCACATCTCATATGATCTATAGACTCATGCTTAGTTCCTTGGGCTGTCTCACATTTAGACATCCACCTACAGATAGCAGCTATAGTCTTTGGATCATGAGAAGAGAGTGATATGAGATAAACTTTATTTTGAAGATGGGATCATACATCAAGGGCTAACTAGCTTATATACATGAATTGAATAGCTAAGAATAGATGTTTCTATAAGTAATCCTTAGTAAAGACAAAGAGAAAAGCATGTTGGGTGAGTGACCATTGCTAGCTATAAATACAATAACTGGATACTGCATTGTTATGGGCCAGTGCATCTGGTGGTTGTCATGAATATGGAGAGTGAAGATGATCCATTGATTGATAAGATAAGATAGAAAAACAAAGGGGTAAAAATCATAATACTTTTATGCATTGCTGGAGATCCTCAGGATTGCTTGATCTTGGTGGATGCTTGTGATATCCTCCACAGGCCCTGGCAAAGCATGACTTGACCCTCTAGAGGGTGCTGAGGCTTTTGACTTCAAAGACTCAAAGAGTCTGATTTCTCCTTGCTCTTCAGGATGACTACTGAGTGTATATCCCTGAAGTCCTTCTTCTTCAGGCAGTCCTTGGCTATATGACCCTTCTTATTGCACTAGAAACATCAACTCTCAGCTTTTTGTTGATCAATCTCCATCAGTTGTTCTTGCCCACTATAGATCATCTATCTTTCCATCATCATATTCTGATTTGTTCCTGAATTGGCCACTGGCTTGGTGGTTAATGAACTTGTCACCCTCACAGTGGTCTTACTGCTGGGGTGTGATTGGAGTTAGTGATCCTCTCATTTCTGATTGTTATAGGGAGTGTCTATGGTTTAGTCGAAAACTCATTTTTATTGGCATTCCTTGTACATTTGAAGAATTCATTCTTTCCATTTGAGATATATGCATAGGATATTTATGCTTATATTGGAGATAAAGGACATGTAGGAACTAGAAACTCCTAGTTGTACTACCTTTACCATTGCACCTCACTTGTTTTTATCAGTGTGTCATTCTACTAGTTTAGCCTCTTCTTCTAACTTCTGGAAGTAATGACTTGCCAGCTGGGTTCTTATGCAGAGGTCAAATATCTTTTTTTTATGGACCTCCTCAATGGCAGGGTCTCAGAATTGTTGGGTTATTAATTTAATAAAATCCTCTCATCCTGGATACTGAAAATGGGTAGAAATCCTAGTAGTACTGGTTGGGATCCAGTACTTGGAGCATTTGTATACCCATCAATCTTTCATGGCTCCTTCAAAGTGAGATGTGATGAAGAGAACAAGATAGAATGGCAATTGGAAATAATGTTAGAAGACTTCAAAGTAGGCAATATAATCACCTATGAATCTTTTGATATTATTATGGTCCCCTTTAAAGGGTTTTAGAGGTTGAACCAGAACTGGTTTGATATTGAGATAAGAGGTGCTGGTTGGCATATTACTGATAGGGTTGGGATATGGGTCTGGAGGTCTCTGATCAGAAGGTGGGCAAAAAATGAAATATCAGTCTAGTCATGGTAGTGGATCCAGAGATGGATTCCAGGTTTATTCTTATTCTAGTTGCTTTTTTTTAATAGGAAACTGCCAAAACATGACATGTCCATCTCACTGTTCTTTGGCTACAGTGAGTTCTCATTGTAGTTCCTCAATTTATAGATTCTTTCAGACCAGATCCTCCTTGGCCTGTAGGAGGTGGTTTGACTGATGCTGTACTAGTGCTGGGATCCTCCTCTGTTTCTGCAAAGAGAATACTTCCCTCTAAATAAGGATAGAAGTTTTATTGCCAAAGTTGGCTTGTTGGTTCTTGCTGATGAAAGCTGTCCAGCAAGAGTGATGACATGATTATGTCAATCAAGGAAGGTGGCAAGTCTGGGAGTGATCATGAGTAACTTTGAGGGGTGTCAGAGGAATAATCATACTGTGAGAAGGAGATATATTTGGGCTGAAATGATTCCAGCTCTGAGTAACTGTTTGACTTATATATAAAAATAAAAAGACTGTCCCCTGCTATCCAGATCTAGTCAGTCCTCCTCTCTTCTGGTGAAGACCAAGAGGGCCTGCTCCAATTTCCTCTGCTTATCAGCTGTCCTAGTTCATAAACCTGATACTTTATCTCCTGCTGATAGAGGGTATAGGGTATGATTCTAGTTTGCATGTATCTGGGCACATGGAGTGGCGCTAGAGCTGGATTCTCAAATTGAATCCTCTCAGTTGAGGGCAAGATATTCATCCATTTTGAGATAGATTCTAGACTATAGGGTTTTGGCCTTAATGTTCTACTGTTTGTTATGATTTTTCTATTTATCTTATCTCATCTCATAATATTTGTGACACCATTCATCTTATCTCAGTCAGTATCAATGCATTCACCAATAAACACCCTAGTTTTCTCTATTCCAACCTTTGTTTACTCTTATTTGTCTATAATCCATCCAACTTACACACCATTTTCTCATGGACTATACTGTTTTATCTATTGATAATACTGTACTTTCAGTATATAAGTAGAGTAGTTTTCACTATTGTACTCTACCTTTTGACTAAATTGCATCCATATACCTTCTATTACACAAAACCAAAGACCTAGCCAAACTCTCTATTAAAGGGTGATTGTCCGAATGCGAGACAGCCTAGAGAGAAGCTTACATTCCAAGTCACACGTTAGACAGGGCCATAACATTAGTCAAAAGGTAACCATCCCACTCCTATGCTAGCCATAAAAGTAGCATTCAAGACAAACAACAAAAACAAAAACAACCAATAAACTATCACTCTTGGCACTGCCATTGGAGGCATCACACTTCTAATCCTTCTTACTGCTCTTCTCATACTAATGTACAAAGATGAAGCAAGAATGCTTCTTCACTGTGAAAGATGACCCTGACATCCACAACTTCCTCCTCACCCACCCTCTCATCCTGACCATATCCTTTCCCAGAGGATACCCCCTGTCCAACTGGGAGAATGAGTGGAAATTCCACTCATTCATCCCCAGGTCCATTTCACAGACCTAAATACCTCCACCTCCTCCATTGAGGATGCACATGAAGCCAAAGCATAAGCAAGACTCACAACATTCTGGCTGGAATGACCCTCCCTCACCCCTGCCAAAGAATATGCAAGGAATGTATGGGCTACATTCGAGGACCCCCCACCCCCATACTCTCTCTCTGCTTGTCCCTGTACCCCAAGCCTCACACTTTGACCCCACAACTGGAGAATACCTCCACAGTCTGCATCCTCTTCCCCTGATGATACACTGTCTACGCATTCACACCTAGATTTTGTGATTTTGTAACAATACTATTGCACATCTATCCTATACTAGTGATACATAGAGGACTATAGCTGAGGCTTTGAGCTGATAGTTAAAAGCAGTAAGCAACTAGTAGAGCCAGGACTTAGATGCAACACCATTAGTGGGTTAAATCTACCAGCCAGTCAGACTAGTAACTCGAATGCTAGCAGGACTAAGTGAAATACAGCCACTAGCAAATGAAGGATGCTACTAGCACACAAAAACCAGGAGCAGAGTACACAGATCTTGTGAATTTCTGTCACTAGCATCTCAGACTGGGCATAAACACCTAAGTCAGGATAACTAGTCACATGGAAATCTTGAAACAGGACTTAGAAATAAATTAAGAATAGATTAACCTTGAGCTCTGATCCAACTGTTGCAATATAGATCTCTTATGATTGATACTAGTGTAGCTGGACTGCACTCTTGATCATGATCAGATAGCTGTTATAGGCACTAATATCTAGATATCCATATAACCGCATTACTAAGGCATATAGTTGTGCCAAGGCTGCGGAAAGACCAACTGTGGAGTCTCTAGACCAAATATTTGAAAAGAAAACAGACTAGACCAACTATTGTGTGATTATTTACCATTATTTGTGACTAGCCAAGAAATCCTTACCAATATACCCTATACTCAGATAATATTTATAGTTCTGCCTCAGTAGTATAAGTAGTGGGATGGGCGCTCATGCAAAGCAGGCAAGCCATCCCCGCAGTTGAGCCCTCACTGATAGTAACTGGTGTCCCCAATTAAAGGCTTTTGTGCTTAACCTCGATGATGTGATTAATAGTCGCTAAGTCACCAATAGAATTGTATTGAATTGAAGTCCATTAGAGTCACCGTTGTGTCCTGCAAAGGTCCAGAGTGTTTTAAAGTTAGTTCAAGCAAAGTTCTCAGAGTTATAGTTTATTTTTAGGCCAAGAGTGCCACTAGTTAGCCAAGAGTGCAGCTAGTCAAGTGTTTATCACTTGTAGGAAGCAGTATAGGGCCAAGAGCGCCACCAGTCTGAAGCAGTTTCAGTCAGAACGAGCGCAGTAGCTCAAACCAAGTCACTCTTATCCAATTGTGTCTTACCCACCCCACTAGTATAAGTAGTACTTTGTATAAACTCACTAGTAATGAATAAAATGTCTTTAAGACAATTGTACTTGATTATTGAAGTCTGCAGAGTGCTTCCATTGTACTCAAAACCGCCCAAATTCAATATTGGTGATTAAGTGTAGAGTAGTAAGAGGTTTAGTGTGATTGGTGTTCATTGCCATTCCCTAATTCTTTTGTCACTCGCCATTACCAAGCATATCAATGTATCATAACTGGGCATTCCACCCATCCTCCTCTCATCGGTCCATCTCCAGTTGCCATAACCTTCAGAGGGAACATTCCAGTTCCTGCTGTTCATCCTCCTCTTGGGTTCATAGCCCTGGTAATAGGTCCTCAGCAGCAGGGGGGAAAAGGTTGCAGTACCAGTTCGCATGAATGCAGGCTCAAACAGTGGTATTTTGATTTGGGCCCTAAATGGCATCACCTCAGTTGAGTGCCAGCCACTCATCCATGTTAGGTCTGGACTTGGTCCAGAGCATTCTGCTTTTGATATCAGTGTGTTGAAGGTTCCAGGCAGTGGTCCTGAAGGGGCTGTCAAGGGCAGTGGGGGTTGGCAGGGTTGGAGGGTCAAGTTCCCCATCAGAGTCATCAGAGAGCTCGATGATGGGGAGAGAGTCGGGGCCTATTGTGGGACTGCTTGGTGATATGCTTGGTAACGGCAAGTGACAAAAGAATTAGGGAATGGCAATGAACACCAATCACACTAAACCTCTTACTACTCTACACTTAATCACCAATATTGAATTTGGGCGGTTTTGAGTACAATGGAAGCACTCTGCAGACTTCAATAATCAAGTACAATTGTCTTAAAGACATTTTATTCATTACTAGTGAGTTTATACAAAGTACTACTTATACTAGTGGGGTGGGTAAGACACAATTGGATAAGAGTGACTTGGTTTGAGCTACTGCGCTCGTTCTGACTGAAACTGCTTCAGACTGGTGGCGCTCTTGGCCCTATACTGCTTCCTACAAGTGATAAACACTTGACTAGCTGCACTCTTGGCTAACTAGTGGCACTCTTGGCCTAAAAATAAACTATAACTCTGAGAACTTTGCTTGAACTAACTTTAAAACACTCTGGACCTTTGCAGGACACAACGGTGACTCTAATGGACTTCAATTCAATACAATTCTATTGGTGACTTAGCGACTATTAATCACATCATCGAGGTTAAGCACAAAAGCCTTTAATTGGGGACACCAGTTACTATCAGTGAGGGCTCAACTGCGGGGATGGCTTGCCTGCTTTGCATGAGCGCCCATCCCACTACTTATACTACTGAGGCAGAACTATAAATATTATCTGAGTATAGGGTATATTAGTAAGGATTTCTTGGCTAGTCACAAATAATGATGAATAATCACACAATAGTTGGTCTAGTCTGTTTTCTTTTCAAATATTCGGTCTAGAGACTCCACAGTTGGTCTTTCCGCGCCCTTGGCACAACTACATGCCTTAGTAACGCGGTTATATAAATATCCGGATATTGGTATCTATAACAGCTATCTGATCATGATCGAGGGTGCAGTCCAGCTCCACTAGCATTGATCATAAGAGATCTATATCGAAATAGTCAGATCTGGGCTCAAGGTTAATCTATTCCTAATTTATTTCTAAGTCCTGTTTCAAGATTGCCATGTGACTAGTTATCCTGACTTAGGCGTTTATGCCCAGTCTGAGCTGCTAGTGACAGAACTTGATGAGATCTGTGTGCTCTGCTCCTGGTTTTTGTGTGCTAGTGGCATCCTTCATTTGCTAGTGGCTGTATTTCACTTAGTCCTGCTAGCATTCGAGTTACTAGTCTGGCTGGCTGGTAGATTTAACCCACTAATGGTGTTGCATCTAAGTCCTGGCTCTACTAGTTGCTTACTGCTTTTAACTATCAGCTCAAAGCCTCAGCTATAGTCCTCTATGTATCACTAGTATAGGATAGATGTGCAATAGTATTGTTACAAAATCGCAAAATCTAGGTGTGAATGCGTAGACAGTATATCACCGTACGTCATCCACTTACCAGTTCCAGCATTATGACTGGTGTTCCTGCCAACAGTTGGCTTTGTGGCTGAGGAACTTGTTGCCCCAGCAGTGTTTTTGCCACTGGGTTGCTGTTGTTGGGGATGCAGGCCCTGCTTCTGGCCATCCCGAGGCATACTGGTGGTCTGGTCAAAGACCCATTTCCGCTGTCTCTCTTCATACATCTGGAGGATGTGCTCCTTCCACTCCAGATATGAGTGTGGAATATTCACGCCCATATTTGAGATAAAGGTTGCGTACGAACTAGGAACTCCTAGTCACACCGCCTTTACCATTGCACCACGTTCGGCTTCATCGGTCCTTTGGCCCGCTAGCTTGGCTTCTTCCTCAAGCTTCTGGAAATAATGGGAGGTGGGCTGTGCTCCCATGCACAAGTTGAACATATGCTTTTCATGGATCTCCTCGATGGTGGGATCCTAAAATTGTCATGTGACTAGGTCGACAAAGTCAGCCCAGTTGGGGTATCAGAAATGAGCGGCAGTGCCATTGAAGGCATCATCAATCCAGTATTCAGGTCTCTTGTAGACCCATCAGTTCTTGGTGGCGCCCTTGAAGTGGGACGTCACGAATAGTACCAGGTGCGATGGCACCTGGAAATAATGATGGAACACTTCAAAGTAGGCGATACAATTGCTGATGAAGCATTTGATGTCATCATGGTCCCTCTTGAATGGGGTGGGGACCTTGATGAGGGTTGGCTTGATGCCCAAGTAAGGGGCATCGGCGGCGGCATTCCTGACAGGGTTTGGGATAGGGTCGGGAGGACCCTGGCTGGAGAGTGGTCTTAGGATCGAGTATCGATCCAGCCTTGGACCTGGGTAGCCTCTTGCTGGCTCCCCTGACAGTCTGCCCCTCTCAGGCTCCTTCTCCTTTTCTTGATCCCAGAGGTAGTCCATCATCATCTTGCAGGTGGACTCCTCCCTGTCGAGTTCTTCTCGCATCTCTGCAATGCATTGTTCCTTTTCCATCAGCATGGTTTTTGTCTGCTGATGGATTTCCTCAGCCATGGCAGGGGTTCTTGATGCCCCTGCAGTGGCATTTCCTGCAGGGGCTCCTTCAGCTTCCATTTCTTCTCCTGCCTCTGCGAAGAGAAGACTACCACCCTGATGAGGGTGGTATCCTTGGTGACATGCCCAATGGTGTGGGGGCAAGTCAGGAAGTGGTCATGGGATTGCAACCAGGATATCCAGCAGATGGTCTGGATATATTTCATATTGGGGCTGGTGATAGTCCAGCCCACTGTAATAACCTGTGTTGTAGGTTAAAGTATCATATGGGGCCCTTTGCCCCCAATCACTCCTCTCTTGCCACCTCCAACCTCCATAAGTGCTGGAGGGTCCTCTCCAGTTCCCGCTGCTCCTCTGGATCTCGGGGCCAAAGCCCTGGAAATAGATCCCCTGTGGAGGGGCAGAACATGCTCTGGTCATGGTTTGCGCAAATCCAGGCGGTGACGATATCGGCCTGACTGGGGCCATTGATTGGGACTCGAATGGGGTCCCCCCTGTTGAGGGCCAGCCACTCATCCATTTTGATTCTGGGCTCATCCCAGAGATCTCGGGCTTTGACGTCCCTTCGTCAAACTTCCCAGGCAGTGGTCCAGGAAGGGACCGAAGAGTCTTCTATCAACCTCGGAGAGGTCAGGCCAAATGAAGTCTCCCCCATTCGGGTTGAAGGGGTCATCAGGGGCATGGGGAGGGGCTGGGATCGGGGTGTTGTCTCCGACAATGTCATTGTCGGACTCATCATCAGAGATTTCGATGACGGGGAGGGAGGAGAGAGAGATTGACTCTCCTTCCTCGGGCCATGCTTCACAGCCCCAGGGGCCGTAGGGGTGGTTTTGATCTATGGCAGGATCATTGGGGTTTCTGGGTCTGTGGAAGGACCCGTCACTGTCCAGGGAGGGTGAGTGAGATCTAATGCACCAGTGCTGCTGGTGAAGGGTGGGGGTTGGGGGACGAGGGGGTGGGCTGGGGTAAGTGGGCGGGGGGTCATTGAGCACAAGCTGAACATCCCTCGCATATTCCTGGGCCACTGTGTAGGCAGCAGAGAGTCATTCCATCTGGTACCAGAGTAAAACTGCTCGCGCATTATGTGCACAGGCAGAGGAGGGCCCGGGAGTCAGGGGCCTCGAATCTGTACTCCCCTTGGAGGAGGAGGCAATTGTGAACCAGGCATGGGGGCAGACGAGTGGTACCGCCTCTCATTCTCCCTGTCTTGCAGGGGGTAACTCCCGGGGAATGACATGGTCTGGATGTCGGGGAGGTCAGGGGGGTGGGGTGGGTCAGCAGGCTCACCTTTGCTGGAGCAAATCCTGGATTTCTTCCTTGTAGATTAAGATGGCGAGGACTGTAAAGAAAGTCAATAGTATGGCGCCACCAATGGCGACACTGAGGGAAACAGTTCAGGGTTCAGGGTGGTTGTTCTCTTCTTCAGGCATGAAGAAGTTCTTCTCTACAGCTAGCATTGGAGAAGCAAGAAAAAATCTCTTGTTTAATGTTAGGTACTGCCTTGGACACATGACTTGGGACCATCAGCTGACTTCTCTGGGCTGTTACACATTCGAACAATGACTCATATTGAGAAGTAGAAGCTTTAAGGTCTTCTGTGTTGTGTAGACAAGGAGTATATGATTGTAATTTAAACAAGAGATAGAGTACAACTTTGTAGTTTACTCTACTTATATAGTATTTCTACAGTGTTATATTTAGATGAAATGCTAAGGTTCATGCATAAACAGTGTCAAAGTAGGATGATTCGGGAGGATCATAGAACCAATAGCAAGTGTCTGGGGTGACAGACAGTGAGAACAAGGGTGGTAGCCGGTGAATAGTTGGATACGAGTTGGATTCTTGAACTGATTTAGATGGATGAGTCATGGATATAACTTGGATAAGATAAGATAATGGAAAAATCATAACAAGAATTAGAAACACTCATCAATAACTACTAGAAGGCAAATACTCAAGATGGAGATGGGAGAGATGATCAATGGAATAGAGATGACAATATCCAGAATGCACAAGGAACCCAGTTGGAAGGACCAGTAGTCAGGTCATAATAACAGTTAGGACATCTGTCTTAATAAGAGAGTATTGTTATAATTTCATCTATTTTTCAACTAGATGCTGGCTTATCATATCTAATCTCAGCACCTACACAGACATGGAACTATGGCTCACTATAGTCATTCCACTATACTATTATTTCCATTCATTTTACATATGAACATACATATACCTATCTATTATTAGAATCCATACTTTAGTATATAAGTAATATAACTCTCACTGTATATTCTTCAGCTTCAAGCTAAGTTTAATCATACTAAACTTTACTTGTTGACTCCTCTCTTTGCCTAAAGCTAAGACTTTAGTCTTGACTTTTAGTCAACAATATTAAGTGGACTCATTGAGTGACTGTATAAACATGATACAGCCTAGTGTTTATCATTGTTATCCAATAGAGTTTGAGTCTAACAATTAGCTTGAAGCTTCTCTTTTCCTTTTCTCCAGTGACCATCAATACTGCTAAAAACTGAATATAAAATATCACTAACCTAACATTTATTTACCATAATACTATGTTGCCATCCAGCCTCACAGAAGCATCTTCATAATGCTCAGACCCTTATCAGAAACTGAGTCAAACTCACCTAATACTCAAAACACTGAAGATGATATCACTGAAGAAGGATGATATATTCTCCCTGAAAACCATCTCAAAATTGAAAACCCAATAGCCATTCAAAGAAGTGAGTCTGATAACAGTGAGTCTGATAACAGTGATGTCATAAGCAGATTTAGCTTAGACCTTAAGACTAGAGACTCAATCATCTGTGACACCAATACATCCAGCCTACACTCCCTTAGTACTGATGACAGTAACCTCCATAATCCTAATTCCTCCACTGAATCTACCTATGCAGCATATATGGCCTGAGAACACCATTACACCTCAGATAGCCACCCTGACTCCCCAATGCTCAGTTACACCAAGCAAGAAGAACAAGACAGAGCAATCTGCTAGTATACTCAACTAGTATATCTATCAATTCTCACTACTGAGCTAGAAATTAACACTTCCATCAATACTAACACAAACAGTACTGTTACCACCAAGCATTATAATACAATTCTCACAGCCCTCAATAAGCTCAGGATCCACATGCAGAAGGTGTAGAACAAATATCATTGAGAGCATATACTCACTCTTGACTCTTGCCACACATTTAGCAGCCAACTATTAGGAGAAGACAATAAGGCCTACCATAGAAGGTGGTACCAGAACACTATCCAAAGTATTCTAAAAGAGCAGGCTAAGGCTTTTGAGGAAAAAGCCCTCACCAGCCATAGAAATGAGTGGTCCAAGTGACTATATTACTATTACAGACCAACCACCATCTATATCCCACCTCCATTCACTGAACAAGAGCAAATACACTATGGAGAGAACTTCTCTACAAAGTATGCAAGAATCCAAGCAGAGTCTCTCTATCAAGGAGCAAGGGACATTCCACTCCTTGAGCATCTTGTCCAATGTTAGGAACATCCCACCAACAGACTAGAAAATTCAGTAGACACTAGATCAAGAGTTTCAGAAAATATGGAGAGCAAGGTATATAGCACTTATCTCAGACCTCATCTGAAAACTGACTGAGATGGGGAGACTATATGCAGAAGCAGAGAATGAGGCAGAATGAGAGGAGATCTTAAGATACAGTGCAATGGAACAAGCTGTACTTATATTTAATAAACAATATTTCCTTTACCTATATAAAATGCTGCCTCAATTCTGATTCCCTATTGATCTTCTCCCCAACTTCCCACTATCTAATGTCAGAGTGCCAGGAAGCCAATTTGCTGGCACCAGCTAAATGATGGCTAGCACAGGATCTTCTGCCACAGACTCTAGCAGTTTGATATCAATCTGACCTCTAGAAACTGGCCTGATTCAAGGAGATCCCTCTATCAATCCTGATGATCCACAATACTCTCCAGAAGCTAAATGTTATGATTTTTCCATTATCTTATTATATTCAGTATCATAACACTTATACACCATATCTGCCTCAGTCCAAACACAAACAGTCAGCCTTATCAAATCTCTCATGTCCCATCTATTCTAATAGCCTCACCATGGTTGGACCATTATCACATGACTCCAATAGTTTTATGCATGTATATCATCATTTCACCTATTATTAGTATCACACATTTCATATATAAGTAGAGTAACTGTTATACATACTCTCTATCTTTTGACTAAATTTAATCTATATGCCTCCTTCTACTCTCATCTAAAGACTAGCCATTCTCTTACTTATGGGTGATTGTCTGAACACAAGACAGCCTAAGAGTGACACAAAGTCCCAAGATCATATGTTAGGCAGGGTCTTAAACTAAAGACTCAGAATAATGGTCCCTATCTCAAGGACCTCCAAAATAAAAACATGAGCCACTCTGGATCAGATGCAGACTCAAACTAGTTCATAAGCCTGAGGTCTTCAAAGGAGACTTGAATGACATTGACAGATTTATCATAGATTATAAGGTGTACTGTCAGATACATAGTGCATATATATTTTCTGACCTTTACAAGGTCATCTTTGCTCAGTCCTATTTTGATGGACAAGCTAAGGACTGGTGGATGATAAAGATAGCTGAACTGAGAAGTTCAAGCAGGGAAAAATTTAGATTCCTCATATAGGAGATATTTGTCAAAATAATCATTAATAAATTCCAAGATACAGCAGTGAAGAAAGTACACAAGAAGAAAATAGAATGATATTGGTCCTCATGGATATATGGTCAAGACACTACATCAAAGAGTGCTCAAATTATACACTCTTGTTATCTTCAATCTTGGTATCTTTATTTCTGTAGGCTACAAGGAATTAAAAAAATACATCATCATTATGAATCAAGAGTGATAATATTAGTGGGTTATGGATTCAACCTATAGTATTTATCCAAACAATAAAAAATCCAATAACAACAATGCTAGAACTTTAAAGGAAAGTTCTGGCATGACAAGTGGAACACCAGAAAAGAAAACTGGCACTGACATCACCTATGGTAGTTGAGGACAACCAATGGATATTAATACTATTAATACTCTCAAATCAGAGGGAAAATGCTTCTGTTGCAAGAAGAAGGGACACAGATTGAAGAATTGCCCAGAGCAGTCATAAAACAAGAAGAAGGAGGAAGTCAAAGCCTCAACAACTAAGTCTGCCACAGACTCCAAGATCAAAGAGGTAAAAGATGCCACTGAGAAGTGAGTGATTTCACTTGCTTAGTAAAAGGACAGTCTGATGCATATTCAGAACTTGTAAAGTGGACTTATAGTATTTCTGTATTTATGCCTGTATTATCTATATATTCTAATATACCTATTGTCATCCCCTACACTCAGACAAAGAAAGAATCACATAACTGATATGCCATCTTGGCTGAAGACCAAAAAGATATACCAACCAACAAAGAGGATGATCTACTCAATTGCCCACAAGAATCAAGTGGTCCAAACTAGGGACAGAGAGTCCTTAATAAAGGTCCAACTCACAAAGTTGACCTCATCAAAGTTCCTGATAAAGAAGATGATACTGTCTTCAGGAACTATCAGAAGAAGCAGCAGAAACCAAAAGAGAAAGTGGAGTCTCAGGAGACAGTGAAGGATGCATCCCTAGAGAAGAAGCTAATAGAATGGCTTAAACTCTTTGAGACTGAATGGACTTGGAGAGCAATCAAAGATGCAAGGAGTGAGGCAGTTGCCAAAACCATCCTACTAAACTAGATAAACAAATGCCACATTGAGGAGGTCATAGACAACCTTCTTGAAGGACTTCAAAAGATAGAATGGTCATGAGCACTCAAATAGCTTGATGAACTTTACAAACCTATTCAATATAATATTCAAGCATAGAATAGCAAATATCAAGATCTACAAGTACCTATACAAATTAAAATCCTGGATGCCTGCATAATGCTATTATATTAATCAACAGTGGGTGTACTGGGAGTTTTATATATAGCTCTTATATTTATACACACAATCTCAAAATAAGACCAACCACCAGCTTTATTCCAGTCTACAATGCTGATGGATCCCACAACAAGACAGGGGAAATCATATTGTTCATAGAACTATATCTGAAAGTTGGAGACTACAGCAAGTGAATAAACCTAGCAGTCACTGACCTTGAAAGTAAAGAAATATTCCTTGAACATGACTGGCTACTATATCACAATTCTATCATCAACTGAGAGATTGGCAAAATCCTTTTTGCTTGTTGTCAATATATATAAAATCCTTATATGCTATCTGATGCTGATGAAGATGATGATTGGGAACTAGAAGAAGGGAAAACCATCCTAATGGTGGATTTCACTAAAGCAATTAAAATAAAAGCCATTCACAAAGCCAATAAGCTTGTAGCTAAAGCCAATGAAGGAAAAACTAAGAAGTCCTTTGAAAGTATGGTATCTGAAGACTGCTGGGATTTCAAGGACTTATTCAACAAAGAAAACTTTGATAAACTTCCAGAATAGAAATTCTAGGATCATGCAATCAAATTGATCCTCAATGCTAAATCAACTCTAGACTGTAAAGTCTATCTATTAAACTGGACTGAGTAAGAGAAACTTGATAAATTTCTTAAAGAAAATCTCACCTCAAGACAAATCAGACCCTCCAAATCTCCAATGGCCTTGCTATTCTTCTTCATTAAAAAAAAGTGTCTAGGATTATCACAAACTCAATGAGATGACAATCAAAAACTGATATCCTTTACCACTCATATCTAAGCTAATGGACAAGCTGAGAAGTGCCAAATACTTCACCAAGTTGGACATACAATGGAGATATAACAACATATGCATCAAAAAGGATGATGAATGGAAGGCAGCATTTAGAACAAACTAAGAGTTGTTTGAACCCACAGTGATGTTCTTTGGGCTCACCAATTTACCCACCATCTTCCAATGGATGATGAACAATATTTTCAAAGATCTTATTACCATGGGAAAAGTCACAGTCTATCTCAACAATATTCTGATATTTTCCAAAAACTATGAAGAATATTGACATACTATCTGATGGGTATTAGAACTTCTCAGGAAACACAAATTGTTCCTAAAAGTGAAAAAGTGCAAGTTTAAAGTACTTAAAACTGAGTACTTGAGAGTTATCATCAGCAAAGGATCCATTCATATGGACCTAGTCAAGATTGCTGAAATCATAGAATAGCTGATTCCTATCAAAAAACAGGAACTACAGTTGTTCTTGGGATTCACCAACTTCTATAGATGCTTCATCAAGAGATATAGCAATATAGTAAGGCTGATGACATGACTCACAGGAAAGGAACAATGGACATAGAGAACAGTGCAATAAGTCTTATTTCAACAGCTTAAGGTGCAATTAGTGATGGACATAGCCCTAGCCATTCTAATGGAGAAAGGACAATTCTGCATGGAAGTGGACTCTAGTGAGGGGGCAATTGGTGCTATTTTAAGCTAAGAACAGGATGGGAAATAGAGATCAGTCACATTCTTATCAAAAGCATTAACTATTATCAAGTGAAACTGAGATATACAATGAGAAACTACTCACCATTATGCTTGCTCTTGATGAATGAAAACACTATCTTATGGGAGCCACAGTAGATTTTGAGATCTGGACAGATCATTAAAATCTGCAATACTTCTGAAAACCCCAAAAGCTCAACCATCATCAAGTGTGGTAGGTCACAGAACTGGCAGAATACCATTTCATATTATATCATAAACCAGGAACAGCCAACAAAAAGGCAGACCTACTCAGTCAATGGGCAGACCATGAACAAGGCAAGGATGATAACAAAGAAGTTGTTGTCCTTAAAGTAGAATTCTTTAATGCTATGATTATGCTAATAGAGGAAGAGATCTGGGAGCATGTTAAAAGTGCAACCCATGATAATCAAAAATGGAATCAAGGGATCACCAAAGTCCTTAACCATGAAAGAAGAATGAAGATGAAAGATAGACTCATCTTCTATTATCAAAGAATCTATGTTCCCTGAGACAATGCACTATGAGGGGAAGTGGTAGTTAGATGTCATGACCATATTATGGCCAGACATCCTGGAGTAGAGAAAACAAAAGAGCTAATCCTATGAGACTGCTAGTGGCCTAAGATGAAGAAGGACATTGAAACATATGTTTGAGGATGTGAAACATGCACCTGAACCAAAACCAATATACAAGCCAAGCATGCCCCTCTCTATCCTAATGAAATCCCTTTAGAATCATGGACATATATTTCTGTTGATATAGTTACTGGATTACCACTTTCCAATGGTCATGACACTATTCTGGTTATTATCAACAGGTTTTCTAAAGAAATCATTCTGATTACCTGCAGTATAGAACTTTCATCAGAAGGTTGGGCTTAAATCTTATGTGATGAAGTATATGCCAAACATGGCATGCCCATCACTGTTATATCTGACAGAGGACTATAATTTATATCTAAATTTCTGAAAGATTTATACAATATATTACAAATCAAAGGAAACACCTCTACAGCATTTCATCCTTAAACTGATAGATAAATAGAGCATGTTAATCAGGAGATAGAAAAATATTTATGAATATTCATCAATCACCAACAAGATGATTGGGCAGAATGGTTACCATTGGTGGCCTTTCATCACAACAACTGAGTACACTTGACTACAGGCAAAAGCCTATTCTAAGTCAACTATGAATGAAATCCTCAAGTCAATCCTGACTCACACACTCACTCCCCACTTCACACTCCAGTGTTGGAATCATTTATGGAAATAATAAAACATATTCATGAAGAAACTTGAACCACTTTACAAAAAGCTGTGAAACAGATGAAAACTCAATACAACAAGAAAAAGAGAATGGCAATTGAATACCAAATTAGTCAAAAGATCTGGCTTGACACCACAAATCTTCATCTACCTCCACTAAAGAAAAAGCTGGACAACAAATGAGTAGGACCCTTTATAATACTTGAAAAACATGGTTCTTCAGCATACAAGCTGAAACTCCCTCTCCTATGGAAAATATACCCAGTGTTTAATAGAACACTTCTTATAATATATATCCCTCCCATCTTCCCTAATCAGAAACAACCACCACCACCATCACTGAACATCATCTATAGAGAAGAAGAATATGAGATTGAGATAATTCTTGATAATAGACCCTGTAAAGTTCAAGAATAAAAAGGTCAACCATCAAGAATAATCACTGATTATCTAGTCAAGTGGAAGGAATATGAAACAGAAGAGAACCAATGGGTGGCAGAGAGGAATCTAGGCAATGCAAAAGAAGCAATCCCTAAGTATCTTAAAGTGAAGAGAGCAATAGAAGTGCAAGCAATAGTGGTCACTCCCACAAAATCCACAGTTATTATTGATGCAAAGAAAACTGGAGAGTGATGAAAATATCTAATCAAGAGATATTCACACATTGAATACTGATACTATGAAGAGAAAGTCATAGATCTAAAAGATCTCATTAATGACTACTAGAGGGTAAACAATCAGAATAGTGACAGAGAAGAGGATCAATAGAATGGAGACAATGAGGCATGAAATACAAGAGGAACCACCTTGAAAGGACTGGTAGTCAGGTCATAATGATAGTCAGAATGTCTGTCTTAACAAGAGAGTATTGTTATGATTTCACCTATTTTTCATATTTATCTTATCTTTCAACTAGGTGCTGGCTTATCATATTTAATCTCAGCACCTACACAGACATGGAACTATGGCTCACTGTAGTCATTCCACTATACTATTGTTTCTATTCATTTCACATATAGATATATATATACCTATCTATTATTAGAACCCATACTTTAATATATAAGTAACATAACTCTCACTATATATTCTCCAGCTTCAAGCTAAGTTTAATCATACCAAACTTTACTTGTTGACTCCTCTCTTTATTTAAAGCTAAGACTCTAGTCTTGACTCTTAGTTGACAATATTAAGTGAACTTATTAGGTGACTGTATGAATATGATACAGCCTAGTATTTATTATTGTTATCTAATAGAGTTTGGATCTAATAGTTATCTTATTTTTTATCTAGGCACTGATCTTATCATATCTAATCTCAGCATCTATTATGGACCATAGACTAGTCACCTTATTGTTACCAAATGACAATAAGCTATTGTGCTATGGTTCATGATGGTCATCTGGTTACACTTATGCATTCATTGTTTCATGCATGGACACATTATTTCACTCTCTATTATTAGACCTTGTATTTTAGTATATAAGTAGAATAGCTCTCACTGTATATTCTCCAGCTTTGAGCTAAGTTTAATCTATACTAACCTTTTTTATCGACTTCTTCTCTCATCTAAAGCTAGCCTTTAGTCTTGACTTATAGTTGACAATGTCTTTGGACTCATTGGATGACTGTATAAATGCAATATAGTCTAGTGTTTACCATTATTGTCTAGTAGAGTTTGGGTCTAATAAAAGCACTAAAGAGAAAGATGATCCTTTTAACTTGAAAAGGTGCAATATAAGATGAGAAAGTCATGCTGAAGGATTAGATAAGCTAGGACAGTGTTTTAGTGGGTATGATGCCAAGCCAAAGAAGGCCACAAGAAAGACACTAAGTCCCATATAAATCTGAATAGTTGTGTGTAAGTGCATTTTCTCATGTAGACCCCTCTAGTTTAGTTGCTTTGTACAGCCTTCTCTTTTCTTCACTAAGACATGCTGTTAAAATTTGAGAGTTGAGCTGAGATGATGGCAATCTGGTATCATGCTGAACTTGCTGATTAAGGGAGAAGTATTAGAAAAGTTGCAGAAGATTCTAGTAAATTAACATTTAGTATATAAGTAGGTACAATAGTGTTGTTATTATTAAAATCCTTAGTATAGCAGACACTTGAGCAAAAGTATGATAAATAAAGTTGTTATTGAATGTATCAAATTACCATCTTATTTAAATAAAACTGCATAGTCTATAGCATAGCTAAGTATCATAGGAACATAAGTATCTAAGGAATAATTACTATAGGAGCAAATAGTACTGTACTCAAGAGTATGAGCAAGCACAATATAGGTTGAACCTAATTATCATAATAGGATATCAATAGATCAATCCATCAAGTTAGCTTCATGCTAACTTTCAGCTTGTATTCCAACACTCTCCTTCAAGCTGAAAGAAGCCCAAGGCTAGTAGCAAAGTGCTTTGCCTTTGAGAATAGTAAAGCCTTAATGAGGATATTTATAATCATATCTTTCATAAGACAATAGATCAGTTTAATTTGACCATCATGAATTGTGTATCAGATAAAATAGTATCAGATATTAATATGCTTCATTCATGCATAGAACTGTCTAAGTTTAGTATGAGCAAGTGCCAACATTAACTGATTATCATCATGCATAGTGATAGGTTGAAATAATTCTAAAATGAATTATCAGAGCTATAATGCTTTCTTAGCAGCATATGTAAGTGTAATATATTCTATCTCAGTGGTTGATAGTGTGACAGTTTCTTGCTGTTTTGAACTCTAAGAAATAGCCTTTTTATCAATAAGAAAGATATAGCTAGAAATAGCTTTTCTGTTCTCTAAGAATATACTATCTGCATTCACAAATCTCTCTAAGCCTCTGTTCTTTCCAATGGCCTCAAAGGTGAGTTTCCATGATTTAGTAGCCTTGAGATATCATAAAACATGCTTAGTAGCTTTTCAGTGTGGTCTTTCAAGATTATCACAGAAACAGGATAGAATTGTCACAGTATAGGCTATATCAGGTTGTGTCTGTTGCAATCCAAATTGCTGATCTGATGAGTTTTCTGTAAGTTACATGATATATTTCTGCAATTTCAAATATATTTATGAGGTATTGGTCCTGAGAGAGCTGGATATTCAAATCCATAGATATTGTAGCAGATTTACAATCTGCCATATTGAATCTCTACAATACAGAATCAACATATAATTTTTAACTGAATGATATAGTCTTTTTAGCATGGTTATGAGTAATCTCTATGCCTAACAACCAATTGATAGATCCAAGCAGAGTAATCTTAAATAATTAGGAGATACAATCCTGAATTTTCTTGATCAATAATATTGAACTGCCAGTGATAGTATAGTCATCAGCATGTATAGCTAAAATGATTAATTCTCTCTCTGTTGCAAATTGAAATATACCATGATCTTTCTTGAGTGGTGAAAATCCAAGGAATCCAAGAGCTTCAGTAAGCTTCTCATACTATTTCTGACTGCTTTGCTTGAGACTATAAATAGTTTTGCAAAGTGTATCTAATCTGACATCTTATCTATTTGTCTCTATTTGGAGACCATTCATTCATTAATAAACCACCATTGATCTCCTCATGCTGTCATCATGTCTTATTCACATAACTATGATTGCTCCACTAACCACCTGGTCTTATGTGTTTTAGAGACAGTATACACATGAACAAGGATTATTATTAGCATTCACCATTTGGTATATAAGCAGTGTACTTTTATGTATATTCTCCATCTTCTGACTAAACTTAAATCATATACTCTTCCACACTCCTCTAAAGATCTAAGCCATACTCCACTTGATGGGTGACTGTCTGAACATGAGACAGCCCAGGAGTTATGCCTGATCCCAAGATCATGTGTGAAGCAGGTCCTAACACAAAGTTGAAGTACAAATTTATGTCAATTTACAAATTCATAATCTAAAGATTGCTTTATATATATCTTCTCATTGTTATTGAGTTCTTTATTCAGAAATACATCATGAAAATTAAATACTTTGATTTCCCAATCATTCTAGGTAGCAATGGTAAGAATTGTTCAGAGTGATGCTAGCTTTACAACAGAAGCAAAAGTTTTAAAATAGTCAACTCCTTCTGCCTGTATAAATTCTTTATTAATAAATTAGGCCTTATATTTGTCAATTATTCTATCAGACTTCTTCTTGATCTATAGTACTCATTTGCTGCCAATGACATTGTGATTTGCTGGTCAAGGTATGATCTCTCATATGCCTGCTTTAATCAGAGTCTTTAGCTTAAGTTTGATTGCTTTATACTATTTGGGCCAGTCTGCATGTCTCTTAGCTTCTTCATATGATGGCTTGATGATCTTAGACTCTGTCATAGCTGAAAACATTGCAACCTCTGTTCACTGGTTCAGAAAATCAACATATCTAACAGTATCACTTTGTTAGTCTGAGTCTGCCATTCCTGCTATCAGTTGCAATCCTCTTGTGAATTTTGAATCTCTAGAATTTGAGCTCAATATTCCAGCATCTGAAAAAACATTCTGTAGCTTCTGGGACTCTTTCTATGCTCATTTCCCTTCTAAAATACTTGAGGGATCTAGGCCTTCATACTGCAATAAATTTCCAAGATACTTTAGCTATGCAGATTGATTTAAGGTTTCATATAGTGTTGATATTGTGGGATGACTTCATAATGATATAGACAGTGTATGTGGCATTGCAGACTTGTTTCCAGTTGTGAAATTTGAATTCTGAGGCTAAGAGAGAGGCAGAATATTTTCCTTTCTATTTTTTCTTTCTATATATCTTCAGGTTTTTGCATGAATATCTCAGCTAGTTTATTCAATTTAATGCTTCTTTCAATGCTAATCAAATGATTTTTTGGCCAGTAAATCTTATAACCATTGCTTATAGTATTAAACCCTAACTATCTCCCAACTTAGGAGTGACTATCCAGCTTTGAATTCCTAATATTATGCACTCATACTTTGGTTCTAAATTCATATAAGTCTCTGAGATTTGATTTCATGTCATATACTATCTTATATAGAGTCCTTCCCTTCAAAGCTCATGTTGAAGTTCAGTTTTGAAGCCAAACTATATGCTTTAAAGTCTCTTTCTATAGAAATTTTGGCAGTCCTGAGATATGTAGCATAGCACAAATCTTCTCAACTAAAGTACAGTCTAGCCTCTCTGTAATTTTATTGTGCTTAAGAGTATTATACATAGTCAAATTTTGTCTGGTGCCCTTTTCAGCTAGGTAAGCAGAGAGTTCTTTGTTCATATATTCTCTTTCTTGATCTGTATGTAAGATTTTGATTTTAGCATTGGAATATATTCTAACCTAAGCCTCATACTACTTGTAGATCTTGAAGGTTTCACTTTTGTTTAGACAAGGTATACAGTCAAAAAATTCATATGGTTATTGATATAGGAGATGTAATACTTCTTATATTATGGTGTTTTGACTGACAAGAGTCTCTAAAGGTTAGAATAAACTTAATCTTTAGAATTCTTTGCTCTCTCTCTCTAACCTTCTTAACAGGTTTTCAAGTCTTCTTCTTATATTCACATGAGTTACATGATTTTAGAGGCTCTGATTCATCCAGAACAATTCCTTCAATAAGGTTTTCCTTCAACAATCATTTTGCAGTCTCAGAAGAAATATAGCCTATCATCTAATGTAATTGATCAATTGTTAGAGTTATTGTGGGATTGTCTCTTCTATCTACAGCTATTATCTTTGATAAGTCATTCTCCACTTGATATAGACCATGTTTGACTGGAATTTCAGCTAATACTTTGTTCTTTGAATCATATATTTGGTATTTTATTCCTCATAATAATATAGCATGTCCTAATATGGTGATCTTGCTCACAGACATGAGAGTGACACTTAGAATTGGGGTATACAACACATCTTTCAAAAGAATGATTGTTTTAACTTTTTCCTTCCCTGAAATTATAATTTTCATATCTCTTTATTCTAGTGCACTAAATTTTCCATTGTCCACAGCTGTTATGTTTTTGGTTTCAATGGAAATGAAATTAATGAATCTGTGGTAATATGAAGACATATAGTGTTAGGTACTGCCTTAGTCATGAGACTTGGGACATCAGCTGATCTCTAGGGGCTGTTACACATTCGAACAATTACCTGAGTAGAGACTTAAGTGTAGTCTTTAGTATGTGAGAGTAAGGAGTATATGATTAAAGTTTAGTTGAAAGATAGAGTACAATGGTGTAGTCTACTCTGTTTATATACTGTAAGTATGGCATTATATTTAGATGAAACAGTTCAATCCATGCGGGAATGGTGTCAAAGTATGGTGGTCTGGAAGGATCATACAACCAATAGAAAGTGTCTGGGGTGACAGACAGTGAGAACGAGGGTAGTAGCCAGCAAGTAGCTGGATATGAGTCAGAATTGTGGATAGATTAGATGGCTGAGTCATGGATATGACTTGGATAAGATAAGATAACAGAAAAATTATAACATATAGTATAATGCTTCAGAGTCATATAGCTCTGTTTTAACCAGTGATAAGTTTCTAGTGTCTGTAAAAAAAAAGTGCTATCAAAGATATACATATATACATCATCTACTTCATCTGAGACTATCTTTGGACCTTCAGAACTATTTAAATTGATTTCTGAGTTAATCCACATATCTGGAATGATTCTAAATGAATCTTCAATGTCACTGAATTATCCATCCATATGGAATGAATCCAGTGAGTTCCTATTATCTTTTGAAGCTTTTGACATGTCTGAGATACTTTCTAAGTTAGACATATCATCTTCATTGACTTCACTGAATATTTCATCAATGACTAATGTCTAAGATGTGTGTTCATTGTATTCTAAGTCACTTTCTGAGATGAATACACTCTCTAAGTCTAGTATCAAATCACTGTCACTGTCTTTAATATCCTCATTATCTGATAAATCTGAGACATTCTTAATATCTAGCATTGATTCACAGTTGCTTTCAGCATCAATTTCATAGAGAGAACAATTAGGACGGGAGTCATCTATTTCTGCATTGGATTTGCTGCTTTCCATTTCATCTAGATTGATTCCTCCATTGTCTGTTAGCCAGGCAATTTCCTCATTTGTATATTTGACTTTTGGCCCTTTCAAATGATTATTCTCCTCCTCTCTTGAATACTCAATGGCTAAGTACTCAGCAATATTTTATTCCACTATTTCTAACCATTCAGAGTTACCCTTCTTTGATTCTGATTCATATATAGCTGACCAAACACTGTTATCATTGCTATCTGCAGCAGTATTCATAGCAGTCTTTCCTTTATCTTTCTATCTCAGACTCTATTTCTCTTTTCCTCCTCCTTTTGCCCAGCAATTTGCACTAATATGCCCTTCTTGTGATAGTTATAACACTACATATTGAACTTATTTCCTTTTCCTTTCTAGCCACCTTTAGATGAGCTCATATCTGCATTAAATATGACTTTTTTTGCCTCTTTGATCTGGGTTTTTAGAGCATATCAGTCAGCCTCATTGCTAATACCATAAAGGTAAGTGTCTAGATAGAGAGTCTTGTTGAGGAGAGCAGATGTTGTTGTTAATGCTACTAGACATGAGTCATACAGTGGTAGTAGTGATCTTAAGTGTATTGCAATGAAGTTTTCATCACCTGGATCAGCTCCCATAGTGATTAGGTCCTCATAAAGAGATTGTAACTTTGTTAGATGAGTCTTGACATCTCCATTCTCCAGACAGTGCTCCTCTTGGAGCTTCTAGTGTAAATTCATAGTCATTATCTTTGATTTCTTCTCAAATTCATTCTTCACCTTCTCTCATATCTTCCCTACCATTGTCTCTCTCTTAGCCTTTAAGAAAAGGAAATCTGGAATTGTTGACATGATTCTCTGCTTTACTATTGCTGCTTCCAATCTCTATAGCCTCATCATATCTGAGTGACAAGCTATTGATGCAGCCTCCTCTATTGTCAGATTTTATAGATCTGCAGGAACTAGCAGATTGAGTGCCTTAGAGTCTTGTCCAAATAGTCTTCAAGGTCAGCAGCTTTAGCAGCAAAGACAAGATGATCTTGATAAAGTATCCAATTTATTCCATCAGCCTTGCAGTGTGGTAGATGAATGAAATACTCACTAAGCTTGCTATTAACAGCAGTGGACATGATTGGGAATAGTAGCTTGAGTTTTAGTGTTTAGATAGGATGAAATATATGACCAGCATTTATCAACATGATGAAATGATACTATAGTGTGCTTCAATGGATTTTTAAGTATGGTTAGGGCTCATAACCTATTGAAATTCTTAGTATAGCAGGCACTTGAGCACAAGTATGATAAATGAAGTTGTTATTGAATGTACCAAATTACAGTCTTATTTAAATAAAACTGCATAGTCTATAGTATAGCTAAGTATTATAGGAATATGAGTATCTAAGGAATAATTACTATAGGAGCAAACAGTGCTGTACTCAAGAATACAAGTGAGCACAATATGAGTTAAACTTAGTTACTATTAGACTCAAACTCTGCTAGACAATGATGGTAAACACTGGGCTGTATCATATTTATACAGTCACCCAATGAGTTCAAGAATGCTGTCAACTAAGAGTCAAGACTAAAGGCTAGCTTTAGGTGAGAGGAG
This sequence comes from Desarmillaria ectypa, assembly GCA_030407005.1. Classification (NCBI taxonomy): domain Eukaryota; kingdom Fungi; phylum Basidiomycota; class Agaricomycetes; order Agaricales; family Physalacriaceae; genus Desarmillaria; species Desarmillaria ectypa. The sequence goes on from JAUDYN010000008.1 coordinate 868,298, forward strand.
TTGACCAGAAAGTTTGATATAGATTAAACTTAGCTTAAAGCTGGAGAATATACAGTGAGAGCTATCCTACTTATATACTAAAATATAAGGTCTAATAATAGAGAGTGAAATGATATGTCCATGCATGAAACAATGAATGCATAAGTGTAACCAGATGACCATCATGAACCATAGCACAATAGCTTATTGTTATTTGGTAACAACAAGGTGACTAGTCTATGGTCTCTGATAGATGCTGAGATTAGATATGATAAGATCAGTGCCCAGATAAAAGATAAGATAACTATAAAAAATAAATGAAATCATAACAATACCCCCTTATTAAGACAAACATCCTAACTATTATTATGATCTGACTAATGGTCCTTCCAATCAGGTTTCTCATGTATTCTGTACATTGTCATCTCCATTCCATTGATCATCTCCCTCATTTCTATCTTAAGTATTCACCTTCTAGTAGCTATTGATGAATATTTCTAACTCTGGAATCTTCTTCTCATAGTATCAATATTCAATGCACAGATATTTCTTGATTAAATATTGTTATTTAATTCCAGTTTTCTTGGCATTAATGATGACAGTGGCCTTGGTAGGAGTGACTACAACTGCTTGTACCTTCATAGCTCCTTTGTTCTTGAGATATTTAGCAATCACTCCCTTTGTATTGCCTAGATTTCTCTCTGTGACCTATTGATTTTCTTCTGATCCATATCTCTTCCACTTGACCAGATAGTCAGTAACCATTCTTGATGATTGGCCTTTTCTTTCATGAATTTTGCAGGGTCTGTCATTGAGAATGGATTCAATCTCATATTCTTCTTCACTGGGGATGATGTCTAGTGGAGAAGAGGAGGGTTGTTCCTGATTAAGGAAGGCAGGAGAAATGTATGCTATGAGAAGAGTCTCATTGAAGACTGAATATATTTTCCAGGCTGAAAGAAGTTTCAGCTTATAAGCTGAGAGACCATATTTTTTGATGATAGTGAAAGGCCTGACTCATTTGTCATTGAGCTTTTTCTTGGGATAAGGCAAATGGAGATTGATGATGTTGAGCCAAACCTTTTGACTAATTTGATACTTGACTGCTGTTCTCTTCTTATTGTACTGCATCTTCATTTGCTTGGCTGCTTTTTATAAAGCAGTTTTGGTCTCATTATAAATGCATTTTATCATATCTTGGAATGATTCTGATGCAGGAGTGTGGAGGGAAGAATGAGTGTTTGAGTCAGAGATGACTTGAGAATTTCAGCCATAGTTGACCTGGAATGTGCTTTTGTCTGTTATGGAGTATATGCAATTATTGTGTTGAAAAGCTGCTAGTGGCAACTATTCAGTCCAGTCATCTTGTCAGTGGTTAATAAATATCCTAAGATATTTTTCCACTTCTAGGTTGATGCACTCTATCTGTCTATCAGTTTGAGAGTGAAATGCTGTCAAGGCATTTCCTTTGATTTGTAGCATATTGTATAAGTCCACTAGGAACTGGAATATAAATTGTGGTTCTTGATTAGATATAACAGTTACAGACATGCTATATTTTGTATATACTTCATTGCATAGAATTTGAGCCCATCCTTTGGTATTATGATTTTTCCTGCTTATCTCATCTTATCTCAGGTGCCTATCTTATCTTCAGCACCTATCACATATCTTATCAATCATAGTATTCCTATGCCACTATTATCATACTCTTATTGAACAACTCTTGCCTTTGTATTATGGCTTATGATAGTCACTTGCTTAACAGACATTTCTTATTGTTTCATGCATAGACTACTCATTGACAGACTTATTATTAGCTACACCATTTTTATATATAAGTAGAATAGCTCTCACTGTATATTGCCCAGCTTTAAGCTAATATTTGTTTATACTAATACTTCACTCTTAGAGCTCGATTAAAGTCCTTAGTCTTTTTTCATTAGGTCCAAAGAGCATTAGCTGTTGATTTTAAAAGACAATTGTCTGAACATGAGACAGCCTTGAGATATAATGTGCTCTCAGGATCATGTGAAGTTTGGGTCTAACAATTAGCTCAAAGCTGCTTATTGTCTTTTCACCATCAGCTGTGAAGAGAACCTCCTTCATGCAACAAACTCCTGAATCTTTGAACAAATCAACCATTGTCATTAGCACCATACTCAGAGCCATAATTCTCATCTGCTTTTTCATCTCTTTTATCTACCTAATGTGAGGAGAACAAATTAAAAATTTTCTATGTCAACAATGCCTCTTAGTTTCCATCTGACCTGCCCTCTTTCCCACACACTATGTCTTACCCTACAGATCAACTGGATCAGCCCTGGCAAGGCCAGGTCTGAAGATCTTGGCAGAGAACAATAGCCATACCTGCACAAGAACCTCCTACCCTATACTCTCCTCTGATAAGTTCTTCTTATATCAGGAGATACCTCTCAGGAATACAACTCCAGATCCCTCCCAACCTTGTTCTCTCCCTGATCAGCTGGAATGGCCCACCACTGCTGAGAAATATGACAGAGACCTATGGACTCAGTTCAGAATCCTAAGCCCTGGACCTTCTTCCTACACCCCTGCTCACTCTGAATGCATCAGGGTACAGTATCAAAATGATTTCAGGATAAAACTACCCCATCCTAACTGGCCCTATGGATCCATCATTCACCAATTTCCAGCAGTACCAGCTAACCTTTAACCTTCAACACTAGTCAGGTGATTCTCATTCAATGATGAGGATAGCAACTCCTCATCCTCACTCTCTATTACCCCTGAGCCCATCCTCCAGCAATAGGACAATGACCCCTTCAATACTAATAGCACTGATTTTGAGTAGCCAACTCTTGCCTCCTCTGACAGATAAATCCTTAGAGAATCTCAAGCCATTGCCTGGAAAATCTGGTGACTTGATGTTGAGAAACAAGCCTTAGACTAGCCAGATATTAGTGACTGCTCTGACATGGACTTCTACCTCACCACCAACTGAGGAGATCCTCTCTCATGACAAGGATAGAATGAGGCTATATAGGCTAGAATATTTGTCAACCAAAACTGGACTCTATATAGCCTGTCAGCAGGCAATAGAATACCAGGGCTATGCCCAAGAATCAGCCAGAAGTAGTGTGAGCTTGAATGCACCCTCCAGGCTCTTATTAGGAGAGAGAAAGATACATCCACCTGAGCAGACAGGGGCATATCTTGAAAATTTTAATAGCTTTACATATGACTATGACTATGATATGTTCCAAAGGACTGAACAACTCAGCCCCAATATATTCAATACCTATTATAAAGCTCACTACCTAATATAACTTTCCAATTCTCTCCTCATGCTCCATATAAGCCAAATCCAATAATATGGCTATTATCCAAATTGTTATGGCCTGATCTGACACATGATCTTGAGACTTATATCACTCTTGGGCTGTCTCGCATTCAGACAATCACCTATTAATAAGAGGACAGCTCATCTTTAGAGTTGTGTAGTAGATGGTATATGGATGCAATTTAGTCAGAAGATAGAGATTAAGTACAAAGTCTCTTCTACTTTATATATGAAAGTATGGGGTTTATTAATATATAAAATGTGAGAGTCCATGTATGAAACATTAGAAGTCAGATGACTGTGGACCAACTAGATGGAGAGGATTGGGAATCTGTGGGATGTAAGAGGCTTAGTTGGATGGAATACCAGTGTTTTGTTGGATACAATGATGTTGTGTAAATGTTACAATGTAAATCATGATAAGATAATGGAAAAATTGTAACATTATCCTCTTGTTAAAGCAGTCATCCCAACTGCTATGGTTCTTCTTCAGGGGATTTGAGTTGCGATTTTGCTTGGTTGACCCAGTACTGGTCAATCACCTATTTCCATACATTTTTATCCAGATTTATGATCCATTTTTGAAGTCTATTCTTGCATTTGGCTAGATAAGCGATGTCCCTATTGTCCAAGTATTCATGATCAAGTAGATGAGTTATGATTTTGTTCTTGGTTACACTTTTGGTGGTGTATAAAGCATGGTTAACATTTGCTTTGTATTCCAGAATTGCATCTTTTGCATTTATCATCTCTGTTTCTCAGACCCATGAGTTATGTTCTCTAGTCTATTCTTTTCATTTGACTAGATAGTCAGTGACTATCTTGGATGGTTGTCCTTTCTTTGCTCATACTCAATGAGTGTGAGAGTCCAATACTTCTTCAATCTCATATTCCTTCTGTCCATCAACAAGGTTAGGAGGGGAGGTGGTGGTGGTTGTTGATTTGGAAATGATGGTGTGACATATGGGGTTAACAGCTTTTCATTGAATTGGGGGTGTATCTTCCAGTGTGGTGGCAGTTTCAGTTTGTATGCTGCTGTTCCTGCTTTTTCAATGATTTCAAATGGACCTGTTCATTTGTTGTTGAGTTTTTTCTTTAGTCATGGAAGGTGGAGGTTGGTTGTGTTGAGTCATACTTGATCACCAACTTGATATTGTCATGCCAATTGTTTTTCTTTGTCATATTGTGCCTTTATTTGTGTTGCCACTTTTTCTAAAGCATCATGAACCTCTTTGTATACTTGGGCCATAGTTTCTGTGAATTCTATGGCTGAGGGATTAGCAAATTGAGTTTTTCACATAGAATCAGGAATGAGTTGGGGATTTCTTTCATATAGGGCTATAAACAGACTTTTCCCTGTTGTCAAATGCACTTGGTTGTTATGTGCAAATTCTGCAAGTAATAACCATTCTACTCAGTCAGTCTATCTGTGATTGATGAAGATTTGTAGATATTTCTTGATTTTCTGATTGATCCATTTGATCTGTCTATCAGTTTGTGGATAGTATGCTATGGATGCATTCTGGGTTATGTTCAGCATTCGATAGAGTTCCTTCATAAAGGCAGACATGAATTGAGGACCTTAGTCTGAAATGATAACCTGAGGCATTTCATATTTTGCATAAACATGGTTTTGCAATATATGGGCCCATCCTTCAGCAGATAGTTCTTTGTGGCAGGGGATGAGAATAATATTCTTGGAGAACCAATTGATGATGATGAGTAAGGCATTATAGCCTTCTGATTCCAGGAGTCCAGTAATCATGTTGACAGAAATGTGGGTCTAAGAGGTGTTTGGAATAGCATTGGGATAGAGTGGGGCAGCCTTTGCCTGAGTATTGCTTTTGGTTCTCTGGCAGGTTTCATATCCTTTGACATAGATTTCCATGTCTCATTTCACTTTGGGCCACCAATAATCTTGTAGGATTAATTTGATGGTCTTGGTGATTCTAGGATGGCCAACAGTTATGTGGTCATGGTGTTGGGCAATAATTTCTCCTTGAAGACTTTTATCTTTATGGATATAGATTTGCCCATCATACCAAAGAAGGTCATCCTTCTGAGTAATTCCTTGTTTGTGATTAAGGGATTTTTCAATCTCAGAATCCCACTGTTTCCATTGTTGGATGGCATCTTTGATGCATATGATCTGTTCATCATAGGTGGGCAACACAAGTGCCCAGAAGTATTCTGGGGAAAGAACAACTATGTCCTTGTTGTCTTCTTTCCTCTGATCATGATCATCATGTTGACTGAGCAGATCTGCTTTCTTGTTTGCTGTCCCAGCCTTGTGTTGAAGAATGAAATAGTATTCTGCTAATTTGGTGACCCATCGAGCTTGTTGATGGTTTAGCTTTTGTGGTTTGTGAAAATACTGGAGATTCTGGTGATCTGTCCAGATATCTATTTCCTCTTTGGCACCCATCAGATAGTGTAGCCATTCTTCTAGTGCTAGCATGATAGCTAGTAACTCCTTGTCATAGATCTCATAGTTTCATTCAGTTGTGGTCAAAGCTTTGGACATGAATGCAACAGGTCTCCATTTGCCATTCTGTTCTTGGGAGAGAACAGTGCTGATGGCTCCATCACTCAAATCTGCTTCTACCCTGAATTCTCCTTCATCTAAAGGAATTGTTAGAATGACATTGGTGGTCATTAGCTGTTTAAGCTGAATGAACACCTGTTCCTGTTCCAATCCCCAAGTGCAGTCAACTTTGCCAGTTAACTGTGTTAGAGGTCTGACTATTTTGGAATAGTCACAAATAAATTTCTGATAGAAGTTGGTGAACCTTAAAAAGGATTAAAGTTTCTTTTTCTTTATAGGAGTTGGCCATTCTGTGATTCCAGTGACCTTGACAGGATCCATGTGGATAGCATCTTTGCTGATGATTACTCCTAAGTACTCAGTCTTGAGTACTTTGAATTCATATTTTTTCATTTTTAGAAAAAGCTTATTCTCTTGTAGTCATTGAAGGACTTGTCATATGATAATTTGGTGTTTGGAGAGGGATTTGGTGAAAATGAGGATGTTGTTGAGGTATATAGGGACTTTTCCTCCTGCAATGAGGTCTTTGAATATATCATTCATCATCCACTGGAATGTGGCTGGTGAATTTATGAGACCAGAGAACATTACAGTTGGTTCAAAGAGACCCCGATTGGTCCTGAACACAGCTTTTTCTTCATCTCCATCTCAGATGCATATGTTGTTGTATCCCTATCTAACATCCAGCTTGGAGAAGTATTTGGCCCCTTGTAGTTTATCAATGAGTTCAGAGATTAGTGGAAGGGGATAATGATTCTTGATGGTGATTTTGTTCAGTTTTTAATAATCCTAAACAGAACACAGTGATCCATCCTTTTTCTTAACAAAGAAGAAAGGGGAAGCAAATGGGGATTTCAAAGGGCAGATTTGCCCAGAGTTGAGATTTTTGTCAAGGAACTTGTCCAATTGTTTTTGCTCATTATGATTGAGTGGATAGACTTTACAGTTGAACATGAATTTCACATTGGGGATTAGCTTGATAGTGTGATCTCAGGCTTTCCATTTGGGGAGTTCATCAAAGCTTTCTTTTGAGAATAAATCTCTAAAGCTCTGATATTGGAGAGGAACTAATTACTCAAATGTCTTCTTTAGTTTTTCTGCATTTGCCACTGCTGCCATTTCATTGGCATGATGCACTGCTCATAAAAGGATTTCTTCCTGCATGTTGATTGCAAGAATACTTTCACCTTCTTTCAGTTCTTCATCTTATCAATCTTCTCCATCAGAGTCAGGGAGAGTAAACAGACTTTTGATGCATGAGCAGCATCTAAAAGTCATTTGACTCATTTCCCAATTGATTAATGGGTGATAGCATTTAAGCCAGTTGTGCCCCAGATACATTGTTTTGGAGCTTAGATCAGTGACTGCTAGGTTAATTCATTCAGTGTGGTCTCCAATGGTCATCTAGATTTTCACAAATTTAGTCATATCACCAGCCTTGTTATGAGTTCTATCAGCATAATAGACAGGAATGGGAATAGCAGCTTTTTGGGTGTCCAACTGGTGTTGTTGGACATAGCTTCAGTTGATCGAGCTGCCTGTGCAGCCACTATCCAACAATGCTCTGGTTGTCAATGTCTGTTGCCCAGTATAGGAAGCCAACTGGACATCCACCAAGAAATCTCATCTGGAATTTTTTGTACCATAGATATATTGAATTGGTTCATGAAGTTCATAGAGCTTTTCACAGGCTATGCTTTCTTCAGTCTTTAAACTCTGGATGAGTTTTTTGGTGAGTTCTCCAAGTCATTTGGGATGGATCCAAATAGAGAGAACAGCTTTGGCAACTGCCAAGTTCTTTGCAGTATGGACAGCACATAGAGTCCAGTTGACTCTAAACAGTCTATACTACATGTGATCTGACAATTTTGGAATTATTAGAAGTTCAGAAATTGGTACCCTCTTATTAAAGAGTGATTCAGATTTTGGGGTTTGGCTTTTGGTCTATTTGGCTTTCCAGATTTGAAATGCCATATCATCTTCTTTATTGGGTACTTCAACAATGGTGGTAGTTCTACTGGAGTGCCCCCTCTTTACTGCTTGGATGCTAGTGGGTTCCTTTCTCTTAGCTATTGTGAGTGCTACTGGTGATGAGTGACAGGTAGCCACACTCTGATCTCTAGGGATGTCAACTGGTGAAGTCAGCATTCATTCCACATTATCAGAGTCAGAATCTGTTGGCACTGGCAGCTCAACCAATACCTTTTCTCTTGAGTCAGAGGGCTCACTATCATACCTCTGGTTAACACTTTCCTTGATGGAGCTAGACTGAGATCTTGCTGGACTCAGCCAAACTTTCAGTTCCTAATTTGGATGCCCCCTTTTTACTGCCTGGGCACTAGCAGCTTCCTTCTGTTCTTTGGCCTGCACCTGCACTGGTCTGATGGTAGCAACCCTACTGTCCTTATGACTATGGTCAGATGCAGGTCTCAGAACTGATACAGTATATGTCATCACCACATAGGTTGAGTCTATAATCTGCTGATATTGCCTTTCCTAGTTTATGATGATAATCCATTCTTTCCACTCCTTATAGCTGATAAGGGTGAAGATCCTGAGGTTGAAAACAGCTAAGGTATAGGACTTGGATACTCCTTGATGGAGTGCTTCAACTATATGTTCACATACACTGATATTGTTCTGGAGGCCAGCTAACTTTGCTTGCTTCTCCAACTCCTGAAAGCATTCCTGGGCAGTCTTGTTGCCTATTTGGAGATTGTATATTTTCTTCTTATGCACTTCCTCTACTGTTGCATCTCTGAACTCATCAATAATCATTTCAACAAAGTTATTCTATAAGAGAAATCTAAACTTCTCTCTACTTGAGCTTCTTAGCTCAGCCATCTCCATTATCCACCAGTCTTTAGCTTATCCATTGAAGTAAGACTGAGCAAAAGCAATCTTGTACAGGTTGGGGAATATATAAGCACTGTGTACTTGAAAGTATATCTTGGAGTCCACAATGAATCTATTGATATCATTAGAGTTGCCCTTGAAGACCTCAGGCTTGCAGACTAATTCTGGTCAACACCTAGTCCAAGATGCTTCATCTGCCATATCCCTACTGGGTTGAGGCAGGAGTGGTTCATGCTTTCATTTCAGCAGTCTCTAAGGTAGGGATCACTGTTCTGGGTCTTTAGCACTCAGAGAGTATTTTAGATCATTAGAGTCTATAGGCAGATCTCTGCAGATCAGTCTAGTGCTGAGTATTTAGACTGGGGCTGTGGAGGATCCCACATTGGCTATCATTCAGCTAGTGTCTTGGAATCAGCTTTCCAGTATTCTGACATTGAGTGATGGAGAGTCTAGTAGAGGATTGGTTGGTAGTTGGAAAGGAGTGAGTATCTGGTACAGGTATAGAGGAAATTGTTTATTGAAAATTAATATGGTTTACTCTATAGCACTGTGCCTAATAATATTCTCCTAAACTGCTGGGCTCAGCACTTCTGCCCACATCTTCTCCATCTCCATCAGTCTCCAGGTGAGGTCCAAGATAAGGTCTGTATACTTCACATGCTAAATGTTTGTGAATTCAAGATCTAATACTTGCCAGATCTCCTAGTTCATTGGCAGCATATTGTTCTCTATCAATAAGGTGCTCAATGAGGGGGATGTCCCTTACTCCTCATTGGATGGCTTCTGCTCATATCTGGTTATTTTCAGTGGTGAAGTTCTCACTATAGAGAAGTTACTTCTACTCAGTGAGCAGGGGTGGGGTGTATTCAGAGAGCAGTTAGTAATAGTAATGTGACCACTGTGATCATCTATTCTGATACTCTGTGATTGTCTCTTCTTTGAAGGCTCTTATCCACTCTTCTGAGATATAGCATTTTGCATTCCAGTATTGCCTTTAGTAATATGTTTCTTTGTCTTCTTCTAGTAATTAGCTGCTAAATGCATAGTGGGAATCAATAGTGAGTATATGCTCTTAGCAATACTTGTTCCATACTTCTCAGATATAGATCCCAAGCTGATTGAGAATCTATATAAGCTAGGCTCTATGCTCAGAGGCAAGGGAAAGGTTTGCTAAGTGGGCCAGTCCCATCCTTTTTCTTTGGATGGGCAGAGACTCATGGCTCTAGGTGATGACAGAGGTGAGTTGTCTTTCAAGAACTCTTTCATTGTGTTTGTAAATTTGTCTGTGTTCCACTAGTCTCAGGCATCAAAGGCCACATATTCTAAGTCAGTGGGAGAATGTGGGTGATATAAGGCATCATCATCATCACAGGAAATGTCAATGATAGAGAGAGAGAATAGGGGGCTTCCAAATGAGTCTCATATATAGAAGCCCAGTCTGAACTGGCTTGTGACATCACTATCACTAGACTCAGTGTGGGTGATGACTGGAATGGCTCTGGTACTGCTTTCAATGAGGACATATTAGCCTTCTTCCCCAATGTTTATTTCAATGAATCAATTAGAGATCAGGTCTGACTCTTCTTTTTCATTGGGTATGGGTCAGAGCATGGTGAAGATGCTTCTATAGGGCTGTATGGCAATATAATAATGTGGTAGGTAAATATGTAATCAGGAAGTGAAGTTTCTTTGATTAATTTGGAAAATTTGATTAAATCAGGGACAGGAATAATGAGCAAGGATCAGGAATAAGGTACTGGTTTCTATTACTGTTCCTATGACTGTCACTAGGATGTAAAAGATATGTGAGATGAGATCTGGGTTTAAGGACATTTGGTTTTCAACAGCATTGGTAGTCACTGAAGAAAAGGGACAGAGGAAGCTTTGAGCTAATTATTAGACCCAAACTCTGCCAGACAACAATGGTAAACACTGGGCTGTATTGCATTTGTATAGTCACCCAATGAGTCCAAGAATACTGTCAACTAAGAGTCAAGACTAAAGGCTAGCTTTAGGTGAGAGAAGAAGTCGATAAAAAAGGTTAGTATAGATTAAACTTAGCTCAAAGCTGGAGAATATACAGTGAGAGCTATTCTACTTATATACTAAAATACAAGGTCTAATAATAGAGAGTGAAATAATGTGTCCATGCATGAAACAATGAATGCATAAGTGTAACTGGATGACCATTGTGAACTATAGCACAATAGCTTATCATCATTTGGTAGCAATGAGATGACCAGTCTATAGTCTATGATAGACACTGAGATTAGATATGATAAGATCAGTATTTAGATAAAAGATAAGATAACTATGAAAAATAGATGAAATCATAATAGTTACTATAATAGGACACCAATAGATCAATCCATTAAGTCAGCTTCATGCTGACTTTCAGCTTGTATTCCAACAGTTATAACTATTGCAGTGGGAGGCTTGCTGAGTAGAGAATACTAAATTGTTTGCTGCTAGAGCTCAAGATGAGCTCTTTAAATACTACAGAATGTATCTAGAATGTTTTATTAAAGTACTCAATTATATCCTAGTATCATGCCAAATTGACAGTACTGAAGATTCAGGAATCTTCCAGCACATGCTTGAAGTTGCAAATCCCAATAAGTTATATCTGCATGCATTTGCGGAGCTCAACCAAGCATAATATTATTGGCCTGACACTGTGCATGTACTAATAGGGAACAAACTGATCCTCTATTTTTTACGACACATGCTCTTTCCCCAAGTGAGTGATCTGAATTAACTTCATTAACTGCAGCATTACTGCATACAAAAGTACAATGCTCTATAAAAAAATAAAGAAAAAGAATGGTAGAGCAAGTGGAGTGACAATAGGTTAACAAATAAAGAGGAAAGAATGGGTCTGAAGCCAGCTCATTACACTATCCTGCACAGGCAGCTCATGCAGACACCTTGTGCTGCTATGAGAGAGGTTAGTTTTTGCTTCACCCAATACTGTTTGTTGTAATATCTATCCCATGCAGAAACTGGACAAGCTATTCACCAAGGCTAAGTATCAACAACTCATCATTGGTAGAGCTCTTGATGTCACCCCATGAGTGTCATGTCCAGGGAATGCATATCCACTCTTCTATTTCAGCTCCCCACTGCAAGCCACCAAATAGTTGTTGCTCAAGATTGGCCATATTCATCCACCAGATCACCCCATGCCTTTCATTGTCTCCCCAAGACTGTAAGCTTGGTGAGTCTGCCTCGATTTTCTCTTGATCCTAGCTTGATTGTGTTCTATCAGTTATCGAGAAAGGTTGGGGAGAGCAACACCCACCCACTGAGCGGAGTAAATAAGTACATCCCCTTGCCGAAAGAGCACTTGATGACCTATGGTTCTCGTAAAGACGAGCTCATTGAGCATATTCTCAAAGCCAGTACAGGCTTCATGACAAATAATCACAGTATTGTTTGAAATCGCTGTACAAATATCCATCCTTATGCCTAAATCCTCATATACGAGTGTTACGTCCTTTGGGCACAGCTGCATGCCGCTTTGCGACCTCCGTCTTTAAAATCCCGACTACCAACCTCGCGGCCTCCACGTCACCCCTCTGAAAGAACGCCGTAACGAACATCCTGTACATTGGCCTTATGTGCCGCTCGAATGAAAGCTCCGCATCTAATTCCGGAGTTGTGAACCCAATCCTCGACTCCAACGGCGTCGAAAACGGCACATCCCTCCCTCGCGGGAGCCAACGCACATCAACCGGATAGCCCAGCCTTACCATCTCATCGAACAACATCCTCACCGCAGCAGCATCGACCACTGTTTTCCAACGCAAAACCGCTTTCAAAATGATATTAAGCGTGACTCGGTCCTCGACAAAGCTATAGCGTTTCACGAAATAATCCCGGTTGGCGATCACCTTCCGCACGAGCTGCGCATTACGCACGCGGAAACTCTGGAATGTGCGGTGCAGAATCATGTTTCCTACATGAGTTCGGGCTGGGATATCCAGGTATTGAAGTGACTGGGCGAACAAGTTTCGTGCGGCGATGGGACGTTTGGCTTTTGTAAGGATATAGATAGCCAGCTTGATACTTGCAACGTCGCTGGGTGTTTCGTGCAGAGTCGAAAAAACGCCCATCGCCGTAGAGCGAGGGGGGTCTCTCAACCTAAATGCAGAGTGCGATGCCATCCGTTCACGAGTATCTGTCGATGTTGATCTCGCAATGGTCCGCGCAACCAGGGCGCCGCCATTTCGGGCGATGTTGTACACCAGCTGTTGGCGAAGTGTTTCAAGTTGCCCAGCATCCATACCCGTCTCAAGCAGTGTTGTATAGAGACGAACTGCGAGTTTGAACTGCCTCCGCCGAACCAACAATTGGGCAAAACCCGTAAGGAAGGTGATGGAGAAGAACCCTGTATTAGAACGGCGAATACGCTGAACCGCACCAAAGGCCTTCACACTGTGTCCGGATTGGCCTATCGCAGTGAGAGTATGCTGTATATACCTCTGGTTCCTTTGGATAAGAAGAGACGAATATTCCGAATCTGGCAAATGGAGGAATTGATCGCCTATGGTACCGCTGGAAAATTCAGATAAATAGCGCAGGCCATGTCGAAAAAGGGACCTGCTGATGGCTTCTAGCAGCTGTGTGCGTCGCTGAAGAAGAATTCTAGCGTCGTGAAGAAAAAATGTAGAACGTTCCGGTTGAATGGGAGCCATCAGGAACCCGAGCGCACATACAATGCTAGGAGCCAAAGTGATCTCTGCTTCTCGAGAATGGAGATACAATACAAAAGCGCTTTGTGTGTCCGCGGTCATGATCATCCGAAAAACTACTTCCAGCACATCGCTCGCATTTGGTCCATCATATGCCATATTGATGACGCGCAGAGCGTCATCCCACCTGGGACTGATGCACCGGAAGTAGCACACCACAAAGTCCGCTGCTAGAGAGATGATCTGAATCTTTTCAGCCCTGGTATGATCCTTCCGTGTCGTCCATAGATCTTCAGACAAGCTATAACGGCGGCATATATCTATGAGGCTTCGGTCGGATGTGTGAACACTTAGTCGAAGAAAGGACGCTACGACTGCCCGTTCGACAAACTGCGGTCGAGGCCTGCTCTGAGCAGACAACTGCCAGACCCTCCACAAACTACGCAGCGCCGTCTGTATGACTAGTGCGGATGGCGAATCTCGATCTTTCACAAGCCCTTCCAGAGAAGCTAACACAAGCACTGTGCACCAACCCAGTGCCGGATGGTCGGGTCTATCCGTCAGCGAAACCAAACGCTGGCTGAATGTCTCTGCTGACTTGAGTGAGTGAAGAAGGAAGAGCTTTAATTGCTGCCATCTCCACAAAGCATCGTTTTGAGGGTTAAAAACATCTTGTGCCTGCGCTCTAACCCATTGCTGAACAGAAAGCGGAAGTGATACGTAGAAGTGGGGGAGAAACGCCATCCCAAACCCAGCGGCAAGGTGCTCAACACCGATCGCTGCTGGCCCATGACTTCTAGAATGGGTATCGAAGACACGAGTAGTACCCAGGGTTGGTGCACGCTTCAAATGTGAATTGGCCCCCTTGAACTGGGTCACTCGAGTCCAAAGCATGCTGAGAACATGCTCCCCGGCTGCATCAGGGACATTTTGGTTAAGAACTATTGGCCAGATAAACTCTATGATCTCGGGTGCTGGATTGGAAGAAGTTTCGAATATGACGGATACATGGTGAAGTACTTCCGCTGCAGACTGTGGAGTTCCGAGTGACATTAGAGTCCTGTAATAGGCGAGATGCAGGTTAACGTCGATGGGTAACAATCGGAGATGCTCGTAGTGATGTCTCGCAAGCCGAAGAGACGTTGGATCTACGCATCGATGGTCAGTCAAAGAATAAGGACACGACAAAAGATGATACCTATTGAGGAAGCCGCGACTAATCCCCATAATACCCAACACCGATCCTCTTCACCAAGTTCGTACCCTAGTGCCTCCATATCCGATGCAACCTCGCGTACAAACGCCCAATGTATGTTTGGAGAACCCCCTTCCTCTGAATGACCGTCCGAGTCCGCAGACAGCTTTCCATACAAACATATGAGCCTACTGAGCTGGTTGCGGCTCAGAGAAGAAACCTGATGCATTTGCTTGACTTCACGATACAGTGAAAGCAGAGTGACGCTAGACGCAAGAGGTTTCGACCAATTATCCGACGACAAATGCGTACTGAGGGTTGAAAGAGAATAATTCCGTTCTACAAGGGCGCGACGCGAGCTGGCTATAGTCACATTACCGTGACGCGCTCTATACACAAAATAGCGACTAAAAGAGAGTCAGAAATGCTGTGAGGACCAGCAGGAAAGCAGGATATACCGAAGAGTGCCACAGCCGTCCAAATTTCGGGCTGTCGACTGGACCCATCTCAACATTCCATTGCATGTGAGATGATGCTGGCGCGAGATACGGTAACGACAACACCCCTTGTCTGCAATCGAATGCTTCTTGCGACTGGAAGAGCCTTGCCGTCGAGCACAGCGGCAGACAACGGCTAGTAGGACTTCGTCGTCGTCGAGTCGGAGGAGAACGGAAACTGCCGGGAGTCTTCAAACCTTATTCATAATTCCCACGGTAGGGATACACAGAAAGAAAGCTGGCGATACCTGCCTCCTTTACTTTAGTCGTCTTGAAAAATCCATTGGCACTCCGTGGTGAGTATCATCGATTTCTTTTACGGGAGTTGTTGCTGACAATGGGCAGAGACCAATAGGGAGGCACTATCTCTGTATAATTCCAACACACTGTATGTCCTGCTGATACCTGTACGACGCCTTCTCATCTGTCTGCAGAAAACAAGATGGGAGCTTCTCGCGCTGACAAGGAAATATACTTCCAAAAACTCAAGGAACTCTTGGCCAAGTATCGTGCGTCTTTGCCGACAATAAATTATACAATGAACTGACGGTCACACAGCATCGATTTTCCTGGTCAATGTCGACAACGTCGGTTCCAACCAGATGCATCAGATTCGTGTCTCTCTCCGTGGCAAGGGCGTCGTTTTGATGGGCAAGAACACCATGGTTCGACGTGCTCTCCGTTCCATTCTCTCGGAATACCCCCAGTTCGAGCGTCTCCTTCCTCACATCAAGGGCAACATCGGTTTCGTGTTCACCGCTGGAGATCTCAAGGATGTTCGCGATCTCATCGTTGCCAACAAGGTCGCTGCCCCCGCTCGTGCTGGCGCCTTTGCCCCCAAGGACGTCACCGTCCCTGGCGGCAACACCGGTATGGAACCCGGAAAGACGTCTTTCTTCCAGGCTCTCGGTATCCCCACCAAGATTGCCCGTGGTACGATTGAAATCGTCTCCGACGTCAAGGTCGTGCAAGCCGGTACTCGTGTGGGAACTTCGGAGGCAACTCTGTTGAACATGCTTAATATTTCTCCCTTCACCTACGGAATGACGGTTGTCCAGATCTTCGACTCTGGAAACTCATTCTCGCCTGACGTTCTGGATGTTGATGAGCAGGAGCTCGTGGACAGGTTCTTGAGCGGTATCAAGACCATCGCGGCTATTTCCCTCGCCCTCAACTATCCCACCATCGTATCAGTTGTTCACTCGCTTGTGAATGCGTACAAGAATGTCCTTGCCGTTTCATTGGCTACCGAGTACACGTTCGATGGATCCGAGAAGGTTTGCTTTTGTATACGTATGTTTTCCATGTGCTGATTTCTTTCTAGGTCAAGGAATACCTTGCCAACCCTGAAGCATTTGCTGCTGCTGCTGCTGTTCCTGCTGCTGCTGAGGCCGCTCCTGCTGCCGCGGCTGTTGAGGAGAAGGAGCCGGAGAAGGAAGAAGAATCTGATGATGACATGGTAAGTTTTTTCCTCGTATGATGGTGAATGTATCTGACGAACGTTTGCTGCAGGGCTTCGGTCTGTTCGATTAGATATTTTCATGCTTACTCGTGTATCGTAGTCTTTATTTGAATACCATACTGTATTGCTTGAATTTGTATCCGGAAAATAATCGGTATTGACGGTCCGGCAGTTCCCGCCGTCCCACGTTATGCATGACGGTAGCCTTTCCTCTCCACTACGTCCTCTTACAGTATACAATACGCAGCCCAGACTGCTTAATTTCTTCCTTTCCCCGCCATCTCTTGATATTTGTGACGGAATAATACGAAATCTCCAGTATTTCGCATAGAAGCCAGCGCCGAAAACACGTTCTTCGTCCAGGACCAAATCCGATAATTTCCTGATCTGGCGTTTGGCTGGGAATCTTGGGCGTGTTCAACCGAGTACGTCCAGAGTATATAACGGCCCGGTTATTCCATGTCCAGCTCTCCCATCGACCCAGCTATGGAGGGTGGCCACCTCATCGTCGTCTCCAACCGTCTCCCTATTACCATCACCAAGGATGCTGCAGGCGAGTACCACTTCAAAATGTCCTCTGGCGGTCTCGTTTCTGCACTTTCTGGCTTCAAAAAGTCGCTCAATTTCACCTGGATCGGTTGGCCAGGATTCTTCATTCCCGTTCGCGACCGTCCCCACGTCGACAAGCGCCTGATGGAAGAGTATTCTTGCCAGGCCGTATACCTCGACGATGACGTTGCGGACCGTCACTACAACGGCTTTTCCAATTCCATTCTATGGCCCTTGTTTCATTACCACCCCGGCGAGATGAACTTTGATGAAGAGAACTGGTCGGCGTACCGGCAAGCAAATCTGCAGTTTGCAGAGGCCGTCAAGATACAGCTCACTCCGGGATCGATGGTGTGGGTACAGGACTACCATCTCATGCTGCTGCCCATGCTCCTACGCGGTCTAATTAACGGTGCACAGACGGAAAGCAATTACATCCAGAAAGAGCTGACCAAGATTACTGAGGGCATTGAAGGTGAGGATGTCACGGCGACCAAGTCGGAAGCCGTTCCAGGAATTAAAATCGGTTTCTTTTTACACACGCCCTTTCCAAGTAGCGAGATATACAGGCGAGTTTCATTCTCTCATTCGTTGCGCTCGCTTACACCTTTTAGAATTCTCCCGGTCCGACGCGAAATCCTTCTCGGAATTCTTTACTGCGACCTCATCGGCTTCCATACCTACGACTACGCTCGACACTTTCTCTCCTCATGCACCCGTATCCTTGGTCTTCCCACTATGCCCAATGGGGTCGAGTTCGAAGGCCGACTAGCCCATGTTGGCACATTTCCTATCGGTATCGAGCCCGCGTCGTTCATTGATGTGAGTAACCCATTCCAGCACACGGCCGACTGTCTAAAGAATACTCCAGAATCTCAAGAAAGAATCTGTCAAGTCCCGGGTCGGTCAGCTGGAGCAGCGGTTTGGCGGTGTCAAAGTTATTGTGGGCGTCGATCGGCTTGACTATATCAAAGGTGTACCGCAAAAACTCCACGGCTTGGAGTTGTTTTTGACACAGCATCCAGAGTGGATTGGCAAAGTAGTTCTCGTTCAGCTAGCGGTTCCGTCGAGGCAAGATGTGGAGGAGTATCAGAATCTACGGTCCACGGTGAACGAACTCGTTGGAAGGATCAATGGCCGCTTTGGAACTGTCGAGTTCATGCCCATTCATTTCATGCACAAAAGTTTGCCGTTCGACGAGCTATGCGCGCTGTATGCTGTCAGTGACGTGTGCCTAGTGTCCAGTACAAGGGACGGGATGAATCTGGTCCGTATTTCCCCTTGTCTTTTGTGAGGCAGTTCATCATAGCTTTTTTTTTCAGGTATCATATGAGTACGTCGCGTGTCAGCAAGCAAAACAAGGAGTCATGATCCTTTCGGAGTTTGCTGGTGCTGCGCAGAGCCTGAATGGATCAATCGTTATCAACCCGTGGGATTCGCAGCAAGTCGCTGACGCGATTCATGAGGCTGTTACAATGGATGCGGGTGTCCGGGCGGAAAACCATCGCAAGCTGTTCAAGTATGTGAACAAGTATAGTGCATCGTTTTGGGGGAGTAGCTTTATCAAGGAGATGAGCAAAATAAAGCTTGAAGATGATGTCGAGACGGTTCAGAAGATTGAGGATGGGGTCATTAGGGATGGGATGGTTACGCCGAACGGGAACGGAGTCTGAAAGTCTGGAGGTAATTCTGATATGGGAAATAAACACGTCCTTATGGTATATTTATTCGAATTGATTCGCACGTAGAGACGAATGTGGAATAATAGGATTCGTGTACTTATAACGGTGTCCCGATCGTGATTTCACAGACATTAAGTGAAACTCGCTAGAGGGCTTCTCTCGTGGTATAGATTGGCGCTGGTATAGAACCTTCCGCGTACTAGTAGCGATAACCAAGTATGAAGCAATGGTTATTGGAAACAGATGGGTCGCATCCAAGGTTTCATGGTACCATGGTCCGTATTGATGGGTGATGCTTGTATGTCTCTCAATACGACAAACCGGTCGAACAATGGAGAAATCAATACTCCTTTCTCAAATCGCTTGGGCAGCTGGACCCACGGTCCTCAGATCGATATCGATTCATATTTATCCCGAGTACGGGAGAATCCCGCAGTACCTTAATTCAAGTGCTGTTAAGTGTATTTATAATGCTGTTAACTTCCCAGTCAAATCTGAATCTGACACGACACGAGTATCGGAAATGAGCCTCGTATGAGAGATTCATTAATTGAATTCTGGTTATACTAGTACTTACCAGGAAAGTTTGATGAAAGCAAGTTCTACCTTCAGGCACATGCTCCATTGCCGCCCCAAACTCAAGCTCAAGGTACAGACATTTTTTGAAAGATTCTTTGAAAAATAAAATTTCACCGCAGCTCTCTGTAGATGACTTCGCTAGGAGGCTCGAGTGCTTGCTTGTTAAGCTAGCGCTGCGAACAGTCGCATACTGGTTATGGCCGCCGATCATGATCATCAGTGCCTGACGTCATAAGAACCCCGCCTACGTGAGCTGCATGAGTCACACCAATGTTCACAGAATGCGGGCCATTTGAAAAAGGGAAAGATTGAGTACGGTACCAGCCTAGTCGCGGACTCGGACTCAGTTGAAAGTTATTTGCTTCTTTTTTTCTCAGCGGCCCGGGACGGCGATTTCCCTGATTACTTATTCTGATATAGAATGAAATGCGTGGAACAAGCCTGGAAAAACTTTTGGGTGGTTGTTATCATTGTCTCTCTCAGAGTCCGGCTCTTCTCTCAAGGTTTATTGGCCTGGCCGTAGATGCGTGTACTACGAGCATGTTTGGCGTGAAAGAAACTGAGTAAGTTCGGTGCTACGGGACGGCTTTTAAAACCAGCCGATTGATCTTCGAGTGCTATAGAGGTAAAGCTTGTTGAGTGTAGCCAAGTTACGTATGAAAGTGCTGCGATACAAGTATTAACACTACCCGCGTTGTTTATACGGTTTGTCAGGCTCAAAACACCGAGATTCGCTCTCGTCAGAATGAGCTGCGGTTTTTTTTTCACGAGCGCAGTTATGTTGGTAGTGAATTTAATGTCCGATACCGTAATGATCTTCCTCGGCCTACCCGACCTTAACAGAACTGTGGTAGAGTTTAAGAGTAATATGTCTCGATTCGCTTAAAGTTACTGCTGATGATGCTCCTCTATATACTTGGTGTTGTAACGAACAAATCCAGACGATGTGGCGGGTAGTGGCGGATAGGCCAGAACCCTACGAGAACCGTAATCAACCAGCTTGGCTAAAATGAGACCACGTGTTCCACACAGCCTTGAAGGTTGAAGGTTGAAGCTAGTGTGATCACATATGATACACACATGGAGAGCTGACCAAAGCAGATACTATTCATGCGATTGGGCATAGATACCAAGCTTAAAAAGGGAGACGACTCTGCGATAGAAACGAGGCTATGCACGGGCTTGGAAGGCTAGAAAATTCAAGGAGAACTGGTGTGCTTGTGGGACAAGAAATTTGGAACTGACAGATTGACTTGGGTCGTTTGGCGGGATCGGCGGGGCCCGTGATTGGAGTGAAATGTGTAAGGGATGCTATGCAAAAACTTGTGTGCTATTGGGCGATTGCAAAAATGTGACAACACGTCTGCTTATAGGCGACGGTGACGTCGGAGAATTCAGTAGTCAGTATGGTAGTAGAGAATACTACATCGTGTTCCGCGAGGCAGTGCAAGTCCTGATGGATTTGGGGGGCTTCTGAACTTTAGCTGAGCTTCCAAGAATAATGCACAGAGGGTCAGACACATATAGCACAATTCCCGCTACAAGGAGATGTAAAATTGGAGAAGAGGACGTAAGCCATGGAGGTAGTTCAAGTGGTGCCAATTTTTTCCGCTACTATTGTTTAGGTCCAGGCAACACGGCGGTGACAATACGCTGACGAAATGGGGATCCATGGCACCGACATGGAGTCACCGTGACTACTGAGAAAACAGCAAAGGCAGCGCCACTCAGATGAGTGCGTAGCCGCAAATACAGCAGTACTCCCAATACACTCGTGAAGAGGGGTTGTCGCCAAATGCAGAGACAGTACCAAGCAACAAAGTGATCACTGAAAAAAAAAAAGTCTGATGATCCGGAGGCCGCTCCGTAAGGGCTTGGCCGCCGACAAAAATCTGAAAACTCCAAGGAAGAGAGCCTTTCGATACCTAGTAGCCTGGTAGATACACCATCAGCGCTACAAGGCGCGAATTGTGATAGACGCCGTCCAACCACTAGGGCGCTTAAGCACTAAAGTGCACAAGAACAGCTTTGAAAAAAAGGGGGGATCACGGGCCGGAGAATTGTTGGGAACCGGCCTGAAGGCAGTGCGCCAAGGCTTCCAGAATATATCTTATGTAGACAACCTCCACAGCACACCACGACCTTCCTTCCGTCCTTTGCATCCTCCCACAAACGTATGAGTACTGTCATTTTCTGCTCTTACAGTCGAATAGAACACCATGGAGTCCCATAATCATCCAATGAGTCCTGCAATCATCATCGAGGATGCTACTTCTATAGGCGATGGTGCTAGCAGCAACGAGGCTGTCGTTTTAACACCCCTTACTCCTAGTGACGGTAGAAGTGGAGATCTTTTGTCGCCGCTGCATATACCCAGGCAAACGCGTACTTCTGTCGAGATTCACTCACCAGGGACGCCTTCAGACATGTCCGACGCTTCGTCTGCACCACCATCACCCACTCTTTCCAGCTCTTCCGGTCCTTACCCGACAACGCTCGCTTTACGAGAAAATCAGCCTGAAGTTCGCTTCAATGCCAGCCTTCTTTCGCCTGACTCGCCTATACACAATCGCAAGGCTAGTGTAGGAACTTTGACTAGTTCGAATGAAGGAACAGTCGTGGAAGAGAACCGTAGTGAAAAGTCTGGTTCTGGTTCTGATACACACAGTTACACACAGTATGACGCGTCGCGTTCACCCTCTCGTGAAAGGACAGAAACCGCGCCACCTGAGAAGGAGGAGGAGAAAGATCAGCTAAAGGAGAAAAGGAAGAAGAAAAAGAAAACGAAAAAAGACGACGAGAAAGAGAAAGAGGTGACTGGTCATCGAGCAGAACTAGAGCAGGACGCCAATGTCGACCCCACACCGTTCCGTTTCAAGCCCTACGAGCTTGCCCACATGCTTGACCCCAAGAACCTGGATACTCTGGAGGAAATAGGTGGCACTTCTGGTCTACTGCGCGGTCTGGGCTCTGATAGTGTCCATGGGCTGGGCTCAGGCCCAGGGCATGGTGATAGTCGACCAGGCGCTGGAGAGGGTGCTTCCCAGCGACATGATCCTGAAAAGGAGGTACCAGCCATCACCCTCACGGAGCCTGGGGGAGATGTTCATTCCACCCATGCATCTGATATTTACAATGAAGCCGCCTTCGCGGCATCGTTGGATGAACGTCGGCACGTTTATGGGTCCAATGTATTGCCCGAGCGTCGCAGCAAGTCAATGTTGCAGCTCATGTGGACCGCCCTCAAGGATAAAGTTTTGGTATGTTCCTCTCTTGTGTGACGGACATCGCTTGACCCTTTTCAATGAAGATTTTATTATCTATTGCTGCTGTTGTTTCTCTTGCTCTCGGGTTCTTTCAAGATTTTGGTGTCGCTCGAGATGCCAGCGCCGGTCCTCCGGTGGATTGGGTGGAAGGCGTTGCTATTATGGTTGCGATCATCATTGTCGTAAGCATATGTCACATTATCGTTTTCGTACAGCCTTTTCTGACATCGTGGGACAAAAGGTGGTCGTTGGTTCTGTGAATGACTGGCAGAAGGAACGCCAATTTAAAACTTTGAATGAACGAAAGGAGGAACGTGGGGTCAAAGTCATTCGTGACGGCGTTGAGAAAGTCATCGATATCAAAGTATGTAGTCAGCAGACGGATTTGCTGTGTCGACTCACGTTACTTTCAGGAAGTTGTAGTTGGTGATATCGCGTTGCTGGAGCCGGGCGAGATTGTTCCCTGCGATGGTGTGTTCCTGGGAGGACACAATGTGAGGTGCGACGAGTCTGGTGCAACAGGGGAATCGGACGCGATCAAGAAGGCGACCTTCGAAGAATGCAGGTCTATGCTGCACAAACGACGAGAAGAGGCGGGTCACACAGCAAATCTGGCGCATACAGATTGTTTCATCGTTAGCGGTTCCAAGGTATTGGAAGGTGTCGGCAAGTATGTTGTGGTTGCTGTTGGAACTAAAAGTTTTAATGGAAGAATTATGATGGGTATGTACGTTCATCATATCAATATTTCGGGCTAACCCCATTTCCGGTTTCATCAGCATTACGAGGCGGTGGGGAGAATACGCCTCTTCAGCTCAAGCTGAACTTCCTGGCCGAACTGATTGCCAAAATTGGCAGTTTGGCAGGGCTGATATTATTTACTGCCCTAATGATTCGGTTTTTCGTGCAGTTGGGTACTGGCGATCCTGTCCGGTTTGTACAATCCGCTTTTTGTTACCTTTATATGATGCTGACTGAACCCTCGGGCAGTACGGCGAACGAAAAGGGGATTGCTTTCGTGAATATCCTGATCATCTCTGTAACACTGATTGTCGTTGCTGTCCCGGAAGGTTTGCCTTGATTGTGATTGCAGAATATTTCACCGACTAATGATGTCGTTTTTATCACAGGTCTGCCGCTAGCGGTCACTCTCGCACTGGCTTTTGCGACGAAACGAATGACTTATGAAAACTTGTTGGTACGGGTTCTGGGGTCTTGCGAGACCATGGCAAACGCATCAGTCGTTTGCACGGATAAGACCGGTACCCTCACCCAAAACGTGATGACTGTTGTTGCTGGGTCTGTCGGCGTTCACGCCAAGTTTGTTCGCCAGCTAGAGGAGAATCAAACGCGCACGAATGTCGGCGAGGAAGAGCCCGGTCACCGCAAACACCCTAACGATTTTTCCATTGATCAGTCGCAACTCAATGATGTTATGACGCCCGCATTACGTTCTCTTTTTAACGAAGCTATCGCGGTCAATTCCACTGCGTTCCAGGATGTCGATCCAGAATCTGGAGAGATAATTTTCGTTGGTAACAAGACGGAGACAGCTCTCCTAAAGTTTGCACGGGAGTTGGGATGGGCGGATTTCAAGAAAACGCGAGACAGCTCGGACATCGTCCAGATGATTCCCTTTTCTAGCGAGCGCAAGGCGATGGGAGTTGTTGTCAAACTAGGAGAGAAGAAGTGGCGCTTTTATGTTAAAGGCGCAAGCGAGATTTTGTCGAGGAAGTGTACCCATAATGTCGTCGTGCAGAAGCCTGGGAACTCCAGCCCCCAGCGGAGCGACGTTGAGGTTACACAAATTGACGACCATTCAGCCGATAATATTGCTCGCACCATCATTTTCTACGCCAACCAGACACTACGAACGATCGCCTTGTGCTACAGGGATTTTGACGTTTGGCCGCCTCCCGACGCCGTTCACGATGAGCAGAACGAGGTAAATTGGCGTCCCCTTGTATGATTTGTGTGGCTAACGTCGTAATTCTTAGGTCGAATACGCCTCCCTCGCGCATGATCTGACCCTGATCGGTATCACTGGTATTGAAGATCCGCTTCGTGAAGGTGTCCGCGACGCCGTCGCCAAATGTCATAAAGCTGGAGTTACAGTCAAGATGTGTACTGGAGACAACGTCCTTACTGCTCGCTCAATTGCATCACAATGTGGGATCTATACAAGCGGTGGTATAATCATGGAAGGACCCATTTTCCGCAAACTCGACCGCAACGACATGCTCGAGATTGTCCCTCGCCTTCAAGTATTGGCGCGTTCTTCTCCGGAGGACAAGAAGCTCCTCGTTGAAACCCTCAAGTCGTTGGGAGAAATTGTCGGTGTAACCGGTGATGGCACCAACGATGGACCTGCACTGAAGACCGCACATGTCGGATTCTCCATGGGCATCGCAGGGACAGAAGTTGCGAAAGAGGCATCGGACATCATTCTCATGGACGATAACTTTTCATCGATTGTGAAGGCTATCATTTGGGGACGCTGTGTTAATGACGCTGTCCGGAAATTCTTGCAGTTCCAGATATCTACCAACATAACGGCTGTCGTCATCACTTTTGTGACGGCTGTTGCATCTACTGATGAACAGCCTGTCCTTACAGCTGTTCAGCTGCTGTGGATCAATATCATTATGGACACATTCGCTGCACTAGCTCTTGCTACAGATCCCGCGACAGAAAAACTGCTTGATCGTAAGCCAGATAAGAAGACGGCCCCGCTATTTTCTGCGGACATGTACAAAATGATTCTGTTTCAGTCGATCTATCAAATCATCATCTCGCTAATCTTCCACTTCCTTGGCCTTACAATTCTTGGACTCGACGCGACTGATCACGACGACACCGTTGTGCAGACATTGGTGTTCAACGCATTCGTTTTCGCGCAAATCTTCAACTCGGTTAATTGTCGACGATTAGACAGGAAGCTCAATATATTTGAGGGCATCACGAAGAACTACTATTTCATGGGTATCACGTTGATCGGTAAGTGGGTTTGGTTGTTTTTTTTGGGCGGCTCTAACGTCTCTTCGGAACAGAGGTTGGTGTACAAATACTTATCGTCTTCGTTGGAGGTGCTGCGTTCCAGGTCACCCGTGTGGGTGGTCGGGAATGGGGTATCTCCCTGGCTTTGGGCGTCGTTTCGATACCACTGGGTGTAGCAGTTCGGCTGTTGCCCACCAAACCGTTTGAGAAGGGCTTCAAGAAACTAGGACTTCTCGGACGAAGTGAGGTTCTCCCGACCAAGAATGCTGATACTGAAGGATGGACTGGTGCGATCACCGTCGTCAGAGACAACCTAGGAACGTTTGCGAATCTGAGAGGTGGTCGAGTTCGTTCGTCGTCGTTCGTGGTCAAGAGCCGCCGGGCAACTTTGTCAGATGACCAAGGTCCCATGAGATTGTTGGTATTCTCATCTATATTGTGAACGACATGTCACTGACTGTGTTTTGGGATTTTAGATCATCACTCCTCACAATGGCCCCGACCATGATGGCAGGAGCTGTAGCTGCTGGTCACAGCTATATCAAGCCAGGTAATCTGTCGGATCCTGCGCACAACGATCCGTCTGTATCATCCGCCGCGCTGTGGGAGGGCAAACTTCGATTACATCCAGATACCCCGAAGGACGATCCCGCATACAGGAAATTTGGAGGTGAGCAGAATATGGTGTGATTGCTCGCTTGTCTGTTTCCCGATCTGCTTTCTTCACTTATTGGCGCACTCATATCAACCACACACTATGTAGCATACTCATCAACATGTCCCCTAGTTACTAGAATATCATACACGTTCTACACTAATGCATTTCTACGAGTGAGTTCGGAAGCGTACGATCGACGGTGACTCTAAATCGAGTCAAAATGCCCACGGCTTAGCTAAGACGGGCGACACTTCTTTCCAGGTAACCACCATCACTACCACTTTCCTGCTTGTGCTGTCACCCCATCACGAGCGTATCAGTCGACTTTAGAAACTAACGACTGCAAGATGCCCAAGGTATGTTCCTCCATCTTTACATCGGATTTCAATTTGACTCAAGATCCGGGGTTCAGAATAAGGGAAAGGTGCGCATTACACGTTTCGCTCAGCACCTAGTTTTTACATCGATGCTATCCAGGGAGGCAAAAATCGCCGCCGAGGAAAGAATGAAAATGATGATGACAAGCGTGAGCTTGTTTTCCGGGAGGATGGGCAGGAATATGCCCAAGTGACGAAGATGCTGGGGAATGGACGGTTAGAAGCGCAATGCTTTGATGGGGAGAAGCGGTTAGCGCATATCCGAGGGAAGATGAGGAAAAAAGTGCGATTCTTTATTACATCGTATTTTTTGGCGGTTCGTTGATAGCGTGCAGGTGTGGATCAACCAAGGAGACATCGTCCTCCTTTCGCTTCGGGACTTCCAAGATGACAAAGCCGATGTGATTGTCAAGTATACCGCTGACGAGGCAAGAAATCGTGCGTCTCTCCCCCTTCTTTCAACGCCCTCGTAGTTGATATGTTTTACCTTTAGTCAAAGCGTACGGTGAGTTGCCGGAGAACGCAAAGATCAACGAGACAGATACGTTTGGTGAGGAAGATGGAGAATGTACATTCGAGTTTGGAGATGAGGGTGAGGTCGACATCGACGATATCTAGGCTTTGCATTCATGACGTACGTGCTTTCTTCTGGCTTGTTTTTCGTAGCTGACTTTTGGCTCAGTGTACTCTGCATTTCTCCGCCTTTACTTTACTCAATAAGAGGATATTCACGACCAAATCTATCCTACAAGCTGTCATCCAATATACGTCTGATGCCTTGAAACATGTATACCTAACTGTCTAACAAAGAGATGTCGCAGTGCAAGTCCTGATTTGGGAGGCTTCTGAGCTTGAGTTTGAGTGTCTAAAATAATGCAGAGAGCCTTTAGATACTCAGTACTTACTCGCCTAGATACACTATCAGCGCTACAAGGAGGCGCGACTTGTTATAGACGCCGTCCAACCACTAGGGCGCTAAAGTACTCGGGAACACGGGCCGGAGAATTGTTGGGAACCGGCCTGAAGGCAGTGCGCCAAGCCTTCCAGGATATATCTTTTGACCTTGCACACCACAAAATATGGGAGGTCATCCAAGTCCTCCCAATATCAGTACCCGACACTGTACTCAGCGAAAGCACCACTCTCCCGACGCGTCCAAGTCTGCCCAACTGGACTGAACTCAACCTAGAGGACGAGGAAACTGATGTACAAATCCAGATTCAGAGTCTAATTCGCGATGTTCCCTGTTCTTGGATGTCCGTGGATTTGATATCACCAGCAGTAGAAGTCATGGTTATGGATGTACTGCAGCAGGTATGTTGATGGTAGAGTTTTGATTCAGTAGCTCTAATGGACTGTCAGGAGTTGGATGACTTGTCTCGTCCTGATAGTTATCGTACCGCCTGCATGAAATGTCTTCGAGCACTGAGCATGGTCCGGAATATTGTGCCCTCTTCCTTTTCTTCTCAAGATGTGACTAGAGGAGGGACAAATCCTGTCTGCGGTGGCGGCTTTGCAGTGAGCTCTCCACTTCGTCAATTGTTTCGCCTCTATACACGGCATATCTTGCAGGACATTTGGGAAGGATATCTTCATGATACTAAAGTCTGCTTGAAGGTCCTGCGAATATTCGAGCCTGAGGTGAAGACGGTCCGGGTGAGCCCGTGCACGTACTAAGCCCAACTGCATCGTAATGTGTTGCAGGATTTTTGCCAGGAAGCTCCCATATGGAGGCAACTCCGCCATCCTAATGTTCTTCCTTTCTTAGGAGTTAAAAAAATCCTTTTCGCTCCCAGGTACTGCCTGATCTCTCCCTGGGTGGCTAACGGAAACATCATGTCGTATCTCAAAGTCTATCCTGATCACAATCGCCTTACGTCGGTACATCAGCCTAATATTTACATCATGTGAGAGTTGAAGCTATCTTTCTCCAGCTGGCTCAGGTTGCCGAAGGGATGAGGTATTTGCACAATCTTGATCCTCCAATAGTACATGCCGACACCCGCGGGGTGGGTTCGTTCCCTTCAGTTTCCTCATGCCATTTCTGACATGGGCCGGTCTCAGGCAAATATTCTTGTGATGGATGATCTACGTTGCTGTTTGGCAGATTTTGGCCTTTCCCTGTTCGAGGAATCACAGGCTCTCGGCAACTTCTCTTCTAACAGAGGTAGCATTCGCTGGCTAGCCCCGGAGTATATGGATCCAAACCTATTTGGTGGATCATACATCACCGCTAGGGATATCTATGCCCATGGATGCACTGCTGTCGAGGTGGGCCCAGCGACGCACCTGCCGAATCCACGCACGCTTATGTCATTCTTCCAAGATCTTTACCGGCAAGCCACCCTTTAGTCACATCAAGTATGATGTTTCTGTTATTCACGAGGTCACAAAGGGAAAGCATCCACCGAGACCACCTTCAAATGTTTTCCCAGATGACGAACTGTGGTCACTCGTAATGGCATGTCTCACAGCTTTGCCAAGTCAGCGGCCGAATGCGAAACAGGTTTTAGAGATCTTAGCAAACGCAACCTTCGGTAAAGACCCCCTTCAAGGTAAGTCGGCCCCCTCTCGATTCGGATCTCATCCCGGACTTCATTCCCATAAAACCCTCAGAGAAAAGCGATGGCTTCGATAACTCCCCGTTCCTTGTGCAATGCGAAGAATCACCGGCTGTACGTGTTGTCTCAGACACCGAGGGAAAGGCCACCTCCACTCGCCAAATCCTATCTACCCACGCCGCACCTTCCAGTGGCAAGCGCCGTCGATCATTGAGCCCAGAGGAGCCTCTGGTATCTCCTAACACTCGCTCAGCTAATCCAACCGTCCATATGAAACCTGAAGGCATATATCTCGAACTTTCACAAACAAGTGAAGGGATTGATGTTCCCCACGCGAAGCGCATTAGAGTGGGAGAGCTTGTAGCTGGGCATCTACTCCCTTTGGAGCAAGATGCAACCTTTTGATTAAGGGTACCACACCTCAGCACTAGTCATCACGGTGGCGATACAGGATAGGAATTGTACATCTGGTGCATCGATTTCTCCTTGACCCGATACTCCCCCGCTGTAGATTCCATGAATATTCGGTTTTGCTCCGTTCTACACGTGTATTTCTATTCACTGCACACATGATGATACACTCTGCCCCAAGCTTGAGCGTAAGGATAACCGAAGTGACGCCTCGTAGGTAGAGCTAGGCATTGTTCGAATAGTGTGTTTGCGTCTTTGACCAGCTTTACTTCGGTTACCGTTCAAAATCATCATTCTTACAAGTTAACCCTTGAATGTTTGAACGGTTTAACTAGAGGGTCGCAGACTCGTAGGATATGGACAACTTGGCCCTGATCGCGAAACTCAATCAACTAAGCTTATAGGAATCAAAAGAACAGTTGAACGAGATGTTATTGCGGTGGGCAGACAAAAATCATCTATAATACCACGTAGCGTAGGAGAAGAGAAAAATAAGAAACGAGAAACGAGAAAATGTTATTATGACAGATACACCACGACCGTAGTCGTGTGTATAATGTCCGCTTACGAGAGATCAGCTCCCATTCGCACCGATTAGAACACCTGTAGGGGGGTAACAAATTAATGTTCGGCACTCGAAAACGCGTGTGGAAAATCCCTTGTCGGAATGTCAGTCTTTTTTTCATCTACCAGTTGTTCCTGCTGAACTCCTGCTTGTGAAGTCCGAGTAACGGGGCTAGGTAATCCCAATACATTTGTCTGGAATGTATATCTACTGGTCTCTGCTCTATATATCGATATATTGAGAGGAAGACTCCGAGTATCCAGGTTCTTGAGGCCGACAGGTAGGCGAGCTCGTAGGGCTTCAAACAGAAGGATGTGGTGTCGGAACTTCTTTACACTCAAGCCAATCCTATCGATGCACTTGCATACCAGCAACTCAGTCATACCCAGTCATCCCTGGAACCACACCCGCTGCAGCTCCGCCTTTACCGAAAAACTTCCTCAAATCATCCGCCAACTCCGATGGCTTCTCATGTGCCGCAAAGTGACCTCCATGGGCATGTTCAGATACGAACTTGAGGTTGCCTATCGCTTGAGTCCATCTACGAGCAAAAGCAAACCAGTCAGATATGGTAAGCGGGACGAGGTGAACTAACGTCTTGGGCTTCCGTCGAAGTTCTTTGGGGAAATATGAAGCACCCATGGGAATGATGGGAAACTTCGCTGTGGTCTTGAATGCGATGGCGGCATCTTCCTCCTGCCTTATCTCATAGTAGATTCTCAGAGAGGCCGTAGGGCCTGCGCGGGAGAACAGGTATATAGAGACCCAGGTCAATACTGTGAGTGCCATTGAGTGGCTGCGGGGTACTTTGAAGTTACAGATGAAATATTACTAACCTTCATCATCTCCCCATGGATATTCATCCGTCCAGCTGAGCAGTTTCTCGTAAATCCATGCAAGAAGCTTTTAGGGTCGTTTAGCAGCAACATGGCACTGTGTCCTGGAGGCCACTTACGCCGACGGGAGAATCAGCCAGAGAATACCCAATAGTCTGGGGCTGGGTCGCTTGCTCGTGGAAGTATCCGCGACCTGTGGCATCAAACGCCTTGGAACGTTGCATACCTGCTTTCTCAACCGCGTTCAAAGGCAGAAGGCGGTCCTTGAGCCAGAGCAAGGGACACGATATGGGGGGCTTGGCTCCGCTGATTCAGGCCGATGGTCAGGACTGTGTCGTAACAAAGGACAGGGTGGACACATACGGCGAGAAGTTGGTATGCCATGCTTTTGCATGGCTTCCGCCATATTTGGTAGCTATGGTACGAGTAATCTGCTTACAGGTTAGTGTTAACATTGGCATTGTGAAGTCCATCACTAACGTGTGCTCCCCAGTCGCCTCCTTGCGTGACTGAGTGATAGGATTAGAGCTGGATTTTCAAGTACAACAGACAAGATTACCGTAAGCATCGTAGCCAAGAGCGAGCATGAGCTTATGTCCGACCTGAAAGCGGGATCAGAATCTTCTTCGAGGTCTAGAGCTTCGAGCCTACTTCTGCATATTGAGCACTTGCAAATCCCTGCTTGGTGGGCGCCTGTGAGAACCCATACCCGGGCAGACTGAGAGCGACAACATGAAAGCTCGGGTATTCAGAAGAGGAATCGGTCAAGAGCGGAAGGAGTTTCTGCACTTCAATAAAACTGCCAGGCCCTATTATGAAAAGTTGTCAGACAAAGGATCCGACAAGGTACAGAACTCACATCCGTGAACGAACAGCAAGGGGATGGCATTCCCCACCTTGCTCTTCTGATGCATAAAGTGAATATTGAGCGTTCCAAATCCGTCAACAGGGATGTCGAGCGTGAACTGGGGCAAGTCAGCATTTAGAGTAACTTCGTGTGTTCGCCAGTCATAGCCTTCTTTCCACCGAGTGACGAGGCGACGAATATCTGCTAGCGGCACGCCGTATTTCAAGCCGGAATCGTCGAGCTCGTCGGGGAAATTGACCAAGTCGAGTTTCCGACGGAGGAGTTGGATTTTCTCATCAGGGACCGCGATTTTGAAGGGTACTGCTTCTGAGGGAGACATGATGGTATGAGAGAAAGAAGGGTCGATACGTTATGTTATAAAGAAGCAGTCATATGGTCTAGTATGTTTTAATAAGAAACATATGACATTGTAAATGTTCATTTACTCACGGTGAAGTACCCAGGATGAATAATAGCGAATATATTGGTAAATGCCGCTGTATATCGACCTCTGACTGAAAACGAGAGTGTTGAGACGATCTCTCGTTCGTCTAGTCAGTACTTTATGTGCGCTCGCAAGCCTCGGACTGCTCACAAACGAAGGAGCAATCGGAACTCGGCCCGGACTCCTCCTTCCCAACCACCATGCCATCGAAAACACTCGATTTCGCGTCCTTAGAAGGCACCTCCAGATATCGCCAACTACCATCTCCTCCCGGTTTCTCCAGATCCCTAGCCACTGTGCGTCTGTCTGCCTGCATGCCCTCAGATTAAAGCTTGTCCTGACATCCTTCCAGTCCAAAGGGCCGTCCAAGTCGTCCACTGCCTCGACAGCAGCCTACGATCAGCTGAAAGAACGCCGAGCATGGGATATGGCCATCTCTCCCGCCAAATCACTACCAATGCAAGCTTTCATGCTCTACATGTCCGGTGGCGGGGTGCAGATATTCAGTATGGGCATCGTTGCCATGCTCTTGTGGACGCCGTTCAAGAATATCGCCGGGATTAACGAAGGTACATCTGTTATGGCCATGCAAGCATGTATGTTGTTGACCTCCAGTAGCCTTTGTGCAATTCGCGCCATCGACGGCGCCACCAAAATCGCTTACGACCCTGCCTCTGCAAAAGATCGTATACGTGTTATGCAATATGTTGACGCTGGCGGTGGGGTTGTGGAAATGTCGGTCAATGGGGTTGCTGCCTACTGGGACGGGAGACTGGCTTGCTTTTGAGACGAGAGGCCTGGTGAGATTTTTACCTCTGTTACCATGAGCAATTCACACTAACAGCTTACGAGGTAGGCTCCCGAATTATCATTATTCTAGCTTACACCAGTTGTGATACTATCCTGATTTCTTACTGCCAAGATCCTTCATCGCTTTCTCCACCTCAAGCCTTTCCATCACAGCCTGGGTAAGACTCGACTTGCCTCTAGCCCCACCTGCAGCTTGCGGCGTAGTAGATGCTCCCTGTTCGCGAGTCCGCAAGTGATGTGGTACGATAATTGGCGTGGAAGGCGGTGGTGGTGGCCACTAGTCGCGACACTCAGAAACACAATTAGGCGATTGGGAGAAAACACCTACGTTTCGTCTGGGTTGATTAAAATGAAGTGCAGCCCACGGCGGGTATTCCTTCTCCAGCCGAATGATGTGTTCCTCGAGAAATTGTATTCTCGCTAGTAGGCTTGCTGGAGGAGAAGGTACTGCTAGACATTGAGAGACGCAGTCAGAGAGAGAGAAAAAAGACAGGGTACATACCGTAATGTACCGCTAGATGAGACTCAACATTCACGATTCGCTCAAAAACAGCCGGATACTCATCGGCCTCGTCTGCCTTTTGTTTTCCCTTTTCCTCCAGGACCGACTCTTTTCTCTTCGTTGTTCGACGCAGCGGCCCGTCTTCGTTTTTAGCAATGTCATATCTCATCTGCGTATCACGATCCAACGTTTTGGCGTCCGTTCTGGCGCAGGACGTTTCGGCTGTGGGACGAAGAAACTCTGCTCGATTAGATGCGTCGTTTCGAGCACGGTTGCGGCTCAGGTATTGCGAGATGGATTTTGTGACGGTACTTGGTGGTGGTAAGTCACCTGTATATGCTGCCTTGCGGTCATTCAGTGTATCTGGTTCTGGTTCAGGTAAATGCTGCGTGTACATCAATACAATGGGTAAGCTTGGAAGAGAGGCATACCTTGATATTCTCAATAAGACTTTCTAGAGCCCCGGGCACGGTTTGTCGTTCCCAGGCAGGGTTCAGGACGAGCATGTCGAGTTCGAAGCCGCGAAGAGCTTGGGTGAGACCCATTTCTTGGAGGAACATTTTGAGAGCAGAGTCCCATGATTGGCTGTTGTCAGGATGGTCGGTATCGGTGCTTGCAGCTGGATTCTCCATGGACGCGAATGTCAAGCATCAGTGGCTGTGTCCCTCCCATTGCAAATCATTTATGCTACTAAGCTCGGTCCGGTCCGATCCGCCCGATCTTCCCTACTTCAAACCACCATGGCCAAAAAGTCAAAAGACGAGGTGCCCAATCCCAACAGCGTTCCCAACAGAGACATTATCCAGCGTCTCAATTTTCTGTATCAAGCTAGCGTGTATCTCAATGGTGTCACCTCCCAGTCACCTCCACAAAGAAAGAGAGTCACTACTAGTGATCTATCCCGCAGCTACGTGTCTTCCATGAAAATTGTAGGAAAAAAGACGACTGTGAAAATGTGCGTCTTCCTAGGATATTCTATGTTTCGAGTCTAATAACACTGAAAGGGATCCATCCGTCAAGCGAACGATCTGCAAAGGGTGCGATACCATCCTCGTTCCAGGGTCTACGGTCTCGATACGAGTGAAGAGTGCGCATATATCCATATTTGCTGTGCTGTATCGCTGAGTGACGCCTAGAATCACAATCCCATGGCCATCTCATGGTTTACACTTGCACTCGTTGCAAAACGCCGCGTCGAATACCTGCGCCACCTGTGGATCGTTCGTCAGATGTGGAATCCTCTCCTGCTGTGGAATCTAGCGATTCTGTGTCACTTGCAAAGAAGGGCGCAAAGCCTCATATTCCTCCGCTGTTTGCTAGGAAGGCGGGTCATGTCTTCTTTTGTGGGCAAGAAAAGGTTCTGACCGACGAGCCGTCGCTAGGGGATGGAGTGTTCATTGTCTAGACTGCCTAAAGAGATATTTATGCAGTTCTCCCCTTTTATGCGCGATAGTATTAAATTGTATTATTTGACGTCAACTTTGTACATGTTACCAGAGGTGTCCCTTTCTTCAACACCACCATGAAGGTCATCATCATCGGCGGCGGTATTGGCGGTCTCGCTACCTATCACGCTCTGCACACATACCTACCATCGAATGTCTCCATCAAAGTCTACGAGTCCTACCAGAGTCCAAATACAGCAACATCCGGCATCGGCGGTGGTATTGGCATCGTCCCTAATGGTCGACGCGCTCTCAACGCCATTTCACCGGCTTCCGTGCTCTATCTTAGAGCACACGGCAACGTATGCCCCTACTTTGTTGTCCGAAACCAAAACGGAACCACGCTAGGCCGGCTTGGAGGTCAGGATGATAGGATTCTGCTCCCTAGGGCATCAATGCATGAAAGTCTTCTACTGGGAATCCCGGACGGCGTAGCAGAATGGGGGCGAAAGGCGGTAGATGTGAAAGAGATGGCGGACGCTGCTCAAGTTGTCTTTGAAGATGGCACGGTAGAAACATGCGACCTCGTCATTGGCGCCGACGGCGTCAAGAGCATATGCAGACAGGCGCTCTTTGGCAAAGAGGCCTACCAAGCTCAATACGAGTACGTCTCTTCTTTAAGTAATCTCTCGTACTCTCCTAAACGTATATTCAGCGGCCTGACCGGTGTCGGTGGATTTGCTCCCTTCGTGTCACTCACACCTGCCCTCCAAAGCGGCATAAAGGCCGACCAGGCGTCCATGACATTCAGCCGCAACGGATTCTTTGGTTATGCTCTTTCCTTGCCTGCAAGCACCCCTGTCAATGAACAGCAAGTGATGTTCTGGTCCACGTACGCGACCGATACACCTCCACCTCGCGATCTGCCTTCAGAAGACATACGCACCATCCTCATGCAAAAACACGACTCGTGGAGGTCCCCTTATACAGGTGCATTCCGTCAGATTATCGACGCTGCATCCCAACCCACTGCTACGGACTCCCGCTTCACGAAATGGCTCGTCTTACCTCGCTACGAAATTCCACACTTACCACACTGGACATCCCTCCATGGCACAGCGCTGGGACCATCAGCCGGTGCTGCTAGGATCATCCTCATGGGCGATGCAGCTCACGCAGCCTCGCCTGATTCTGGGCAGGGTGCGTCAATGGCATTTGAAGACGCCCAAATGCTGGGCCTACTACTCCGCCATTACCTACCCGACTCTGAGCCACTTCCCAAAGTTGCCAAGGCATATGAGGATATGAGGATCCCCCGTGTAAGAAGGATCCTTAGATTGGGAAGACGCCAGGCGGATGGGAAGCGTGAGATCAGTTGGTTTAAAGCGTCAGTTAGAGATTTAATACTTTGGATTCTGTGTACGCTCTTCTCGCTCTTCCTTTCATCTTCTCGATCTGATTCTGTCGCTTCAGGTCATCTGCCACTTCGCGCTCTGCTATGGCTGAATCCAACTCATCTATACGATGTCGAGAAGGAGGTGGCGGAATATCTTGCAGCTACGACCTAATGAATGACTTGCGTGGTTGGAGCCAGTACCGTAACATTGTTTTGTACGATAAACCCTTTCTGAAAGGTTCGCACATCGATATACTCTTCGTCCAGGCTGAGCTACTTTGCATACACACGAATTCTAGCCAAGCACCGCGTTGTCCGTGTATCTTGTGTCTACACAGAGTGTTCACGGTCCTGTCGATAAAGCCTCAAGTCATAACCCGAAGACTGAGCAGCATCGATGAATATATACATTTCATCCCAAAGCTAGAACCGTTCTCTTGTATAATCGATGACGGTCCGTCCAAACGTGGATCATGCTCAACGTCACAGCACGCGTTGCACTCTTCCTCAGACGTATCAGAACGCACTAGTTGACTCCATCATAATTCCATGCGCCAATAAGTAGCCTGCACACCCGTTCTCTGATACGAGTATGAAGGTTATTGTTAGGAATATGCCGAAATCAGGATATGGGAGCGCGAGGCGAGAAGGGATGATCAAAGCGAGGTAGGATGTGTTAAAAAAGATGTATGTCTTTGGAAATAGAATGGATTCTGGCGAGGGTTCGTGAGATGACATCGTATTCTAGTATTGGCAAGAAGAATAGAGGAAGTGAGAGAAAATACGGGCGAGTCACTGCTAGTACAAGCATGTGTTGACTCATGCACCGGATCAGTGGATACTCGATATCCGCTGGCGGCGGTATCGCTACCTACCACGTCTTGCACAACCTAACTCTCCTCGAATGTCTCCATCAAAGCCTACGAATCCTATCCGAGTCCCAATGCCAAAGTCGGTGGCGATATTGGAATCGTCCTCAACGGCCTTCGCGCTTCACCGGCCTCTGTGTTCTACCTAAGGACTCACGGCAATTCTTCTCCACACTTTGTTTTCCGCGCACCATCTCATCATCGGTGTAGATGGTATCAAGAGTATATACAGACAGGCGTTCTTTGTCAAAGAGGCCTATCAGGCTCAATACATGTACGTCAGATCTTTACTCTATCGTACCTTCCTCTCAACGTATATTCAGTTGAATGGGTTTCTACAGCGCCGGAGGCAGAAGGAATCTTAAAGCCTTGAATAATACGGCCATTAAGCTGGGGATAATTTGAAAGGCGCGACTCTACCCGGTTGCAGGTATAATAAGCCTCATGTGACCGATGTCATATCATCCCCGACGGTATCGTCTACTTCGCAAGTCATTAGCATACAATGCTATAAATTCAATTATGCGAGAGGAGGGCGATTCCCACTGTAATGGCTTCGCTTTCGCACCATTTAACTCTTCGCCAAAGCAGTGGAGAGGGTTCAGTCAGTCGCCGTATCCCGAATCGGAGTCCATCAATGATCGACTACGATGTCGATGCAGATTGATTGGATTTGCTCTTCAAATTTAGTATATACCCAGTCTCCTTTGGAACGCTTGGCAACATTTCAGTATAGAATTTTGGAACAAACTCCCCCCAAGTCCTAATCGAAGAACTATCCCTAGACACATTCCAACGACAACCTACCCATTCCTTTGTACCCGTGAAGCATTCAAGATTTTCAAGAACAAGGCCCCTCCCGGCGGGCAACTTTGTACCCATATTAACATCAGTGTGCCTGACTGTGTTACTATACTGTTCGCTTATAAGCATCTGCAGGTAATGCTCGAACAGATATGGCTGCAAGGCTTCCCAAAGGAACTCTTCAGCCCGATGGTAGAATAACACCAGAGGCTATGATTGCTGTCCAACATGTTGCTGTTGG
Organism: Desarmillaria ectypa; assembly: GCA_030407005.1. Classification (NCBI taxonomy): domain Eukaryota; kingdom Fungi; phylum Basidiomycota; class Agaricomycetes; order Agaricales; family Physalacriaceae; genus Desarmillaria; species Desarmillaria ectypa. The sequence goes on from JAUDYN010000008.1 coordinate 906,628, forward strand.
GATTTTGCTGGAAAGTTCTAGAAGGAGCAATCCGGCATCATGCCGAGAGTCGATGAGTAAGCAAGAGAGTCGTAGAAAGTTATAGTACATTCTAGATTCTAGTGCGAAGTAGTATAAATATGAGCTCTGTAGGAGCCATAGAACAACAATTCCTTTACATCTGGCTTTACCAGCCTGGAGTCTACCCTGCGCAACACCCAGGATTCCAACAGTTGCCAATACCACTGTTCACCTTGCTACCTTACCTAATGACGTGACTGTCCTCGAGATGAACACCATGTACGTGATATCCCCACAATTTCAGTATTGCAAGCGCCAACAAGGCCAATACACGCGCCCTTCATCGGGCGAGGACGATAATACAGACAAAGGTTTTAATCGCTATTTGTTATTATGTAGACGTTGATACTATTTCGCGTTCCATGCAAAGAATGTAGGGACGCAATGCATGACCAATTTAAATATGCTAGAAATACGGACCTTCCGTCCCCACAAACCCAAAGGGTAGAATAATAGAAAGAAGCGAGTAGTGCTACAACAATAATTCAAGACAGCGCTCTGCATCATGAACTCTGACTGCTAGATGCCAGGTCATCCACGGGTAGATTCTCCCGGAGCCACCCACCACTCTCCCAATTACAACCGGGCCGATACACGTCTCGCTGACGCTGGCATACATCAGTCACACCGGAAAGAATCACACCCAGTCTTTTGAAGTCGATAGGCTTCAGTATCCATCCGTCCATACCACACTTCAACAGCTTATCCCGTTGCTGTTCAAAAAGAGACGCAGATACAGCGAACATAGGAATGCGCCCATTCAACCGATGTGATAGCCGAAGGGTTGATACTGGTGATTCTGCCTCAACTGCTCGTATTTTCTCTGTTGCTTCAAACCCATTCAGAATGGGCATGTTGAGATCCATCAACACGCAATCAAAGTCGCGATCCGCCTTCACGATGTCAAGACCTTCCTGTCCATTCATAGTATTGACGACGGTATGACCATCGAGTTTCAGTCGCTTTGCGAGCAATTTTTGATTAATAATGTTGTCCTGTATGAATCTCAGCATAAAGTTCATTGAACATAACCAGACGTCGTACCTCTACAATCAAAACTCGCATTTGGGATGGAGCACGTTTCTGTGAAGAGCCCAGCTCCGCGGAAGCCAAAGGACGGCTTCCATGGGTAGATCTGGCAACAGTGCCCGGACGAAGATTAGCGCTGGGCGTATTTATATTTTCGTCCATTTTGATGGGTCGAACGGGGACTTGGGACCCAACGACTTCGAACGTTCCCTCACTCTGTTTCCTCGAAGGAATATTTGAGAAACCGTCGATCTTTCGCTCGTCCTCCAATGAAGGCGATGACTTCTGCGACGAAGATTTCGGTCCCATATGATTCGATGATATGGCTTCAACCAGTGAATCGATCTCGTTGCCAGAGTTGATGCTGGGAGGGCGAGAACGAATACGAAGCGAGTCTGAGGACGATGCTCGAGAGGAGCTCGATAAGGGGTTCGCTTTCCCTGTGTAAAAGGAAAGTGGGATGAGGAAGGAGAATCGGCTGCCTTGTTCAACCCTAGAGTCAACTCGAAGCTGTCCACCCAGCTGTTCGACGATATGGGCAACCATTGCCAGGCCCAGCCCTACAATAGATATTGAGCAATGAAACAAATTCAAAAAATGGACAGTAATTACCGACACCAGCATCTGTACCAGTTTTAGGCTGCGATGTTTCTACCTGTTCGAATTCTCGAAAGATATTTTCAAGCATCTCTTGCTGTATGCCGCATCCGGTGTCTGCCACCACAATCTCCACCACCGTCTGCTGCGGGTTACGCAGACCAACAGGTTCTTGTGTTGGTACACAGCACACTGTGATGGACCCTTCCGCCGTGTATTTCACTGTACCAAAATAAGAGAAATGCGAGAAACCGTGACAATTGACACGTACAAGCGTTCGCCGTGAGGTTCTGGACCACAGTCTGAATCTTCCTAGCGTCACCAATAACTTCTTTTGGACTTTCAGATATATCTAGAATGAAGTCGATAGACTGTCGTTGGGCCTCGCTTCTGTACGGGCTGATCGCCTCCTCGATGGCTGCAGGTAGATTGAAGAGTAGATTGAAAGATGTCTCGTTCCCGCTCTCTAGTCTTGTGAGGTCCTACACTGATGATCAGACACAGATACTATAGAGAACATAGACACTGCGAACCAACAAGTCATTGATAGTGAAGAGTAAATTCTTGACGAGGGGATCAGAATAGCCTTTGGTCAATGGAATGATGAATAACATGCCTTCGATGCAGAGTGCGACTGACTCAAGTTATCGCGCGTTTCTTCATCCAGTGGTCCATTCAACGCCATTTCGAGATAGCTGGTCAAGAATAAGGCGAGGATCGCGGAAGAAAGAGCAGGAAGCTCACTTAATGATATGGTTTAGAGGAGTCCGCACTGAGCTATGTTTTATATGGTTGTTCGTGCTTGAATGTTGCCCACTTACCTTCGTGTGAAGCATTCGACAACAGCAAGTTCGTCAAATTATTCGTCTGCAACGCGCTCTCCTTCTGCCTCCACACCTCAATGAACTAGAACGAGCGAGACTCAGCTCAAGCGTGATAAAAATGAGTTTTAGCAAACCTTTCCGTAAACCAAGGCCAGAACACCGGCAGTCTCTAGCTGTTCATCCGTCCATGCTCTACTTCTTCCAGCGACAGTTTCCGACCACATCTTGAACGATTTTCTGGGCTCCAATACTGCCTTCGACCCGTCTCCTTTGAACGGCTTCCCAGCCCAGTGAACATGGCACGGTTGCCCTTTTCGTAGGAATGCAATAAAATCCTTGCCTCCAGTCGACAGAGGGACATACATCAGACCCGCAACTACATCGAGACCTGCATTGATCGGTTTGACACGGCTGCAGTCATGTAAAAGTGACTTACCCGTAGAAATTTTAAGGTCAGGAAAATCCAAAGTAACCGCTTGTGATACTTGAATGATCCTGCAAATATAGGTGAGGACGCAGTCACCCAGGAGAGAGACTCGGCTTACCCGAACTGCTTCAGTCTGAGGTACTCAGCCATGATCAAGATCTCTTGTCCGTGTTCGTTGGCGCCTAGGATCTTCGCGCCGTCGCCGATAACCAAAACGCCAAAATCAGCATCAAACAAACTGAGCAAACTGTCGAAGTCTGATATGATGTACCCGGTCTAGAATTCTTTTGAGCTTATGAAGGGTAGATACTTGAAAATTTTTACAGGATGGTTCTCTGAAGCCACTGTGTTGACCTAAGGGTGAGTAAGTCGAAATAGTATGATAAAGCTCTCTTCACGGGTGACTAAGCACGCACAAGTTTCCGAGTGTGCAATCGTTGAGCGTAGCTGAGCCTTTCAATGTTTCTGGATATGGACTGGCTGAGAAGTTTGAGCATCTCTCGAGTGGGAAGTGATACACGCATCCCACGCGGCCCGTATGAATGACATGCCACTAAACCCCACAGAGTGCCAAACACCATAATAGACTTGAGCGGGGAGTTAGAGTTGACGATCGTCTCTAGAAGCAACGGACGTACAATAGACATCGAAGCCCGAACACCCATGTTGCCGAGATCTGTGAACTAATTAGCATCCTGCATTATACCAGTTCATTTGAAGAGAGGTACATTTGATATGAATAGGACTCATAGCGCGCAAGTGGCAATACGTCATATCTAGAGGTTGCTCGAGATCTTCTTTGGATCGGACTACGATCCGAGCTGTCGCTTGGTCCCGATCGTAAAGAATTCGGACTTTGTCTGTACACAATGAGCCTCCGTCAAGATGATGTAACAAAGACAACTTACTTGTTGCATACAGCTGCCTTGCCTGTAGGGCACAGTGAATACGAGCTCAGATAAAAAGAAAGAATATTAGCTTACTTGTGCTGGTATATCAGCAGCGGGAAAATGCAAACCCTTGTAAAGATCGTGCGTCATATTCCAATCGACCAGTTCGGCAACGACCTTCCCATCCCACCGTTCATCAAACTGGTACACGAGAACCCTATGAAACTGCGTCAAGTCCTTGATAATACCAACCGCCACTTTCAAAAACGTTTCCAAATCTTGTGGTTTACTAAGCTGCTCGTTGATCTGAGCCATGATCGCCAAGGCATCCAACATATCACTATCCCCTGGTATAATTGCGATTTTACCGCGCTGGAATTTCGACTTCACAGAAGTGGTTTCTGAAGGATCTGTCCATGTTAAGCGGCGCAGGCGCTCCAGAGCAGGAAGCGGCTTGGATCGTGAGGTCGTACTTTCTATAATATCCGCAATGCTCGGGATCCAGGTGTCGTCACCTTCAAGACCTGTAGGCGAGGACAGAGTAGCTAATGCATCAAGGGAGTTGGTTTCTACAATAAATGGACTGGGGGGAAACGGCTGGAGGGAGGTACGTGGCCCAGGAGTTCGGCTGCCGAGATCCCTGCCTAAGTTCAGCGGGGCGTCAGTGATATCGCCATCGACCAGCGAAGTTCTGCCGGAACTGTCATTCGAAGTCTCACCTGCGAGGATATTGTCAGATCCCAAACCGGGACCATTGCTCGTTGGCGAGACTGATTTCATAGCTTCAGGAAGAGAAACAAGTGGATACAGAGGGTTTAACACATCCACTTCCAGCTCAAATTCCATGACAAATAATTTGGAATTTTGTCCCATTGTACCTGGCGGTCTATGCATAGCACACCAACATGTCCATGAACGTCGATCTTCACTTGACGTTCCATCAGAATCAGCTACGTCTGAAGGGGTGGTTTTCGTGCCAGGGGCTCCCCAGCCTGATATACGAAAGATGTGTGGAGGGTTATCTCCATCATCCAACGGCTGTGAATCTGGCTCAGAAAGGAATTGAAGGTTATTCCAAAGTAAACCAGCTTGTGATTCAGGTAGCGTATCTGTGAAACAGTCCAAGGAGAAGAGATACCGTGGGGACAGACCCAGCAGTTCAGTAGAGTTCTAACAATTCTGCCCTCAGTCTCGGTACATTATCAAACGAGAAAGTAACTACCTCAGAAACTTGACGAACAACTAAGACATCGTCTTGTTCATCCACAACAATGAGTACGCCGAAGCCTTGGACAGCACCAGGAGTTCGAATCGGCTGTAAATTGTTTAGTTTTTGAGGAAATGGGGATGTAGAATGAACGTGCTTCATCTTCACAGCGCGTCAGTTTCCCTTCTCTTCCAAGCACAATGTGATGGCCATATTCATCTTGCATTGCCTGAAAGCGAACTGTAAAAAGAGGTTCCTCCGAGACCAAAGAGATTTGTGAGCCAGAGTGCGATCCACCATCTTCCGCGGAGGCATTCAGGCCATTGTCATCCCCTAGTGTTGAGATATCGGGACGCTCCGACACATCTGACGTGCAACCAGGGAATATTTCAGTCCGACTACTGGAAGAATGTAGAGAACCTGATTTATTGGAGTGAGAAGACAAAGATGGGATTGGACCTAGGTGAACCAGGCCAAGTTCAGAGGGATTGAATAGAAGGGAGGTGGCTTCGGGTATTAAGGAAGTACTTGTTGACGCAGAAACATCCTGAGTAATGGCAGGAAATGCAGGAAGGTGATGAGGGTTTGACTCTGCGAGATCATCTGAAGTCACCGAAGGGAATGAGGTCGAATGTCCGGCCCTAGCCGACGAAGAACCGGAAGGATAGCGGGATGAATATTTCATTGGAGAACTTGAAGGTAGAATGCTTTCTGCTGGGAAATGCTGAAATTTTGGTGAAGTGCCAGAGATTGGCTGGAATTTCTTCTCAGAACGGCGTCTAGCAGACGAGGAGCGGTATGGAGTGGTAATGGCTATACCCTGAGAATGGCGCGAGTGATCATTTGAAGGGAGTGTAAATTTGTTGGGATCATAAGCCAGCGTGCTAGTATTAGTCATAGTATCATCTACATACGAGAGTAAACACTGGGACCACTAGAGCCAAAAAAAAAAAAAACGCACTAGTCCTTCCAACTTCCTCCGCAATCCATCTGGAAAGTTCCGAAGATGATGGCCCACCTACGCCGCTGACGGCGGCATGTGAGGTGGCAGGAGGATCTTGTGCCGGTTGTATACCGGTCAGCAGAGATTTGACAGGATAAATGAACGACCTTGAAGGTAAAACTTGCACCTTCGGAGGATCCGCTGAGGAACCATTATCCCTGCCGTCGCTGGACATAGATAGACTGCAGCAAGTTCTACGCACGACTGTGGGAACATACCACCTCCCTCAAGCCCCGAGTTGCCTTTTGCGGAACATAACCTTGTCAATGTCATCCTGTGAGCGAAACATTTTTTCCTGGAAAAAGTTTTTACTCTAAAGAAAAGCTCAATTCAGTGCATATATATCGACTTCAATTCTAAAACTTGCCCTTCTGCCTTGTTCGCCTGGCCGGATAGTTTTTTCTCCATACTAGAAACGTTGACTGGTACTAGTGTTGGGGCCAGACGCTCTTGCATAGGGATGTGCAAGAGGTGGCTGGAACTGTGGAATCTTTGAAAGTACTAAAATTCGCTAGTTATACTATCGTCAACATCAACAAATGAATAACAAGGCTCCGGGTCGAACCATATATCATATGCTCGTCGTTGCTTTCAAGACAAGCGGATACATTCGTGAAGGTTCCTATCGATCTTGATATCCGACTCGAAAACTCGAGCTGCTGGATTCATGAGATTTCAGGCATAACTTCATGTCCTTGTCACAGAGTGCCGGGTCCCATTCTAACAATACACCAAACGTGGGGGGGTATCGTGTAACGAATATTTGAAATGATGTGACGCCCGTCTTTATGGCTTCAATCGATAATCGTGGGTATTCTAAAGAAGGAACCTGCAGAGGAACTAGACAGTTATGCACGGTCTGTTTGGAGAGCTGCTTACTGAAAAACCTTATGATGACTATCCACCAGCGCATGTGAACCTACGTCCCCGACTTGTGGAGTCCATATATGCCGAATCCGGAGATGCCGCTAGGTAAGGATGATGTTATCTTTGATGGGCTGACCGTGGACATACTGGCACAGGCTGATGACATTCTCCTGCTCGACGTCTGCAATGAAAACTTGATGCTCTGTTAATGTGGTGCTCGACCCACTTTATTGTCGTCAACAGACTAAAACCGTGGTCATGGTATATGGACTCTCACCGTTAGCTGTAGTCCCTGAATCCACAGTCGGTGCTGCTCCAGTTGAGTCGTCGACATCAGAGAAATACGTTGGTGTAACATTTCAGGCGCAAAATGTCGAGGAGCACCACAAGGTGAAAGCTCAAGCAGCTCGATACAGTGGTCGAGTATCATGAACCTTCAAGATAAGACCAGACGGCCGATGCCCGCCTAGGTAAAGCTGCTTTACAATGCACATGTCGATTGCTATCTACCCCGCGTCTGCGAGATAATTCCAGATGCAGTAGATGTCAACATTGAACCGCTAGTCGATATCCAAAAGCATTTCTTGCGACGCATCCTCCACCTGGGAAAAAGATTAATGAGTATTCCGCTACATTCTGAGACTGGAATCATACCACTTCGCTCACACCGATTCCTGGCTACCCCAAATATCTCCTAAATAACGATTCTGACAAATATGTCAAGGCGGTTCTTGAAAGCAGTCGAGCCCTCGCGATGGAGGGGAAATCGTCCTAGTTCAAAGATGTCAAAATTGTTGGCTCATGGTTGAAATGCGACTTGGAACCAATAGAGAAGTACAGAAAGGAAGTTGAAAGATTAATGCAGAGAGGGGTATTGAACGAGACTGGGGGATTGAAAAAGCTGTACCTCCTCCATAGATGTAAGGACTCGCACGAGCAAAGGAAGGAGAAGGCTCCAGTTACGGTTGGTTTGAAAATGTGAAATTACCTTGAGACCCAAACACAGAAACACCGAGACGTAGTGGTTTTACGGCGGGCTCCACCTAGTACCGCTGATCGCGAAAATCAGCTGTGTCGATTGAGAGTCCGACAAACTAAAAAAAATAAGTCCGAAGGGTGGAATTGAAGCCGCGGAAATCAGGTTCCAACGTAGCACGTGGGTCTATATACAAGCCGGCGAGTGTTACGGAGATGGAGAAGGATGAGAATGTCCATGGCAGATTTTCGAATCGGAATGGAAAGGACTTGTATCCGGCACGTACTACGCTCGGCCAGTCGGTCGGTAGTTCGTTTCTCGATTCGACACCCATCAAGAGTGCGCAACATGGTCCTTACCGTCCGGTGAACACTATGGTTATAGTATGATATTCCCCGCATGTTTATCCTGAAAGGATATCGATGATTCAGCCCGTAAATGGGAATGTTATAGAAATAGGGTCCAGTAGTGCTGGCGCGCGACACCACAGCTCTACTGGATCTAATACCTAGTCACCATATATTGACTCGGGCTAACTGGACATCGCGCCAGCTCGCACAGCCACAGGGTCATCAACATTCCACACGTCCACGGACAGGGCAACCAAGGATCGGTGCGACGGTGCGACCTGGACTGACGATTACACTGGTACTTCCAACGGGTAGTTGCATTCGTCCCATATTCGTCCATTTTCTGTCGCTCAACATTTTGGGATTCTAGAAAATTGCGGGCGCCCGATATGTTGGGATTTTGCTGGAAAGTTCTAGAAGGAGCAATCCGGCATCATGCCGAGAGTCGATGAGTAAGCACGAGAGGAGTAGAAAGTTGTAGATTCTAGTGCGAAGTAATATAAATATGAGCTCTGTATGTTGAAGATGCGCTCAGCCGCATCCGGCAATCCGGCAATCGGAGCAACGTTGAAGCGCGCGAACCTTCGCGCACCTTCTCCTTGACTCGATCGCCTGTCTGCTCACTCAGACATGGACACTAGTAGATAATAGTATATTCTAGAAGTACCCACCTTGTAGTATATATACCGGGCAGACCAGCCCACCATTAATATAGATTAATATTCTCCCCCACCTCTCTCACACGGTCAAGTCTCGTAGTTTACCACTGCACTCATAACCTCTATTTCACACTCTTTTACAACACTGTAGGAGCCATAAAATAACAGTTTCTTTACATCTGGCTTTACCAGCCTGGAGTCTACCCTGCGCAACACCTAGGATTCCAACAGACTACTACTACGATGGTAGCAAGTTCTAGGTACGTACTTTCAATGAGAGTGTGAACGCGGCCTTATAGTTCCTAACTTTACTATGCCGCATCCAGCTTCGGATCCTAGAATGCATGTCAAAATCATTACTTCTCGCTGTTTCATTCGTTAAATTCATTGTCTAGTCGGCTATCTTCTTGACAACTTCTACAACTGGTGCTCCTGGTTCGTCGTTTTTTGACGAGTACTTTGTTATTTGCACTGATGTACTCTTCTAGGACCATGGAAAAACAAGCGTCTAGGAACATCGACTTCGTCTGGTGACACTTATCATGTACGGTACCGTAATTATTGTAAGAAGCTTTCTAACAAAGCATCCTCCAGGCTATGGACCCCAAGTAAGCTTCTTGCTGCTGGAGATGTTGTCTCTGTCCTCTTTCAGTCTCTTCATTTGTACGTCCCCCTGGTCATTCTACACAATGCCTTCTGATTCCGTGATAGCTGGAAGCACCTGGCATCTCAGCATTGGAAGATTCTTGGCAGGCCTCAAGATGATAAAGAAAGTCTTTGAGAAAGCATTTATTTATTTACTGTATGCAGACCCAGCTCGTCCATGGGACTTTCTGCCAGTTCTTCCGTTACGTCGTTGGCTGAACGTACGGATGACGATGGTGCCGTGGATCTACAAATACAGAAGCTACTACTATCTTTCCACGTCCTGGGATATCTGCTGTGAGGAACGTCCAGCACCTATAACATCCGTGTTGGAAGGTCAACAAGGTAGCGGATCACTTCTCGCGTGAAGTCTTTGGACGTTAATCGCGTTCTTACAGCATCTCTGGTACCTATTACGACTAAGATGGCGTCTCTCTTATTGAGGGAGGAAGGTTCCTTGTCTTGGAGAGTCACGACCAGGTATACGAGAGTCCCAACATGGTGAATGGTCCTTTTTTACTATCTATTCACAAATCTACGGGCCCGACGATCAAGACATCTTCGAAGATAGCGACGGTCCTATTCTTGTTTACCATGAGTTGACTATATTTTAGCTATCTGATCCCTATTCAAGCCCGCTCTTTTAAATTATTACACCTCGTCGGGCAGCTACGTAGAGATCTTCATCCCCATTGGTGTGTGCGTAGCGTGACATCAACCTCCTCGAATTTTCTACGGGATGGCCAGTAAGTAGCAAAGTGTCACTCCCTATCCCTGCCGTTCATCCCATATCTTGATCTACTCAATCGTAACACTTCACCTCTGATCGTGTCATGAATGAAATCACACGAGAGGACGGCGATTTCGACTATGACGAGTTCGCTTAGTTCTCGCGGCAGGATTCTCCGGTAGCAACTCCATATCGATGAGCCTCCGATCGCTCTGGCTAGGAGGTAATGGTGCATTCGCGGCGTATGGATGATACACTAACGCAGAAGAAGGTACTGGAGGGTGCGTTTTCCAAACGGGTTGCAAGACTTGGGCTACCATCAAACAAGGAGCATGCGTGAGAGACGGGGACTTCGCGTGAATGAGTTTCTTGGTGCTCGAAGGAAAAGGCTGTAAACGCCAAGATATTAGATGCAGTCAAAGATGCATAGAGGGACGTACCATGACTGGACACTCGGATTCTGCATGTATCCAACCAATATCTACCGCGATAGCCTCAGCTCGTTTGCGTCTTTGAATACTTTGCCACTCAGAGTCTTCATGTTGTCGCGGAGGGTTTCTGTTATTGTGTTCAAGTGTATGCATGGTGAAAAGACATAAGAGCTCACATGAACACTTGGGTGCTGTATTCAGGGTATACCTTGACGTGTTGCGGTTGGTTGGACGTTGACCATAACCTGAATACTTGATACGGATGAGTGCAGACGGATAGAAGACGCATTCAGACCAAACGCACGCAACTGTTCATTCCCTTCCTCTTTGACCGACTCTGAAGTTTCTCTTTTTTTCCTACTTGTAGCGTCGTTTCCGACATCTATCAATTTGCGTATTTTTTCATTCAGAGATGTGACAAGGGCGCCATCAAATTCTTCGCCAGCTTCGACATCAGAGTTAAGCACAAGGTCTTTACGGGTAATGCTCTTCGTTGCCGATACTAGAAGATGTGGATTCGAAAAGCGGGGAATTGACAAGGTCATGGTTTGAAGGAGAAACAAGTCGTGAGAAAGTCATTCCAAAATTGGAAGGGGTTAACCTCGGGCACAACTTCTCAAGGGTTACGGAATGTTGGATCCGAGATGAAGTACCCGTGTCTAAGCGTGAACAGCGGCTGGATCCTAAGGTTGCACTTTTAGATCAAAGACATGAATCAGCCCACTCTGAAATCATGAGATATGTCGGTAGGTATTATAGCTGTATATTACTAATTAAGCTATCGATATAAATTATTCCAGTGATATGCATAGGGTATCATGTCGTATATGAACCGAAGAGAATGGAAAGGAATAATCTGAGATCACCATCAGCCCCCATACTGTATCATGAAACAATGAAACCCACCATGTGTAAATTCGTGAATTTTGGAGGCTTTGCGTCGTACGACTCAGATCTGACAGGTATGCTGAGCTCCGTCGTGAAGGCTAGTACCACGGTTAGACACCAGCTACCAGTATACATGGAACACTAATCACTGATTCAGATAAGGAATCAATCGATACTATAGGACTTAGGTCCCTCATTGCAATCGCAACGGTATCTTTTGTTTGATGGATATCCTCATGGTCAGACTCGACGTGACGTTCTACCAGGGATGTGTTAAGTAGAACGGAGACTACCCGGGAGACAGACGCAAAGCGGGACGAGCGTGAGGAAGACATGAGGGCGACGGATGTGTGGATTATTACTCACTTGGCGCTTTATTATACTTAGACAGTACCCGATCATGACGTCAGACGATCGATCCCGGTTTGCCGGCCCGTGCCAGGGTAATTATTGTCAAATGTCAGCGGGCGTTAGTCCGACTCGGTGTCCGACGCCGAGTTCCAATTAACTACATATTACACAATGTCTAAAACAGCAATCGTAACCGGGGCATCCTCAGGTATCGGACGACAATCCGCAATTTCCTTGTCCAAGGCTGGCTGGAACGTCGTCCTGACGGCCAGGCGTGAAGAGGCTCTCCAGGAATCAGTCGAATTATGTGTCCATCCCGAGAAAAGTCTTGTCATTGCGGGGGACGTTACCAATGAAGATTTCGTCAAGGAACTCTTCGCCAAATCAGTGGAGAAATTCGGTGAGTCGTGTTCCGAGTCGGAGTCATCTTTGATCGACGTCGATGCAGGTCGATTGGATCTACTCTTTAACGTTAGTATATTCAAAATCTTATTTGGAACGCTCAACATTTCAGTATAGAATGCTGGAACAAATTCCCCCCAAGTCCCAATCGAAGAATTATCACTGGACACATTCCAACGAGTGATAAACGTCAACCTAACCGGTCCATTCCTTTGTACCCGCGAAGCATTCAAGGTTTTCAAGAGCCAGACTCCTCCCGGCGGCAAGTCAATAATATTTCATCTAAATACATATCCGGACCTCATATCGTTTGTAGGCCGCATCATCAACAACGGTTCCCTCTCAGCCCATGTGCCTAGGCCTTTCTCCTTCCCATACACAACCTCAAAGCATGCCATTACCGGACTTACAAAGTGCACCTCTCTGGACGGTCGTCCTTTCAATATATCATGCACCCAAATTGACATCGGTTTGTCTTACTATTTCACTTACTACTGTTGACTTATAAGGCTCTGCAGGCAATGCGCGAACAGATATGGCTGCAAGACTTTCCAAAGGGGCTCTTCAGCCCGACGGTAGAGTAATACCAGAGGCTATGATTGATGTTCAACACGTCTCCGATACCATCGTTCATATAGCTAGCCTACCCAATGACGTGACTGTCCTCAAAATGAACATCATGTAAGTAATATCTCCGCAACTTCAGGATTGCAAGCTACTAATCGCCAGAAGGCCAACACACACACCATACATCGGGCGAGGATGATAACACAGACAGATTTTAATTGCTATACTAGAATATGGATACCACTTGCGTATATTATAGTTCTATGCAAAAAATGTAAGGATCCGATGCGTGACAAATGTAAATATACTAGAAATACAGGTCTTGCGCGTGAATATAACTTAACTACCGACAAACACGAAGGGAATAATGATAAAGAAGCGAGTGATGCTAAAATGATAATTTAAGACAGCACTCTGCGTCATGAACTCTGACTGCTAGATGCCAGGTCATCCAAGGGTAGATTCTCCCGGAGCCACCCACCACTCTCCCAATTACAACCGGGCCGATACACGTCTCGCTGACGCTGGCATACATCAGTCACACCGGAAAGAATCACACCCAGTCTTTTGAAGTCGATAGGCTTCAGTATCCATCCGTCCATACCACACTTCAACAGCTTATCCCGTTGCTGTTCAAAAAGAGACGCAGATACAGCGAACATAGGAATGCGCCCATTCAACCGATGTGATAGCCGAAGGGTTGATACTGGTGATTCTGCCTCAACTGCTCGTATTTTCTCTGTTGCTTCAAACCCATTCAGAATGGGCATGTTGAGATCCATCAACACGCAATCAAAGTCGCGATCCGCCTTCACGATGTCAAGACCTTCCTGTCCATTCATAGTATTGACGACGGTATGACCATCGAGTTTCAGTCGCTTTGCGAGCAATTTTTGATTAATAATGTTGTCCTGTATGAATCTCAGCATAAAGTTCATTGAACATAACCAGACGTCGTACCTCTACAATCAAAACTCGCATTTGGGATGGAGCACGTTTCTGTGAAGAGCCCAGCTCCGCGGAAGCCAAAGGACGGCTTCCATGGGTAGATCTGGCAACAGTGCCCGGACGAAGATTAGCGCTGGGCGTATTTATATTTTCGTCCATTTTGATGGGTCTAACAGGGACTTGGGACCCAACGACTTCGAACGTTCCCTCACTCTGTTTCCTCGAAGGAATATTTGGGAAACCGTCGATCTTTCGCTCGTCCTCCAATGAAGGCGATGACTTCTGCGACGAAGATTTCGGTCCCATATGATTCGATGATATGGCTTCAACCAGTGAATCGATCTCGTTGCCAGAGTTGATGCTGGGAGGGCGAGAACGAATACGAAGCGAGTCTGAGGACGATGCTCGAGAGGAGCTCGATAAGGGGTTCGCTTTCCCTGTGTAAAAGGAAAGTGGGATGAGGAAGGAAAATCGGCTGCCTTGTTCAACCCTAGAGTCAACTCGAAGCTGTCCACCCAGCTGTTCGACGATATGGGCAACCATTGCCAGGCCCAGCCCTACAATAGATATTGAGCAATGAAACAAATTCAAAAAATGGACAGTAATTACCGACACCAGCATCTGTACCAGTTTTAGGCTGCGATGTTTCTACCTGTTCGAATTCTCGAAAGATATTTTCAAGCATCTCTTGCTGTATGCCGCATCCGGTGTCTGCCACCACAATCTCCACCACCGTCTGCTGCGGGTTACGCAGACCAACAGGTTCTTGTGTTGGTACACAGCACACTGTGATGGACCCTTCCGCCGTGTATTTCACTGTACCAAAATAAGAGAAATGCGAGAAACCGTGACAATTGACACGTACAAGCGTTCGCCGTGAGGTTCTGGACCACAGTCTGAATCTTCCTAGCGTCACCAATAACTTCTTTTGGACTTTCAGATATATCTAGAATGAAGTCGATAGACTGTCGTTGGGCCTCGCTTCTGTACGGGCTGATCGCCTCCTCGATGGCTGCAGGTAGATTGAAGAGTAGATTGAAAGATGTCTCGTTCCCGCTCTCTAGTCTTGTGAGGTCCTACACTGATGATCAGACACAGATACTATAGAGAACATAGACACTGCGAACCAACAAGTCATTGATAGTGAAGAGTAAATTCTGAAGAACGAGATTAGAATGACCCTTAATCAGTGGTGTGATTAAATCATGCCTTTGAAGCAGAGTGCGATTGACTCAAGTTGTCGCGTGTTTCACTGTCCAGAGGCCCATTCAGCGCCATTTCCAGGTAGCTACATAAGCATAAGGCTAGGATTGCAGACAAACGATAAAATAGCTAACTTGATAATATGGTTTAGAGGAGTCCGAACTGAGTCTTGTTTTATATGTGTGTTTGTCCTTGAATATCGCTCACTCACCTTCGTGTGAAGCATTAGACAGCAGCAAGTTCGTCAGCTTAGTCGTCTGCAACGCGCTCTCCTTCTGCCTCCACACCTCAATGAACTAGAACGAAGGATGATCAGCTCAACGGTGATAAAACAACATTTTTCACGAACCTTTCCATAAACCAATGCCAACACGCCGGCAGTCTCCAGTTGCTCGTCCGTCCAAGCTCTACATCTTCCGGCGACAGTCTCCGACCAGATCTTAAATGATTTTCTGGGCTCTAACATTGCATTTGACCCATCTCCTCTGAACGGCTTCCCGGCCCAGTGAACATGGCAAGGTTGTCCTTTTCGTAGGAACGCGATAAAGTCCTTGCCCCCACTCGATAGAGGAACGTACATCAGACCCGCAACTACATCGAGACCTGCATTGATCGGTTTGACACGGCTGCAGTCATGTAAAAGTGACTTACCCGTAGAAATTTTAAGGTCAGGATAGTCAGAAGTAACAGCTTGTGATACCTGGATGGTTCTGCAGAGACATGTGAGGAAGCAGCCATCCTAGGCATAGGTTTGGTTTACCGGAATTGCTTCAGTCTGAGGTACTCGGCCATGATCAAGATCTCTTGTCCGTGTTCGTTGGCGCCTAGGATCTTTGCACCGTCGCCGATGACCAAAACGCCAAAATCGGCATCAAACAAACTCAGCAAACTGTCGAAGTCCGATACGATATAACCAGTCTAAAATTCTGTTCAGCGGCTGATAATGGGTAAAGACATGAAGAGCGGTACGGGATGGTTATCTGAAGTCATCGTGTTTATCTGGGGGTGAGGGAGGTCGAAAAAGTCAGGTAAACGTCTCCTCAGGGTTGACTAGGGACGCACAAGTTTCCGGGTGTGCAATCGTTGAGCATAGCTGAGCCTTTCAATGTTTCTGGATATGGACTGGCTGAGAAGTTTGAGCATCTCTCGAGTGGGAAGTGATACACGCATCCCACGCGGCCCGTATGAATGACATGCCACTAAACCCCACAGAGTGCCAAACGCCATGATAGACTTGAGCAGGAAGTCAGATTTAACGATCGTCTCTAAAAGCAACAGACGTACAATAGACATCGAAGCCCGAACACCCATGTTGCCGAGATCTGTGAACTAATTGGTATTTTAAGTTAGACTATGACATACGAACAGACATACATTTAACATGAATAGGACTCATAGCGCGCAGGTGGCAATGCGTCATATCTAGAGGTTGCTCGAGATCTTCTTTGGACTGCACTACGATCCGAGCTGTCGCCTGGTCCCGATCGTAAAGAATTCGGACTTTGTCTGTACACAGCGTGAGCCTCCGCCGGTATACGATATGATGGTGTTACGAAGACAGCCTACTTGTTGTATATAACTGCCTGGCCTATAGAATACGGTGAATATGGGCTCAGACAAAAAACCATATCCGCTTACTTGTGCTGGTATATCCCCCGCAGGAAAATGCAAGCCCTTGTAAAGATCATGTGTCATATTCCAATCGACCAATTCGGCGACGACCTGCCCATTCCACTGCTCGTCAAACTGGTACACAAGAACCCTATGAAATTGCGTCAAATCCTTGATAATACCAACCACCACCTTCAAAAAGGTTTCCAAGTCTAGCGGATTACCAAGCTGCTCGTTGATCTGAGCCATGATCGCCAAAACATCCATCATCTCACTACCTCCTGGGATCATCGTTTTTCTACTGCGCCGAGATTTTGACTTCGTGGAAGTAGGTTCTGAGGGAGTCATCCGTGTTAGGCGGCGCAGGCGCTCCAGAGCAGGAAGCGGCTTAGACACTGAGGTCGTACTTTCCAAAATATCCGCAGCACTCGGGATCCAGGTGTCATCGCCGTCGAGACCTGTAGGCGAGGACAATATAGCTGGCGCATTAAGAGAATTGGTGTCCGTATCAGGTGGACTAGGAGGCGACGGTTGAGGGGAGGTGTGTAGCCCATGAGTTCGGGCGCCTGGGCCACTACATGAGCTCGGTAGGGAGCTACTAGTAGTCGTATCGCCAGTACCCAGTGAAGTTCTGCCCAAACTGTCGTTCGAAGTCCCACCCGCAGTTATACTGTCAGAGCCCGAACCAGAGGCATTTTCCCCTAGCGAAGCTGGACTCCTGGCCTCAGGCAAAAAAACAGGTGGATACAATGGATTCAACACGTCCACCTCCAACTCGAACTCCATGACGAATAACTTAGAATTCGACCCCGTTGCGCTTGGCGGCCTATGCATTGCACACCAACATGTCCATAAACGTCGATCTTCGCTTGACGCCCCATCAAAACCAATTGCATCTGGAGGGACTGTTGCCGTTCCAGGGGCTCCCCAGCCTGATATGCGAAAGATGTGTGGAGGGTCGTGCCCGTCGTCAGACGGTTGTGAACCTGGCTCTGAGAGGAATTGAACGTTATTCCAAAGTAAACCGGCTTGTGATTCCGGTAGCGTATCTGTGAAACAATCCAGGGAGAAGAGATACCGCGGGGACAGACCCAACAGTTCAGTAGAGTTCTAAATTCTGCCCTCAGCCTCGGCGATCTGTGAAACGAGAAAGTGACTACCTCAGACACTTGACGGACAACCAAAACGTCATCTCGTTCATCTACAACGATCAGCACACCAAAACCTTGGACAGCACCGGGAGTTCGAATCGGCTGTAAATTGTTTAGTTTTTGAGGAAATGGGGATGTAGAATGAACGTGCTTCATCTTCACAGCGCGTCAGCTTTCCTTCTCTTCCAAGTACAACGTGATGTCCATGTTCACCTTGCATGGCTTGAAAGCGAACTGTGAAAAGAGGTTCCTCCGAGGACGAGATCGGTTGCGAGCCCGCGGTATCTTCCGGAGAGGCATTCAGCCCATTACTATCTCCCGTTGCTGACAAATCTGAGCTATTAGAATGCTCCGATGTATCAGGGGTGCAACCAGAGGATTGTCCAACTCCACCATTGAAAGAATGCAGAGAACCTGATGTACTGGAGTGGGAGGATGTAGATATTGGTACCAGGCGGACTAGACCAAGCTTTGAGGAATTAAATGGAATAGGGACAGCCTCGAGTACTGAGGAAGTGCTTTTTGACGATGCGAAAGCATCCTGAGCAACAGGAATGGTAGAAGAATGACACGGATTGAACTCGGCGAAATCGCTGGAAGTCGACAAGGGCAATGATGACGAAGGCTTAGCACTAGCCGATGAAGAATTAGAAGGATAGCGGGGGAAGAAATTTGCTGAAGAAGGTAGTGTGCTTTCCGCTGGAAGATGCGGTGAAATGTCGGAGATTGACTGGTTTTTCTTCTCACTACGTCGCCTAGCAGACGCAGAGTGGGATGGAGCAGCGGTTGCTATACTATGAGAACCGCGTGGCTTAGCATTTGAAGGGGATGGTACTTCGTTAGGGTCGTAAGCTGGCGTGTCAGGATTAGTCGTAGTACCATCTGCCACATAGGAGAGTAAATATCGGGGACGATAAAGCCAAAAAAATTACGCACGCGCTCTTTCAACTTCCTCTGCAATCCACTTTGAAAGTTCCAGAGATGGCGCCGCGCCTACGTTACTGACTGTGGTACGGAGTTCCTGAGCCGGTTGTATACCGGTTAGGAGAGATTTGACAGGATAAATGAACGATTTTGAAGGCGAAATTTGGAGTTGTGTAGGATCCGCTGCATTTTCGCGGTCCCTGTCGTCGCTGTACATGAATGGACAACAACAACCTGTTCTTGGTACACGAAGTTGGAGAAACTGGCTGATTGCCTTTTTCGGAGTTGATGACGCAGTTGACGTCATCCTACGAGTGAGATCTTTTTTCTAGATTTGACCCTGAAAAAGGAAAAACAAAGCTGCAATCTCACATGACTCGGGAGATCGAAACGAGAACATCTCCGAGGTTTGAGCTTGAACCAGGATGTCTGGGACCGCGGAACCATCGAAAGTCATAAACCTCGCCGGCTATCCGGTTGTAAAAAAAAAAAAGGACTCCTGATTAAACATGTCAGTACTGAACGTAGAACATAGATCCGATTGAAGACTCAGGTAGCTCGGCGCATAAAAATTTAACCGACGTGCAACGATGTACTTGCCATGATAGCGAACCAGCACGAGGCCCAGAGAATTAGGCTTTAGGTCCTATTCCAATCATGCACGGACGTAGAGTATCCAATTTCGATGAAAGATTGGAGCTCGAGGTCGTGTTGATGTATCTTGAGGCACTGGACAAATTATGGATCAGATGAAATGTTGAGACTCACCGTCTCGTCTTCTATCACATCGCCCTACTTCTTTCTCTTCGACGTATTGAGACTATCGATCCAAAACGAGGTATTGGCGGTTGGACACCCTTGACCCAGCATACATACCACGACTCCGTTCCTGCCGCTCGAATTATACCGTAAACAATATTTCAAGGGACACCAACAAGAACAGGCACTCTGATGTCCTGATAATGGATTGCGCAGATGTTTAAGTACCTAGGTTTCAGGGTTTCAAATGGAATGATGAGCAGCTTTTATGGATTACACACGTAAATTACAGTTCCGCACCAAAGGCGACCCGCAAACGAGTGTTCAATTTGAACGTCGGACTTGAGCTCAGAAAAGGACAAAGACTTATTAACACGAACCATTCAAACAGGATCGCACCATGAATGTACAAACAATACTATAGATTTTGTTCTATTCTTACCATTCAGATCGTACCCGACCCTCTGAACCAAGCATTCACAGGTTTCTCCTTCGGGCCAGTCAAAGATCTTGAAGCAAGCTTCGTAGAGCTACCGTGATTGCGGCGCCGGCCTGGCGTCCATTCCTGCAACCAAGTATGCATGGACTCCAAAGCCTGACTCTGGACAGCGGCAATAGTAGGGTCGATCGCACCGTTTGCGGTCGAAAGATCAGAACAATGGAATCCGTCGCCGAGCCCAATGGGCTGCGAGGCAGTGCTGGGAATATCTACAGTCTGAGCAGATACAGTCGCTTCTCTCCAAGGATCGCCTGATCAAATTATGTGGGTAATGGCTTTTGGCGTAGAAATAAACCACGCACGTATGCCGTTAGCGAAAAAGAGTCTATTGGTCCTCACATCCCAGCCTTTGTATGCTTCGTTGGTCTTTGCCACGTCAATGGTCGTAGGCGGTGTGGGAAAAGCTTCAGGGAACATGTACGAGCACTGCCGCTATTTTTAGAATGTTTAGACTAGTTCGACAATTTGCGGCGAAGGGAGCGTACGAAATCAGAAGGCGGCTGCACTAGGCGCGTAACAATGGCCGGAAGCCCTTGTGGCGGTCCATCCTATCCAAAAATGAGACTGTAACCCTGAAGCCAAGTTTAAACATACTTGGAGGTAGCCGACTTGATTGCACCTGTAAAGAATATGAAATTACGGACCATTAAGAGGACAAAAAACATACACTATCCAAAACCATGATCGACCCGAATTGTTGATGCTGGTGTCCGTGTAGTAGTCTTGAGAGGCATCATAGGTGCCAAGACAAGTTCTGAAATTAAGTCAATGACCGTTACGCTGAGTGTCAAACATATAGCATACTCTGCATCCAAATTCCCGCAAACTGAACTACAGTTCAGGAGATCGACGCAGCGCTAGATCATCACGGTTCACTTACGCTCCGATATGTACGTATTCTTGAAGTACGAACTCCAAGCTGTCAAAGCATGATCCAAACCCCAACCCTCGGAGGACGCAGAAACTCCATTTTTGACTTCCAGCGCATCACAGAACTTGAAGAATTGCGCACCCGAACCAGATGTCGGCTGTAAAGACTGCCAGTCCCACAAGTTGTTACGAACTGGGAGGGGATTGAGCTGATACCAATAACAGGTAAAGACTAAACGAACGAGCACCAGCAACGTCGTCAAGATGGGTCATATTACCCATCCCAAAGGAGTTCTTGATTATTTGGATGGCAGACTGGTTGCCGGAAGAAAAGACCTGGTCAATGTGGGCAATTACAGCACCGACATCGGCCGAACAGTTGGCTGCCATGTTTTGACGAATCGGTTCGAAGTATCGCCAGTAGTCACTGAAACAAATCAACTAGAAGCTCAGGGTCGACGACAAAAAGCGCACAGGATGGCTTCTACTACCCCGGATGAAGAGTACCCTGCCCAGAAAACGCCAGGTTGGCTGCAGAAATTAATTTGCGGTCGTCAAGGATCTATCCTAACCTACTTGACAACTGTCCAACTCGTCAATGCACCTGAGCCAAAATTAGTCAGCAAGTGCAGGAGGATTGGGCGGGATGAATTACCGGAATAGCTCCCGCCTGTGAGAATCCAGGGTGCCTTGTCTGGGCTGACTTCTCCGCTATTGGGCATGGGTAACTTGACATTCTTAGCAAAATAGACGAGGTCGTCGATAGCTTGCTGCAGCGTATGTAGCCGTAAGCTGTTGACAGTAAGGTCTGGATAGGGATTACTGAGGCCGTAAAAACGGTGCTCCAGAACGATCACTGCGCCATTCTCTTGTTGCGCTATCAGTCCATTTATGGTCCTATTAGTGAGATAACCTGTGTATGCTGCGAAAGGGGCAGGCATTAGTCCAGCCCGCTGATAAAATAAAAGGCTAAAATCACTTACGTGCCGCATTGGTTTCTCCTGGGGTCATCAGAATGATTGGACCGCCTGGAACGTACCGTTATGAGTACGGCTCTGAGAATCTGAGAAACTCAACTCACCGGGTTCATAAAATTCGTACGTATGCCAGTAACGTTGTTGAAACGTTCCCAGGGATGGGTTGTTGTGGTCAATGAGCTGGTCGAAAACGTAGGTCGTGTTGTAAGGAGGTAGCACGGTACCGTTACGACTTAGAACTGGTTCGTCGGGATCCTCGATAGTAACAACCGGGATACCCGGCCTGGGTATGATGTTTCCATGAGAACGACCGTCACGTAACGCGCCATTCACGCATAACAGCGGGCAAAAGGCGAGAAGGGCCACCCAGAAGTTTGGGAGAGGCATTATGGACGCCGTATCCTCACAATACGTGAATTTATACGAAAAGCTTTCCACGAATGTGTTATTTATAATTGCAATGTTCTATCACACTTTGACCAATTAATGTATATAGACCACGATGCTGAGATAAAGATCCTTACCTCGATTGTCCAATTGTCAATGAGATGTGCCGCCTGTTACAGATGGCAGTGATGCGCGCCCTGTGTCGTTACCAGACCCACATGGGGAGTACGTAGTCGGTTTCTAGCGATACTCGAGGGTTAACAAGCATTCTCATAAGAGATAACGGGACCGTGAACCTGTGAATAAAGATATCAAACCGTTACCACATGATGCCTATCGTATACGTACTGTTCCGCACAAAAGCGTCATAGTACCTTGCAGCAAGACAGGATACGCACAACTCAATCGACTCTCCGTGTATTTCCCTGTGATTCAGCGATGAAGCATGTGGAAGAAGGCGCATCTTGATGGTGTAAAAATTGAAAAAGGGACGACCAAGCTAAAATTACTGGCGCAGTACCTGACTGTGAGGTCTGCGCTTCCAATACTGGGATTTTGTTCTACACACACCATGCATAAGGGGCACTCATGATCACTCCGCTATCCAAGGGCTCTCCAAATTCGCTCTCAGCGGAAGAGAAAGGACTTTTATCGGAGCAAGTAGCGTCCTCCTCGTTGATCTTTGCGCTACAATGGAGGCGATAGAGGCACATGGTAGCACAGACGTGAGGTGTAGCATGTGAGAACCTCTCCCCAGGCAAATGATAAGCGGCGCTAGGCGGTTTTATGATTTGGAAATGCTTGTAATTACCTTGTTGGAAAGGGTAAAATGCGAGCTGGCTGCGGAGCGAGCTTCTTGCTACTGGTTAGTAACAAGCTCTCCAATCCCCGTTGTTACATGTAAGGTACTGCCGGACGTTCTTGTAAGTTGTTCAGTCCTCTCAAAACTCCTAGATAAGGAGCATTGCTGGTCCCGCCGGTATTCTTGGCTTACAAGTCCCGGTAAAGCCAGCAAGGTCCTGGGCGCTGGCATGGCGACACTTGTATGAAAGGTAATGCGATTTTCTATGTGTTCGTGAGTATCGTTTCGATATCAACTGGCCAAAGCCGACGCACCTTCTTTCCCTCTCCTTTGCTGTAGACCTCCACCCAAGTCTATCATCACAAACGAACCAAGTAAAAAGCTGGAAGAAAATGTGGAAAGTGTTGCGATTGGCCGACTACGTTACATAAGCAACTCAGTAATTGTAGGACGTGAAAAAATGCCACCGTGACGCTCTCGCTCCTGGTATTACTACTTGCTCTTGCTCATTACTCGGTCACTGTAGTCACGTGACAGCATGTATGAGGGCATTTCTGCACTTTCCTGGAATCCTGACACAATATTCAAAACCTGAATTATCATGCTACATTTATCAGCAACGTCTGCGGCTATTTCTGTACCACTGCTTTATTCTATTCTATACTACTCATGATGGCAGAAACTCCATTCAGTATCTCTATCTCAGACGAAAAACCCGAAGAGCTTCACAAGAAGCTCGAACTCACCGCATTGCCTAACGAACTCCAGGATTCAGGGTGGAAGTATGGCGACATCAAGCGATTAGTAGCCAGGTGGAAGGACGGCTTCCACTGGAAGGTACAGGAAGCTATACTTAACGCGTAACTACCTCAGTTCATTCGGAATATCCAGGTGGAAGGACATGACACGCTGAACATCCACTATGTTCATCAGAAGAGCCAAGTTGTCGACGCGATTCCTTTGTTATGCATTCACGGATGTACGTATTCCAGTCCAATGCACGAGACGCAATTAGCTTTATCTGTAGGGTCCAGGAGCTTCATTGAAGTACGGAAAATACTTCCATTGTTAACAGCATCATCACCAGACTATCCTAGCTTCCATGTCGTCGCGCTCAGCTTACCGGGATACGGCTTTTCTCAGGCTACCAAAAAACAGGGTTTCAAGATAGGACAACGCGCCGAGGTGAGCAGAATGACCTCACTCATGTTAGGTCTGACCATCGACTCTGGGTTAGAAACAAGCTAATGATATCTCTTGGCTACGATAAATACGGTATTCATCAAACAATCACGTATGGCTGTTTTGTTAACGACCTGTAAAGTCATGCAAGGTGGAGACGGGTGCCATTGTACGTATGCATTCCATTCCTTTCAACGGAAAATCTGCATTACAACGGTCTCCAGATTTCACGAAAACTCCAGTATCTATGGTGGAGCACATAGTCAGGCATGGCACACAAATACGCCAAGGTAAGTAATCATTGTGGCCTTTCGAATTATATATTCTGATTTTGCATCTAAGAGTAAGGCTTCCGACTATCTACGAACCTCTTTTGTATCTTCCACACATGCTTACGCCCTATACGGAAACCGAAAAGGCAAGATTGCAACGAACCAAGTGGTTTGAGAACCAAGGGAGAGGATACCACGGCCAACACTCGACTCAGCCTCAGACAATAGGCTATTCACTCGCCGATTCTCCCGTTGGGCTTCTTAGCTGGACTTACGAAAAGCTCGTTAACTGGAGCGATGCATACCTTTGTGATGACGATGAAAGCGAGTGATCTTATTTTATGTACCTCTCGCTGAGCCTCAGGTCCCCGTTACAGTGTTGACTTGGGTATCTATCTACTGGTTTTCTAGGGAAGGTCCGACTGTGTCTATCAGACTTTACTATGAATATGTTCAATCCGGAGATCGTGTGCTAACGAAGGAGCCCACTATTCCCCTTGGTCTCTCCTACTTTCCCAAAGAGGTGTGCTGTTATTCTCGACTGTGAGTGTGTCCCACTGCTAGCGCGAGGAGCCTATGCTCATAGCTAATCTCCTCAGCTGGTCTCGGGCCGAATGGAATCTAGTGTTCGAGTTGGAGCATACTAGTGGGGACACTCTGCCGCCCATGAGAAGCCACACGAGTTGGTGATTGACTTTAGGAAAATGTTCGGGAAGGATGGCCCGGCGTTTGGTGTTGTTCCGAGAAGGACTGGATACGTGTGACGCGCGCAGGTCCGCCTGAAGGTCCGGTCACTCCAAAAAAAAAAATCTTTAGAAGGTACCATCCTGTGAGAAAGGTCACCTGTGTTGTTGAACCACCTCCAGATCTCAGGATTATTCTCCGCTCTCCACAGCGCTCGGCGACGTGTTCTATAGGTCCAACATCCCTATAGCTTTTTTCTCCGACCCAATGAAGATAGCAACAATGGAGGTAGTTCTACCAATAGTCGGCAATGAATTTTCACCGTGATGTAACATGATACTAGAGTGCAAGGAAGCTGAGGATCGGGCCTGAGTGGATCGCGAAATGCAAGATGCGATGTTGTTCGTTGTTACCCAGGAACCAAGTTTGAATGCGTGGCGTAGGAGATAGCGGAACATCGTGAACGGTGGTGTATCACGGCGTTCGAATGTCTGATATTCAATCAATGCGAGGGCATCCATAGAGAGGTTTCTCTAGTCAGCTGCACATGGAATATCAACCTGATCTCAAATTTACATTATGCATTGGGTCATTGTTCCTATCAAGGAGAATGGGTAGCGGGTTGAGCGTTCCTAAAGATTCTTGTCGAGCTGATACTATTCGAGTCGTTGGATCAGGAAGTGGGCACGACTACACGCATGCTATAGGCTGAGTCAAACTGCCGCGGTCACATATATAGGACTTCTGGTTTGGATTTCCTGAAGAGTGGGACTGCTCCACGTTTTTCGGTCTAGTGGGAATGAGGCACCTAAGAAGCGTCAATTGAGCATGATGAAATGATACTGATTAGACACTCTTGCATTCAGAACTAGGCAAAAAGGTTCAGTTAAACGGTGTTAATTTCTTCTCGGGGGACACAGAGATAAACGAATATTCCGTACACTTGGTGAAGAAATCGCGTTCAGCTAGCTTGCAGCTCGCAATTGGCATCCGGTGTTGTGCTATCTTTAGCAGGCGTCGCGGTGTTCTCGGGCAGACTCCACGTGACAGAGGGGACCCGTATCGGGGTTGTCGGGTATACTGTCCTGTTGTTCGCTCACAGACAAGGACATATAAACGCAATCACATCTCTACCATGACCTCCTTTGGCAATGTTCCTCCTCTTCCTCTTCCTCCTCCTTCTCCTTTACCTTTGCTCCAATTTCTTCCGTCTCCTGGTCCGGCAATGGCGGTCGCCTCTTCTTCGTCTCCCCGGGCCGCCCTCGCTGTCGTTCTTTGCAGGAAATCTCGAGCAAATGCATGACATGGCTAACTCTGATCTTTTATCGCAATGGGAGGCCCAATACGGACCAAATTACGCGTACAGAGGATTCCTTAATGGTAGCAGGCTAATGACTACGGATCCAGTCGCACTGTCGTATATCCTGGGACATACATACGACTACCCGAAGCCGGATTTCGTTCGTGATAGTCTCGCGGCGATGGGCGCAGGGAATGAGGGGCTCCTTACGTCGGAAGGCGAGGTTCACAAGAAACAAGTGTGTAATCTATTCATTCTCTTACTTCCAGTTACTCACGGTCTCCCTGTTCCAGCGTAAAATCCTGGTATTTCTTTTCATGTTCATCAGTCACACTCACTAATGCGCATATAGTCACCCGCATTTTCTCTATCCCATATCAAATCTTTGACTCCGATATTCTGGGACAAGGCCGAACAGGTTGGTCGCTAGCCCACTTACTGCGCATCATTCTAGTCTAATGCAACGATCAGCTTCGCGATATATGGCTCCAATCATC
This sequence comes from Desarmillaria ectypa, assembly GCA_030407005.1. Taxonomy (NCBI): domain Eukaryota; kingdom Fungi; phylum Basidiomycota; class Agaricomycetes; order Agaricales; family Physalacriaceae; genus Desarmillaria; species Desarmillaria ectypa. Next base: position 933,597 of record JAUDYN010000008.1, read on the forward strand.
AGGCAAACATGTGCGCGTAGACGCACTCTCTTATCTGGCCCGTGCCACGTTAGATGTCATTGGCTTAGCTGGTATGTTTCTCACCGGCGAATCAAAATCAGAAAACATGTGTATTGTCTTTTCCAGGCTTCGGCTACCACTTTGATTCACTCTCATCCTCCTGCGATAATACCAACGAACTAGCCCACGCCTTCAGTGTCATATTCTCCACCGCGCGCAAGTTCAGGTTGATTACTATTTTGCAAGTCTGGTTCCCTATCTTACGACGATTCGTAAGTCGCGATCCGGTATATGTTACTGGTTCCGTAATTGTTCTTACAGCGTCGTCACAACACTACCATGACTGCTGCGCATGCTACCATGCGAAGAATAGGCTTGGAGCTCATTCAGGAACGGAGGCAGGCGGTTACCAATGAAATGAGGGAGAAGAAACCCATGTTATTAGATGGGAACAAGACTATTTTAGGTCGCGACATTTTGAGTGTTCTAAGTGCGTCATAGATTCATCGAGCTTTCTCCCTCTTGCTTATGTGATCTGCACCCTAGTACGCTCCAATTTAAGTGCTTCATCGTCTGAACAAATGTCGCTTCCTGAGATATTATCTCAAATATCTACTTTTCTTGCGGCGGGCCATGAAACAACTGCTAGTGCTCTCACATGGTGCTTGTATGCACTGGTCACCAATCCGGACGTCCAGACGGTCCTCCGGGAAGAGTTGAGACAATTGGAGGCCCTGGAAGATGACCGAGAACGCCTAACAGATGAAATCATGAAATGTCAGTATCTCGACCGGGTTGTTAGGGAAACTCTGCGCCTTCATTCGCCCGTAACGAACACGATGAGGGTTTGTATGCGGGATGAAGATGAGATTCCTGTCGATTGCAGGTTAGCCTAACTTTATCTGTCTAATCCCATACTTGCTCATCTTTCCACTAGTTCGACTTCAACGGCCCCAGGTGGATATGTTGACAAGTATGGTGTTCGGAGATATACGATCAAAGTTAAGAAGTGGGATATTATAACTATACCGATCCAAGCAATCAATGACAGTGAACGGCTCTGGGGCGAAGATGCCAAGGCCTTCAGGTGAGATGAGTTTCTAGATCCGAGTGCATGTGTGGGGATTGACTCATGACTAGACCAGAACGATGGGCGGGCCGTTCGCCATTGCGGGCCAATTCAATCCCGGGATTGTATTCAAACATCATGACTTTCCTTAACGGAAATACGATAGACGGGAATCGCTCGTGTATTGGGTATAAGTTTGCTCTTCTTGAGTGAGTCTTCTTTCTCTATATTCAAGTTCCGGAGGAGTGAGTTTTGATTGATGGAAACCTCGACTCAAATCTAACACTCCCATCCCCTTCACAAAACCCTGATTGATGAGCGCTTCCAGGATTAAAATTTTCTTGTATGTGCTTCTAAAAGACTTGGAATTCTCAATTGACCCGGCCATGGTTATCGAGAAGAGGGTCAAGTGAGTCGGTCTGTTCCATGAACTAAGAACGTGTGCTCATTTTATGTATAGCGTGGTAACACGCCCTTTTGTGAAATCTGAGCCGCAGCTGGGGAACCAGTTGCCCCTCTTTGTGCATCGCGTCTCCCGGGGTGACGTGAAAACAGATGTTGTTATCGCACAAACCGCACAATAGCACGATGCGCATCCAGTCGTTTATCGTCATCGTATACATTATTTATTCCCATTCACGAATGGCCGGCTCTGTATTTCATTTGTGTAATTGCATGTGTAACCCTAGTATATATAGTAGAATAGTAGAAGACGGTCAGAAGTTTCTCCCGCGTGCATATAGGATTGAACTGAGGGAAATATTGACCCAGTCGACCCAGTTCTCTTCTCTCAGGCTAGTCCTCGTCATGCATGACACCCAATGCCCCCGGGAATTAATATTCATGATAACGTTGACGCTCGGGATCATTAATTTGTATTTTACTGAATCCCTAGCTTCGGAATTTGCGTAGAAGCTAATGAATGATTCCAGGTCAGGATGAAAACACCGGTAGGTACTTGAAATTATAGAATTTCCACGGACCTAACCGCCATTTCGGGATATCGGTAGTTCCCGCCGTGCATTGTCTCTTGCCCACGACCTTTGTTTGTTTGCGGCTCCTTTTGCAACGGTCAACAAAAGTCTTTCATTCCGATGAGATGTATTGGGTCGGACCGAAGCAACTAATTTGGAGGCTTCTATCGATTCTTTCCTAAACGCGAACGGAATATTCCATGCTTACTTTCCAGTACTAGCCTTATTTGTGATACCTCCGCATCGACAAAGCTATCCTGTTGGCTCTTGCAGATCAAAGGAGACGGCACGCATCTTCAGGAGCTGATCGTTTTATCAGATTCTCTCTGATTCTCTTGGCTGTACATTCTCCCGGAGCTTGGTTCTTCAGTAGACTAGTGTCGGTTGTTCGTCCCCACCCGTGAGATTCAATGCTCGCAGATTGCATTTTATGACCTTCTCCACCGCCACTGAATTCTCGTTATGTCGGTCGTGCTTCCTCCCCGGTGGAATTCAAACTCCACCTCGAACCATTCCTGCAATCAAACCAGCAACATTCTGTTCTGAAATACATTGAAGCACCGCCTCTATGATTCTATCTTAGCCCCTTTCACGATGATTTCGGTCACCGAGTTGGAAAATTGGCCCTGTATTCTGATGGGTACACTGGGCGTGGCTATATGTCGTACATCTTGGATGACCCTTAGGCTGTGATGAACGGTTGCTGTGTTTTTCGCAAGGACGAGTCTCGCGCAACACCGGTGAATACCAATCGCGATATTGGAATAAGGACCGTCCTACCTCCTCACTGATTCCGAGCCGGTTCTTTCTCTGATCTAGCCTGGAATCGCAAACGACCCTTTCATCCGACGTAATGTGTCATTCTTCATTGATCCTGCCAGGAATTCACCGTAGGCTCTGCTAAAATGGAAAGTCCATATTGATCACACTTATCGTCGAAATCGTCCAGGACATAACCGCGGGCTTCAGTATCGATGAGCTGTTTATAGTTTTGAAAACTCCACTCGAAGCTGGGATTCACGGCCGGTTCATGAGGCTGGAGGGGTCGAGAGATCGATATCAACTCAACCTAGACCCGGGCTCGCCACGGGAAGTTACCCAGTGATGATCAGTACCGTCGATGACTTGGTACGAGTAATACCGTGTAACTAAGGCCATCAGTAGGCTCGAAGAGAAGGAACGCAAACCGTTTCGTACCAAGATAAACGCCACTGACCTCATTCAAGCAAATAATGGAGCTGAACAGAAGCTCTGTATGCGACGAATTCGGAAGGGGGGCCAATCAAATGCACCTTGTTTGACGCAGAAGGGCGGGAGGCGCATAGGTCGTAAGGCGTGTATTTATTTAATTTGTCTCATTAAACCTTTTTAGGTCAGCTGGAAGTTTAGTCGTTGATAAGTTGGAATGCTGCCACGGAAAATATGTTGATAGAGCGGAAAGATGGTTAGATGTCCACACTTTGACAAGAAATCAGAAATCGCTACTGTTGAAGCGGCGATGCCAAACATCCCGCCGTAGGTACAAACACAGCTTGCCGGCGGCTTCAAGCTTAATTTTTGTCAAGCTTCAGTTTCTTTATTAGGTAGGCACGTTGCGAGCTGGTTCACATGCTCGAACATCCATTGATGTCGACGATTCATTCAAACTAGGCTTGAAGACTTTTTGAAGCTTCGAATCTTGATACGCGGCGACTCGAGTGCTTACCACAATATATATTTGCCGCAAATTCATATCGCGGAATCGGACGCAAAACTCGAGAGTATAGAACGCCCATCTTTCAAGACGCCGTGTCCGTGTTTCAGTATTGAACTTTTAGCTCAGTAAGTTAGAAGGTTGTTGCTTCGACTCGAGCGCTTGTTCGATGTTTTATTTTAATTTTTCTCTTGATGATGTTCCCCCCTGCAAATGTGCTGGCAGATTCTGTCATTGACTTCGGGTTTTTCTGTGGAACTTTGATGTCGAAAATGAATATCATCAAAATCCAGAAAGTCGAGTCAAGCATCTCCACGATCAACGTAATATGTCAAAGTTTAGCTGATTGTGTCATCTATTTCAGGATCAAAGATAATCTTCGTGCATACTAGCTATCACTTTGCTATCTCGGTATTGTATTCTGGAGAACAGCAATTCACAGCCCAGAAACTCTTCGTTGGCTTCTGTTCTTCGTCTCCCAAACAGCCTCTTCTGCACTTCTTGCGATGCATCAGTTCATTAAGCCCGGATCAGCTCTTCACCTCGAGATCAACAATTTTTCGGAAAGGCCGAAAGAGGCCTCTCACATGCACGCCACCTCCTGTGTAATCAGTAATCAGGCACCGCCGACCGACACGGATGACTCGCTGGAATTCGGTCTCGATAGTATTTAATTTCACCGTCTTGAGCGGCTTAGGAGGCAGCTGGAGTTGCGAATTTACGAACACTTATCTTTCTCAGCTGCACCGCTCATCACAAACCACTATCAGGCCATTTCGTTCCCCTCACCGCAGGAGAAATGGAGAACTGAACTAGTCCGACTTCTATCTTCCACCAACTTTATCAATATTACGCCTTTCATCCTGCTCGGTACCGGTAGTATCCTGTGGCTCCGCGGCTACAGGATTAGTCTTTACGCACGGAAGCTCAGAATTCTTCTCGACTCATGCTGCTCCAACTGGATATACTGAGTTTGAAAACTCGGATCCACGCGCCGTTAATAGAGCGCTTCGAATATTGCACCAAAGTCCCCGACACATAGCACTGTAATTTTTTTTAAAAAATTACGACCTCCCTCGGACCATAACGCTGTGTTCACTGTTGACGATCGCCGATCGTCCCAAGATCACGATCGATGAAGTAAGGGAGTACATATTTTTGAACAGTTGTCCTAAGTATACACAGTAGACCAGAAGCAAGTTTAATATATAACAATCCAATACGGCAGAGAGAAGTTGTTGTTGTTGTTGTTACAACCACTGCTTACCTATACCTCACATTCGCATAGCCAGGATAGAGTAATGGTAAAAATGCATGTATCATTGATCGTTGTAGCCTGATGAACCATTGTACACGTTAAAATATGGTCCCGCATTGTCTTGTTTAGAACATGCAGGATGTATATGACGCTGATCTTGTTGCGAGGGTTGTGAAAAGGGATTAATCAGAGGTAACGTCGCTGGGTACCCATTCGTACACCTTCTACCTCCTCCGGGGCTTTGGGGGAACGGAGATATTGGCAAATAAAGATCAGGGACAGAAGAGCGCCGCGCAGGTGCCAAGATGCGTCGACGAGCCTGAAAAGGTGTCAAATATAAACGCCGCAGTCCAAGGTGGAACTAAACACATACGTTGATCATCCAATTGGATACCTGGCTCATGGAGAGCCCCGTTGCCAGGCAAAGCTGTTTCTTCTCGGCCTCGTTAGGGTATGGATGGTCGCAGTGGGCATGCAGCCACGCTTTAAGATAGTCGGTTGTAGCCTTGGGCAGTTTACCGCGTATCTTACGCTGGTTGAGCTGCGATGTGGGCATATGGACTTGGGAAGAGGCAAGAAGCTGATCGGATGACGGAAGGAGTTGGTTGGGAGAGGTAGGTATGTATCTCGGGTGTGAAAGTGTCGGTGCCTTATGCATGAGAGAGGGAAGGATATAAGGACCTTGTGTGAGAGAAGGCGGTTGGCTGGGATAACCTGATGACCATTGTGATGACTCTGATTCCAGAAAGGGTTGGTGAGAGAGCGACATGGTAGAGGTTATGTTTTGCTTCATAGACCGCTATCGCCTTCGTATATAAGTATCGCACAGAGGAGGACCCAGGCCCTATACATTCGAGCTCGCGTAGATCAAATCCGATTTGACGCAGGAAACCAAACGTAACGTCGAGTAGACCATGTGATGAAAATGAAAAACAGGATTGGGGCATATTCTGCCATAGGAAGGGCGGGAATGATGGCATTTGCATACACCTTTGATAATAATAAAAAAAGCGATCGCGTCGCAGGACTGAGCGCTTGGAGGACCGGGGAATGAAAGCATGCTACCCTTTATGCAATCTCTAATGACGAACGGATCAAAGGCGCTTAGTCCCAGCTTAGGTTCATTGTGCCATCATCTGAAACATACAATTATATGCCTAGCTCTAAATAATGTGAAACACAAACGCCCACAGGATGCGCCATATGGCCTTATAGCCTCAAGAACATCGAAGATAACGCTACGCCAACAGCTGAGCACAAGCGCCACCATCATGACCAAAGCAAGATGTACCTTGATAACATATTGAGTACAGGAGCTCAATGAGGTGCAAGTTGGAGCTAGGAAAAGTAAAAGACCGGGGCATGACAATTAGCAATCAGCGCTCAGCAGTAATACCCAGGACACTTTTGTCCGCCATAGACCAGAGTGTGCACAAGAGCCATCCATTTACGCCCGTAGGAGTCCCATTGTGTGTTGAGGACCAGAACAGAGCGACTCGATGATGAGTGTCGGAAGACAAGATCGATTGATCCGGTGCGTCCGGACCGACGCTGCCTAGTATATCTCTTACTGGGACATACATTGTAGCATCCATATAAGAGACAGAATAAGACTTAGAGCAGCATTCAGAGTCTGATAAGGGACACGTAGATGGGCGTTCTTGAATTACCTTTGGATGCGGGGATATATCATTGCGGCAGCCAAGCATCGGAATTTCCCTTCAGTACGTCTGCGCAGTCGCCGTCGCTGATGGTCTTTGTCTTGTGATAATTCCTTGAAAATTGCAGTACATCCATTCGTTCTCTCTCTAAAATCACCCCGCCTTTATATTTATCCACAGTCGACTCCTTCCATCCGATAGTGATTGAGCTGCACTGTAATTCCTTTGTTTTAATCTAGCATAAATCAAGGTTACTCCGACCTTTTAATATTAATAGTATCCGTCCCAGAAGAACCTGGGGCAGTATGGTGCTGATCCGCGGTATGTTTCGCATTGATTAAGTAGTATCGCTTCATATGTGACTGGAACAAGAAGCTACCCTTTGCGAAAGAAGCGTATGGGCGTCATCTCCATATATGTGGTAGCTCCTTCAAAGATAAAGCGCCCGGCTACGGTGACGAGAACTCGCCGATCTTTTCTGTCGATCATACGACAACACAATTCCTCAAGTCAAAAGCATGTCCTAGACATTCGGGTTATATTGGATTGGCTATCCTTAGCATGATGATCCAATAGGCAATATTTCACAGCTCATGTACGATGCCGGAACCTCGAATCAAGGGGCAGGAACCGCTGCAGGGAGAGTCGCGGCCCCACGTATCGCTATTCGCTCAGAGGCATAACGTAGTACGTTATCACAGTGGGCGGAAGCTATATAGGGGAGATGATATTGTCGGGAATCAAGGTACAGGTACCCCCCCGCAGAGAGCCGTGTACACTTCTGCGGCTATTCCTTGGCAAAGGATGACCTCAGTGACAACAGTATGATAGAGTGTTGTCATAAACTGTCCATGCTATACACAGCAGTAAGCTTGGACTTGTCGACCATCAGCAACACGCTGGACCGAGGTGCAATCTTGGCCTCCATTTGGATGATTTGTATTCACGACTTGAATCACGAGACGAGTAACAGCTGAGTTCCTTATGCGCACGATTGAAATGACCGTTTACAGACTATTAATTACAACGTTAACCGAGGAGTCGAGATGAAACTTAATGTCCTACCTCGATAGGATATGAATTGACTATGCTAGGCGTCTCTCAGGGTCGGGTAAGCGCATAAGCACACACGCACCCATATCAAAAAAATCCCGTCCCCTCGTTCGCATTGCACGTTCCTTCGAGAAGAGAAGGCTGCACGTCATGGGAATCGTCCTAGTCGGTCTCTCCCTGTAAATGCAGTGGTCTCAGCACCCGTTCTTGGAAGTGTATGGGTGCTTTCTGCGCGCAACGACCCGAGATCAGTACCGAGATTCTGGGAAACTATTATCGCATCTTTACCAGTGGTGAATGGTGGGACCATAAAAAAAGGATTTTGGTCTAATCAAGGGTCAGGTTGCGCACAGGTTATGAGATGAGCCATGGAGCCAGCCTTGTAACCGACGGTCTGGTATAAAGCCCCTACTGGCCGTCCACCAAACAAAAAAAAAATATCTAGGCCAGTAGCATAACGCGTACACTGCCCTGCTGACGGCGGGGAGAATCTATCCAAACTCGCTTTCGTCTCAGAGGTCCCGACAGGCATTTACCCAATCACAGTAGCTTCTTCTCCAATGAGGCTAGGTGAAACAATCCAGAGCGAAGAAGCAGAAGGTCATCCTTGATGAGGGGAAAACCAAGTGTCGGTGCAATGTGGTTTTGGGAAAGTGTGAACCGGATTCAGTATGTGCAGAGAGCGTTTCCCCATAAACTTATCTTCGAGCCTAGGCAATGGTATCGGTGGCGGTAAATGGGAGCTTGTATCGCCTTGAAGCGAGGGAGAATAGGAGGGTTGGTCCGAGATTGGGGGTTATTCCGGTAAGGAACGGCCGGTGGCGCTCACAGTACTCTCGTTGTGCGCAGTGTAGATCTACGCATGACTTAGGATACATACCATTGCATTGGCCTGCAGGACCGCGTTCACACCTCATGAACGATTCTCAAAGTTCAGGGCACTCGGTGTGGGCAGCACATTCATATCGGAGCAAGCATATGCGAAACCAGCGAGTTTGCGAAGGGGCTACACACTCAGGACTCACGAGGCCTAGAATGACTTGCAAACGGCATTCGAGCCCAGTTCCGGGATAAAAGCGCCAGCTTGGAACCAATTATCCAATGACACGCTCTCGTAGACCGTACACCCGCATTGAACGAACACGATCGAATCAACTCACCACGGAAGATCAATATAACCTCAAGTACGTATGGAAAGACCAAACACAAGTTCGCGCGGGTAAGAGCGAAGTCTGCGGACATAATATGTCAGAAAAAAAAAGCTCATTAACAAGGGATAATCGCCACAATACATAATTCGCTGGTACGGCAGCCGGACGTTGGAGGGGCGGATCTACCGCAGAACGACTTGTGCGGGTCGATACGGGGTCATTGACAATAAATTATTATCATATGCGCACTGTTTCAGCGAAGACAGACTAAGAGTCGGCAGCCGACTTGTGCGAACCCCCAAAAAATCGGGATTTGCACGACTAGGCGTTGCAAGTTTCATCGGTCTCCCCCTGCCAGTGCGTCAATACAGCGTCCATTAAGATAGACCCGCCACAATACTCGTCTCTAATTCTGTGCGCTGGCCGGGAGCCGGATTCCGCTTAATCTAATGAAGGATACAAGGCAGCGGTGCTTCTGACTTCTGAGCCTGCATTCTACGATGAAGCCGCTGATGGAAATCAATATTATCCAACCTAGGCAAGTAGAAAGTTGAGACAATCTTCTTCAATTATAGACTATACAATACATACTATTGGCAGCCGAATTCTTTCAAGGCTCGTGCTGGTTCTTCTGCAGACGGACCCTGCCAGTGCGTCAATACAGCGATATTAAAACATATATTGGTACGGCTATAAGACGGGATTTTCAGAGGGAAAGAAGGGAAAGGGCTGACATGATGGCTTACCATACAGAATGCCAAGCCTAACAAGTATCATGGACGTGCCGCGACCCAAGTCGTGCTCTCCACTCAAGAGGCACGCCCGGAACCGCGACGGTGCAAGTAGGAAGCAGAAGACGAAGAACCAGCCGTGAAGAATAGAATCGATATCGGTGCCGCAAAAGACTAGAAAAATGAGGCTCATGATCTGCACCCGGTGTGCGCATCCCTCGCAAGCAGCCCTTGGTTCTCTCCGTGAAACTGGGAAGATCATCCCGTACGAGAACGAGCATACGTTACAGGATCAGGAAGATCTGCAGGCCGGAATCGGACTTTGAACCACCTTGTTCACTAGCCAGCACACAGCGGCAACCTCGAACGCCGCGTCCGGATATTAAAGAAACCTATGAAAGGTATTCTTCTTCCTTTTCTCGACTTGACCGCTAATCAATCAATCCATTTATCAGTTAGACTGGGATCGAATCGTTGGTGTCGTCATACGCAGTGGCGCTTTGGCCGCAGTACAGGGAAGGGATGCATGTAAGGGTAGGGAGAAAAGAGAAAGAAGGAAGGGGAAGGAGAAGAAGAAGTAAGGACGCGTAGCCATGGCACTGAAATTTTTTCCGAAAGTCAGTGAACGGGCCGGGATCCGAATGCGTCGGGAACCGGGCCGCATGTCCGTGACTCTCCATTACTGTCTAAAAGCTAAACTTAAAAAAACATAACCGGTGTCATTGAGGGACGCCTCGAGGCAGTTGCTTTGTTTTTTTTTTTTCATTGTTTCTTTTTGAGTTGCTGAAAAAAAGTAGAAAATCTTTAAATACATCTACAGCAATTAAGAAGTAAATGATAGCTCCTGTTTAATTCCTCGTCGGGCTCCCGCATTATTCGAGTTCACCGATCAAAGAGAACCACAACCCCGCCTCGACGTCGGGTCGGGCCTTTTACAAATTCTTCCCCTTGCCCTTCATGATTTCCAATTCACAGTGGAATCGATGCATCCACCTATTGCCAGTGTTCGCGTCCCAACGTAGTCTAGGCCATCCCAAATGAAATTTCAACCCGGTATGAATGGCAGTTTCCGTCAAACAACACAGGAACTCGAGAAAATGTTTTGCCTGTTGGTTTGAATTCATTGCTTTGGGGTTCGTGCGCGGCGCCGTTTAATGTTCCTGGTTGCACTCTGTTTGCTTCTTTCTCGAGATGTCAGGGATATGTGGCGTAGGATAGAGAAAAAGATCTCTAGGACTTGGATAGATAGATAACAAAATTCCTTCCGACCAGGAACATTGAGGATTCTTTACAGCTCCTAATCCCCTAAGATAAGCCGGGTAAAGGAGTTATCCGCCGCCAAGTTGAACCTTTTCGCTACACTCGATGCGGTGGATTCAACAGTACTGTAGTACTTACAATTTTGTAGTAGAGACAAGCGTCCGCGGGTAATTATAAGAATAAACTTGTAGTAATACTCGGTATACAACTGATGGTATTTAAATAAACAAGCAAAACAGAGACACGATCTACGGTAATATAATACGGTGGTGGTATAGGAATCAATCAATCATTGGGGATCCGGGAAATAGTCCCTGTTATATGTGCCAGCATTAGAATACACGCCCTGATGATGGCCTCCCCCCGTAAAAGGATTTGAGGAAGACATGGTGGCCGGGGCTGAGAGAGGGTTGGCGGGATAATACATGCCATTTTGTGCGGCGGAAAGGGAGAGGGAAGGTGAATGGTGCAAGGGGCCGGGTGAATGCGAGTGCGAGGGGTGGGATAGGGAATGTTGGCGGTAAAAGGGAACGGACTGCAGGGACATCGGGTGATATAGCTGCAGGGAATCAGCAGTCGCAGGTAGAGAAGCGCGACGAGCACCCATGGAGGGTGGGAAGGGGGCTGTGGTCGTCGGACCTGACGAAGGCCGCGCCGGCGCCAGGATACGACGACGAGCATTGATCATCCAGTTGGATACCTGGCTCATCGACAAGCCAGTCGCATGGCATAGCTGCTTCTTCTCCTCTTCACTCGGATACGGATGATCTGAGTGACGATGGAGCCAAGCTTTGAGGAAATCTGTGGTCTCTTTTGGCAGCTTGCCGCGTTTTCGTTGGGGTCGCTCAACGGGTGGAGCACCATCTGGGCCCACTGACGGGTACGGTGGGTCGGCGGGAGGCAGAGTCGGGAGGGTAGGTGGGAGGGAATGAGAGGGATACGAGCGCTGCTGGCCAGATATACGCAGCATGGGCGTTGGGTACGACTGGTGACGCATAGAGTCATCATATTTGAGCTGGGGAGTCGTCGCGGTGCCGGGCGTCGACGACGGACGAACAATACCAGGCGAGTTGCTGTTCCAGTCACTTTCTGGGGAGAACGGTGAGATACCATTGCCACCATAGCCACTGTCGGCGGCATACGTCGTCGCGGTTTCCTCACTCGTTGGTGGGAAGGTGTAGCTGGCGAGGTTACTGGACGTGTACGACGGCCGTGGATAGGGCGCGTGTCGCCTACTCTCTGAGTGGAGTGTCGGAAGCGACGAGCGACGAAGCTCACGGGTGTCATCATTGAAGCCAGTAAAGATGCTAGGGAGCTGGACGCGGTCGTCGTCGAGGGTGGGCTTTTGTTCGTCGGTTGAAAGGTCTGCCATGGAGCTGGGCGACGTGAGCAACGATGAGAATGATGATGAGGACGACGTAGAGGACTCACCGATAGTCAATGTGGACGGGGTCTTGAACAGGCAGCATCCGACGTCGTACTTGTTATACGACGATCAATCCGAACAGCAAACAAAATGAGCGTCCATCTCAGAGTCCCTCCTGTCCCAATTAATACTCCAATTGCGCAGCCAAATCCAGTTAAATTAAAAATCGTTTCAGGAACCCCGAACCGAATCGGGCCAATTTCATAATACTTCTAAATCAGGCCCACAACAAACAACCGAACCAGATCGTCCTCAGATCCATCGTAGATCTCAAACCGGTTTGCCCAGCGACCGGAGCACTCCCGACGCTTTTTCCCGCTCTTTCGCCGACACAGCCACCCCGTCCACAACCCGCACCCCCACACATCCCGCCATCACCAGTCCCCGGTATGCAAGTCGCCCGACGTATGACGAATCAGGTAGTCCCCGCCGGAATCCAGCGTCCAGCTCTGCCCACCCTTCCGCTGTGCCCTTTAGCAGTGGCGCATACCACCCCAATGTGCATGGGTTCATCCTGCAGTCCACTACCTCCAGCTCCTCCATTCCCCGTAGCGTGCGTACGATCCCCCGTGTCGTTTCTAGCCGACATCCAACAACCGACAATCGCTTCACGCGTCGCAGACCACGTAATGGTTCGATGCTCTTCAGCTGGTTGTAGTTTAGGTTGATAATTCGCACATTGGGGACCATTTGTGCGAACGTCGTCGGCAGCTCCCGTATCGCGCAGCCAGCAATTTCAAGGTAATTCAAGTTGTAACATGCCTCGTCGGCAAACAACGACTTGGGCACCTTGTTTCCGCTGACGTACAGCCGCTTCACGTCCCGTACATCCCGCGTCGCCAGCACATACATCGCGTTTTGATTCCGAACGCTGAGCTTCTCCAGACGACAAAGTCGATCGAGTCCTCCCACCGTCTTCAGACAGTTGCCATCGAGATACAAGGTTCGCAGTGCAGCCAATCCCCCGACCTCTGCCTTCTTTATCCGGTTCCCGCTCGCACGAAGGATCCTCAATTTGGCAAGTCGACCGATATCAAGCTCTGAAAGTTGGTTGTCCTCGACGTGGAGCACCACAAGCTGACTGAGCCTCTCAACCTGACGCAGCCCCTCAACCTGGTTCCCGCTCAGATTCATCACCTCGAGCTTAGCCCAGTGTCCTATGTCTACAACACCGCGAAGGCAATTACCTGCTAGGCTCAGTTTGATAAGCTGCAGCTTTTCCAGCCCTTCCAGCGAAGCTATCCGGTTACCATCTGCCTTGAGTTCGCGTAGATTCCGTAGACACGAGAGTTCTAAAACTAACATCAGAAAAAATTCTCCGAAACGTCGTTGTGTAAAAGAACCTTACGTCTGAGAGAATCAAGCTCGTTCCCACACACATCCAAACTCTCCAGTGCCCCCAGATGTCCAAAACTGGTTAAACTTGTTAGCCGGTTGCCCGCAACTCCCAACGTTCGTACTCCCTTGGGTACACCGCTCAAGTACGTCAATGCATTCCCGTTCAGAGAACAGACGGAGAGACTAGGCATTAGCTCGCATAGACGGGCAACACTCTCCAGTCCCCGTTCTTTGAGGTCAATACTCCGGACGGTCTCCCAATGGGGATGCCACGGCTCAACGTCCGTCAATACCTGCACCAGCCGGTCATGAGCAACTCCAAACGAGCACTCCGTGAGGAAGGTTGCGTTAACGGAGGTGGCGGGTTTGAGAGTAGCCGGTGCTCTGAAACTTAACGTTCCCTCACCCTTGGTTCTCACCCACGAAGTCGAACGGGGACTCTGGAGTGCAGCTTCCATCAGATCCGCGATTCTTTTGGTCCGGGTGCTCATGCCAGGACTTAGACTCGAGTGGAAGCTTGATCCGAGCATATCAGACCCTGAAACAGTACTCTCACTGGGACTGACATTTCGACCCAACCCTCGTATCTGGCCGTCCCGTTTTCCGTCTGAGAAACTGACACTTCGTGGATGCATGGTGGTCTTGGTGACTGGTGTGCTCAAAGGTGTTGTGTAGTTGTAGCTCTTGAGTGCAGGCCTGACGGCTGGTTGCCCCGATGTGTCGGGATCCGGAGAAGACGGAGGGTTGTCCTCGACAACGACGGGGACGAGGGGAGGGTCGTCGTCTGCTGAATCCGTGGATATGTCTCCCGTCATCACGGCCACAACATCGTCAGTCTCGAAACTGGTGAGCCCTATCTCCTCTTCATCGTGTTCCTCCTCTGTGACGCGACTGAGCTCGATGTTCGTTCTTCTCTCTTCTTGGTATTCCTCCTCGTCGCCATCCCTCAAGCTCTCAATGTCGCCAAACACGTCTGCACTGCTACTTTGTCCATCGCCCTGCTGGTCCTGCCTAACCCACCGCATCTGTCTGGGGTCATAGACCATATCTCCCATCCGCGCCGGCATCGCAACCTCCGTAGGCCGGATCGTCAGTAGCTGCTTCTTATCACTCGGTCCCGCATGCTTAACGTAGCTTCCAGCCGTAAGGGTCGAGACGGTTGTTGTCGAGGAGGATACTAGCCGGTTGAGGTCGTCGGACCGAAGCGAGGAATAAGGCGGTTGCGAAACTTGAAGATGCGCTACTCCCGCCGCTACTTCTTCCACGGCGGCTTCTCCTCTCTCTTTCGGATTTGATTCGTAGCTTGCACTTGTCAATCTCGAGGTGGGTGGTTGAGATGGTGTACGTTCATCGTGATAATAGCTCGCCTCTACATCTGAGCTGCCCGAAAAGACGCGTTTCCCGGGTGCTTTATTGCTTTCCGGAGGGCTCTGAACGTTGTCGCGTATGGCAGCCATGAGGTTGGCAGCATCTTGGCGATATTTGGAGGAAGAGTAACCGGGACGGGCGACAGGGGCTGGTGAGGAGCGGTCGCTTTTGCCTATATGTAATGTAAAGAAAGAAAAGCGTGAAATGAACGAACACACACCACCTGTTACTGTTGAGACGGTTGAGAAATCCCTGGCACTCCTGATCTGCTGCATAAGTTCTCGTGACTCGCCCAGATACTGCTTTCCATATATGCGGGGTCGCGATATCCTGATGTCCTCCTGCTCAGAGTAATCGCTGCGTGGGGAGAGCTTGACGCGTTTGGCCGACCTAAGGCGAGAGAACTCGTCTGAATCTACGTCTGCCGAATGCGACGGGGTAGGTTTAGATGAAGGAAATGATTGTGAAGGAGCAATAGAGTCGACAAGTGCCGATAGATGTTCGCGGGTATAAGTGTCGTACTGGAAGTGAAATAGTTTGAGTGCGCCCGGAGTACGCATGGCAGTGGGCTGGGGTGGCGGATTTGGTGTAGATTGAAAGGCTGGTCGTGGGATAGGCACGGTGAATGTAAATCTGGCATTGTTAGGTAGGGTGGGTGGCACCAAGCTCGTTGTGGGCTGTGGCGGCGGCGAGGGCGGGTCAAACATGCGCTCAAGAGGCAATGGTGAGAAGAAGTCTTTGACCCTTACCTTTCCCGGTGTACGGGCAGGCGGGAGGGCGTCGTGCACGACAAAAGTGCTGACAGAATAGATGTTGTCCTTATTGGTAGCGGGAGTAGAAATGACGGTGGCGAGCGGGACGGTGAGGGATATCGAGCGGGTACAGTCGTCGCCCTCGTCGGGCCATTCATCGGCGAGCTCTGGCGTCTGCCATGCCGGCGCGGCCATGTTCCTTTCGAGGTAGTCGACGTTCGTGTTCAACGAACGATATTGGCTGCACGTGATCGCGCTTTGGCTCTGTGTGCCTGCGGTCTCCGGCTTTGCCTTTTCAGGAAGACTCCGAGCTAGTTCGACGACGAAACTCCCGCCACTCCAGTGTTCTTAGAGGCGCGGTCATTTGACTTTCATGGGGTTTCCGATGTTTCAATTCGCTACTCCTTTCTTTTTTTTTTTTCGGATTCTACGCCCGTCTAGACTCTCGAGTCTATCGTTGTTGTGCACCACGACCAGGGCACTGAGCACTTATTAGAGTCGTAGCCGCCTGCCTATCTGCAGCGTTGGCCGCCATTTTTTTCTTCCGCATGAAACGACTCCTACTGTGCCTTCAAACCCCCCCCCCCCCCCCCCCCCAATTCAATTTCCGCCGATCACAATGATACTTTTAGCATCGAGGAATCCAAAAAGCATAGGAGTCTCGATGAGCGCTGGTGCTTATAACAATTCTATCTGTGAAAATTAACCCTGATGTGACTCTCCGAGATTGTTATCCCGTATTCATGCCGCTCTATTTTTTCCTCATACTTCTTCACCGTGATGCTCTCCGTGCCTTTATTCATCATGTAGCTCACCCGAAAGGCAGACGATAACATACCGCTGGACTGTTTCTGAACTACAATAATTTTTGTCTCAGTAGCACATCGGTTGCCTTGATTTCCGGACCTTCCGAGATGTCTGTCATCCAGTTTCTGGTAAGTATCTGCCCTTGAACTATACACCATACTCTGGTGAGGCCACACAAATTATAGGGATGATCTCAGCTCATCTCCGGCGGCTCAACGATTTTTTCGGTCCTCCTCGTTGCTATCGATGCCTCCAAACATCGGAGCTATCTCTTCCCAAAGCCATGATAACCAGCTGGTTCATTGGGCCCGTCCTCCTCCTCCGTCCAGATTTTAATATAACTCCAACCTCAGCTCTTCAATTCAGCGCTTTCTCTCTATGTTTTACGGGAGTGTACACAGGTTCTAGGGGATAATAAATACCGCCGGCATAGCTCAGTTCATTCCCGCTTTGATTCTGTTCACTTCACCGCCGGCAGTCTCAATTAGGCGCCGCCATTCCTTCTCTTTTGAACCCTGCCCGAGGCTTCAGAGCGACTTGTTCTTGGAAGCTAACTCAGTTTGCCTCTCAAGTTCGAGTTCGAGTTCGTCCCCGTGTTTGACTGATGATGAGAGACCCTCACTCACTTCAGTGACAGCACTTCCGTAATCCGGAGGACTCGACTTCTACTTTAGTAGTGTCGTCACTAATTAGTCCCTCCTCTTTGACATGTATTGTGATCCTGATGATCTTATATATGTTTATCAGGACTCTTGATGTTTCAGAAACGGAGAACGCAGCGTTCGAATAACACTCCGTTTTTCTGACGGTACCGCGAACCTAGAGTCGAGGCTGTGCGGAACCTTTCTTCTACCTTGCCCTCTCGCTCCAGTTTGTCCTGATTTATACACCAAAGTGGGTCGGTAGGTACCTTTGGATTTTGACTTGATGGTGATCCTCATGATTCGCTGCAGGGCGATCTGTCTCTACAAGTATGAGAGCTCGGTACACGTTCTCAAAACTAGAGTCAAAAGTACACAGTCCTTTCACTAGTGTCACGATGCAGTTATACTCCATCTCCTCTTATAATTTCGCCTTTGAGCTTCGCGCTCCTTCCTAGGTCTGCGGGTCCGTTTTCATCTCCATGATTTGACGGTGCATCATGATTTGTTTGGCATTTCTGGTTGCATGTAGTCCCCGCCCGTCAGACTTTACTCTTGCGGCAGTAGCTCCTTCTCATGTGCATTCTGACATATATTTTGATGGTAGTGGCCGTACTAGCATCCTCGTCTACCGGGTACCAGCTAAGTCCGAATATCGCACCACAGTTGTGATATTGATCGTCGTCATCAAGCGCATAGGTGGATCTCCTTTCATGATCTACGTGTACATTTGGCATATGTTGTGATGAAAGTGATTGTAGCAATCTGTTTCTCCAGGTTATCATTCCTTTCTACGTTTCAGAGCAACCAAAAATCTTCATTCGAGTTCTCTTGGCTTGGACTCTGTCACAAGAAAATATTGATCTTATGCTATTCAAAAATCTAATGCGATAGGCGCTTGCTGTCCAACACGATTAATCGACGACGCTTATGACCGATCCACTTCCTTGTCTACCTATCCAAGGTATGCAGACCTAACTTTGGCTCTTGACCTGGACTTACTTTGATCCCATCAGAAATCCTTTCCTGGGACATCGATCAAATATCACACACTCCATCTCTTTTCTCGCCAACCATCTTACGTTCGAGAACAGGGCGATGCAGCCCTCAAACCCGCCACGTGATCGCGCGACCGACTTCCTACTGTTTTAGGAAAGGGCGGAGTTGATATAACATTCATAGCCGACTATATTAATGACAGATGTGAACTGTCAAGAGCATAGTTCGAGCTGGTTCGTTCCCCATGATCGCTGCATGTGCCTGTGAAAATCCCATTATACCTCGAACTCGTCCCCCCGCCCCTACGACGAGTTTAGGCAGGCAGGCTATTTCGGACTTTTGAAGGCAGATGAAATGGGGGCGATGCCTTATGGGTGTCGTCTCTGAGTCAGGTACATATGTTTATGGGGTATATCCTTGAATCCTAAATAATTATCTTCGGAATTGAGGACGGTCCGATTATCCTAAAGGTCCTCGTCGAGTTATGGCTGTGAAACATCCGTACGGGACGCACAACCCAACTTAAAATCTCTTTAATTAAATCTCACATTAGCGTTTCCCGATCAGATAGAATCCGCTTCTGTAGCTCTAAGTCTACTTATCGACGCACACTCCCCGATACCATGACAGAATCCCAAGCTTGGCATAGATCTCCAGCCAATTACAGCCTCATGCGCGACTTTGTCCCCGCGTAAAATGATGATTTACGACTCCACAGAGGCGATTAATCACTACGGCATTCGAATTTCCACTTGAATTTCGTCATTCATCCAAGATCTTTGTCAATTTTTTTCGGGCTGAGCCGGTGGGGTTGGGGTTGGTGGTAAGTATCTCTGTGCACCCAGGGCTTTACTACGTGCTAAGTTCACTTTGACGTGTACAGTCGCTGACGATTATGGTTATCACCTTGGGTCAGGGTTCGATGTCACAATTTGAACGATCCCGTCAAACCGGTGTTTACTCATTCAAGTTGGGTGGATACTAATAGTTCTCATAAGTTTATAGTTTGATGCGTCGATCCTGTTGGACATATTTACCACAGATTACCGTTGCAGAGATAAATGTCCGGATCGACAAGTATTGCCTGCTCCATTCTCGGTGAGGACCAACGTAGACGGTAACTGCGCGAGGGGGAGGCCACCGGGATATAACAGCCCATAGATACGGTAATACAATCAACGCATTCCAGACCTATGGGAGTGATTTCGAATGAATCTCCAAAGCGCCAACTTTGACTTTAATCAACCAGGGTTATTCTAATCACGGGCTCTCCATAAAGTGGGTCAGGTCTGGGCTTCCCAAACTCCAGTACCGACCTCGAGCAAACCTGTCAACCGCAACCGTGCGGTGAGGTCATGGCTGTTATGAAGTCCTATGTCTATCCTGCTCCCGGCCTCGGACGACCCGGCTCGCTGGTGAAAGTTTCTTCATCTAGTGGGTGCTTCGTACTCTGACCTTGTCTAGTGTCAGAGTCGAACCTAAAAATCTCCACGCCAGCACCCACTCGCGAGACTTCCCCCAACTTTGCTCGGTACAGGTACTATTTTACCGTGGGACCAGGCATTACATCGAAACATTTACGAGGTGTTGCAACGTACATGTATCAATGTCGTACCTCTGCGGTTGGTAGGCAACGGTCCCGACTAGCACAATTCGCTTTCTGACATACTATATTGTTTCTCATGCATGTGGTCTATCGAGCATATTGCTTTTCTCTGATACTGTCAGCGGTGGCCCATCCTTCTCAGCCACCCATTTAAATCGTATTCCTATTTCAGCGAGTCACGGCGGAATGAAAGGAACAGGAACCACGTACTGATTCCGAAGTCCGGATTTCATGGGTTAGTATATCACTTACCTACAGAACGCAATCAACCCTCCCTCGTTCAGGTATGCTCTGCTATAGCCCCGAACTTCTAAGCCCTAATGAGTCAAACCACGGTTGCCACCGGAGCGTTCAATGCCGAACTCGTCTCACCCTGCAATTCCACAGTGCCTGATGATCCTGCCTGCCTTCTCTGGACCAGGTGATGAAAATTCCATTCGATTTAGTTCCATCACCGCATGCTGGGGAGTTGGTCGGTGCAAGGTGGGTTCGAAAGAGCTTCTACATAGATTCAGGCTTTTGGCGATCATTTCCCAATCTGCTTCCGCAAGATTTCGTCAATATCTCGTCCCGGACCCGATAGTTCGCACCGTACCAGCTCGACGAAGCAACATGCCTTGCTGGAGAAATCAATCTTTTCTCGGTGTAGGTGATTAATTGAGAGAATGTCTCCACGATCAGTATTCCTCACGGTTAATCTCCTCATGTTTGCCAAGGGGTGCTAAGCAGAGGAATGGGATACGTGCGAATTCGAAGGTCCGATGTGCACCGGAGAGGTCCCAGGAGAGAAGTTAGTGCAAGTTTCTTCCATAGTCGCTTTATCTACTCAGCTTCTTGCGACTCTCGTCTCGACACTCTCCTAGATTTGCGTCATGGGAAAATAATAGGAATCGAGTCAGGGTCTTCTGATGTATTCCGTCTCCCAGTGTGCCTAGATTCCGAAGTTGCATCCGGTAACGGCGAGTTACGCTTTCGTGGGTCCCCGTTGGAACCCCGAACCACAGCTCGTTTGGAACATTTCCGTCGAAGCACGGAGCCGTTAGTGAGTAGATAGATACATGGGCCCAGTACTGTATATTCAGTCATTCGATTCCAACATATCGCAAGCATGCTTCACCTAGGGTTACAGGAAGTTCCCCTTTTCAAGCTAGCATTCTCATCATTAGAGCTACCGGCTCGCAGATATCACGCTACGTCTCCGCAGTTAAATATATAGTAGATTCCAAGGCGTCTGATGAAATGGACTGGTTCATTCTGGGAAGTCCTTGTGTAAATCCCACTCTAGCCGGCGGGGAGGAACGAGGAACGAGGGGAAATGAGGAGGAAAAGAACCGCAATTACTTGCGTATGATCCGCCGCTGCACGGTGATTGGGTTTTCGCCAAGCTCACGGGCCAATGAGGGTCCGTCGGCTGTTACTGAGTGCGACAAGGAATGTGTCGGTGCCTGGGATCAGGATCAGGGCGTGATAAGGACGATCCATAGTGGGCGCCTTGCTTGTGCGCGTTGAGCCTAGGTCCAGTTGCCGGACAAATGGTTTATCACAGGAAGTCTGCGATCATGAGGAAAGGTCCAAATACTCGTGGAGCTGAAAGTTATGTGGGATTGCTCTGCTAATGGAACAAGGAGTAGATACAACTTTGATTTTGGATGCAATGGGATTATTATTACGCTATAGTAGTAGGGTGTTACGAGATATGTGCATGCATGAAAATTGATGTGTTTGCGGAATGGTCCATGCTATGACTATTGAAAGAAAACTTTCGAGATGAGATATGCTGGTTACTGATGCTGATGCTGTTGATGGAGAACAAATAATCAATGCTAGAAGTTGGTTTGAGGCAGTGCGGTCTACTGGTGTGCATGCTGAATAGGAAATCATCATCAGTTCCTGAAGCCTCGAACAGATTGATAAATTAAAAATTACCCACAGCTATGTTTGTTTGAGAAAACGGAGAGGTTGAGGTTCAAGATCAGTGCCGCAGTGCGACCCTTAGGTTGGAGGAGGTTGGCCTCCGGAGTAAAGGCCTTCGCATATCGGTGATGCGGCGGATCAGGAATTTATCAAAGTCGAGGGCGCCGGGAGAACATGAATCAAGAGCGTCTGGATCATCCAGCGCAGTGTTGCAGGACCCGGGGATGCTCCATGACGAAGACGATCTCGGGGGTGGTGAGAGACGCTCAAGTCTCCTGCGAGAAGGTTCGGAGACTGGGCTCGGGTAAACGGGTGAGAAACCTATGATTTTATGTTTCGCGCTCGCCTTTACTACTACAGGAGATAGTTGGTTCTCGCTGTTACCAGGAATAAACGTAGGCGGTTTGGGCCACGAGTCCGGTTTATACGTAGTGTCAGAGGTCAACTTGGAAGTACGGGCGGAGGTAGAGCCGAAAGGAGTGGGTGGCGGGGAAGGATGCATTGATTTGAAACAATGCGGAGAAAACACGGGGAAGCGGTATAGGTATGGTTCTGGATCCTGGGAGTTGTGCATAGAGGAAGGTCTGAGCGGGTAGTTTGCAGATGGGGAAAGATCAGAGATAAGTGGAGACATTTCAAAGAGCAGCTCTGGGGACATTTGATCCCGAATGGGCGACAAATGCGGAGACAAAGTCTGCTTTCGTCGCGATGGAATCTCAATAGGTGTCGTAGGCCTGCGAGAGAAGGCAAGGGTCTCTTCGGTGAGCTGGCCTGAAGAAAGATCCATGTTGTGATTTGGGATGAATATACGACCGGTGTGATTGTATCCCTGGACAACGGCGTAATGACCTGGTATGACTCTATGAGATCTGGACGGTTGAATTAACAAAAAATTTAGTTGTTAATGTGATAAGAGCTCACGTTGTGGCGGCAATTAAGATGCAAGTGGAGCTAACTTCCAGGTGAAGGTAGTCTGTCTCGCTTTTTGTGTATTGATTAAGGAGTTGTATGCGGACACAGTGAAGCGAGGAAGGAATTTGACAGGGCGAGAGGCCAGCGTTCTAGCCTTGAACTGAATATAAAGAAGAAGAAGAATGAGATGAACATCGACCCGGGAATCTAAGGGAAGTACTGACCGCAAACTGGCTGGGAACTCTAGCTTACGGTGAGTTCCCTGACCTCACGAACGACTGCTGTGGCGTGCGAACCGCGATATAGGACTGGCAACGCGCGAAGTAGCGAGCTGAACGATTGCAACGTGTCAGATACACAAAAAAAAATAAGGTAGAAGTTCGAGGGAAGAACGAAAAAGGCAAAGAGAAAGGCTCACGGCAGAAGCTATAAAAATACTTCCGTTCTGGGCTAACTGCCACGTGCTACGACTCGCTCACCTACGCTGACGGTCCTGCAAGAGGTAGCGCGCCATTGTTCTCTGTGGAAATAATAATATTGAAAGGGCGGCAGCGAGAAACGTGCATACAAGGAGATGAATGATAGAGAACAGGGAAGGCAGGGTTGGAATTGGAAACAGGGATTTCCCGAGACTGGTCCATGACGTCACCCGGAGCATAGATGCACTTTGGTGACACCCTTTCCATTCTCTTCCTCATACCACCACCATGTCCACTACTCACACCGTTCATGTACGTCCTTCTCGCCGTTGTCGTCGTCGTCGAGCTCCTTTATCACTTCGTTGCAGGTATCAGGCATCGCCTCAACAACTACCGAGACGAGCCTTCACGATTTCTTTACGTATGTCGCATCATCAATCGTCTATCTGTGTACTAACATCGACCGTGTCTAGCTTCTGTGGAACGTGAGACTGTTCTAATTGCATTTCGTCCTGCCGTCTTAACCGCAGCCATCCAGAATCACCTCCATCGATTTCAGGGATGCCGACAAGACTGCTGTCATCCAGTTTGAGAAGCCTTCGGCTGCAAAGACCGCTCTCATGGTGCGCCGCTCACCCAAATATACTGCAAGGTTCCCCGCTCACTTCGTATCTTTCAGTTAAATGGTGGTGCTTTGGATGGCGCCACTCTTTCTGTCACTTCTGATGTCCCACCGCCTGATGAAGAGGAAGAGCATAAAGAAGGCACCCCTCTGCAGCAATCCGACAAACCTCGAGCTGGGAGTACGTTATTAATTTCCGCATTTTCTTATCGCTCACCGGTCGTTGCCAGTTGCGGCGGAATATCTCGCGAAGGGATACACCCTCTCCGACCAGATCCTACAGCGTGCGATTGAGATCGATAGTAAGAGTGATTCTTTTCATCTTGCATCTGTGTTATTGACATTGTATCCAGACAAGCAAGGAATTTCGAAACGTTTCCTAGAATACTTCCATTCTTTGGATTCCAAACTCGGCGAGCGCACTCTCGGTCCTGACAAGACCATTTCAGGCAAAGTCCATGAGACCGTCACAGCTGCTGCTCAGCAGGCTAAGACTGTTGACGCCGAGAAAGGCATCTCCAAGACTGCAGAAACGGTAATACAAATAATTTGATATACCTAACACCTTTTGATATGTGCGCTACAGTACTACGAGAAGGCCCTGGCGTCGCCGTTTGGCATCAAAGTCAAAGAGTTTTACACGACAACCTCAAAGCAGGTCCACCATATTCACGAAGAGGCGCTTCGTATTGCTAGTCAACATAAAGTCTCTCCTGCTCCTGTTAGTAGCCCAGAACCCACGGCTTCTACTTGATTCAGGTTTACGTACCGATAGACGATAACAGGATGTTTGTAATAGTATCAACGACAGTAATGTACAGTATTGTGTAATGCTACCTGGCAAATATATAAGAATTCTCGCCAAGTTGAAGGTCTGAATATTTCGGTCGACGGGCCACTTATTCGATAAGACTGCGTATTGGCCGAAGTAGGCCAGAGTATAAAAGCTAGTAATTTCCATGCTATCTACATGGCCAGATACTGACAAAACCGGATGGTCTGCTAATCTGTACAACAAGAATGCCTCCTTCGTATACTCCAATGCATTCACCACGCCCGTCCTCCAGATGCTTTCGCCTCAAGCAGGCAGGAGAGAAGATAATAGATCTTGGGTGCGGTAGTGAAGAGGTGACACTTGAATTGGAGAAGATCTCATGGAGAAAGAAGGTGGACATGTCGTCTGCGTCGATTTCAGTGAGAGTATGGTGAAGGCTTCCTGCTTCCCTAGAATTTGCGCTGTTCTGACCGTAGAATAATAAAGATCGCTTAGGCTAGAGCGCGAGGACTTGAACACGCGTATGTCGCCGATATCCAGGAGCTGCCTGACTTGCCTATCAGCGTAGATGCCAAGTTTGACATGGTGTTCACGAACGCAGTGTTGCATTGGTGTAAACGCGACCCGAGAGGCGTCCTGCAGAGTGCCAAGAAGGTACTGAAGCCAGGTGGGAGGATCGCTGGCGAGATGGGCGGGTTCATGAATTGCATTGGTGAGCTGCGAGATTCCGTGACTTGGTTAGGGCTGATGCTGACAGAAGGTATCAGAGGTGCACTGCACAAGGCTCTACAGACGAGAGGGTACAATGCTGGTGCCAGGGATCCGTGGTATTTCCCGTCAGTGGAAGACTACACAGAGGTCCGTTAATTGTATATTTCTTCGAGAATACTGATGATTCTTGCAGATTCTCAGAGCCGAGTCGTTCGAGCCCATCGAGGTTACATTGACGCCTCGAGCGACAGCGCTCCCGGCAGGCGTGTTTGGGTGGCTGGCAGTGTTCGCTCGACCCATGATATTGAAGGATTTCAGTGACGAAGAGGCAACAGAGATCATGAAGGAGGTCGAGGAGGTGTGCCGGATTGACTGCCAGGACAGCCAAGGACGCTGGCAAATGATATATATGCGGTTGAGGTTCAGTGCTGTCTGGAAGTAGTGAAATAAACAAATTTGTCTTCAACTTACTTCCTACCCTCATGTCGTTGCCAAACTTCATCTGCACTGTTGCTGGCCACGGCGTCCGCCATGCTTTCAGCTCCAATAAAGTGTAGTTCCTACAGAAGGATTCAGCTACGTTTAAAGACCTACATTACGGAGCCTAGTTCGACTACGACACCAATTGCGAGTGTAGGACGCGCCTCACCGATGCTTGGAGGACGAATATCGACCAACACCGGTACATCGTCTACCGGATACTCACCGACTTTGATGAGTAGTCTTACTACTTCATGATTGGGCATATGTAGTTCTATTCAAACGCACAGATTGTACGAAAAGGGCGAGCACATACTGTTCGGGAATTCTGTCATAATGAAGGAGGTGTGTCGCAATCATCATTCTTCTCTTGCCCGTCGTTCTCAGTTTTTTCTTCCAGGTTATTCCTCGGACTTCTTTGATTAATTTCAATCAACTCGCCACGACTTCCGTTATGCTGTTTATCGATAATACTCGGCCACGGCAGCGGTGTCATGAGCAGCATCGTGTCCCCATGCTTCGCCGCCCTCGTGGTACAGAAAAGCGACATCATTATCTATGCTTGTTGCTCTGCACAATGTCCATTGCACAGACATAACTTTCCTCCAAGTATCCGACGCCCCAAAGTGCCTCGTCCTGGAGTTCGACATGAATCACTCGACATTGATCACTTCGTCTGCCCAAGATTTCCAGAATACTCCTAACAAGTACGTTATCGACACTCAG
This sequence comes from Desarmillaria ectypa, assembly GCA_030407005.1. Taxonomy (NCBI): domain Eukaryota; kingdom Fungi; phylum Basidiomycota; class Agaricomycetes; order Agaricales; family Physalacriaceae; genus Desarmillaria; species Desarmillaria ectypa. The sequence goes on from JAUDYN010000008.1 coordinate 959,943, forward strand.
TGAATTTTATACAAAAGTCTAAGGATCATTTGGGTCTTATGGAGGAACAGATTCAAAATTATTGTTCACTTTCCCTACTAGTGGTTCCTATACTGTAAGGCTCGTGGTAATTGTCCTGCACATTTACCACTTTCGCAGTTAATGATTCCATGTAGAAAATCGTCGAGGAATTGGATTGACCGATCTTCTTGTTCATCGATAACTACAATGCGCCAATACTTGAAGAGGATCTGCATAAGACTCTCAGAACACGTTTAGAGGAAGTACTCAGCATTTATTTCTAAAATTTTGAGGACTATATTATCCCACAGGCTGAGAGGCAGGTCTCATTGTTGGGGGGATCCTGCCGGAAGGGCTGATGAAATCCTGCTTCTATGTGAACAGCTGTTTCGGACTGAGACAATTTGGTGGAAGCTGGGACTGCACAGAGGACAAGTTTGCATAAGAGATGTTTGGATTCACGAAGGCGCAAATCCAAACGCTGGACGCGGTGGTTAATCCCAATGGGCCCTTGCGGCCCGGATATCTTAAAGTACCTTAAATTTCTGAAAATTGTACCGCGGCAGTTTGCCTATTGCTCCACTGATGGCGACTGGTCTACTGAAGGGTTCATGTTTTCGATAACAAAGGTGCTTGATATGATTGACTTGCGGTCGAGCAAGCCTAGGCAGCGAGTTTTGTTTGTTGTAGTATCTGTAATAACTTGTGACATATCATGTCCATGTTAAAACCTTGTCCCCCCCCCCCCCCCCCCCCCCTTTTCTCTTCTCGCTCGTGGCTGCGAATACAGATATTGTCAATTTCTATGCCTCTTCAGGCCAATGAGAACCATGGAACGAATGGTGAGCGAGTATTCAATCCAAATAAAGATATTTAACGTCCATCCAAGCCGACGTTAAGCGTTGAGCGCTAACGGAGACCAAAAGTAATGGGAAATCCTACCGGCGCCTTTGGGAATACTTCTGTCGGACAATACCTCTCAACTTTGGATCAACCTAGACCTATCGAGCAAGGAACAGATGGCCTATATGTTGCGTGTCTCATGGGCGGCATACGTTCGTGGCATGTTCATCTCTACCAAAGGCTCATTTTGAATTGCATGCAGCACCCGGCCAACGTTTTCATTGACGTCCTTGACGGGCCAGCCTGAACACACATTCGCTTCGTCGACGCCGTCGTCCTTATTCCAGGACGAACAAAGCAGTGTCTTGGAAAGCCTTTACTTTGGTTTCCTCCCAGCTTCTGTCGTCCCCACTCTTGTTTTTATGGGCGCCCCGTTGTCCTCATTGCGGGTCTCGCGATTTCTTAGATCAACGCGTGTCTGGAGAAAATAGCAGTCGAAGCTAGGAAGGAGAGACATTTGAAATCTTTTAGCGTAAAGGCTCACTGATATTGCGAATGGCCTGCGTTACGAAGCACCGACTAAGGAGCCCTTGAAATGTATGTCAAAGGTAATCGTCACCCACTGTTTATTGGCTGCGCTTTCAATGCATCGGAACGCCTTGTTTTTACTGTCTGGTCTCGGCCTGTGTTACCATTCTCTTGATAAGCCGTGATTCCGTGCTCTTCAGTGCAAAATCTGATAGATTGCGAGCTAGTTTATCTCACAGTGACAAAATTGTCGACTCGCGAAATTCGGCTCCATGATGGCGCGATCTCGTTCACACCCACAACCAATACTTATTATCGGCACCACTTACTAAACTCTTTCTTGTAGCCATGATCTCCTCCAAACTATATTACACGTTACTGTCCCTATCCAGCGCTTTGGCGCGGCAGGTTGCCTTCCAAGGGCTCGAATCCCACCATCAAGGCTACGTCGCTTCGGAATGGACCCAATTTAACCATACAATCAGGCGTGTCGCAGTTATCGGAGCAGGTCAGGAGAATTTCGTGGTCGATCTCGAGCATGCTTGCTGACTTTATCGCGATCCCAAGGTCCCGCGGGGCTCCAAGCAGCAGCAGCATTGCTAGAACACAGCTTTAAAGTTCGTCTCTTCGATCGCGCCCCTGGCCCGGGTGGGAACTGGTTTTATTCTGAAGAGATTCCTGTTCGAGAGTCTTACCCGTAAGCTGAACGTAATTTCTTCCTGAAAAATTTTCATGCCGCGCGCAGAGACGAACCCTTAGGAAAGCAAAAGTGGGTTCCCGACCATCTCCCCGCGACCCAGTACTACCAAGAAGGCGACGGTGGCCTGAGTTTGGATGAGAGGTGGAGAGAGCATTGGCTCCCGCGGCCGATTTGGGATTCGCTATCCACGAACTCACCCGCAGTCATCACTGAACTTCCCGATGTGCCCTATTTACCTGACCACGTATGTTCATCACTTTGTTCTGGCGTATCATGCCTCAGCAATGCCTGTTTAGCCTTGGGTTATCCCTGCTCATACAATCCAAGCGCACGTTCGCGCCTATGCCTCCCTTCATAAGCTCAACGTCAACGACAACCCTGCAGTAACAGCGTACTCAACACGCGTCGAAAAGCTAGCAAAGAAACCTGACGGTTCGGCATGGACGCTCACCCTGAGGCACCTCAAAAAATTTGAAGAATCACAACGGATTAAAGCTACTTGGTGGACGGAGGAATTCGATGCTGTCGTTGTTGCTGCAGGTCCTTATGATCAACCTCATGTACCCGATATTGATGGCCTGATTGAGTGGAGCAAAGTGAGAGCCGTTGATGATCCGTCGAGGTTTAGTGTCCATCATTCGAGAGTCTATCGTACCCCGCAGCGATACACTGGAAAGGTATTTGCATAATTATGAGAGATATCAAGTGGCTAATGAATGTCTGCTGTCCAGAATGTACTGATCGTTGGCGTTGGCACCTCTGGCTCGGAAATAGCTCGTGATATCGTACCATATGCTAATAAGATCTATGCTAGCTCGAAGGTTTACATTTCGGTTTGCTATACGCTGCAAAGTTGCTGATCTTTGAGATAGAAATACGTCTGGGACAACCTCCACCCCTTCCAGCGCCGTTCCTTCCGTCGATTCCCTCCAGAGACTGAATTCATTCCCGAGATAGCTTCACTCAGTGCACTGCCTTCGTTTGATAAAGGCATAAACACTGGAAAAATCGCTCTTTTGAATGGGAGTATCTTGGAAAATATTGATGAGGTATATGGTCTCACTTTCTTTCGGACAACCTCAAGAGTGCTAAATGATGGTCAGATTATCCTTGCGACAGGATACAAGAGGTCAAACTCGTTCCTTTCAGCGGTTCTCAACGAGTAGGTCTTTTTCCAAGTCCCGTCTGGTTCTCAGCTTACAAATTTCATGCAGCACTCTTGGCAACAAATTTCAAGCTCCTCCGTCCGACATATTCAATGGAAACCCTCTGCGGAATGTTCACTGGACTGGACATTATATCCCTGACCCGACACTTGCGTTCACTAATGGTATGTTTTTCACACTCGTAATGATGTACCATTTATTTCCCGTCTTAAGTACGTCCGTGGACTATTGGTCAATACCAATCATATGCGCTAGCTAAAGTGTGGGAAGGAACCGCACGGATTCCTAACGAGGGTGAGCTTTGGAGGCAATACAATAGTACAAGATACACGCATTTCCGCGGGCTGTTCGGAACTGGTCCCTCGGAAGGTCAGTCTTTACACATACCCTGGACCTCGGTTTGACTGTCACTTATAGCTATCGTTCGCCAATATGTGGCGTGGCTCAATAACGAGTCTCTTGAACATGGGGGTAGACTCGTCTCTCCTTGGCCTGTCCAGTGCGTATAGTGCTTCCCCTCGTTTCCTGTCGAGTCATGTATTGATGAAGGGATGTCAGGAACTGGGAGGTGTTTTCTTATTATGCTAACCAGGAATGGGAAAAAGATTATATCACGAGGGAGAACTTCACGCAGTTTGAGAAGCTGCCTGCGAATGAGTGGACCAAGACTGATGTGTGGGACGCTTCCGTTTTGGAGGACGAGTTCTGGTAGATTCGAAAAGGTTATGATATGCGGTGATTTCCTAGTGTACCTTATCTTCTCAGTGCCCCGCGCAACAACAGATGGATGTATATACTTTACTGTTTCGCTATATGCCCACTGAGGCCGAGTGGATATACGAAGAAAGAATTGAACATGAACCAATCCCATGACTCCAGTGTTCAATGAAGATTTGAGATGGAACGGAAACGAGTGGGTCAGCAAGGTCCTGTAATTCGCGTCTGTGTCGGGCTAACAAAGGATGGCGAGATGAGCGAGGACCACGGATGGGAAAAATATTGACGCCGATCAGAAATACCGTGACCACCTTTGTTTTTCCGTTCTTGTTTGCCTGGAATAATTCTGGGATCAACAAGGTACTGAAGATATTCTTTGTCTTGATTCTGAATCAGTTTGAGTTGGTTCTAGAGGTAGGTGGGCTGTTTCAGTTTACAAGAATGAGACGGGAGGCGTATCATGCACGAGGTACGAACATAAGTATTCATGTATATGAATGGGATTCATTGTATAAGGCAATTCCAGATAATGAATAGAGAAGGTACCAAGGTAGTAATTTCTTGGATGCCTGGTGAGAGAACAAGTTCCTGCATCTAATCATCCTCTTCCTCTTCGCTTCTCGTTCTCACCCTCAGCACTGAGCCCTTCGTTGGAGGGAAGAAGGTTTAAATAGGCACCCGCCCTCCTGACACTAGTTTCACCATTGTTTTGCATGGGCGGCGACGGCGTTTCAACATCCCACGACGCGGTGCTTGCGAGTCGGCAGCAAGAGTCTGATGGTCTTTGTCTGCGTCAGTACACATCAGTGCATACTAGCGATACTCGCACCGTGGATCGTTCTAAGAAGAGGTTGGAATTTAAAGTTATTCCAAAGTCCCGAGGCGAAGCGGACCGCGGGACCGTTAAGTCCGAAGTAATCCAGTGGTCGAGGGTGGTATCGGCGCAAGCCTGGAAGAATCACAGGGATGCCACCGATGCCGATGCATCGCGTGCTCGCTCAGACTGGACTACTCGGCCTCAGGTGAGAAAGAATAAGCCTGCGCCAAGAGACTCGGAAAGAAAATGAGAAGCGAGCCTGACCGGCGATCTCCTAGTCGCAAATGGCTAGATATCGGGAGTTCTTGCTCAAAGCTTCGAGAAAAGGGGAGGAGGATAGGCAGGGATTTCACCTACCAGATAGTGGAAAAAGCTATCCTTTGGCCTCAGAAGGATCCTCAGGTTGATGAATGGGTAAAACTCAGCTATCACTCTTGTCCTCGTTGGCGAGTTGAGATCCATTCAATGGCGACTTTCGCTGATTCGTGGGTCTCGGCAAGCCTCGGTAACCAATTAGACTGCTGTGAAAAATTAAATTTCATGGACATAGTGTCTATATATAATACCAAGGAATTTTTACAACGTCTTTGCAGCTGCATCAGATAATCGTCTAATATATCATAGGAATCTCCAATTTCTCCCGGGGCCTTTGGGCCCGCAGACAGGGCCAGAAAAAAGTTTGTAACTTTGATACAGGATAGGGAGAAAGGGTGGAGCGGAGCCTGCACTCCGGTAAAGCAATAATGCCATATTTGCTACCGGAAGTAGCTGTTGGCCGTCGAGGTGTAGCCAGATGCAGTAGATAGGTCCACAGATGAATATAAGGATTGATTTAAAAGCATGCATAGGCGCTGCATCATGATCCTTCAAGTTGATACGCACAAGATGGATGAACCTTGTCGCGGAGCCACATGCCTCAGGCCTCGAGCGAGATTCCTTTTCATCATTAGATCATATCTAGCAGCAGCACTAATATTCAGTGAAACCGTTCAAGTTTGCTCCCAGAGAGCTCCAGCATGAAAGTGGCCTATACGGTCGTTCTATTTTACCCTGATCGGGCAAGTGATCGGCTTTACCTTTGCCGGACCGGTTGTCTCCACTTTCTCCTTCACTCTACGTGTCTTCATCCTCCCACGTTATCTGGCGTCGTGTCAGCCTCCTCCAGCTACTTATTAGATGAAGGAAATGTCTTATAAGCGTGGCACCGATTCTGTGTCGTCCGACCCAGGTGTCTCATTGGCACAGGCATCATCCAGTTTATTTGACTACGCCTCTGTACAAGCGATTTTCCTTCGTGTTTGTCATCCAGCTAATGTATATTCTCAGATACTTTCGTTGGTATTTGGAGGTTGCTGCTCGTATGTTTGACCGCGATACCATCAGTACACGTTCATGACGCCACTTTCCTAGGAACGTCTGGCTCTATGAAAATCTCCTCCTCCTTAATCCACGAATTGGTGAATTTTAGACCCATCCATTTTGCTGTTTCCCAGACGTGAGCCAACGCTGCTTCTTTTACTGCAGGTTCTGCACTCACTTTTTCCCAAATGATGTTCATTTCTCTGCAATCACTTCCGTCGTTCGTCGCTTGTGCACCGGATACATGGATACCACAACTTAAGCCACGACAAGTACCACTCAAGAACTGGGCTGGACAAGTGCTCGTTTTATCTACGGGGTCACTATTAAATAACTGGGCCTTTGCCTTCAATGTGCCTCTTACCGTCTTGATGGTCTTCCGTTCAGCTGGTAAGAGATGTCGGTTTTTTTAAAGCTTATGACGCGTCTCAAATCACCTGCAGGCCTGCCAGTATCCATGCTATTCGGATTCTTCTTCCTGAAGAGGAGGTACAGTCTTGTGCAAGTGGTATGTCCTTCCTGCTTCTCAGTGTTTTATTACCTGAATTTTAAAGTTTTCGGTCATTATTGTCTCCGTTGGAGTTACAATCGCGACCTTTGCTCGTCTGCCATCGAGTGCACCTTCACAATTAAACTCTGATATCCGGCAATATACCATAGGAGTTTTAATGCTAATCCTGTCCTTGCTTTGCACCGGATTCCTCGGGATGCTCCAAGAGAAGACTTATCAACGATATGGCCCTTGCTGGAAAGAAGGAGTGTTTTATACGGTAAAGTTCTGCCATCCCACTCTCTTCTTTACTGATGGAAGACAAAAGCACTGTCTCTCTCTTCCCGTCTTCCTTTTCCTGGTTCAGGATGTTAGGCAGGGCTTGACAAGTCTTTCAGAATCAACTGAGGCATCGGCAGCTGGCATGCCATGGTTAATCTTGGCAGGGAACCTTGTTACGCAGCTTATATGTGTTTTGGGGGTGAACCGGCTGACATCAGTGAGTTTCCTCTGCTACGCCAAGTCTTTAGCTGATTCAACTACAGCGAGTATCGTCTGTGTCAACGAATTTGGTGCTAACGACAAGAAAGGCGATCAGCTTATGCTTTAGCGTATGGTGGTTTGGAAATGGGTGGAATCTGCAGCTTGGTGTTGGTGCCTCCATGGTATTCCTGGGTAGTATGTTGTACAGCGCGGGTGCTAGGGTAGAAAAGAAGAAGGTAGAATAATATAGACGTCAGAGCGGTGTATTATTTGGTTGCCGGAGGAGTTATTTTCCGATCGCGGAGGGTCCCCGATTCTTTCCTAAGAAGTCAGCGTCGGTTTCTTATGTTGTTTCGAATACGGTTTGGTGACAGCGCCTTCCCGGGGTTTGTCCGATGGCATCCAGGAATGCGGCAGTGATCTTTCTGACGCTTGTGGGTTGACTTTTCTCTTCTGAGTTTTCTCTAATCTTGAGTTGAACTTCTCGTTGGTCATGAAAAGGAAGGGTATTAGATTGCCGTGGATAAGCAACAATGACTTGAAAGCTATCAACAACTCGCTTCATTTCACATTTCCAGCAGTGGAAGATTTCAATTCTGACTCGGATGTCTCCCTGTTGGTTGGCGCATAGTCCCAGTGTATAGTACGAGGTGTAATGATAATTTCTTGCAATATATATGTAGGATGGACATTGGACAGAAGTCCAAATGGAGGACTAGATTCCAGTAGACTTGTGCAAGTTTTTTGCACCAGCATTTTTCCACAGTATTCTAATGAACGAGCCCACCACCCAAAGTCATTGAGTCTACAGCTTGCTGTTCACAATGGGAAACAATCGGGGACCCGGCAACTCCCGCTACTGGATATTTTCCGATCGCGGAGGGTTTTCATTACTCAGCTTCTTGCTTTCCAACCTTCACGTCTGTTCCTCATGTTAGAAAAGGTAGACACTTTACCGTTTTCCAGAGAGCAGTAACATATTATTTCCAAGGTATCCTGGCTCTGGACTTCCGTGCCTGCTCAAGCACCAGCAAAATTCGACCCAACGGATCCCAAAATGAATCCGCTGAACCCACAGGGCTTGAAACCGTGCGCCGAGTTATATAATTGTTTGTACAGCACTCACGGTCTCTCTCAAGGTGCTGCGCATGCCCGCAGACAAAGTCAGCTCGTGATGACTGCTTCCTCCACGCTGGCGTCGAAGCCGACGAAAAGTGCAAGGAGCTCGTCACAAGTCATATGGCGTGTATGCGGGGACTGGGATTTAAAGTCTGATCTGCTACTGCTACCATTGATATCTATAGGATAATACACCTCTCTCACCAAAGAACGACGTGACCTGCGATATGCGTCAATGCTCTGCAAGAATCTAGCGGCTCGCTGGCGGCGTTCTTTCTGTGGTGAGTTTCCTCATTTTGTTGAAGTGTCTAAGCTTATGCTTCTATAGTTTTAATTTATGTTTCACTCTATTCCGTAAGAGTAAGATACGGCAACTCGTCCATCAAAATAGTACCTGCATAAGTCCAACAGAATGCTACCCTGCTGCTCACACAGATTGCTCACTGGCACTCGAAAATATTATTCATATACAACAGAGCTGCCCCCCTCTGTCTATAATCCTTGAATATGACTCCCTCTTCCTGCGAGAACTGACGAATGTAAAATGATCACTATAACACAACGAGAGTATCAATACTTTGTTGGGACCGACCGCAGGCGCGCGAGGATCAACCGAAGCTGTCCCGCTTCGCATAAATCAGTGATTTTTGCGGGACTTTCTATTGCCCTTGAGGATTATGGGGTCATTACAGACAACAACCATATAAGCATGCCAGTAAACGAGACTTGAAAGACCCTGTGAACAGCAGGGTAGCATTCTCTTGGACTTATGCAGCAAACTGCGGCACAAAAAGCGATGTTCTTTCCTATCGTTAAACGCGCGTGCTCTATTATATATCATATAACGCTCAAGCTAACATCATCGACCGTCCATAAGTCCCCCCTAGTTTAAAATCAATTTCCGCTCCCGGATAAAACCATACTTAGTTCCAATAATATCCTGCAGTCCTTCCTGCACGCCAACCAAATCATGACCGCCCGCGGACATCTTGACGAGCATCACGTCTCTGTTGCCATCGGTAAATTCTTCTACAGTTCCAAAATTGGCCAGCTTTGTTTGGGTGACCAATTCTTCACGCCTTTCTTTTCTAGCGCTCACTTGCGAGGTGAAGGAAGCCCAGTCATCTTTTGACAGAGCCGCAGGGTTTGCGGGCAGTTCGACAGTTGGTAGGTGAGGTTCAAGGAAGGCGTTGAAGAGCGTTTCGGAGTGGGTATAGGGTATATCCCAGTCATTCTCTACAAAAAGGGTATTAGAAAGACACAGTGAGTGAAACAACGATTAACTGACCAGCATGAGCGATAGTCACTTCTCCCTTTATTCTCTGCGAGCAGATGTGAATGAGACATTCAGTTGTAGTCGAAGGGTAGAACACATACAGGAATGATGCTAAAGGTGTCGAATTTATGTATCAGTGCCCATGTAACAATATCTAGGCAAGAGTGTTTTGAGAATAAGCTGAGATAACCAATTCAACATGACTTACTGGCGGCATAGGGTATCATCGAAAGAGGCTTCATCAAGGGTACAGCTCCAAATACATTATACGTCTTCAAAACGTCTTCAATGCTTGAAAAGGGGCTCATGAGGACGACTCCTCGGTAATTGACGCCTTCATCTGAGAGTTCTGCGGCCAAACGCGCGCCTACGCCAGTGCCTAGACTGTGACCAACAATGAGAATGTCCTCGCCTTTGGCGCCCTGGCTGATCAGCCACTCCCACGCAGCTCTCGCGTCGCGGACCAAGCCGTCCTCACTAGGTGTTCCGGAGCTTTCGGCGAACCCACGATAGTCAATGGCCAGGACATTGGCATGAAGGCGGGAAGAGTAAGCCTGGTAATGTTGCACGCGTGCATTGAAAGCACGAGTGGCAGCGTTGCCATGCAGGAAAAGAATGGTAGGTGAGCCTCTTACAGCATCGGAGATGAGCAGTTCGGGTGATTGAGGTGGGAATGGAATGGTTTGATACTGTCTGTCTGAGAGAACAAACCATGAGCCGAGAGTTTCATTGTCAGACGTTTGAATCTTGAAATTGTATGTTTTGTTAGCTGGGACCAGGTTAGATACTGTCAGTTGCAGAAGCGGCAATAACGCACGAGAAAGACCGTATTTCTCTGGGGCGTCAAAGTCGGCAAACCAGGGAATACGGACAGCATTAAGATATATTGTACTGAAACCAAGTCAGAAAGATGTGTATGCAGCAGCAGATAAAGTTAATACTGACTGGCCTTGGAAGTACGGCACGGTTAGTAGACCCACTGCGACTACGTAAACACCACCAAGGACCGCAAATACAGTCCGAGCTTTCTTTATAAAGGGATTCGTTAATAGGTCGTCCATTTGTCGGAACGTTGATGTTGGAGAAACAAACTATTCGATCACATGCCTGTCGCGTCAATGTCATGTTTTCCCAGGCATATCCGGACCGGGATATAAAGAATGAACGCCGTCTGTAATTGCTACATGAAAAAATGCAAGGTATAGCTTGGGTACAGCTGGTACGAGTAATAATAATAGATAGGTGCCAGCCACCGTATAATTTAATTGTGGAGGTATAAGTCCCAACAAGAAGATACCGACAAAAAAAGGACTCCCCCTCAAATAAATCAACCACGTCGTCATGATGCCCGAGGTTCAGGATGATATTCTGGCGGCAGTTCATCCTCATCCCAATGTCCCCCTGCTTGCAACCTCTCATTTAACAGTCTAACCAATTCCTCCGTGGGCAAGTTAACCCTTTGAGGTTCCTCATTCGATGGCCCGGCGGCTGCGGGTTCTGCCGTTGATGACTGAGGCTCCGACAAGCCACCTTGCAGGCTCACCGTTGACTGAGCATGCAGAAGAGCGGATTTCTCCCCCATAGAAGATGACCGCTCAACACGACTATGTCCTCCTACTGGTATTTTTTCGGATCTCTGACCGCTCGTTGGGGAATATGGATGTCTATCAGAGCTCGGCTGAGTAGAGGTCAGAGACGCCATTATGAATGGCGTAGGTGCAGGGGGTGATAATGATGATGGAGAGACGTCATCCAATAAGACGGACATCCGCCTGTTCTCGCGTCGCCGCCGCCGAAGGAAGAACACGACCACACCGATAATGACGAGGAGGGCAATACCACCAACGGTACCTCCTGCTATAGCAGCCGTGGAGCTGGAAGATGATCCCGAATTATCTGAACCCGAAACAGAGCTCGAATTAGACCCCGATTCCGAAGTGTTTGATGAAGGGGGTTCTTGGTCTTTTAGCAGTATTCCGTTGATGAGAACACTCAGGGCCATAGTCTGGTTGTCACTTGAGAAGACAGAACTTGGCGGACCAACCCATGAAGCACCGTATACATTGGTTCCATTTGATGTCGCCTGCTCAAGGATGGCGTTATACTAGAGAGATTGTGGGATACGTAAATATACAGGCAAGATGGGTATACGCTAAGACACACATACCTGCACGCCGATGTAATCCTTCACATAATTTCGCATATCAGAATACGTGGTGTTCCTCCAATACACTGCACCCAGGCCACGCAGCATAAGGAGGTCACCAGTCTTGGAATCTGTGCAAGAATGGTCAATCGCTGTGACCAGGGGTGAACACTTTAGCACTCACTCCCGTTTGCAATGATGCCATCGTCGCCTTGCCATGCACTATTGGCGACCGCGGCTGCTACGGTCTCACGAAGTAAAGTTTGCGTGGTCACGTTTCCACTGATCGAAGCTAGTATCGCCAGGCCCTCGATGAACAACCCAGAATTATAGGGATTTGTCCCTGAACCAACCGCGCACGAGTCGTTCTTTCTGGCCGAAATGGAGTCCTGGACAACGCTCTGTACATTGTAGAGGTGTGAATGGATGAAAGTCGCAGATTCGATAGCAGCATTCAGATAGGTTTCATTGCCAGTCGCTTCGGCCAGCAGAGCAGATACACTGGTGGGGAGGGGGCATATCAAAGGAAGGGATTAATGAAGAATTCAGAAAGCCTACACTAGAAATGAGCTAAGTATCAAAGGGTCAGATTCCGGAAAATAGCTAGTCATCAGGAGAGCTTACCCTGTGGCTAACCCAACGATGCTTGGGTTATCCGAGTCAGTTTCCTGGCACAAAATGAGACATGATTAAAATGAGTAAGCAAGGATGGTTTACCCAGAAAGTACCGCCAGCCATGCTGACTGCAAATTAATGTTAGAAGCATTCAGACGAAGGCTAGGCCTACGATACTCACTGCCTTGGCACGTAGGCTGTACATTGAATGATTTTCTGGACGTACTCTTGGACGAAATGTCATCATCGGAGAGGGTGTATGCTCTTGCTGAGGTCCAAGAGGTGACAGCGTAGTCCAAAAATGTGTCGTCTTGATAGACTTCATAGGCACGGGCAGCTGCATAACCGTAGGCGCTGTAGACCATTTGACATGTGTCATCCGGTGAAAAAGAACGAAAGGCGACGACTCACAGTCCATAGTTCAGCTATTGATAAGGAGGAGAAAGATAAGCAATCGATCGCTCGTATTAAAAAAACAAACTGACGCTTCATTATGATATAAAGTCAGCTGCAATCACGTTGTAGTGAGGGAGACGTACAATTCATCCAAATAATTCGGGCGGGCTTGCTCAATGAGTGGAAAGTATTTCTTCAACACGTCTTTGTATTTTGTCTGATTTGTTACTCTGTCGAACTCGGCCATTTCAGCGTAAAACATTCCGGGTGTACCGTAAGCGGAATCTAAGTACAAACGTCAAAAACGCGCGAGGGAGGAGATAATGTATTAACCATTGAATGACCCATCACTCCGGAGAAAGCCAACCGTTTTGTCCAAGGCAGCACTCGCAATGCTTATACGGTCACTTTCGGAAGTGGTTACATTCGGACTCTGAGAAAAGAAGGATCAGCCAAAGATTGCGCAAAATGATGATCATGAAGATTGCTCACTCGCCAGGAAGACGAGGGAGTAAAATCTTGGGCAGCGACTAGCAGAAAAGAATGAGCGGCCAGCGTCCGGAAGAGAAAGAGTGGTAGCATGGGACAGTAGAGAAAAGAAATAGCCTGTCTACGAGGAAGCCTCCCAAGGACAGATGGATGCCGTTGGTGATGGTGGCGACTTACATAGCCTCTTTCTCTTGATTTCGGAGAGGACGGCAATAGTCAGGGTAAGCTGGTAAGGATCAGGTTCGGGTGCAGTGCCTTAGGGTCACAGCGGAAGAGTAACCGCAAGAAAAATACAGAGAAACCATTTGAACAGAGTAGATTTTCGGTTTATGCTCCTCATCCTTTTGTTGTAGAGCAAAGATCAGTCCATACCGAATGCCATCTCAGAAAATACTTGGGACGGAAGAAAGTTAGTAAGGATTCAGGAACGTGGCGGCGTGAAACTAGAATTTCAATTTGATCTCGTTTGATTTCATAGGTCTGAGGGAGGGCGACTGTAGTGATTGATAAGTCTTTCGAGAATTCATAACCTTGTAATTTTTTATATTCTTCAAAAATTTCCTTGAATTCGGTTTCCAACAGTGTTGATACATCTGGCTGCCCATCAAAATATTCTGCATTTTGGTGCGCCTTTGGCACGACCTGACAATAATTTCTGAAACAGGTCATCTGGCGAACCGAGAAGCCCGGCTGTACTATTATGCAACACCTAGAACTACAGTACGTAAGACAGGCTGGCAGATATCGTAATTTGACTCTGGATTTCCTGCGCGAACCGTCAGAAACGAGTTCCTCTAAAATATTGCATTCGTATACTGACCGTAATGTCTAACTTGCATGCAGGGTACACTCTGATAATATTTGTTACCGGCACCGTTCAACGGACTGCCATTCACAGGCTGCATGCTCTCAAACTTTAAGTTATTACTTGACGTACTTTCTCCTCCTTGTAGTGCGCTGTAATGTCGTTCTACAAGTAAAGTAAGGCAAAATGAGTGGCGAGCGTAGCGTATAATACATTATGACACGAATAGAATGATAAAGAAGAGGCCTGCACAAACCGACAGCTTGAATTACTTCTTCCCAGCTTCTATCGCCTCTCCATTCTTACAGGCGATGATCTTTATTCTCGGCGCCCTAACATATTCATTGTTGTCCATTTTGAACGATGGCTCCTTCACGATAAATGTCCATACGTCATCGCACAGACGGTATGTATGCAGGTGGCCCTAGCACGGCCTGGTTGTATCAAATGCAGTCGAGCGGCAGAACCGTGCGCACCTTCAAGGTTGTCTTGACTCTAACCTGCTTCACCATCATGTCTGCAAGGGACTTGTCGAACTAAGAAAGCGAGGTGAGCCGAGGCTCTTTGAAGATAAAACAGTCGCCAAACTTGCTGCAACACCTTCATGGCCAGCTGAGGTGTTATTGCTCCGCTAGTAATCAGCTCGTCCAGCGAATCTGTCAATGCCATTCCGATGCTTCAAGTCACGGTGAGTCCATGTCACGCTTACCCGTAGGCAAGAGAGCAAAACCGAACATACGAAGAGCCACGGTAGAACTCATAGTAGGCAGTCGCCATTTTGGTAGAGAAGGAAGAAGGGGAGGGACGATAGCGACGGATGATGAATCACGATCCGCGGGAAAGTTCCTGTTATGGCAGCCCCGCTCTGAGTCGTATGTTGTTATGATCGTTCCCCTTCGAGAATGGGCAAGCCAAGCTTCTTAATATAACCGTAGAACTTGATGATGTATATACCGTATGATCCGTTCGTTTATTTCTCTGCCCTACCACCAGACGTCCTCAGCTTTTATGTCGATTATGGAAAGAACGTTCGCGACATCCGAGTCATACAAGGTAGAACAGGATACGTCGTTATTTCATGGAAAATTCGTATGTTAGAGGTGGTAAACGCAAACGAATGTCGTAAAATAAGTATAACAGAGGGCATGGAAGGCATGAAGTCTAAGTACATATCATTATTTAAAAACGAAGGGGGGGGGGGGGGGGGGGGGGGAGGCACTACTGCCCCACTGTATTTTTTGAAAGGATCAAAATCGCTATGAACTGCTGAGATAAACCTGACAGGAACTAATCATCCCTGCCGAGCCCAGCAAGTACTCGAACATCAGCCGTCCTCTTGGACACATCACTGAACCACTCCTTGGCTCTTGAAGCCTTCTTTTCCATTTCTTCAGCAACCTTCACCTCCTTCACTCTCTCCTCCATGGCACCTGTGAACCTTCCTCGAAGATCCCACGATGCCAGTCTCAGGACCTTCCTGGCCTCCCTACTGATCCTGTTTGCTTGGATCTCGATGAACGTATCTTCTTCCTCCCCATCCGCTCGGGTTACAGAGGCCTTCACTCGCCTGCCAACCGTCTTGGGAATGGAGTTTGGTAGCTCCAAGACGACGTATGCAGTGAGACCGATAGTGACTGCACCAAGTACAGGCGCAGCCCACTTCCTAGCGGTCTCATTTCCAAAGATATCCGTGACTCGAATGATGCCTTCTATCAATCCGCGTGCACCAATGGCTTGACCGCCGACCATCGTAAGGGCACCCACACCAACACTCATAAGTCCCAAAGATGTTGGTGCAGCTGAATCGTCTTCGACCTTCCCATCTCCAAAGTGTAGCCAGAATTGATGATGAACGTCGAAAAGATCCAGGAAAGAGGTTTCAAGCATCTCAGGGCGTTGACTGAGACCAATTCCCAAACCGTTGATGCCACCTGCAACGACAGCACCGCTGGCACGGCGATGCTTTGCACCTTTTCCGGCTCGTCGAACAGTGCTGAACATGGCCTCGGGCATGAACACTCTCTTGTTTCGTTCCACACCTGCTGGTAGATGTTCTTCAGCAAGGCCTTTAATCTTGTCAATGGACTGGCTCGTGATGACTCGGACCTCGTCCTCAGCCAGTCTGACTGCTGCGTCGATGCTGGCAAGCAAGGCGCTCTTAACTTCGCGGGCATAACTCCATATACCCAAGAGACCGGGGTATGATGGCATGGAGACGGAGCCATTTTCCACGCCAAGACGTCCCTGGCCGACGCGCTCCAGGGCATCACCCAACACGGACTTGGACTTGATTGAAGATTGGGTTGCGCCCTGTTCCTCGACAGCCTCCAAACTCTCCTCCAGCGTATCCCTACTGCTCTGCATCTTCTCCAAAACAGGCTTAGCTAGCGTCAGGTCCTCCCGTGACCGCTGTAGTTCGGAATCTGCAACGAGGGCATTGGCACCAGCGAGAAGATCAATGTCAGAAAGGAGATTGACGAGATAAGTCGATGCAGGATTGAGTTTGGATTTCGAGCGTTTGACCAGAACGAACGACCTCAATGATGACTCAAGGTCGTCGAAAGATGGGCTGGCCGTGAAAGGCTGCAAAGCAGCGGCAGAGTCGACGAAGTGAACAAGATCCTCAGCATCCTCATAGGTACGAGGGCTGAGCTGTTTGATTTGATCAAGGACCATCCGGCGACACTTTTCCTTGTTCTTAATCTGGTCGTACTTGTTGACAACAATGAAGAGGTATGCCTTCTCGTTACTGGCATTCCATAAGAATTCCTTCGCTGACAAGGTGAAATGATTCTCGGCAGAGACCACAAAAACGACCACATCGATTTCCTCTTGCCGCGCGAATAAGGCGGTGGTCTTCAAACTGTCACGGTTAAGACCAGGAGCATCAATGAGGGAGATGTCAACGACGCCGTTGTTAAGTAATGACTCGGATGGGGCCCGTGTGTCAGCAAGGTATAGCTTGAGCACCTTCGCGGAGCTCTCGTTCTCGCCAACAATATCCTCGAGATCAGATATTTGGGCGCGAGTAAAGGTCGATTCGTCTTGGATGTTGTAGTTTACGCCGTCAATAAGAATGTGGACTTCCTCTACACCCTTGTTCTCGGCTGCGTCATGCACCTCGCAGAACGCGGTGGTACAGGGCTGCTGATCAACAGGCATGACCTCGCGACGGAGGAGAGCGTTCACGAATGTTGATTTTCCAGCATTAAGGTCACCAGTGACGAGGACCTTTGAGGAAGTGTCCTCAACACGGAGACGGAGCTTGTCGATATGGCTAAGGGAAGAGGTGATGCGATCGTCCAGCAGATTGGCAATGGACGCCTTTTCAAGCTGGGAGACGAGAGAAGCAGCTGAAGTAGAGGAACCGTGTGCGCCGAGCTTGAGGTCGAGTCGCAGGACTTGGAATTCGGACTGGGGCAGAAGACGTTCCAGTCCTTCCTTCTTCTCTTCTGCATGCGTTCCTTCTTCGTCTGCAGCATCTGTAATAGATGCAAGGGTAATTGACCGGGTCACACCCTGTCTCGCACCGGAGAGAACAACGTCAGTCTTGGTTGTGGGGTCATCTGCGAACGACAGGGAACGGCGAAGGGATCGTCCGGGATTCGCAGGAGGTGTAGCATCCTGTTCGCGTAGCTGAGGGTAACGAACAACCCATTCGTCCTTGTTGAAGGTACGGATGTCGCCGAGGATAGACTTGGTTTCGTCGATTGCCTTGACGAGACTACGACCAAGGTTGGTCAGCACAGCGAAAAAAGGCAGCAGACCTGTGCTCACCGGTCCTTGTGCTCAATATATGCCTCCTGGACATCCTCCACTTTTGAATGCTTCTCGCCAGAAAAACTGCCAAACGATGCTGCTTCTCGTACAGGTGATGATACCCGGGGGAAATAGGACTGCGCCATTGCGACGTAAGCACAAAGTTTGTGTTAGAAATCGACTTCGGAGTGCTGGATTTCCAGCTCGCTGCGATTGACGGCTACGATGTTCCGCAAAGTATTAGCGGTGAATGAGCAGACAAATTTGATGATGCCGGTTGGGATGCAAAGCAGGGGAGACATATCTCCCGCTGACTAATGCAGCGTGAGAATGTTCGGGCCGAGTAGAGGGAGTCCAGGATGTCACAGTGACGTTCATCACACTTGCGTTTATTTTTCGCCGATGCTTCGTACAGTGTAAGAGTCCTCACAAACCTTGCGAGAGGAATACTAACGACCTATACGCAGAAAACCCAGAAATGCACGATCAAAACGTGCCCTGGATGCCCGTATGCCCAAGGAAGTGGAGGATGTACGAACAGCAATATTTGTAAAGGGAACACATACTGGCGAGGTGCTCAATGGTGTAATGAAGGACCTAGTGCGTCAAGAAACTCTGTTAATTTTACTCTTTATTGATACATTCCAGATGGCCCTCAAAAGGCCTGCAGCAATTTCTTTTTCCAAGAAAAACGACGTTCATCCTTTTGACAATACCTCCTCGTCGACCTCAACCTCATCTCTTGAGTTTTGGGCGAACAAAAACGATGCCTCGTTATTCTTGGTTGGACAGAGTAACAAGAAAAGGCCGAACAGTTTGATATTTGTACGCATGTACGATGGTCGAGTGCTAGATATGCTCGAGGTTGGCGTGGAGACATTCACTGGAATGGCGGATTTCAAGGTATGTATACCTTATCCATCTGGTATTTGCCCTTCTGACCATTGTCAAGACACCAAAATCAACGCCAGGGCATAAGCCATTGATGCATTTCGCCTCTGAGCTTTTTGATACTCATCCGCGCTTCATGGAACTGAAATCCATGCTCATGTCATTTTTTAACGGAGAAGAGATCGATGAAATATGTCTCCCGGGTATTGAGCATGTCATCAGCATCTCTCTTGCACCAACGCCTCCTTCTCTCAATACTACATCGGATACCCCTACTCCCTTACCAAAAGTCCACTTACGGACCTACACCACCAAACTACTTTCATCAGGGACACGGATACCGCGCGTCGAACTTATACCAATGGGCCCATCATTGGACATGGTTCTGCGAAGACACGAAGTGGCGGACGCAGAGATGTTGAAGCAAGCCTTGAAGAGGCCCAAGTTGAAAAAGAAGGAGGTCGAACAGGGACTGGGTAAGAAGCTCAAGAATATGGAGGTTGATGAGATGGGCGACCTGCGTGGAAAGGTCCATGTTGGTACCCAGGACTTGAACAAGCTGCAGACGCGGAAGATGAAGGGTTTGAAGGACGATGAGGAGCGGCCTGGTAAACGGAGTAAAACGTCTTCGTGATATATTTTCCTTCTAGATTGCAGCTCGTAGTGACATCTGGGTCGTTACAATGGAAATATTTGTGCGGCTGATCTGGTCACTTTCTAGGAAGTTCCAAGTGCTCTGGCCCAAAGCTATCCGGGAGTAACTCGCCAATACTCGTCTCCCGCACGCCACCTTCAGTCATACCAGACTTTCCTTCGTCCATCTTGTCGTCTGGCGACTTAGGATGATCTCCAGGTACCAGGAGCACAGGCATATCGAGGGCGCAGAATTCGCGAATGACCTGACGACACATACCGCAGGGTGAGATTGTGGCCGGTACGTTGCTAAAGCGTAGACTCAGAATACATATGAGACGGTCGTATGAAGACAAGTTACGTCGTGACGGCGAGCGCAATGAATGACTTGATGCCTTCACTCTGTTGATCACTGAGCAAGAAGGTATATGCGAAAGAGGGGATTAGTACGAACGACTGCTTTGACAATGGCCGTTCGCTCAGCACAAATAGTCCCACCTGTAACATGGATTCGACCCGACGACGACGACGATAACGACAATATAGCAGACGCACCATAGGATGCATTCTCGATATTAGCTCCCTTGATGATTGTGCCGTCTGCAGCCATTAGAGCGGCGCCGACAGGGAACTTTGAGTAAGGACTGTACGAGTGCTCCTTTGCTGGGATACAGATAAGAAAGATATCCAGAGTGAGGTGATATAATGCTACCCTCAAAAGCAGCCTTAATGAGGGCCTGACGGTCATCGACGGAAAGCTCCCAAACGCGTGTAGTAGTAGTCGTCATCGTGGGAGAAAGCAACTCGTCCTTGCCTATTACCATGTCTCTTCCCCGTGCCGACTACGACCCCCGTCGTGTTTGCCTCAATCCTTTCCCAGAATTCACCTTGGGAAAGCACCGTCGTACAGTAGGCGTATACATTGCAGGAGCACTGGTAGGTCTCCGTCGCTCACTGCTTTTACTGGTTTACAATCCCACCACAGTTTGCTCTTGCCCAATGGACCTTTCTTGACGCAGCCATCCTCTCCACCCATGCAAAGCCATCCTGGGGTGGGGACCCTCCAGTGCACGTAACAATTCTGGACTGGCTTCCAGGCATCTCGTCGCTGCTGGGCTTCCTCATCGTCAACGTCATCGACAAAGACCGTATCAAGGGCGACCAGGGATTCGGAGACTCGGGAGCTGTTTGGAGAGCTCGGTTGTTCTTGTTCATCGGGTTTGCATTCATGGCTGGTGGTTTGGCAGGCAGTGTGGTGAGTGCTCAGTTCATTTCTTTGTCACCGTCCGTCTCAAGCTTCGTAGTGCGTTCTCGTTCTCAAATATGTTCTTGGCGACTACCCTCAGCAATTCTCTTACTATGGTTACGCCAACGTTTCCCAGAATGTTGCAATGATGCTTTCAGGCGTCGTGCTGTGGATTGCCCAGAGCTCCGGCGGGGAATACGAATACAATTTGACACTATGAGTAGTGTATGTACAATCGGTTTTTAACGACTAGCTTGGAAGCCTACCCGAGGCGCAAGCATTCATCGACATCACGGCAACACTTTTCGCTACTATAGTTTATGATTTCTGTTACCCTGTTGCATTTGAAGTCTTCAATCATTTTGGCCAACAGCCCATATCCGGTTTTTTTTCCCGTGTTTAAAATCACATATCTGAGAAGTGCTGCTAATTATGTAGTAATAAACATTCAATAGTAAATAGCAGGCAGATGGTATAATCCCCTGGTCCCTCTATTTTACAAGCCAGACCCGCGCATCTATTCATTACTGCAATGCTATCATCGAGACTACAACTACAAGCAAAGGAATCCCAAATCCAACTATCTGGGCTTTCCGTCGTGCCTTGACATCATCTGGCGACCACCATCGGATTTCTGACCACAGCAGTGGACCAAACACGACGCACGCTGTCCAGAACTGTGGGCGCTTGTTAAATAATATTACACAAACAGTTCAAAAGTCTACATACCACCCGAATACTTTTGAAAAATAACATCGGATACTCGTCAAACTGCGGAGCAATAGATTTCAGTTTTTGGTCGGCTCGGCTCTGCATAGTCCGTGGATGTGTGAACATGACCCAAATCGAGTACAAGGCGACCGAGAAGAAATGATTAAATAGTAAAACGGGTGAAGGGCAGATGCTGATGGAAGTTAGTACAAGTAGACTGCTTAAATCGATGATAGCTTACGCAGATAAGAGGGAGACAGGCCCCTTTATACATTCACCGCCTCGTTCAAAGTACTTGAAGCAACCCGTGCGAAGAACTTCGAGTTCCTCATCTACAAACCGGTCAGCATGGTACCAAAGATACGAATAGAGGAGCATACCCTCGGCGCCGAAAAGGTCGTAAAGTGCGACACTCAAGACGTTGACCGTCGATGCGACCGGCTTTCGTTGCCAGTGCCACTTGCGCAATACCGCACGCACGGCTCCCCAATCATCTAGCTTCTTAACACGCACTAACAAATCTCGGAGAATAACAACATCGTTAAACGCTACTGTCATTCCTCCACCGGTCAGAGGATGGCGCATGTTCCACGCGTCACCCACGAGAAACACACCCTCCTTTGCAACAGGCATAAAACTTCCTTGTATGACTGAAGGTAGGAAGGAATTGGGCATACGACGAAGACGGTCCTTTTTCAGCGCGTCGCGGACAGAGTTTTGGACAGATGAGGGTAGTTGAGGAAGAATGTTATTGGTTATATGGGACTATGAAAGACGACTGAGAATGAAGCCCCAAGTAAAGGGCATAAAGACGCACCTCAAGGTTGGCGGGTATGGGGGCCTTGACGTCGACAAGCAGACGAGTGTCACGTTCACCGATGCGATATAATAGCACCGGGCCGTAATGTTTCACGAGCACGACGGTACCATGGTTAGGTATCGGCAATACAGCATCCTCGAGCACGAGACCAACAAAATGGCTCTTCGTTACAGGTTTGCATAGTCGTTCGCCCATTACAGCGCCCCTAAAGTTGGAGAAGCAACCATCGGCAATGACGACGAGGTCAGCAAAAAAGGACTCCTTGTCAGCTTCACCTCCAGTCGTCAGCCCATCTTTCCTCGTCGCACGTACGCCGATGACTTGCTTGTTGAAGTTGGCCTCAATCAAGTCTGTGACGGTCGCCTCAATGACCTCGACGCCCTCTGCCTGCTTTGCAGCCTCCCGGAGTTTCATGATAAACTTGCCATGGTGAAAAGAACGTCCCTCATGGCCGTCTGGGTATGGGATATGGACGGGCTTGCCTTTGTCGACGACACAATAGCCCTTTACAGGGACGGCGTCGATACCATCAAAGCAAGCCTCCAATCCTAGGTTTTTCATGCAGTCGACGCCTCCAGGTTGCAGCAGTTCACCAACAATTCGGTCGGGCTCTGCCAGGGAGCGTTCGAGTAAGGCAACGCGAAGGGGTTTTTCGCGTGGAATGGTAGACAGGGCATGGGCGAGGGTACAGCCAGCGACGCCGGCGCCGACAACGATAACGTCGTAGTGAGTTTTCCACATGGCGGGATTGGATGAAGGTCGTTGTTGGTGAATATTAATTCATGTTAAGTACTTCATCAAGTGGGCCCACCCAAATAAAATCAAGAGGGCCTGCGGCAATTCCCGCGGTCACACTGGACTCGATGGTACCGGAGCACATCCAGGCCTTCTTCTGGATTATATGCCCACTTTTTATGTGGGGAATCAATACCACCATTAGTAATCTCAGATGCCGTTAATTCCATAAAAAACAAAGCTGAATTGTATCTCAAGATTCGACTAAAAGGGTATAGAGAACAGGCATGCGCCAACGAACGTTATTATAAGCTTCAAGCGACCACCTAGAGGAGAGGTGAATGGTGGAATGAGGAACGACACTTTGCTACTTACTGGCCAGCCCGTAGAAAAGTCGAGGAGGTTGATGCCGAGCTAAATAAAAATTTAAAAAAAAGTTAGCATACGCACTATTGGAACACTGATCAAATGAAAACCCCCACGTAGCTGCCCGATGAGGTGTAATAATCTAAAACTGCTCGAATACTTGATCAGGTGGCCAAAATGCGGTGCACTCACGGTAAACAAGAATAGGACCGTCGCTATCTTCGTAAACGTCTTGACTGCCGGGTCCGTAAATCTGTAAATAGATGTGCATAAAAGGAACCATTCACGACGTTAAGGTTTTCATGTACCTTGCCGTGACTCTCCAAGACAAGGGTTCCTCCACCCTCAAGAAGAGAGACGCCATCCTGTTCGTAATAGGTACCAGAGATGTTGCAAGGCCGCCAGTAACGTCCAAAGACTGCACGCGAGAAGTGATCCGCTACCTTGTTGACCTTCCAACACAGATGTTATAGGTGCTGGACGTTCCTCACAGCAGATATCCCAGGACGTGAAGAGATAGTAGTAGCTTCCGTATTTGTAGATACTCCTGGCTTCCACGGCGCCATCGTCATCCGTACGTTCAGCTAAAGACGTGACGGAAGAGCTATCAGAAAGTCCCGTGGACGAGCTGAGTCTGCATACAGTGAGTCAAGAATTAAAGAAACCTGTCTCAAAGACTTACTTCTTCAGCTTGATACCTGTCCAGAAGCTTCCAAGACTGAGATACCAGGTGCCTCCAGCTATCACGGAGTCAGAAGGCATTGTGTAGAATTACCGGGGAAGACGAACAAACAAAGAGACTGAAAGAAGATAGATGAGACTAAGACAACATCTCCAGCAACAGGAATGCTTACTTGGGGTCAATAGCCTGGAGGCTGCTTTGTTAGAAAGTTTCTTACGATGATTACGGGAACATACATTATAACTGTCGCCAGACGAAGACAATGTTACTAGACCCTTGTTGGTCCAGGTTCCTAGAAGAGTACGTCAGCGTGAATAACAAAACAAAGGACTCAGCCGAAAACGATGAACCAGGAGCACCAGTCGTAGAAGTTGCCAAGAAGATAGCCGACTAGACAATGAATTTAACGAAAGAAAAAGAGAGAAGCAATGGTTTTCTGACATATATGCTGGGTTCCGAAGCTGGATGCGGCATAGTAAAGCTAGGAACTATAGGGCCGCGTTCACGCTTTCATTGAAAGTACGTACCCAGAACTTGCTACCATCGTAGTAGCAGTCGGGCGCCCACAAATTTCTAGAATCCCCAAATATTGAGAAACAGAAAGTGGACGAACATGAGGCGAATATAACTACCTGTTGGAAGTACCAGTGTAATCGTCGGTCCAACTCGCACCGTCAGGCCACCCTAATCCCTGGTACGTCCATGCTATCATATCCATGGACGTAGTGATTGAGATGCCAACAGCGGTCACTGCAGTGGTGGTGAGGATTATCTTCAGCATGCGGGAATATTCAAACTTACCGAACAAGAAGTATTTCCCGTCGCTGTCCTTACAGATGGTAGGATCATGGGTTTCAGTATCACCGGTGACAGTGCCGGGGCCAACATAGGCGCGACAAATACTGGCACATGTCAGAACGACACAGAATAGTTGAAAGAAAGACGGGGCAAGACGGGAAGCCATCGAGGATAGAACTATTCTGTTGAATGAGCCAAGGGTCGAATAGCTTCTATAGAGTTCTGGCCGACTAGATCTGGAGCATCGCCCGCAGCCAGAGACATTTTGAGGAAAATTCAGGAGAAACCGGAAGAAATGAGTGAGTTGTCGATATGGTGACCAGGCGTCGGGTCCAATCAACCTCCAATAGAGCTTTTGTCGCGCGCCGATACTACTGGACCTTATTTCTCTAACATTCCCGTCCACGGGCTGAATTGTCAATATCTTTCCAAGATACACATACGGGGAAAATCATGGTGTAGCCGTGGTGTTCACCAAACGGTAAGGGCCATGTTGTGCATTCATGGTGGGCGTCGAATCGAGAAACGAACCACTGACCGACTGCAGCGGTCCGAGCGTAGTCCGGGCCGGATACATGTCCTTTCCATTCCGATCCGAAAATCTGCCATGGACATTCTCATCTTTCTCCATCTCTGTAACACTAACTGGCTTGTATATAGGCATACGTGCTGCGTTGGAACCTGATTTCTACGGTGTCAATTCGACCTTGAGACCTATATTTAGTCTGTCGGTCTCTCAATCCTCATCTCAATGAATTCTGAATGATCGCCGTCGATAACATCGTATAGACTAATCATTGCTTTTTAATCCGTGAAGTGAACATTCGAACGATGTCTGTAGCTTCTTCGCAAGTCGCAATCCGATTCCATCCCCCTTCATATGATATTCGCGTGGAGAACGTACCTATACCAGAGTGAGCAGAGCATTTAATAGATGAGTTCAGATAGCGATTCTCAGTTTTATTTTTAGAATTACCCACCCGGACGATGCCATCGTTAAAATACATGTAAGTCGGAGAAACATATTGGTCGACCTTCCAGAAGTTCACGGCAATATATTTATACTAGTTTTCCGGCTTGTGCGGTACGGACAATCCAGCCTAATGCGTCTTCTGTCCGATGACACAGTTATTTTAAGGTAGCGATCTTCATGTGTACAGAGGACACGAAGCTGTTGATAAAATGCAAGCCCATTTCTCCGTTGCACAGTTGGCTAGCCTAACATTAATGCGCCTTCCTAGTCATACTTGCGGTCATGAGTTCATTGGCCAAGTCGTCAAACTGGGATCGAGCTTCAGCGTACATGCCGAAAGACTCCCATCGTTGTACGCAAAGCTGAAGATCGGGGACAAAGTTGTTTGCCCGTTTACCACCAGTTGCGGAGAATGCCAGTATGTCACATATTAAATATCTGCACACAATACAGGATTCTCACATAAAATTTTCGCAGAGTATGCAGATCAGGATTTACGTGTCGGTGCATCCAGAGCAAACTGTTCGGTTCTTCCGCTTTAGAGGGCGCGCAAGCGCAGTATATTCGGGTGCCGAACGCAGGCGGGACGCTGTTCAACCTCAGTGACCCAGACACGTGGCCTTTGTCGAAGCCCAAACAAGTTTCCGATAGCTCGCTGCTCCTCTTGGCCGATATCCTCCCCACTGGAATTTTCGCTGCCATTCAAGCATTGAGCCACCCTAAAGTGCCACCCGTATTGACGGCAGCACCTTGGCCACTGCACGATAAAGCGTCGAGCGGCATACCAGACCTATTCCCGAAAGAGAATGTCCCTACGTTTGCCATTATAGGGCTTGGTCCTGTCGGAGTCTGCGCAGCCATAAGTTTACTTGATGAACTCGAAAAACGACAACTGCCTTCAGGGCTCAGGATCGTCGCCATTGATCCTATCGAATCCAGGAGGGGCAAGATGCGTTCCATCTATTCCAAAATAAGTGACGCGAGAGGTAGCCGCGAGGTCTTCGTGGTTCAATCCATCGAGGAAGCAAAAGAAACTGTACAAACTTGGACTTCTGGTGTGGGGTGCTCTGCTGTTTTAGAAGTCTGTTCATCATAGTCTTCTTTTGCATACGAACTGACTCTCCCCACTCACGATCAGGTTGTCGGTAACAACAGTGCCCTCGCACTGGCCTACGAGCTTGTCCAGCCATTTGGAACTATCTCCTCTGTTGGTGTGCATGGAGAACGTCCATTCCCGTTGACCGGAGGACAGCTTTACGACAAGAATGTGTCGTTTGATTTTGGGCGTTGTCCCGTTCATTCATTGTTTCCTATGGCATTCGATCTTTTAAGTGAGTACTTGCTTTCGCCCCTTGGTTGTTAACTCATGACAGACATCGTTCAACTCTGCTAGTCAAGCGTCAAGATGTATTCGGGGGTGTGGGTGATGAATCCGGTTTGATTGAGCGGATCGTTGGGTTTGATGATGCAGTGGAGATGTATGCCGCGTTTGATAAGGGTGAGGTCGGAAAAATTGTATTTGACCCTTGGAAAGAAACGTAGGCTGAGGGAACAGACCCAACTGAAATACGGCAAGAAGTATATAGAAATTGAAATGACATGCAACGCAGCAAAGGAAAGGCCTAAATTCACACAACCACCTATGTCAAAATGAATGGACCCATCCCCGTGTTGAGATTGAAATTTCCTTACCGGCCATCCGCTGGAGAAGTCCAGTCGGTTAATACCCAGCTGATAGAGGGATGAGTTGGTGAGAATTAGAAAATAAAAGTAGGGTCGGACGTACAAAGCTGCCCGACGATGTATAATAATCTTGGTACATGATCAGTCAAAAACCCTAACAGAAGTCGGAAGTCGGCTCAACTCACGGTATACAAGAATGGGTCCATCAACATCGTCCATCAAATCCTGTCCTCCAGGACCCACAATCTAATCACTATTAGCAGGTTGTTCGCGATAACGCCATTTTTGAAGATACATACATTACCATGGGTACCCAGAACCAGAGTCCCTCCGCCAGACGTCAAGGCCATACCTGCTTGATCAACAAAACCAGATGTTGGACTGATGGGCGATCAGCGAGGTGCAACTTCAGTAAGTCTGGACTTACGATGTGGATCTTCCGACGCGAATATTGTAGGTCGAAGATGTTCCTCGACAGCACAAGTCCCATGAAGTGAATAGATAGTAGAAGCTCCCGTGCTTATATATGACGCTGGCCTCAATAGCGTCGCCATTGGCTGTGCGTTGAGCAATGGACGTTACAGAGCTTGTAGGGAGTCCCGTGGATGGTGACACACTACAATAATGCTGAAGCTAAGGGAAATACAAAAGGTAGCGACTTACGACTCGACTTTGATTCCAGTCCAAAAACTCCCCAAAGAAAGATGCCAATTGCTGCCATCTTGGCGATCTTCAGCAGACACCCATTCAAAGCAGGAATGGACCCACTCACCCACTAAGAGGCTTTTGTAGCATCAATGCGACATTTCTAAAACTACTAAGAATATTGAGGGGAAATTTAGTCACACACTTGGGATCTATTGCCTGATGGGCAACTTTCAGACTGACAGTAAAATAGGAGAGAAACGCGGCACAACATTATAGTTATTGCTTGACGAAGTTGATGTGACGAGGCCGTGGTTAGTGAAGCTGCCTAGGATGCAGCATCAGATTACCGCTGAAATATCTCGAACAGCAGACGAGCGACATACCTGGAAAACCAGTCGAAGACGTAGCATAGAAGATCGCAGACTTAAAAGCCGCTAAGGTGAGAATTCGTAACGATAACATTATCACGTACGTTTTGAGAACCGAAGGACGACGCGGCATAGTAAAGCTTGTCAGTTGTTATTATTCAGTCCAGACTTGAACTACAGATAGCAGCATTGACTTGCATGGAAAACACCATTCGCGTAATAACAGTCCGGGGCCCAAAGGGCGCTACGAAACAGAAGTAAGTCGTGCATGCAACAGTGGAATTGGCGACACGTGCCCATTAGACGTGAGTGTATACGCTAGAAACAAACGGTCTGAACGTGACAGATCCTCAAAAAGATTGGGACTAACGGTCGGTCCAACTGGCACCATTAGGCCAGACCAAGCCCACAAAAGTGAACGCGACCCTATCAGGCGAAGTACGAATTTCAAGCCCGACTCCGGTCGCTGAAACAATCATTGATTCTGCGTAAGTCCCAGCTACCAATGACAGTCAGAATACCCTACAAAAGACAAAGTATTTTCCGCTGCTGTCTTTGCACATGGTTGGATCATGGACAGCGGTGTTGCCTGTGACAACGCCCGGTCCGACCTGAGCCCTGGTAATGCCGAGGAAGCAAAGAAGAAAGGGGGCCAAGAGGAAGAGGTGCATGATTACTGGGGGGAGCGTTCGAATGCTCTTCCGGGAATAGGACTTCATATAAGTAGGGACCAATGGAATGAATAGTAGCATGCAAGAATCCTTAGTGCTCCGAGAATTTTCAGTGCCGAGTGAGCGAAATGACAGATATATTTTCATTCCGTATGCAACCAGAGCAGATGAGCATGTTTTCGTGTCACGAACACGATACAGTGCACCGGCCGGTCCGGCGGCTGAGAACTATGCCGCTACAAATACTCGTGGCGCCTCACCCCACCTGCGGAGAATCCAATAGGAAAGCAATGCCATTGCCATGTTGCGATCTTTGGGCAAAAAGCAAATTGATTTAGTTCAGAAGCCAGAAGCTTTGAAAGCAAATAGTGACAAACATTCCTCCTCTCTTCTACCTCCGTCGTTGAAAATGAGCCATAAGCAAGCCCAGCTGAATAAGGAAAAGGTGCGTTATCAAGGCCTGCGTACAGATGTATAATCTCCAATAAAAATCACCAGGGAAATGCTGCTTTTAAGGCAGGGGATTATGCGATAGCAGTTGGACACTATTCTTCTGCCATTGTGAAAGACCGAAACGATTACACGCTGCCTTTGAATCGAGCTGCTGCGTACCTCAAGTTAGGCAAGTACGTCTCTCGGACAATTACATTTCAAGTACTCTTCTCATAGCGCCGGAACACAGGTACGACGACGCGGAAAGAGATTGCTCAACCGTTTTGTCTCTAAATACATCCAATGCCAAGGCTCTCTTTCGTAGGTCACAGGCCCGTGTCGGCACAGGAAAGCTGAAGGAGGCTGAAGATGGTTGGTTTGCTTCATACTTCCGGAGAGGGTACTCAGCACAGAATATCAGATCTCAGAGCTGCGGCGAAGCTGGAGCCCTCAAATACGTCTATTGCTCAGGAAATAGCAAAGGTCACAGATGCCATAAAACGCACGACTATATCCAAGGTAATTTTAAAGTTTTAGCAGGAGAGTCACACTCTTGATATATTTGCAGGCTAAACCCATCGATGTTACACTGAACGCAAAACCAATGCGTCGCAGAATTCCGATAACTATTGTTGATGAAACGATTGACAAGTCGTCCGCCTCTGCGACCTCTTCTATATCTGAAAAGATCGAGCCCACTGCGCGGCCAGCACCGACAAAACGAGTGGAAATACAGCCGAGGCAGGCTCCGAAAGAAGTCAGCTCTATACAGCGTTTCGCGAGCTTCATTCTGACAATTAAAATGATAGGAAAATATATCGACTCCCCAAGTGACATTCCAGGAAGCAAAACGGAGCCGAGACGATGTGAAGACTAGCCGCGTAGGTGGGGGTATTTTCAGAAGCAACGGCTCAAATACGATATTCCCCACAAGGGAAGTGACTGTACCTAAATCCAACGACGTAAAGGCTACCGCTCCCCGTCCTGTAAAGCACGACGTTCCTGCTTCCACACCCCCGAAGGCACTTTCAGTCCCTGTGCCCACAACGTTATACGACCTAACAAAAGCTTGGGATGTGCATCGGTCAAGTGAGGAGCGGTTTCAAATCATCACAGTAGGCGCAACTATTTAAGTAATGATGAAAACTGACCTGCTTCTGCAGAGTGTGCCTCCAGCACAACTACCTGCTCTCTTCAAGACATCGCTAGAGCCCAGCTTACTGGCATCCATTCTTGAAACATTTCTGAATGCCTCCAACGAAGAAAGGAATACTTCGACTGTCGTTGAATATTTAGAAGCCCTGTCAAAAGTTCCCAGACTTGGTACGATGATACTGTTTCTGAGTGAAGGAGAGCATACGGTACTGCGGAGGTTAGTAGAGAAGGTAGACGTAGATACAGTAAATGCAGTGTGGCGAACAGTGTTACTGTAATAAAATTGCAGCATTCGGCAAATGCCGGCACCTTGTCTGTTCACGACCACGTTGTACCGTGACCACAATGAGTTTCCAGGACATCGAAGCAGGCTACTCCCATCCCGCTACCACCGCGACGTCGTCTGTGCCAAAGTCGAGCGAAGATGCCGCGTTTCTTTCCCTTCAGTCGTCGCTCTCGCTGCAAGTATTCAAAATGAACGCCAATGTACAGGGCATCCTCAAGCTGGTCGACCAGCTGGGCACTGCGAAGGATTCTGATTCCCTTAGGAAGAGCTTGTTTGAATCTTGCTACTGTGGTTTTTCTTCTTACCTGAACTGTGGAAATGCAGGCATGATTTGACGGAGAGCACTCGAGCAATGGCCAAACGTGGCTCCGAGGATCTCAAAAAACTGGCCGCGCGGCAGTCGAGTCTCGTGTGTAACAATCTGCTGCAATCTCGCCGCATGCTCACATCGTCTGTCTCAGCCTCATCAGCGTACGTCGCTCCAGAAGACCTCCCATGACTTCCAGATGTCGTTGGCCGCATTTCAACGGGCGCAGCAAGTTAGTGCAGAGCGTCAGAGGACCGTGGTTGAGGGCGTCAGACTAGCAGTCGAGGAGGAACATCAGTGCGAAACACTACACCATTGCAATGAAATACCCACTGACTATTCCAAAGACATGATGATGAGCAGACCAACTCCCCAGAACAACGCCAAGCTTTGCTACTTCAGAACCAGTTGTCACCCCATGAACTTGCGTATCAAGAATCTCTGATACAAGAAAGAGAAAACGACATTCGGGAGATTGAGACAGGCATTCACGAGTTGTCGGAAATATTCCGCGACTTAGGCACGCTAGTTGAACAGCAGGGTGGATTGCTTGGTTCGTTGTCCGTCCCTGTCATGTTGTATAAGTGTCGTTGATTACCACCTCAGACAATATTGAATCCAACATGTCCTCAATAGCGGTCGACACCTCGCAAGCATCCGAAGAACTCACTACAGCGGCGGAGTACCAACGTAAAGCTGGGAGGAGAGCTGCTTGTCTTATGATTGTGCTTGTCATCGTGGTGGCGATTGTCGTATTAGCTGTAAGTAGTACTCTATTGGTGGCTATTAGAACTAACCGTTCACGTTTTCAGGTCTTGTCGTAACATTTCTGGAGACATATGTATGTTCTTTTATACCCGCTATCAAGGTAGTGCCCTGCGTTATATTATATAATATTATTCGTGGACAACATTCAATGCGACTTCGAAAGAGCGTTACCTAAGTGCGATGACTTTTTCCCAACTCAGACAAATTTGTACCCTATTATGTCGTCCATCTCTTCTTGATGGAGCCTAATCTCTTTGTAAGTCTGATATGCCGCCTTCTTGTTCTATCGATGATTTTGCCCAAAGTTTACTTTCGTATCGAAGCGGTATCAGTGTGCGAACCTATACAGGCCCAACACATATGATCATGCGAATTTGCGGAAACTAAGATATAACGTTTGAAAGTACTGGCTGCGCTTCTCTGACCCACTTAGCTCATCCCCTCATCACCGAACACAGATCGTAATTGCCTTGAACTGCTCAGATCAAGGGTCCACAGCGGTTGAGAGTATGGACTCAGGGTGGAGATTAGCCGATCCACGAGGTATAGCATTATACTTTATGAATATTTACACACATTGCTCTAGAATAGAACGGAATCCTGAGGTTCTTTGTTTTTCCGCGCCCTCGATCTTTACCATGTCCTCCCCAAAGTGCACCACCATCGGAAACAGACAATCCAAGGACTTTCTACAACGGAACGCTAAGTCGTGTTTCTCCCAAACATCTTTTCCTTCCAAGTTTGTAGTAATGGATCCCCCGGTAAGTTTGCGGATTTCTTTCGTAATAGACATACTTCAACTTTATGTAGCTTCCACCTTTCAGTTTCTCCCCCCCCAATGTTACGTCAGGAACTGCAGAGTGGAATACGACCCTCAGCCCCCCTCAGACCAGGAACATGACATCGTCGTATCTGGCTCCAGAAGATATAGTGAGCTATATTATATGATACCTGGTTCTTTGTTCAAATTGGATAGATGTTGCATTGCATGTTGGCTTCCTCTACATCCACCAATTTTGTTTTGGATGTAGCGGAATGTGGTACAGTTCAATCCGGCTTTAGGGCCCCTGATACGACAGCCTTTTGTGATGTGAGTGTCATTATATCACATTCGTCGCGCCAATATGGAATTTCTTTATTTCAGGAATCAAAGCAATTCGGCACGGACGTGCTCATAGCATTGCCCGCGTTCAATGCCCATCCTGCTTTAGATGTAGAGCAGTGCGATAGTGCCCAGACAACTTATCAAAGTAATAGTGAAGTGACTGTTGTCACACCTTCTGTGCGTAGACTCCTCACATCTTTCAGTTCGCCATCCTTATATCCATCTCGCAGCTACCAAACCAGTCGAGCTACTGCGTGAGCACCATATCGACCAAGTTTAATCCTGGCTTCCAGTTCCGTGGAGTTACTTCGGATATGCAGCTTGTCTCTTGGGATTCGGTTTTGTTCCACGTACATCGGGATCAACTCATCGAAGCATCTTTCAACGGCTTTGATGCACTTTTATACAGTCCAGACTCCCTTATTGTGATTCCGGAAATGTCGAATCTGCTCAATATCATTTTGCACGCGATCTACGGCATTTCATGCTCTCCTTTTCAGCCCAGCATCAATACGTTGATGGATGCCGTTTGCCTTTTCCCGAGATACGGCTTGCAGGCCAATGATTACATCTCACCCTCATTGCCGCTTTTCAATGACATTCGCTACCGGATGCCATTGTCGCCGCTGTTAACGTTCGTCGTATGCTCGAACCATGAACTTGAGGACCTTGCTGTTCTCGCATCGGCCCACCTCCTCGCTCTGGACATCTCTACAATGAACGACAAGATGGTCGGATCCATAAACCCTGTATATTTAAAGCGCCTCTTTGACCTTCAGACCAGTCGGGTCAATGCATTCAAACGTCTTTTATCTGTTCCTCCAGAATCCCACCCAGCGACGCCGGAGTGCGACTTTATAGCTCAGAAATCTCTAACTAGGTCCTGGGCGTTTTACACCGCGTATATGTTGTGGGATGCCCGAGCAGGTGGGTTATCTGTTATTCTTTGTCGGTCGGTACTGATGATTGTGTAGATATGACAGCTGGCATGATCGAACGTACGTTCCAAACACTTGATAGCGACATTCTGTGCAACCTGTGCAAGAACTGTCTGAGAAAGCGCGTCAAGAGTATCGTCATTGAATGGTCAGAGCTGAAGGTAGGAGGCAGTTAAACCCATTAGATGTTTTTATTCACAAATCGAATGTGGTAGCGAACGATTTGATTGCCCCGGATGTTGCCCGTTTCTTTCTTTCTTTTTTTTTTTGTAGAGCGTGTACATTGGTACTGACTGTTGGCAATTGACAAAGTCAAACCCGCTAGTCCACTTGGCTGAGTATGATCTACCCTTTCGTGTGATTTGTGTGCTTTATTTCTGTAGAGTCTGAATTGTTTACCATTGCCGGGGGAATCACGGGGGGAAATGCTGTTACGCACGGCCTCGTGGCCTCTTCCGTCTTGGCACGATACCCACTAAAAAAAACCCCTCTGGGATAGCCAGTCCTCCGGCAGCAGTGTCTCTTCTTTCAGGACTCCAGACCATATTTCGAGAGCGATCTTTCGCTTCATTACTTTTCGGTCGTATTTCCTGGGGGTTTGCGGCGATCCTGTGTCAGTCTCTGGTTTATTGTATACACCCAGATGTTGTGTATTCCCTCCTCTGTGCCGTTTCTCGGGTACATCATCGCCCCGTATGATTCGTCTTTGGCATCGTATCTTCCATATCAGGTGGACTGCTTCGGCGATTAGGAAAACTAGAAAACTAGATTGATTGGCCACCTTTAGGATCCTGTAGAGTCGAGTTGCTCCGGGCCGTCGTTTTCCCTTGTCGTCATATATTGTTACCAGGGCACGTCCCTTCACCGCCTCCGACGTACCACTTCTTCCATCGAGCAAGGGAAACACTGTGGTTTCGAGCTCCACCAATTTCGTTCTCAATCTGTGGATGGTAAGGGACCCACACCTGTGGAAGATTTGCTGGAGGATACCACATGACGAACCCAGCTATGGACCTTCCAAACTGTCCATTCTTCAATCTTCATAAGATCAACCCTGCTGCGAAGATGTCACTCGAGTACGGACCACTTGTGCTTGCTCTGCCTGCTCTGTCGCAGTGATAGCCTTGAGTACATCTCCAATCCATCCTCGGTCTTCCCAGTTGCTCAGGTGGATACATAGCCCCCCCACCCAATAAAGTATTTGGAGCCAGGCTTTGTTTCGATCGGCCTTACTTTCTCGGCGCTCATTACTCGTTCAAGGACTGTTCTAGCCTCCGCCTTATTATTTGTTGGTCGGCAGCTACCGCTTTGTTCCACTTTTCGTCCTTCCCGTACCAGATCCCAGCGCTAGCCCGTACGCTTAAAGTTCCTACATTTACTGCACTTCCATCGGTGTAATCTATGTGTAATCCGTTGCTGGCATCGTCTCCCTGTGGTCTATGGAATCTCCTCGCAGGTACTGGGCAGCTCCGCTCTTTTCCTGTGAAGATGCGGAAGGTGTCTGCAAGATCAGTTGTCCTGTCTAGTGCTGGGTCAAAAATGACAGTTTCATTTGCATGCCAGGCTGCCTCTGATTTTCCTTAGCCTGTTCGTCCGTCAGCTCTAGGTTATCATTCGCTCGGTGTCGGCTGGGATCCCATTTTAGGGTAAGTATCGAGTAGCTTGTTCGCTGCTTCCACACACGCAAGTGCGGTTGGTCGCAGTGTACGGTCGCGTTCCATTGTATCTTCTATTTTCTGCCCTGGCGGATGTTGCCCGTTTCCAGTCAGTGTTTCGCGCCTGCTGTTCTATTATTGCATATGCACTTCTTTAGATGCACGTACCTGTAGTGTAGCTTCAATAAAACAGCAGGGTTTCAAAATCTGAGAAGATTATATATCCGGAATACCACCGCATTACAGTGGTAAGCCGGCCTACCCATCGAGCATCCGGCTGTGAAGCGCTTAAGGAAAATGATTTCTGAAGCCATGTTGATTCAACGTCACGGCTGGGTCAGTGGAACCCACTACTAGAAAATCCGGAATACAAGCAAAAGTGAGGCCGCCAGGTCAGAAAGCTGCAAAGATCAGGGGAAAAAAGCACCCCTGACATCGTACAGTGTTTAGCACCAGCAACGAATCCTGTAACGTTGATCCAAGTCTGATATGGCTCTCATTCAGCTGAAAACACTACTAGACTTCGATTTTTGGGTGACTAGGCCATATTGAATGTTGGGAACACGTGGAGACAGAATGTCTGGTGAGTGCTGCGATCCTTTTTCAGCACAAAATCCGCGTAGAGGACATCGAACATTCAGCACGATTCGCTGTACACCGCTCCTCATCGATCATCTACGACCATGCGCGACCGAGCGACGAGCATCGATCTCATCACTGCCACTTTTTGAACGACATATTCCAGTGTTCGCTGATTCAGAGATTGCCGGAGAATGGACCACCTGGACCCAGCCAACTTGCTATTGGCGGCAACAGCATTCTGTGTCGCAGCTTCTGCGTTGTTTATGGATCAGGACACAGGCCAGAGGGGCTCGCTCCGGCCTCGTTCACCTACGGGCGACGAATTTACAAGCTCAATTGTGTAGGAGCTTGTCAATGATTGACGATCTGGACTCGGAAGCAGCTGAGTGATTTATGCATCTTGTCTGCCTTCACATACCTGTCATTTCAGAGACTGATATACTCAAGATAAGTACTTAGTCAGTCTCAAGTCGGGCCTTGCAGAATTCAACTTGGAATGGCACTTGCGCCGTCGTCGGTCGTCGACTCATGAATCGCCTCGACGCGATTCAGCAGTTCGAACTAGTCGGTAGTCTATGAGACATACTACCGCCGGCTGGTCCAAAGTGAGGCCATCCGTTGAATACAATCTCTGCTTTGTCAAGGATAGCGTGGGTATGCGTCTCGATGCGTCGTATACTGAGAAATGTGCAGAACTTCGAGCCTCAGCCTCAGCCTCATCGAGAATGGATAGCAATGAGCTTCTCCACATTGGACCGACCTTGGAATGCGTTGGAAAAGCCCGCCAAAACTGGGCTAGGCCAAATGTCCCTCTGGATGCTGAGCGTAAGCACTGCCGTAGCTGTTCCATATTCACTTGAAAGCGACCAATCTAGTGTGGGCATCTGCAGGAGGCGCATTGTTTGTTCTCCAGATTTATCGACTCGAGGGGGAGTTGCAACAGCAGCCTGGACCCTGGACCTTGTACTCGCTGTTGGTCCGTATTCGAACGAGTCCTGAAAAAGATGTCAATCCCCTGATGCTCAGCGTCGTCTACGACAAAAAGGGTAGACGTGCCCGCTGTTTGTTAGGGCGAAGACCCTTTGATTGTTTCTGTCGCCAACAACATTACTCTGAGAGAGGAAACTGGATCAAGGCCCTAATGTGCTCTATCGAGTTCCCTGGTAAGTTGCGATGAAAGATGGTGTTGTGTGGTAGTGCCGTTGGTGAATTGCCGTGGTGATGGCTGCTCTGAGGGCCCCTCGGCACCGCGAGATGTCAAGCCGTGCTGGTAGCGTCAGTATTTTCCTCCGCCAGAAGCTACCAACCAGGTGCTTTAACCTTCATGTCACGGTTCACGTTGCGAGAAGATACGGAACCCTGTTTTGCCAGGCTTGCCTCTGCCCACGATGTCCGCTCCAGTCACCAATATGTCCTCTCCAGTCACCAATATGTCCTACGGTTAGTCCCCAGTCATTCTACTGTTTCCACTGACGGGCTGTCTCCAGTATCCCTTGGCTCTGCGGGGCTTAAGGTGTCGAAGATCATCCTTGGTTGTACGGTGTATGGGAGTCCTGATTGGTTCAGTTGGGTGCAAGGCGAAGAGGAGAGCATCAAGCAAATAAAGGCTGCGTAAGTTGATCTCTCTCTCTTTCTCCGATATTGACCTTACTCCTGTCAGCTACGATGCCGGAATCAACACCTTTGATACTGCCAATGCACGATTTCACTTGCACTATGATGTCCTAGCTAAAATTCACTTGCTTTAGATCTATTCCAATGGACAATCAGAGATTATACTAGGAAAAGCCATCAAGCAGCAGGGGTTACCACGGGATGGGATCGTTGTAATGACAAAAGTTGGTGATTATTCCGCCTTTGCTTTCTCACGGGAGCGATAAATCTGCGTAGGTTTTCCATCCAGTAACACTCATGCACGAACGAATCCATGGTCGAGCATCGGCGCTCGCAGATGGCAAAGGGTACGTGAACCAGTATGGTCTCAGTCGCAAGGTACCTATAACGTCCTTTCCCAGTTTGCGCGCTAATCGGTATCTTAGCATATCTTTGATTCGGTCAAGAAGAGCCTGGATCGTCTGCAGTTAGACTACATCGACGTCCTTCACTGCCATGAGTTTGACCCCGACACTCCAATACAGGAGACGGTAAGGACACCTACCGATGGTTCTGTTCCTTGAATAATTCAGTTCTTGTATAGATGCGTGCGCTTCACGATGTTGTAACAGCTGGCTATGTCCGATATATCGGAATGTCCACTTGTCGCGCCTGGCAATGTACGTTCTCGATTGTAAATTACGTCTGCTCCCTGACATAATTCTTGTCTGTAAAATAGTCCACATCATGCAAAGTACGTCCTCGGAATATTCATTGTGACACTCTTTCTCATGGATGGCCTGCATTTGGAGACTACGCGCTCAACAACCACTTGACTCCCTTTGTCACTGTGGAAACCGACTACAATCTCCTCTATCGTGAGGATGAAAATGAATTGCTCCCCACCTTGAAGGTAGGTACATCGCACGAAGGAAATCGGCTGCCGTATCTGACATTCGCTCTAGCATTTCGAAATTTCTTCTATACCTTGGTCGACACTTGCTCGTGGAACTGTGACCCGACCTCTCAACCGACAGCACAGTCAACTGGGAGATAGCCAGTATGCCTATCTTAGGTGCACGATTTGCGTGTACTTATTCTCTCCTACAGAAACCCCGAAGACGAGCAGTGGTATGACAAGATTATCTTGAGGTGACCCAAGCCTTCACTGGGACTGTCGGCCTCCTGATACCTCTTACCACATCAGGGTAGAAGAAATTGCGACCCAAAGGAATGTTACCATGACGCAGGTCGCCGTGGCATGGTCCATGAGCCGAGAAGGTACAGTCCAATCGAGACGTTTTATCTAATCATCTATTGAGGTCTACGGTCTAGGCGTTTGTGCTCTAATCATCAATGCATCTGCGACTGACCGTCTTATGGATGCTGTCGGTACGTCTTTCTCACTGCCTTCATCTTATGGCACTCATAAGTCTTATATAGGTGGTTTGAATGTATTGCTCACTCCCGACGAAATACGGTATTTGGAAGAGCCATATAGTCCCCAAAAGCTTCACTATTGACAGTATGTCAGTTACACAAATTCTTGACTCGAGTGATGTTTGTACGATAGGTAGGTACATAGGAATGAATCGTGTTTATCCGCTGCAATCTCTTTGCCTGTAGTTCGTTGGTGTATTACTCACCTCGTCGTGAGAATCATCCCTTACGAAGTATGTCAGAGGCAACGATCGTCAACCGTCAGAACCAAAAGGGACAAAGACGCTAATTCGGTCCAGGAGCTGTTCCGTGCATAGTACAACAAAAACTTTCTGGGGGGACATTGTTCGCTGACCGCATACATGACTTCATTGACGACATCAAGACAAACGTCGCGGTCCTTCCGTATTCAAAAATTGAATTGTTTCCCACAGCAGTGACGCCAGAAGATTCCTCGTGACTAGTTATTGAAGACAACACATATATTATGAAGGTTCAACATCTTCAGCACTGATCTTCTCAAGCTAGTACATGACCACGGATCGCATAGGCCGATTTCGCTTGCATCGTTGCTATACTCTAGACCAGCACGGGACCGACTGTTAAGGTGGCCTTCCTTGTTCTATCTTACTTGTTTTTGGATTATGCAAAAATATGATAGAACTGTAATGCTTGACCCAGGTATCGCAAACTACCGTGCCATTCTAGTACGTCAAACTAATCGTCATCTTCCATAGTTAGAGTTAGTCTGTCACGACACAGTCGAGCTACCGCCTCTCCATCGATAGGAATAGCATTTCCTGAAAGTGAAATCATGAATATTGATCTACAGGCGAACCTGGAAGTATACCTTGAAATCCTTCTACGTACTTGGGGAGAGGTATGCCAGGACTGGTAAAATACCTGAAAGCTCTTCAGTAAGTCCCACAAAAGAGGGGCTAACGATGCAACGTACTGTGATCCCCAGAATCCGTAGTGAATCATACCAAGCGCGCGGGTGGTAAACTCATAATCGTGCGCGAACCCTCCGGGGAAGAAAAATTCGATGACAGTGGACCTTGGAGAAGGGTTCATCCACAGAAGTGACGTCAGACCATTTCCATGTACCCCCATCATTATCTATATGCCAGTCAATTCGAGCACAGAAAATCAAGCTAACTCCTTACGGTCGTTCTTGCAGCCAATCTGATCTGCTCTTTTCGCGACAATTTGTCCATGCTGACAACGTTCACTTCGTATCCGTATTCGTCACGCAGCTTATAAAGCTCTCTAACCAATCTATCGTGGTCCTCAGGAATCAACATACGTCGGCCCCATTCCTGCCTTGAGATGTATGTTATAACGGGGGTGCTCGTAGTGCCGCTACCAACGGCTGGTTCTAAGCCAGTGTACTTGACTACATTGTCGCGAATTGGCATCCACCAGTAAGCACTGCCTGGCAAAGGGAAAGCCACAGCTGCCGTTCTTTGGAAGCGTGCGTAATTGTGACCCATCATGGCGGCGGAGCGGTCGGCTACGAGAACTCTTTCAAAAACAAAGGGCACCCCCATTGATATGCGATCTTTCCAGTCGTCCATGAATTCCATAGTAAGCGACGGCCAGGCGGATCGGATAAACCACTGGTTCATGGCTGCATAGTCACGCCAACGGGTGGCGTCAATGCGGTTAAACATGATGCGGCGTGGAGGCGGAAGTGTGGTGTTGCCATCATGGGTGATATAGTGGTCGAGAGAGCTGTACGCCCGCCAAAGTCCAAGTCCTAGCTCGGCAGACCAATGGTAATAGTGAGTAATGCTACAATAGTGCTTCAGTATGCAAAAGAACAAGCGTTCATGAAGGCACGTACAATTGCTGGGGATCGTTTATCAGGAACTAGAGAAAGGTTAGTAGAGATGCAACAAATAGAGGGTTTGACGCACTGTTACTCCGTCGATGACCTGGGCGGCTACTCCAAAGAGAGCATTGGCCTCCTTGGAACTGATGATTTGGATGTCCTCTTTCGTGGGTAGACGAGAGTCCTCTGCTTCCTTGCCGTTTAAGATTCGGAGGCCTTTTGAATAGAACCTGGAGACGTCCGGGATGTTCTGAGGGTCATCGCAGACAACATAAATGGTGCCATTGTATAGATAAAGTTTATCAAAAATGGTCCAGCCTGCCAGAGTATGTTCAGAGTTACAGACAATGAGGCCAAGTAAAATTTCACCTGGAACATGGGAAATAAGTTGAGTCTGCGGAACAGCTGATGCCCCCCATATTAACTGGGCGCCGGGAGAAGGAGCAGCATTATTACTGGGTTGAGCAATGGTAATGTCTTCTAGAGATGTCAGAGGAACTGTCTGTACTCTACTCCGCGCCGAGGAAAAGAAATAGAGAACGGAGACGAGGAGAAGACAGACGATGGCGAATTCCCGGCGCGTGGGGGGTGAGGGAGACATGTGTCACGCGTCACTGTCACTCACCAATTTAGCTTCACGTTCCTCAACCACGACGACAGCCCACCGTCTCCTGCATCGGCTGCGCACATATATCGACAATGGACGGCAGAGAGCAGTGGTATAGGGACGGTGCTTCCCAAAGGGCAACAGATTCCGTCCACGAGTCTCACAAGCTCCTGGCCGTCTACCCTATGGCATCCGCGACGCCATCGACACACGGTGCGTATCATCCTTCTCGTGTAGATATCGCTGGACTCACAGGTAGCGATACAGCGGCGCGTCATTTGAGCAATATGTCCTCTGTCGCCATGCCGCCGTCATTCGTGCAGCCAAATTACTACTCTATGCAGCCGACAGTCTATCCTCAGGGCAATCCTCCACCGTATACTGAGTACGCTCCAGAGTTGACATACCTCAGCTCGCAGAACATATCTTCTGACGACTCTGGATACTGGGAGAGGACGAGAAACGACGCAGTCCGTTTGATGCAAGAGCAGGCCGGGCCGTACGTTGTCTTTTGATACTATCACTACTGAAAACTCAACAGACGTGTTAGCTCCTATCCTTACCCGAATAATACGCACTGGACTCCTTCTGGTGTCCCAGCATCGACTTATCCGACCAATTCTCTAGCCCAGTCTGTGTTCCAACATACGGCTCCGACCGCGGCCTATCCGACACCTCCTCCTCCTCCTACTATTCCGACTTCATCCTCTTCTTCCTTGGCCTTCGCGCTGGGCCCTCCACCCACACGTCGTGTGCCGCCGCCTCCCAAAGTCTATACTCCTGAACAGTCGCAAGGGTTCATCAACGATTTCCTGGCCAAGAAAACACAGGAAATCAAGGTACGGGAACAAGCCCAACGTCCATCGACACCTCCCCGTCAACGGAAGCTGTCTACTCAAGAAAGTCCTGACCCCCTAGCCCTCAAACCCGTTACACCTCGTATGCAGTTAGTCGCCGTCACCCCTAGCAAGCGAAAACCAGTTGTTGAGCTAGTATCCTCTTCGGTAAAGCGCATACATTCCAAGGATTCATTTCATACGCCCCACCGGACATCCGGGACATCCCTTTCCTCTACACCTTCCAGTTCTCGTATATCCGTGCCTATCACCCCGAGTACCGTATCAGACCAGTCTACACCGAAACGAAACAAAACCATGGCATATGTTGCGATGCCTCGCAACCCCTGGGCGACTCCTTCTACCTCAGGCAAATCATCGACATCACGAAAACTGAATGATTCTCCCAACGACTTGGGCGGATTTGGATCAGAAGACGGGCCATTCTCTAGCCCAATGAGAGGGACCATCCGTGGTAATCGAGAGGACCGAGGTGTGCTTTCCTGTTTTTATCACCGGTGTGATTTCGTTGCTTACAGTGAATAGCTCCTATGGAAAAACTTGAGTCATTGCTGGAGGACATATTCGAGGCAGAGGATGCTTTACCTGCTGATGCCGACCTTGCCGATCTCAACGTGGATTTCTTTTCGCCCGCCACAACTGATACTTCGCGACCTCTTCTGCATCCGAATATTGTTCGTAAACTAAGCAAGTACATTGGACAAATTGCGAGGCCAAACAAGCGCGTTCGGCATGGCGGATCTAGTGTCGCTGGAACACCACGCAGTAAAGTCCGACTAGCAGAAGCCACGGTTCAGTCGCTTTCCCGGATTCTCAAGCTGTTAGAGAGAACTGTCCGGACAGGAGAGGATTTGGATCCTTTCGCCTATTCCGGCCACACAGCACAGGCGTCTCCCCGCAAAGCTAGCCCGAAGAAGCCCAAGGCACGTAAAAATGACCGACGTTCAAATTCAAAAACACCGGTAGATGGTGAACGAGAAGAGGAAGCAGATACTATACATGCCGACAACCCGCCAGACCGCTCTCCGACAGAGAGCGACTTCGAAAACTTAGGTGTGCAATTAGAAGCAGCTAAGGATAGCGTCCTTGCGGCAGAATGCTGTATCACATTGTTGGGAAGTGATAGGCTACCGAAACAGGTATTTCCTCCCCGTGTACTACTAAGCGAACTACACTCACCGCCGTGAAGCTTTATTCAGAAGAACTTATTACAGCCTGTCTGAGCACCTTGAAAAATCAGCTCAACAAAGTCATTTACCCGTTTGCTGAAGCATCTTCTGAGGCTATCACCACTGCCACCAATCCCCTCCTTCTTCATGTCATCAAGAACTCCACCAGT
Organism: Desarmillaria ectypa; assembly: GCA_030407005.1. NCBI lineage: Eukaryota > Fungi > Basidiomycota > Agaricomycetes > Agaricales > Physalacriaceae > Desarmillaria > Desarmillaria ectypa. The sequence continues at coordinate 1,003,774 of JAUDYN010000008.1, forward strand.
AGCGAGTCAAAACGAAAAGTATTGAACGAAACGTTTCAAACGTTATCGGCATCTCTGTCTCGTATAAATGCTTTGATAAATGCGGAAAGTGTGGCGATGTCGGATTCTATCGTTATTCAAGCGGTGTATATTGCGATTGGGCCTTTCTTCGTAGTAGAAGGGGACAGTGACACCAAGGGGAAGAAGGATCAGAGTGTCGTTATTCGCACATTTGGGAAGAGTGCCATGCACGGCTTAATGCTCGAAGCGCTATCGCTCATTCGCAGCGTGAGTTTATATAACATTGTGTGTACGGCGTCCTAACCCATTTGGTAAGATATTTGCAAGTCATGAGGGGCAGCGGTCTTGGATCATTGAAGAGATTTTATCTTCCTTAATCAAGCTATCAGACTCCAAACAGAAGGCCGGATTGTTTCGGTACGTTTATTGCACTGACTTGTTTCGTTCTTGTCCTGACTGCGCCTCAGACTACGTGATGGACGTTCCATTCGCACGGTGTCGGCACTACTTCTTCAACTGGTACAGACGTCTGCACACGATGTCCGCATCCAGGCCAAAAAGATGGAGAAGGCTAGACAGCAGAAGGTCGCCCTGCGTCGTCAAGAAAGCTTCACTGAAAGCCAAAGTCAGATTAGCCGCGAGCCGTTCTTGGACGAGCACGATTACGAAGTATGTCTTTTCGTAATACTACCCTCTGTCCAGCTGATGGACTATACTAGGAAATCCGACTCTATTCTTCTGGTTTAGATTCCGCCTCAAAGGCAGCGAAGGCAGTCATCATCTTTCTGACGCAACGGTTGGTATAAAATTTGAGTCCGCACGAAACAGCGTTATTGATATGGGTCGCAGGTCTGGGAAGGGCAAAACTACGAAGAATACGAACGAGGCTGAATATAGGCTGATCTTTGACAACTTGATTTCGGATGTGCTCGTCGTTTTGTACTGGCCCGAGTGGCCCGCAGCCAGTCTTCTTCTCAGTGTTGCGTCCAAATTTATGGTACGTAATGCCCCAAACCACTTACCGCTATCTCATCAAGAACGTAGGTAGCAGCTCTAGATGATGTGAAGACGAGCCAGGCGGACAACAATGCAGCCAAGACCATGGCATTGGATCACTTGGGTGTCATTGCTGCCCGCATCCGGTCAAGTGTACTTAAAGTCCGAGACGGAGCAGGTCACAAGCCCAAGGGTTTGAAGCCGTTCGATGAGGTGAAAGCTTCTTTTCTAGCAATCCTACTCTTCATTGACCATAGTGTTTTCAGATTGTAAGCAGTATAGACACGAAAGAGCTCGAGAAACTCTTGAGTGTACACCACGACATTTCAACGCATCTTTCGAAGCGCTCTCTAGAAGATCAAGCTTATGACGCAGGTGTCATTTTGTCTGCGTCGAACGTAAAACTGACTTCCATGTTGTAGAGTGCCCAGGAACTTACTGCGGCCACGCTCGGACATGAACTTGCGGTTGCATTGAAGCACATAGGCACTCTTATAGGTGGAGATGATGACGATGAGCTAGCTATCAGCGACCGAGATACGTCCAAATTCGAATTATTTGGTCAAAAAATAAAGACCGCCCTTCGAAACGTCTGTAAAGATCAATCAAGTGACATATTTGACATCGGGTGGGTTGTCTCTTCCCAAAGGCATACGGCATCTTACGCTTTTTTAAATTAGATCCCAGGAGGAAATATCTCGCATTGATCGCTATGCAGAAGAAATAGGTACCATCCAAAGCCTGCGCAATTCTTTCCAGCCCATTCTTAACATTATACTAACCGCTTTGGATGCGCCGCACATCTTCATGCGTACTAAGGCTCTTCGTGCATTGGGACAAATTGTTCTGAGTGATGCTACCATCCTTTCAACGGTAAGGGTAACTCTGTGCACGAGGATAGCATGTTAATACTGTCGTCGTAGCCTGGTGTTCGTAGGGGTATTGAAAACCATCTATTGGATAGTTCACCAGCTGTTCGTGATGCGGCAGTAGAGCTGATAGGCAAGTACATGGTAGATCGCCCAGAGGTCGCTGGTGATTACTACCAGAAAATTGCTGAGCGTATAGCTGTGAGCACATAATATTTCTGGTACGATCTTCATTGACTTGCTCGTAGGATACTGGCTTGAGTGTCAGAAAACGGGTCATCAAGCTGCTAAAATCCTTCTATGGCGTGACACGTGATTCCGAACAGCAGACAGATATCGCGACACGGCTGGTGCTAAGAATGCTAGATGAAGATGATACTGTGAAGGAGCTAGCTATCAAGACACTTGAAGAGCTATGGTTTCCTACCGCCGCTCCTCTTCCGTCTGCGTTGAAGTCGAAGTCAACAAACAACGTTGACGACAAGAGCACACTTCTTGGCAAAGTTTCTGTAATCATGGCTGTATCCGGACATTTCAAGGACCGACAGTCTCCTCTTGAAGAGGTTCTGCGCAAGATCATGGCTGGACGACAGGACTCAGAGGTACCTCTACTGCATTCTCGTTACACTGAGATCTGTGAAGCCCTGATCGACGGCTTAGTCGATGCGTCAGATTTGCCTGGATTTGTACGTACCATTCTTCTATGTATCTTCTGGTCTGACGCTTCGCAGACTGTGCTTAACTGCATCAGAACAATCCATTTATTTGCGTCGGCATACCCTTCTGTTCTCTCTGGCTCTCATGCCTCCACACTTTTACCTTACCTGAAAAATCCAAGTAACGTAAGAACTCTGCCAATGGACATCTCAGTCTCATTCAACTTGATTATAGCCTGAACAGCAAGTAACCACTGATTATCTCCTCAAAATATTCCGCATTTCCATACCCAGGTTGCCGAAGACGACTAGCAAATTAGGACAAGAACTTCAAGCGGCTCTGCAGCCTATGATCATAAAGCCAACCGCTGGACTTCAGGTGAAAACATCCGTCTTTTATTTTACAGAGATTTTAAGTCCCTTTTACAGGTTCTTCAAGAGTGTATTGCCTGCATGTGTACGGTCGTGCACCACCTAACTCGCGATTTTGTGCGGATAGTGGCATTACTCAAGTCTTGCAATAGTCTGCTTTTCTTCTTTTTGTCAAAGGACGTCATCTTATGGATTATGCAGATCGACTCCAAAACGCCATCAACGGACCTACATTACAGCAACAAGACTCGAAGGGTCTGAAGGGTCTGTCGATACTCATATTCATTGTGTCACTCCTCGCGGAGCACATGAATTTCGACAGTCTTCGCTCAGAGCACTCCGAACTTGTTGGGGAATTGAATTTAATAAGCAAGGCATGTCCTAAGCTCCTGAGCCGATTCTTCTAATGACTTATTCGCAGGGTTCAATCTTGGAGCACGTCTATGACAGTCTCCTGAGTTTGCATCAGAAGTATGCCGACCCGGACCTTCGTGGTCGGATTCTTCAGTGTCTCGGTAGGTACTGTTCACCATGACCTATAGTCGTACATCAATACCGTACACCAGGTTTTTTGTTTAGAGCTCAACCCACGCTTATGACGGAAGAGCGATCTGCTAGCATCATGGATGAGATATTTCAGTCTGGTAACGAGGATGCTCAGGGAAGACTGCTGAAGTTGCTGCAGGAGTTTTTGGTTTCTGAGGCGGCCAAGCATTCTTCCAAAGAGAAAGGTAAGAGCTCTCTTGTTCAACTATCACTATAGTGCTCAGTTTTAAAAAAGAAAGTGCCACAAAACGTAACACTAAGGCGTCCGATGTGAACATGGACGAGCTGATTGGTAATACGGATGGATTTGCGGATTCAGGGTAAGTGACATTCTTGCGATCGATGCAGTAACACCATTGAACGTCTTGCAGTGTAAGTTCCGCTGTTGTGCAGCGCTACTTGAATCATATCCTGCAATCGGCGTTGTCGCAGCAGCCTCAGATACAAGTGGCTGCTATTGATATACTGAGCTTCACTATCAAACAAGGCTTAGCCCATCCACTTCAGGTGTGCATATGGTTTATCTCGTCGTCGTAGTGCCACTGACGTTATGCCTCAAAGTCTTTCCCCGTAATCATCGCCCTCGAGACTTGCCCATCGACACCGTTAAGCCACAGGGCCAACGCTCTGCATTCGATCTTGCACACGAAACACAACTCGCTGCTCAATACCCGATATATCAATAGCGCCCAGGCCGCATTTGATTATCAATCAAAGATTACGTCCGATGCTGTGAAAGGTCAGCGGGCATCCACAGACATGTTATAGTGCCTTGCTGATATTTCTGAAGGTTTCAGGATCCAGTCATCGATGCCCATTGCTTTGTTGCAACAGTGGTACTCCTTGGCAAGGGAGAAACGTTCAGGGCGGCTAGACTTCTTGAAGTCACTGTCGAAAGTCTTCCAGGACTATTCCTCAACTTCCGCGACTCAATATGATGTTAATTTTGTGCGATTCATGGCGGAGAACTTTGCTTCCTTCGACTACAAGACGCAGGAAGAGGTTTTCATCGTGGTCAAGACATTGACTACAGTGCTGTCGACGAACGGGACACAGGTACTCGAGATCGTTTCACCCTCGCACTTGCTTTCCCATATGAAGCAAACAGCATCTGAAGCTAATGAGGTGAGCTCCACGTTTATCCCTAGAGAAACTGTCTGACCGTAATTGATAGGCTGTCATGAATGTCGACTCAATCGAAGGATGTCTAACGGCCGAACCTGTACAAGACAGAATTCCCCTCACGCGTAGCACAGTCATCATTGGGATGGTCATGTTGCTAAAGACTCACTTGAAGACGCTGTACTCTTTATCCGAGGAGTAAGTTTTTTGCGCTCCGTCCACAACCGTTTTAATCATCTGCTCCAGGAAGTGCAACAAGTTCGTCTTGGGAAAGAAGAGCGCGATCGGTGATAAAGCATCCGTCAGACGACATCAGAAGGCAATATCCTGGGATCGATTGCCATTTGCAACACGGCCAATATTGACCTCCAGCGACGCCGATGAGCAGAAGACAACAGTGAGTCAAGTATAGCCTGGCGGTATCGATGTTTGCTAATGATTGTGGTACAGTTCCTCAACGTCTGGAACGAAGATGGTCTGACTGCTGAGCCCGAGGATGACACCGTAGAGTTTACTTGATTCTAGTGCTTGCTGCTTTCCTCCCCTCTTTTTGTTCATCCGGTTATGTGTTGCTGTTATATTCTATCATTATTCTCTGTTATCGTTGTTTTTCGTATACTAGCATTTCCTCAGCCTTGTAACCATCAACTTTCCAAATGGAACTAATGAAAACTATCTGATGCTTTTCTGTTCGACGGCTGGAGTTCGCGTTGGGCGATAAGGGGGTAACGGATGGATCTTCGCTGGAAGGCATTCCATTGTACTGGCATATGCATACCATACGAACGTGGTTCGCGAAAAAGGTTGCGTGTACATCGACGAAGGCACTGTCGGCTAGGAAAAAACCTTCGTGCTAAAGGAAGTTCCATTTATCATGTCACAGAAACTAGCCACTGCCGGAGCGTATCAGCGCCGGCCAATGTCGACTCGATCACTATGGTACATTGCGCTCTTCACTCAAGGCGGACTGCATTGGATTGCCAACGTCTCCATTCTACGGACTCAGGGTCGAGGCAGCCCATGTTCTTTGGGAGAAACGAGGCCGGGTCCCGGACATGATGCCGTCAGTCATGAGGTGGAAATATCAGCCGCATTCAATTTTTCATGACAGGCTGAGCAAAGTAACATATTCAAGCCAACAACCTGTTGGACTCGCTCTTTCGGATCATTGGTACATTTATAAATGATATCGTCGTGAAAGGTTGTGAGACTGCATCAATATTGCACTCCTTGGGAAAACAGAGACCGAGCTCATGTATCTGGCGTAGAAAATGTCCGCTCCAAGGCCACCGCATCACAATGTCTTGACCGCGGCTATTTGTAACATGTACGGACGCCACATCGGGGCAACCGTAACGAAATCAACAAATATGCTACATATGACAGATTTCTCCGTTTACGTCGTATCCATGCACATGGAAGTAAATTGTTCACTGTCGAAGACTTCCCAAACGCAACATTGTCAGCTGAATGGGGGAATGATGTGGTCACGTGATCGTACTACCGCGAAGTTGATCTTTCTCAACCTGAACCCTCGGAAACGTCGCGCTACCGGGTCCTTACCCACGACCACCATGTCCTCTTCCTTTCTCGATCAATACGAATCCCTAGACGTTATAGGAAACGGCTCCTTTGGGATAATACGAAAAGTCCGACGAAAAGTAGATGGACTGGTGTGTGGACCGCCACTCAAACGGCTCTCCTTGTTGACGATACGGTTCAGATATTTGCACGTAAAGAATTGGATTTTGAGCGTATGAACGAACGGGATCGGAAACAAATTGTAGCAGAAGTGTGCGTCGTCTCCAGCTCACTGATCGCCCGAAAACTTATGCACAGCAGAAATATTCTCAAGGACCTTCACCACGACCACATCGTTCGCTATCACGATCGCTATGTCGACCGCGACGCCGGAATTCTCTACATACTCATGGAATATTGTGGAGGTGGCGACCTCTCTAACATCATCAAGCAGGCTCTCAAACACAATCGACCTATCCCGGAGGACACAATATGGAACTACTTTATGCAGATCCTGCTAGCCTTGCATCATTGCCACCACCCCAATGCGAATGGACACGGACGGTCAGGGAGCACGGGTAGCATGGATGGAGATAAAGAGAGAAGAGCTCAGATATTACACCGTGATTTGAAGCCTGACAACGGTGCGTCTGTTACGCCTGATAGCCTCATGCCAAGCTAACAGTATCTAGTATTCCTGGACGAGTCTGGTGCCGTGAAGCTTGGCGACTTTGGGCTATCTAAAGCCCTTGCGCAGGCTAGCTTCGCCAACACTTATGTCGGGGTGCGCATACTATACTCCCTTGTTCATTGTTCCGTACACTGACGCGAAGGCAGACACCATATTACATGTCACCGGAACTTATGCAGGAGAAGGCGTACGACTCTAAATCTGACATATGGTCGCTGGGGTGTCTAATATACGAACTATGCGCGCTGAAGCCACCTTTTCATGAAGCAAAGACGCACAGTGAACTGAGCATACTTATCCGGTGCGCCTCTAGGCCCTTTCTCTGCCGCCTTCGTTTATCACTGAAACAGTAACGGCCGAGTACCACCATTGCCAAAAGGGTACTCCCAATCTTTAACCGGAATCATCAAGGCCATGCTCAGTCTCAACGTGCGTTAGAGCGTTGCCACGATGAACCATTTGATGACGAATTTTGTCTACAGCCTGCCATGCGGCCATCTGCGGCCCAGCTGTTGCAACATGAACGCCTAGAACTTGTATTCAAAGTTTCGGAGACAGAGCGAATGTACGTGCCTTTGCGTTGCGCTGGAAGGTGTCAATTTATGACTATGTAGGCTGCAAACTGTTAAGGCTCATAAACACAACTTGACCCTACGCGAACGCGAGTTTCTTGCCCGAGAAACCAAGTTGTTAGGCGAGCTTGCTTCACGAGAGGCGGCTCTTCATACGCGTGAAGCAGGACTTTCTACGGCGATCAAGCATGCCATAGCAGCGCGCGAGGAGGAACTGCGGGTCCTTGTTCAACAGAGAGAGGAAGAGGTTGCAGCAGCCATTGCGAGACGCGAAGAAGAAGTTGCTGCGGCGATGAGGCGACGAGAGGAAGAGATCATTGCCAGCGTCAATGCGAGGGAGAAGGAGATATTCGAGGCTTGGAAAGAACGAGAAGACGTTATGGAGGCGCGAATAAGATGGGTGGAGATACGGGAGAGGGAGCTGGAAGAGGAAGCAAAGAGGGTGGAATGTGTGAAGAATGAAGTAGAGGTGAAAATGCAAGCTTGGGAACGGGAAAAAGAAAAAGGTGCGCTCGTATCATGGCCTCAACTGGATAATGGCATTGACTTGTTTCAGACAAAAAAGGGCACCAGACGCGACCCTTGGAGGAGGTGAAAAACCTCCTTGAGCCTTTAAGCAGGCTCAATATGGTACACCCGTCGACACCAGCGCCACCTAGACTGCAAGCACAGATGCTTCCTACGCCAGCATCTGCGATGCGGGGTGTGGTGCTCACAGATACGGGGGAGCTGCTCGCGACACCCGGACCAACACCTGCAGAGCTATTTGTCAATACACCGAAAGTGGGTTTAAACTTTGTCCGTATATTCGACTTTGAGGACGAGTCGGAGGACGGGAATGAGGAGATGAGCCCAGTGCCTGTGACACCAAGTCGCAAGCGGACGTCGACTTTGACGCGTGATTCCACCATCACAACGCCAAAATCCACAGCATTTTCAACGAAACCACCACCGACGCGACTGCGACGACCATCGATAACCCTGTCGTCGACATCTTCATCGAGTTTGAATTCAGATGGGGCAAAGCCTCAGCCACTGCAGCATCCACATTTGAAGCCTGCATCGTCTCCGCCTCCGACATATGATCTGGCGGACGAGGAAAACCTACCGAGCCCATTCCTGAAGAGGGCTGAGCGTGCAAATAGCACGGGGTCTAAACCGAAGAAGCGACCGAGTAACGGGAACCTTCTCCGAGCGGTTGCTGCGGCGAACTCTGCAGTGCGAAGTAAATCGACTGGTGACGCCGTAGCACGGCCGTCTGTTGCAAGTGCGCGAAAGGCAGGAGAAGAGGCGCGTAAAGCGCTATACAGAACATAGCACGGAGGGACATATTTATTTTATGGTCGACTTGTTTTCATGTTGTGCATCTGTTCGATTATTATGTCAATAATTATTTTATTTGTTATGAATGCCGGGATGCCGATCCGAGAACGATCACGTGAAGGCACATGACGCAAGTTGGACTTTGGAATTGACTGTTCTGTTTTTAGACATTGTTCTTTGTCTTTTCGTCCGTCTGTCGGTTAAGCTCTCCGCCGCCATGGAGAACCTCAATCCGTCCCTTTACTCGACGACGCCACGCCTCGACCTGCGTCAGCTCGTTGTTTCGTCCCGCAACGACGCGGCGAGGATGCTTATTAGCCCGCCTCCGGAGGAGGAGCTCAGGATGAGCAGGGTGCGTGCACTGTACTGTCGGTCGTTGTCGGCTTTACTGAACTTTCTCTTCAGAATACGCCAAGGTCGAGCTCGCAAACGAAGAGGAAGAGACAGGCGAAACCGCCGCAACAGTCGACACCAAATCCTAAACCACGGAAACAACTACGAAGTCGCACACCTAGTCCATCACGTTCTCGTTCACCCTACAAGACAATTTTGCTACAGTCGCCACACGCAAACAACGCCAATGCCGACTACATTCTTCCCACAGCCTATTCTCGCCGACGAAGTACCACTCCCATCGTCGTTCCCTACGAGCCACCCACTGACATCTTCACCTCACCCCGAGAGGTCGTCGTGTCACCCGTCGTCCGTACACCTAGGCGACGTACAAAACTCGCCGTCACCGTCAAGAAAGAACCCCCGGTAATCGACCTTTCTGAACCCATGCCCCCGCCAAGTCCCACCGATGACCCTTTGCTACTCAGCGCACCACCAAAGGAAATTCTGCCCAACAGGTCGGCAACAAAGCCACGCTGGAGTCTCCCACCGTCGTCACCGCAGCGGCCTACCTCCAGTCCACCCAATGAAGGCCCTTCCAACTTCCAGTTCGACCCACTCCCAGATACATCCTTAGACATGGATGTCGACGCACCGTTCAATAATATCCTGTTTGGAGACAATTTCGGTGGCGATGGGTGGAGTGACAGCGATGACGACGCCATCGAGATGCAAGGTCAGGGCGAGTACACTGGCAAATGGAAAATGAAGGTTGTCAAAACCAAGAATGATCCCCCCAGCAGCGCTACTCGAACCAGGATAGAGCGCTGGGGACGTCCCATTAGTCCTTATCCCTGCACGAGACGTGTCGGCTGCGTGGCTGAAGAAGACGACGACAACGAGGCCGAAGAACCTGTCATACTAAAGAAAGCCACCCTGCAGCAACGCCAACATGACAATGCACCCGGTGATCCGTTACCGTCTATTGGCAACAACGACGAGGGGGCAGCCGAAGAGAACCAACTCGGTGTAATCTCCGTCGGGGTCGAAAAAGAGGGTCAAGACCCTGATGTCAGCCAAGATAACGCGTCGCATGCAATGCAGATTAGTCAGGAGGATCAGGATGAGCAAGAAGAACGTGAAGTCAGGGAGATGTCCATTGGACCAGACCAAGATGAGCCTTCAGTTCAAACAGCCGCAAGTGAGCTACCCGACAATGATGCAGAAGAGGAGAGGCAGATTAGGGAAATGTCCATTGAAAAAGACGTTCCCGTTCCTCCAGAACCCGTCGTTGAACCTGTTGCTACCACGATCGACGTTTTCACAGAGCGCTATGTTGAACCTGAAACTCCGGTCATGGAAATAGGTTCTAATTTAACACCGGTAGAGGAGGTTCCCGATGCTGAGGCCCAAGCTGCTGAAGCCATGGATGATTCTGATACTAGCGACGAGGAGATTGATATGGGCGTTGTCAAGATCACAAGCAGCGATCCTCGGGCTGCTGCGCGAGCAGCCGCCATCCTCAAGCAGGTTAGTGCAGTTATGGGCAGGTGTTGTTTTAATATTCTGACGGAAATTATTAGCACGATTATGAATGCTATACAAAGGCCAAATTACTCATGAAGGAACGCGATAGAAAGAGACGGCGTAGGACCATGGATGGAGGTATTGCCAAGAGCTCTCCCATACGCTTGGGAGGTGCGTTTGTGACTCCAGTCAAGGGCCGCAGGAGAGAAACGTTGGGTGGAGTTATTGGAGATCGGGTGTACATTCCTGGAAGTCCTGTCATAACGCTAGAAGGGCTGTTGCAGCAGGCAGAGGTACAGGTCGCGAGCGCGAAGAAGCCTGGCTACCGTAAAGAATCAATTGAGGAGCTACCTGCTACTGTGAAGCTATCGAATGTCTGGACCAAGGACGAGTGGAAGCTGCTGGACATGTGCTTCACGGAGGAGAGATACGAAGTTGGGGGCGGGAGCATCATGGCTGAAGTCGATGATGTGGACATTGATGCTGTTGTACGGCAATTTTTGGAATTGACGCCTGATGGCCAGTGGGCTAAGTCCGTGTTTCTCACCCTACTGGTTTTCTCGCTTGTTTGCTTATTATATCATTCACAGGGACGAGCTGGAACACAGATCACGAGCAATAGCGAAGAAACAGCGCTCCGGGAATGCTGCCCCACCTCTCACCCCGCGGGCGAGTCCAGTAGAGTGGGAATATCCTGCGACCGCGAATCCGCTAGAGAGATGGGGCCGTCGAGTAAGCATGAACGTCCCGGATTTTACTCCTTTGGGGAGGAGAGCCATGCTTCCTGCACGAGTTAGGAAGTCTCAGGCTGCTCTCAAGACGCCGACCCCATCCTTTAGGTTGCCGGAACCTATCTCGGCGAGAGCTCTCTTCCAGACTTTGGATCATCGAACGGTAGAGAAGTCATCAAGGAAGGTTCCACCGTTATTCTTTGCCCCACGTTACTCGCATTTGCTGGAAGAGGCGCAGGCGGTCAGTCGGGGCGTACCACCTAAGCCCGAGGTCATAGCAGAACAGGAACAGGAACAAGATAAAATGTTTGAACAAGAGTTCGTGGATACCAGTATTGACGAATTGGTGGATGCAAGCATGGATCAATCGGTGACCGATGCGAGTATCGACCAAAGCGTAGACGATAGCAGAGAAGAAGTGTTTCCTCAAACTCCAGCATACAAGCAACTTGATGCTCCTGCCGCTGCGCCGCGTACGAGCATTGGCGGCCGGGTCAAAGGATTGCTCTTTTCCTACCTCCCGACGATGAACAAGACAGCGCCTGTTCCCAAGCGTTCCGCTGCTTTCCTATCCAAGAACCAGCTCCCACTTCCACCGCTTGAACTACTTGAGAAACCTCGTGGACCCATTACGACACCGGTTCGCGAGCCTGCGCCCAAGCAGAAGCATCCCAAGGAGCTGGTTGACTTGAATCATATTCAGATCAAACCCAAGTCGAGGATACCCAAGAGGATACCGCCAAGGAGACTTGTGGAATTGACTCATGTCAGCCCAGAGAAGCCGGCCGAACCTGTTCGTGTGAGGCAACGAACGAGTAGTGGAGGGAGTGTCAAGGATCTTGTAAAGGGATTCGAGGCAATGGAGAAGGAAAAGAAGATCACTGGCACGGATGAGTTGAGGAGAACGAGGAGTTTCAATGATACTAGATCTAGGGTTCAGACGCAAGCGCGACCCAAATGGAGGCCTTGAAGGTCAAGTTTTTCATATTTTGTATGAGTTATAGGTGTTATGATAGAATGGCTAGGTAAAGATTTATGATATGTCCAAGCTTTCTTGTGTTTATTATACTGTATATATGCTGTGTTAACAGTCGTTGATTACTCTGAATCCTTTACTTTGCACAACGCCTACGGTTTCATGAAAATCTAATGTATTGAGATGGGTACGTGTAGTGTAAATGCAATCGACGTCCTTTACTTCACAGAGGTCGCAGGAGACTGGCCTTCCTTGCCTTTCTCTTCTTTACCCTCCGGCTTCGGAGGCGCGCCCTTCATTTGGTCGATAGCGTCCCACAGATTGCTGGGTACTTGATCCGCCATCATCTGCCGATCCTGCTCCAGCAACTTGTCGAGCTGTTCCCGGTTTTTCTCTATGTACGCCTGCTCCTCCAGGTAGTTGCGCTGGGCCTCCTTCCGCTTCTGCTCAAGGTAGGTCAGCGGCACAGGCTCAGTCTGGCTGCCCAGGCCAAACATAGCGGCAAAGGGATTCGGGGAACCTTGTTTCTTCTTCTTCCATTCCTCGACATGCCTCTGCTTTCCCTCTACCTCTTTCTTGGCATATTCCAACGGGATATTCTTCCCTTGGTAAGCCGTTATGATGGGACGGACGTCGGTGGGTTTGTAGATGGCTATTGATTCTAGGAAGGGGATCATAGCTACCAGTCCTCGATCGTTTTGGTTTCCGTTCCATTTGGGTAGTATTATTGCGTTTTCCGGATGGGTGGAGACATGTTCTGGATCTGTGTCGAGTACAACGACTTTTGACAAATCGCGATTAAGATATGATAAGTCCTAGGCAGGGGTTATCTACGATCGTTCCGTCATCGTGTCGCTTCTTACCTTTACAACATGCCCGTTCAGCGACCTGGTAGCTTCTCGGTGGAGACGGTGGGATATGAAAAATCCATACTTGTCAAGTTTATCGAGTATAGGTGCGGCCGTCTGCGGATGGTCGTTGAAAAAGGAGCCTAGAAGAGTAGCCGACACGCACATAAAGATGTTGAGTAGTAAATATCACTACCTCATAAAATTGCGAGATATAAGCAAGGAAATAATCCACGCCCGGTCGTTTTGCGGTTCGCCATCCATGCTGACGCTAGGGTAGGATTTTAGACGATGACGATAAAAGCACCAAATGGACAAGACGTACATCCCATATCGAAGAAACTAGTAGGTCGTCGATGGATACTATTAGTGTATATGGTTTTTGGTGTGGTGCTGGATACGGGGGAGGTAGAAGTTCGGGCCATGCAGGTTCACTGAAGTACTGGTGCAGTGAGGAAAATCGTTAGACTTGAATTTACACGAGCCAGCAGCACGCATACCCCCAGCATATACTTGAACCGCGCCTTCGTTCTTCCCCATCGTGTCGAAGGAGCATTTTCGGAAGTCTAAGGAAAGATTATTGGGAGCCGGGGACAAATATGCCAACAACGTACCAATCTTTTGTCCTTCAATTCATCTTCACTCCAGTCTCTCGACATGTATGCGACATTGAATCCAAACAGCACCGCCAATAGAACTGCTGAGATCCTTCCTACCTGTTTCCGCTGAGCCTCTGCAGATGTTACCGAGTCCCTGGACCGTGCACCAGTCCGCCGAGGCTCTTCCTGTTCTTCTGTTGGCAAAATATCAAGGCTGGGGAATGAGCTGGAAGTCGGCTGAGGCTGCTCTTGTGCATTTTTCTGTGGAGGCTTCGGGGGCACTGGAGGCATCTGAGACATACATCGTGCGGCATATCCGACGGAACGTCGCGCAATGGGCCGCGAAAGAAGAGCGAACATGAGGGTGAATACAAGGAAAATATTCCAGATCTGTGTATGACCGTATTTGTCTCAGAAGCTGTCGGCATAACGGGTATGATACGCCACCGTTATGTGTGACGTGACGGCCCGTGAGGACCCTGCGAAAAATCGACGCGTCTCTCTTTCTTACCTACCACCCACCATCCAAACGCGTCTTTTCCCTTCCCGCCCACCATGCTCGAGGCGAAACTCCAGGAAGCCAGCGTTCTCAAGAAACTGTTAGATGGTGGGGTCTCCATTATATCGCCATTTGACGCGATTGCTGACCCTTCTTGCAGCTATCAAAGAACTCGTCACCGATGCCAACTTTGAGTGCAATGAGGAGGGCATCAACCTCCAGGCGATGGACAACTCACATGTCGCGCTTGTCGCCGTGTTACTGGAAGCCCCCGGCTTCAAGCGGTACAGATGCGACCGACCAATGCCTCTGGGCGTGAACCTTGCCAGCCTCACCAAGGTCCTCAGATGCGCGAAAGACGATGACGAGTGTACAATCAAAGCCGCTGATGAAGCCGACGTGCTGAATCTGGTATACGAAGCCAAACGTAAGTGGCTAACACGTTCTGCGTCGCTTGGTGTTGCGTGCTGACAACAACTGGCAGACACGGACCGCATAGCAGAATATGACATGAAACTGATGGACATTGACTCTGATACACTTGGGATACCAGAAACCGACTATGACGCGCGCGTGACAATGGCGTCCGCTGAGTTTAGCAGAATCGTGAGGGACCTGTCCTTACTCGGCGAAAGTGTGCGGATCGAAGTCAGCAAGGAAGGCGTGAGGTTTGCCAGCGACGGAGAAGCTGCCAATGGGAGCGTGATTTTGAAGCCTACGGAGGGCGTTGGCAAAGTGCCGAAGAAGGACGAAGACGCCGAGGAAGAGGCAAATGACGACGACGACGACGAAGATGGGGAAGCTGAGGACGGTGAGGACGGAAAGAAGATTAAGAAAGAGAAGACCAAGGTAAAAAAAGAGAAGAATACCGAAGATGTCGAGATGGAGGGCGAAGAGGAAAACGACAATGAGAACTTCAAGCCGGAGGGGGACGACGATGAAGAAAAGGACTCCGATGATGAGGAGAGCGGAAAGAAGAGAAAGAAGAAGGTTTGTCGAGTCGCGCTCACCTGCATTCCACTTCACTAACATGCACTGGTCATCAGCAAGCGAACGGAGCGAGCAGCAAGAAAGCCAAGACCGTGCCGTCATCTTCGAAAGGGAAGGGGAAGAAGAGGGAAAAGGATGACGACAAAGACTTTGAAGGCGTCATCATTGAGTTGAACCAGCACGTCTCACTGACGTTCTCACTCAAGTACTTGGTCAACTTTTCCAAGAGCCAGAGTTTATGTGGGAAGGTACAGTTGATGATGAGTAACGATGTACCGCTGCTGGTGAGCTGTTCCAAGTTTCTTTATTCTGGATTGAACTGAATATCGTGGATTGCAGGTGTCATATGAGTTCGGGCAAGGGCACATCCGGTACTACCTCGCACCAAAGATCGGAGATGATTGAACATAGGGATCTTCAAAAATTTCAACCTATCTATCATAATGTCTTCTCTTTTCTTTCTCTTCGCCTATGTTGTGTTATACAGTATATCTGTCTGATTGCCGCAATAACAATGTTTTGTGTCTCATCCAGCCGTTGCTTTGATCACTACCCTTTAGTAATATGCTTTGTCGCAAGTGAAGATTCACTTTATCATGAACCCAGGTAACGCAGACTTGGACGCGGCTCTATGCTGGTTTCAATAAATTTCACCCGTACACACTTACCTTCTTCTGGATACAACTTCACCCATTCGGAAGAGTCAGGTTTTTTGTGGGATATAAGGTCAATATGGATTTGGAACTGCAAGTCAGGTCGTTTAAGATGAAGCAGTGAGACTACAGCTACGACGCACAACGTTCCTCCCCTCCTTCAGATGCAATCAGACATGCGAGCTGTTGCGGCTAGCCGAGTGGCTCGGGGAGGCGCTGTTACGGGGAACACAGAGCCTTTACAGCCCCGAACGACAGGTTAGCAGACATCTAGACGAATCCACGACCGTGGCTCACATCACCAATCTGCAAATTGTCGCAATCGATACCAGGATTGGTGGCCTCGAGCCGGGAGACGGAGGTCCCTCCTTCGGTGGCAATGTCCCAGCAGGTATTGTTGGAAACGACGATATGGGTGTATCCTGGAGTTCCATCATCGCACTTGGCTTTGACACCTGAGGTGGGGGGGAATGAGTGGGAAGGAGAAGCGGATATGAAGAAACGCACTGGCACTCATGGCCACAGCCGCGATGAAAGTAACGAAGATAAAAGCACGAGAGAACATGTTTGAATGTAGCTTTTGGTGCTGGGATGCAGAGGATGGTCGGGTGGCCCTTTTATACGCAAGTGAAAGTAGGAGAAAATCCTTTTGCAACATGGACAGGACTTGGTCTTGTTTCATCGTCGTCCCGTGGTAGTCACATTGAAGGCTAGTGTCTGCAGACTAGAGGAAACTATAATAGAGGTCAGATTCTTGAGCCCCGTTTCGTGCTGCGATCAACATGGGCGAACACGAGTTGGAACTAGAAGCAACATATTGAAAATAATCGTTCCGAAAAGATTTGCCTAGTACGCAAAGTGGGTCTCAAGTTACTGCTTAAAATAGGAAGGATTATGCGAGGGCGGCAGCATGTCGGACTTGTAACGATAGAAATTTTTACGGACGCTGGAGAATATCTGGTTGGTGTAGACTTGCGTGGCGGAGCCATACACGAAATTTCCTTTCAACTTGGTGAGTGAAGTTCATCACAATATACCGAGAGATCCGGGTGCAGAGAGTGACCTGAACACGCTGGTGACTGGAGGAACACGTTCTGGAAAGGAATCGAGGAGGAAAGAAAGTCCAGCCGGGGCGACTGACTCTTGGTCACGTTACTTACGCTCACTTTTTTGCCTTGAGTCAACTCCATGTACGGTCGGCCCCATGGCCTTCAAACTGCAACTCCTCATTATATTGGCTGTCCTTTGTGTCAAATAAAACATATCTACCCTCTCGTTTCTGAACCACTAGCCATCCACGTCTAGCAGATGCCGGAATCCGGATATCTGTGACTGTGTCCCTTCTAAAATAAGTCGTAGGTGCTCTTCTCCAACCGTCGTGGAGCAGTCGAAGAGCTCAGATGTGGAATATGATTTAATTGCACCATGCCATAATCCTAGTATCAAGTGCAACAACTCGGTTTGGTACGGTGTTCACAAACTTCCATGTTGTTGTTCAGCTGTGGTGAGTACCTAGAGTCGTGTTGGTACACACGCTCTGCTACCGGCTACATGGCGGTGCCGTCACCATGTTACAAGGTATTCTATCTTTTCGTTTCATCGTGATGAGTTTATGTGACGTTTCCTGATCTGTAAGGTATTACTTGGCTTATGTGAAGGCGCTCTTTTTGTATCTATCAACGTTCTACCCCAAAGAGAGCCCACGCTGCCATATCGTATATCAGACAAGGAAGCGTATTGACATCTGGCTGCAGCAGCATATACTACCCAGCTGATATCAATTTAGTCGTAGATTGCTTTGGCTGGCGGTCTCCTCTAATATTATCACTGGATATCGGACCTCGATTCACTCTTTGTAGTATCTCTATTTGTCGTTCACATATCTGACCGCTTCCGCAACATTGGGTCTGTCATGTTCCTGTCACTGTCTTCTCCCCGCAGTTTCCGTCGCGTATACAACACCAGACTGCTTAGGTTGTGAGTACCTGGTTACGTTGCCGAAGCTGACTAGCAGAATTCAACGTTACAGATAGATATCCATATTCACCAATTTGGGAGGGATCTTAGCCATATCACTGTTCTTGCCGCCACACCGAAATTACACCACCACAATCTATATTTCAACCTCAACCTTGCACTTCTCCAATAGACCTGTGGTTGGTTCCATGGAAACGTATGCGACAAAGTGAAAGAGCCTATACCCTGCGATAGGGAAAATTTTTGTATTTCATTATTAAGCACATTGATCCAACGAGACTACTTCTAAATCTCTATAAAGGTGCAATGAAAGTCATGTTCCAGCGGCAAGAAAGAACGTCACGAAACGTCGTATACCCTAAAGGACCGAGTCGTATCGAAAAGAGGGGAGTTTGTGAGCATGGAGCAAGATTTTGTCTTTCTGCGATAATACCATCTACTTGTCAACAATCTCGATGCCCGAATCACTGGCGGTTGTATCGTTGAATACAGGTCGCATCTGCGCCAATCCATGGGCATTCTTGTAGAAGATAACATCACCTTCATCTTCAACGAACTAGTAGGAACACAAGTCAGTTCGAAAAGTAAAAGTGGCTCTGACTTTTGAACGTTACCTTGCATTCCTTGTAGACGCGATACACCTCAGCCCAGCCACCAGGGCGGCCATCTAATCGGGTGTGCCCGTTTGCCCGAAGCTTCTTCTTGAGTGCAGCGCTCGCTTCCCAACTGGATTCCGGGACCGTCAATTCATCGTACATCAAATCGTTCATAAATAACTCACCTGCTGTAGTGGGGTATTTTGCTCGCTACGTGATGAAGGATGTGTGTCTCCGAGATGCCATGAGTAGCGTGAGCTCCGATCCAACCCATGACACTGCCCAAGTCACCGAGCAGGCTACGATCCAAAGTAGCTAGAGCACCCCGAGGGAAGGTGAACTCAGGCGCGCGGTAGTGGGGAAGAAGGGGATCAGTATGCTGGAGGAAGGTGATCAGGACAAGCCAGTGGTTGACCCTGCACTTAATCTATCAATGACGTTGATGCAATACAATGAAAAGATCCAAACCAGAGGTACGGAACGAGATAAAGGCGGAAAACGGTCGGCAGGCCCCAGTTATGGATGGAAAAGCCGAGACCAACCAGCCAAAGACCAATGCCAATGTTCGACCAGATAATCTGGTTGTAGTGGTGAGCACCGAACATTGGGGCACTGGGATTGAAGTCTATTCACACATATGGGTTAACTGATACATAATAATTGTGACAGGACGCACGGCTTGTACCCTTGGGATACCTTTTTTGACCGGAAGCATTTTTGATCAAATACATCCACCAACCGCCGAGCTGATCGAACATTTGTTTAAATGAAAACTAACATCTGAAGATACCGGAATGCTTACCAAGTAGCTAGCCGCTCCCATCATAGCACCGATAGGAGAATCTCCCAGCGCTTCCCACATTTCCCGCTTGACCTCCTCCGTGACTCGTGAACCAAGCAAGTCTTCCTTAGCACAGTCCAATGGTTTGAGCCCTGCTTCCGAGCGCGTCGAAGGCACAAAAACCTGATCCAAGGTCATATGGCCAGTAGATGCGTGATGCTTAGCGTGAGTGATCCGCCACGCTTGGTACGGAACGCCAAGCCTGTTAAAACGGAACAATCCAAGTCAAAAAAAGAACCTCAGGGGCCACACCACGTGTGCAAACATTTTTTTTCCTCCATTGATGAAGGACTTTGACAACGTACATGGATGGAGAAGGGTCGACTCACCCTGAATGCAAGACCCAACCAACCGCAGTATTGACCGCCTTGGAATCGGAGAACGCTTGGTGCCCGCACTCGTGCGCAATGACCCAAAGACCGGTGGCGAAGAGACCCGTCCAAAAGCCGTACAGCGCCCAGATAGAGAAACGTGCGAGGGGATAGAGAACAGGATGGGGCAACGTGATAGCATCTGCATTGACAAAGGAGTCGACATATGTTGCTAGCGTGTAGAGGGCCGCAATAACGATAAAGTCCCAGACACTGTATTGTTATGTTAGTCGCAACGAACAAATGATGCCGAGACACACGTACATGTAGACGGACGACCTTAGCGCCGACCGCTTGTGGCAATGGGCACTGTAATTCTGCAATGAATACCATTATTCAAACGAGTCTTGACACGATAACTCACGGAATTGCACTGAGTAAATCCTTGACCGTGAAGTCGGGCACCACAAAGGCCTCCTGTTCGACGACGGTATCTGCAGCGTCGGGCGTCATGGCGGTCGATAGAAAAGGCCTCGCTCTAATCTAAAAAACCAGAGGCGTAGGAAAAGGTGCTCTATAGGAAACAGAGGGAACGGAAGGATGGTAGAGGAAAGAAAGACAGGAGCATTTTGTTCAGGTTGGGGTTTCTTATGGGGAATACGGCGGAATTCCGGATTTTGCCGGCGAAATTTTAGTATTATGGGGGACCAAACCGGGCCCTGCAAGATATATTTGGCCGGGCCAACCCAGAAAGCTCCAATTTCTGATACTCCTACACGCTTTACAATTTTAAAAAATGGTACGATAAATATATAGGCGGCCTCGGAGCGTTCACTCTCATCGGATGACTCCAAGTTGCTCTGCGACGCCTTCCAAAAAGGCAAAGCCATCCTATCAGCGAAGTCGTGAGATACGGCGACAGGAAAATGTCATTAACTTGAAGGCGCACCTTTGTTACAGTCCGTCCGTTGCTGCGGTTCGTAACTCTACCAAAGTCTTCTATCATAGCAGCAAGCTGCTTGTTGGTAGAAACTGCACCCACTTCACGGCGTAGCCTCGCCACAACTCCCAGTTTTGCGAACATGGGCTCCCGATTTTGGTGGACATTTTGTGACCTTGATCTTGATGTTCTTCAATAGAAATGTCCGGATTGAAAGTTGATCAATACCGCAAATGATGTGGTCAATGTGGCGCTTACCTTAATGGCGTCACGTCAAAAACAGAAGGATCCTCGAGCTGCTTATACAACGCGTCAAGGAATGCAAAACCTTCTTTGGTTAGACTGCGGGAAGTATAGGACTTTAATACACGCGAGAACTCGAAGACAATATCCGATAATGTCGCGTTATCAGTGGCGGCTAAGGCTTTCTTCGTGAGTTTATTCAGTCTCTGGGCCTTTGGCGTAGCAAGGTTGCCGGTATCATCCTCCGAATCGCTACCGATGACAATACAATGATCAGGCTCAGGTTTATGAGCCTCATGTCTGGCCTTTTGAACTGCGTTGTCAATGTTGCGCCTGTCGCCAAGAACGACGCGGTCTCCAAGGTTGAGATTTCCTAGGCCGTTCAATATCTGCTCCATTTCTTCTGGTGCTGGGGCAGCACTACGACGAGGGGTACGAACGACCCTAGGTGTGGGAGGCTGCAATAATGGGTGCCTGTCAGCTGGGCTCATCAAGATCACAGTTGTGCATGTGCTCACCGGCCATATGAAGTCATCACTTGGCGGAAAACCTTGTGAAATAGCAAGTTCCCTGAATTCATTTATCCACCGTCCATAATCAGGGCACTCCATGAATTTTAACCGTCGGCAATATCTCAAAAATTCTTCGAATTCTGAGGGCATTCCTTGACAGAGATCTTCAGGGTGGGCGGTTCTCTTCATTTTCTTCAATCGCTCATGTGCATCGTCTGTCTTTGGGATGCCATTGCGTGTCCAAGGCAGACCGCGAGGTGTGAGCAAGTGAATGAACATCAAAGCGGCTGCTTCCATGTCATCGCGCCGCGACGGGACTAGAAACACTTCAGTGTCAGGTCAGAAGAATAACGAATCACTGGCTGACCCTTTCCGCGGCAGTGAACACCGACAGAACTATTCGCAAAAGTAAATGGAAGTAATATCGAAAACAGTGGCGTCTCCGCACCTAAACCAGTAGTTCCCGATAAAGTCTCGCTTTTCTTTGCTTTCAGGTATATGACGGTGGGTGCGTGGATCAATATAACGTTTCGAGAAACCAAAATCAATCATATAGATGGTGGTCTCGTTAGGCGGAAGGCCGACGGTGCAATTAGCTAGTTGGATATCCCGATGAAGAATGCCTCGAGAATGCATAAACTCCAGCCGTGCTATCTGGATATACTTAGGACGATGATAACAGTAGAAGAAAACGTCCAACATACCACTTGCATAGCGATGCAACAGGCACTCCTCAGATCTATCGTTTCTTTCCCACTCTTACGATACAAGCTGTCTAGACTGGATCCGAGAAGATCGATGGCAAGATAATCCCACTTTCCTTCTACGCCAGCCGCCCAGAGAGTAGGCATGCCCTTCCCGCCTTGCAAGGAAGGGTAGAAATGTCGTTCATATCGGTTGGTTGGACACTCATGATTCACGTCCTGGACCTTGAGGGCGACAATCTCACCATTGTGGATGTTCTGAGCGCGCCAAATCGAGCCTGGGTGGATAGATATATATGTGTGTAGGAGGTTGTAGGTGCATTGCAACACACCTGAATACCCCGACCCGAGATTCTCTCCCAGCCACCAATTCCCGATGATATTTGGTGGACGCGCAGCCATTTGTGGAATTAGATTCGCGTCTTCGTTGGCACTATGATAAACTTGGATAGGCTGTCGTTTTGTGTGGATAATTTGGGTTGCTGCGAGGGGCGTGGAGTCAGTAATTTCCTTAAACTTTGCAGAAATCTTTACAACGGTTGCACTACTGTCAGCACAGAAGAAATACGCGCGTGGCAGACGATAGGATGTGGGTAGCAGGCGAATTGTCGTGGTGGTTGTTTATTCCGATCCCGAGTTGGAGTTGGACGCGTAGTCACGTGGTGGCACACGTCGCAAGTTGTGGCTGTGTAGAACCCGTTGTCCTTTTTTTTTTTTTGTCACATTTTGTGGACCAGGATCAATATGTTGACGGCTTTGGACGGTGAATCCTCGATGAGAAGCCTTCTGAATATCAAGCCGAGTCCTCGCTACAACTTTGCTACATTTCTGTACCGATTCTTCATCGGATGGCCGACTTGATGAGCATGTAAGTATATCCTGTCGAGCTCATCGCACCATGATGCTGCCGTACTGGCACTCTTTTGGGCCGGATTGACATAAGGCCTATATGTCTACGAGGATGCTACAGTTATTGCAGTTCTAGTCTAGATTGAACGTACGCCTTTGAGGCTACGTTGACTTTTCGTTACATGACGTTGGTGGGTTGGTCTGGTCTGTTATCGTTTAATGTAAGTCTCCGATTATCGCTACTGCTTCAATGTTCTGACTATCACGCCGCCTCTTCTAGGTGCTCCGGACCCTTCCGAGGCCCATCGGGCTCTGATTGGGAGAACAGGGACCGTGTACATCGCTGTTGGTATCGTTGGTGCCAGGCAGGCCTCTTGTAGTTATCGGGGAAGATGCGAATAATTATATGTATAATTGTGTGCGTTATGGTCTGGAACGACGGAGACCTGACTGTTGCTTACCGTATTCAATTGTCGTCATCAATCGTCACAGCCTAGACCAATAATCGTCATCGAATCCTGCTTCGGTGTTTCCGTGTTCTATTTAGCCCGGATCCGTATATAACCTGGAGACAGACGGTGTTCGACCGTCATTCTATTTCTCAACTATACCACCATGTCCTCTTCAACAACAAATACTGCTACCCAGGCCGAGATCAATCGCCTCAGGCTCGAGCTCCAGGCGCTCAAGGTCGAGGATGGTTCAGAACAGATCTATGTCGGTCAATACCTGCTTGCTAGGTTGGAGCAGCTAGGCGTTACGGTCAGTTCCTTATCGTCCTTATCGTCGCATCCCTCACCTTGCGATAAAGTCCATGTTCGGCCTACCTGGAGACTTCAACCTAGGCTTCTTGGTTAGTCACATATTTCGCTCAATTTGTTTGGTATATAAACTGTATGGCTAGGACCTAGTGGAGGACCACCCCACCATTGATTGGGTCGGTAACTGGTGCGCATCTTTCCGTTCTCGCGAATGAACTCCTGACCTGACCTATTCTGATAGCAATGAACTCAACGCGGCTTATGCCGCTGACGGATTTGGCCGCGTGAAAGAACAGAGTATTGGAGTCATATTGACGACGTGAGGGGTTCTATTACCGCTATCGCGACGCGCCGTTTCCCAATATCATATTTATAGGTTTGGTGTTGGAGAATTGTCAGCGACCAATGGCATTGCAGGAGGTATGCTCTTCTACGGCAGGTTTGCGTCTTTGGCCTCACTTCTATTTAGCTTTTTCCGAGATGGTCCCTGTCCTTCATATTGCAGGTGTCCCTAGCACCGTTCAACAGAAGACCAAACCGATGCTTCATCACACTCTTGGTGATGGAAGGCAAGTCTCTTGACCACTTCAGCTGTCATGTGGCTAATCCGGTGTAGGTATGACGCATATATGAAGGTTGCTGAGCAGTTCAGTGTAGCCCATGCATACCTCAACAATCCTGCCACCGCGGCGGTTGAAATCGATCACCTTCTGACTGAATGTATGACAAAGGTAGTGTCACAGTTATATGTGTCCGGCTATAAAATCTTACCTGGTGATTTTAAGGCCCGCCCTGTTTACCTGACCCTGCCTACCGACATCGTATTCGATAAAATATCGTCAGCGCGTCTTAAAATACCTCTGTCCGGTATTCCGCCACCGAATGAGCCTGAAGCCGAGGCGTTTGTATTGGACAAGATTGAGGAACTCGTGAAAGCGGCAGATGGTGACGTGGTTGTCCTCCTCGACGCGTGTGTTGTCAGGCATCACGCGCGCAAAGAGACGAAAGAGTTGATTACGAAGACCGGATTCCCTGTTTACGCTGCGCCTATGGGAAAGACCGCTATAAATGAGAGCTGGGAACGTTTCGGAGGCGTGAGTATTCTCTGGTCTGTATAGATGCGCACTTCATAACTTTGCCTCATAGATTTATGTTGGATCAATCAGTCACCCTGAGATTAAGGAGAAGATTGAGTCGGCGAAGCTCATTTTGTCTCTTGGTAGCTTGAAGAGCGACTATAACAGTGGCAATTTCACGTATAGGATACCCACTGCGCGCACTGTTGAGGTATGCGTTCATTTACATTTGATTGTCGGTGTCGTTCATCCTTCTATAGCTACACTCGTCGTGGACCAAAGTCCAATATTCCGACTATCCGGGCATCGGCATGAAAGACCTACTTCCTAAGTTGACCAGTAGACTTGAATCCTACAGGAGTGCAACACTAGCATACGATGTTCCGCCCTTCCACGCCGTCGTACCTCAGGAAGACGATAACATTATCTCCCAAGCTTGGTTCTGGCCCACGCTGGCTAAATTCTTCAGGCCAAAGGACGTTATCGTTGCAGAAACCGGTAAGTATCACCTTTCTGAATGATGTGTATCCTTAGCTCAGTTTTTGTTCTCAGGTACTTCAAATTTCGGTATTTTGGACGTACCATTGCCTAATGAATCGATTCTACTCAACCAAATTTTCTGGGGAAGCATTGGTTGGTCTGTTGGTGAGTCTGAAGTTGCATGCAGGTTTTTCGGCATATTAATACTGTTACAGGAAGCTGCCTTGGGGCTGCATTGGCTGCAAAGGACAGGGGTCTGGGTCGCGTCCTTCTCTTTGTCGGTGATGGTAGTCTGTGAGTACTTGGCTGATCTTATTGGGACCAAGAATTAACTTGAATCTCATAGTCAAGTCACTGTACAAGAGCTGTCGACCATGATTCGCAAAGATCTTAAGCCTATTATCTTCCTCTTGAACAACAGTGGATATACCATCGAACGATATATCCATGGTGACACTCGGTACGTATTTTCAATTCCTTTCATCTGCTCACAACCTAAGCAATTAACCCCAGAAAATACAATGATATTTTGAACTGGAAATGGACATCTCTTCTTGAAACCCTCGGTGATGTCGATGGGACGCGCTCAAAGTCCTATACTGTCAACACCAAGGAGGAGTTGTCGAAACTCTTGGACGATTCAGAGTTTGCTAGCGCCAGCAAGATTCAGCTTATTGAGGTCATGATGCCTATGCACGATGCTCCTCGAGCATTGAAGGTCCAAGCTGAATTGAGCGGCAAGACCAATGCTTACACCAAATAAAGTACCAACTTCGTGTTTTCTTTCGCGATAGACCTTGCTTGTAGACGATGATTGACAAATTACCTCACTGGTTGTACTTTTTTGGTTATTAGATACATAGATTTTTTGCAAATGAAATGAATTATGCTGCTCTCTTCCAAAAATTCTATACTTCACGTCGAATTTGATTCAAATACTACAAGAACCGCCATCGGCACTAAATGGTACAGATTATCACTTATTATATCCCGCTTGCTGGCACACCATTATAGACTTGACTTCGATGGAAAGATCTCCTTTAAGAAGGCATCATTGTCGGGTGCCCTACCCAAAAAGTCCTGATGGAAATCGTACTCAGCATCTATTCAACCGAGACGAATGGATCACAACAAACCTTCAAAGAGTCGAGTTCTTCTCGGCCTCCACCAGCACGTAATATCTTGTCACGGTAGCGTTTGCCCCGTGCAGGATCAAGTGGGTCAGCTTTGAATACAGTAGCTGCAGTAATAGTCCAGAGTAGGTACACGAGGCATCTAAATTATGAAAACCACGCACCATACATGTCCGCTGCGAACACCAACGAGTATGTGTACCTAATGATGCATCAGCAACGCGCTCGCCCTCATAATTTAATTGAATGATGATACCCGTAGTAGCCTGCATCATAGCCCCCCGTGATATGTCCAAAAGTGCCTAGACTATGCTCAGCCGAAGAGGGGCGAATCTAAACTGCGTGTAAAGTACCTTGTCCAGGGCATGGTTTACCGGCCTTGACTAGCGAGATGGACTCCCTGAGTTCGTTCCAGAGATCAGTATAGTTCGCATCCTCTGATTGATCATCGCAAAACGATAAGTTCGAGGATTCAGATATTGCAATAAGCACCTACCTTGGTCCGTATGTACTTTGATGTCGAATTTGGCGAAGAAGAGCTGTCGGAGGTAGAATAGGCCGACGTTGACGTACCGACTAGATGAGGAGTTTAATGGAGGGAGCTATACGGGGGCATTATCAGACCTTTTAATGAGTTTGTCAATAAGCTCAGGCGACAGGGGTTCGCCGGTTTTGTAATGACTGGACATCTTTTGCAGAACCTTTGGCTCCCAGCACCAGTTCTCCAACATCTGAGAAGGCGCCTCAACGAAATCCCGCGCCACACTACAGAGGATTGATTTCTGCACATTGTTAATCCGGGAAAGACCAACCTTGTGCCATGGAACCTCGAGAATTTGGTTCGGCTCAGCAGGCCGTGGAAGACATGTCCCATCTCGTGGAAGAAAGTGACAACATCATCATGCCTCATGATTGCGGGCTTATCCGGTGTCGGCTTTGCAAGGTTAGCAACCATCGCGGCGAGGGGGTACTTCCTTGAACCATCAGGAAGGTCATAGCCGGGAAGCAGAGGCCACACGGCTGCATGTGAATACTTGGAGGCTGTCAAAAATGAATTTCAGGGTTTTTTTTTTTTTTTTTGAAGTGACTGCACGCATACCACGCGGGAAAAGGTCAAGGTAGCAATACCCGACGAAATCAGACTCATCTTTAGCGTTCTTTTCCCAAACAGCAAATTGCTGGACATCTGATAGATCGTAAGCCGAAAGTAGATAAAAGAATGATGGACTTTACCTGGATGCCAAGTTGAACCACCTTTGATCTCCTCGAATTGGACCCCTAGCAGGTTCTGGTAGATGGAGAGAATAGTGGGGATGACAACAGAGACCGGGAAATACTCTTTGACAAGCGAGTCATCGAGATCGAGAGTCTTTTCGATGAGCTTTCGGTCATAGTATCTATAGTCCCAAACATAAAACTCCCCGTCAAAGGGAATACCAGCTTCCTCGTGTTCCAGCTTCTTCAACGCGAGAAGGGTTTCTTTGTCTTTCAACCCGACCGGCCGAAGCTTTTGCTCCAAATCATCAAGGAACTACGGAAAGGTTCAGCCTTCAAAAAAGTACATAAACAGTTGTATTAACCTTTTGTGCGTTGTCTGCGCTTTTGACCATCTTCACTTCGGTGATGTAGTCGGCCCAGGTCTTGTAGCCTAGGAGCGAGGCAATCTTACGGCGTAGCTCTAGTGCCTTGGTCAATAGAGGTACGTTGATCGAAAGCCGCGATTCATGGCCTTCTTGAGCTCGTTGACGCGTCGTCGGATTCTTGGCATATTTGAACTAAACGGATATACGTCAAGTCGCGTTTGCACAGATACAACTACACATACGATAGGGAAAATATCGGGGGTCTTATAAGTGACATCGTACACTTCCTTTGAACCTTCCGAACGCTTGGTGTATCCGGAAATCACGTCTGAAGGGACACCATCAAGCTCCTCGAGAGTAAACGAGATGACACCCTACGAAAAAGTCAGGATATGTGTGAAATGAGAGAGATGGACGTACATTCTCCTCGTTAAAGTTTTTCTGGACCAGTCAATGAACAAAGGCACCAGAGCATGGTATGAGTGACTTACGCTGAAATCCAAGCAAACCTTGGATAGCTCCTTTTTGAGGTCCATTAGTTCAGCTCGTTCTTTGTCAGGTAAAGCAAGACCAGCGCGTGTCCCTTCCAGAACCTAGGAACATATAAGGGTACAACATTTTGACGAGGCAGAATAACAAACCATCTTCTCTACGAGCCGTTGTTCCTCTGGAGACAACTTGTCCCAAGTACCGGACTCCTTGATATTCTTCTCCGCAGCCACTTTAGCATGGAAGACATCCAGACGCATAGATGCTTCGACGCCATAGTCGCGCACGATAGACTCGGCATCATTGGAGGCGTCCCGAAGTTCTTTGGATGGCGAAACATTCTGGTAGAATGAGAGAGGCTCTATGACGGTATCGAATGCCGTTTCTGCCTCTGCTAGAGGGAGCTACAACAATATCAATAATCGACTCAATCTAACAAAACATGATCCTTACAAAAACCTAAGAAAGGTTCAGATATCAGAGGTAAGCCCAAGACCAGGAACTACGTACCAATTTGAAATCAGCGTCCTTGGCTGCCACACTGCCGACCTTATCCATTGCTGCACGATCCTTTTCGATAGCTTCCTTGGTTATGCTAAGTATCTGCTCTGGGGTATGGTCCCATGCTGGTGGTGCTTGAGGAGGAGTAAGAGACATTGATGAAGTGAATGAGGTAGAGAAGGGAGAGGTGCTGTATAACCTAAAGAGAGTGCTCAGCGTGACTCTCCGGAAATCTCCACCACCTGATCGACAACTGGTGGCGACGAGTCCAACAGCCAGTGCTCCTCCCCATCCTAGTGTCCATTTTGAGTATAGAGGTGGTCGCAGGAGCCGAGAGCATCGACTGAGATGTCGAACAGACATCTACCATGCAGAGGAAAGAAAATTGTCGATCATCCCGGACGGCACTTTATCTTATCAAAAATATTCTGTCATCACTATTACTCAGCGTTCCTCGCCGGTAAAATAGTACGAATATACTTATGCTTCCTGGCTACCATTAAGTTGAATAAATAAGGCTATCTATAAGAGTAGTGCTTGGCCCAATACTTGGCGAATCAAAGTCCCAAAGAACGAAAAGTACAGTTAACCTGCCACCTTAACGCCAGTTGGGCTATCATCTTCATCGTCGACATCATCTTCCCCATCCGCCTCTTCTTCTACGTCGTGCACCGATCCGTGTCCTGTCGCAAATCTACCTGTACTACCCGCAGCATCACGGCGATCATCATCTCGCTGTATTTCATCACGCATGACTTTCACATCCTGATCAACCTTGGCTGCAACACGATCAATTCCAGCCTCTGCGAGGGACACATGTGCACGATGCTTGGCAAGATGAGCCGACCGTCTCGGAGGACGCCTAAGCCGGCGACGAGCAACCTATCCCCCCGAAGAGTGAGCAATGCATCCAGAAAACATATAAACAGTAAAGCTGACCATCACCGGTACTGAGCATTTCTAATGAAGAAACAGGTTTACTGCGTTGAACACCGATACTAGTCAAAAACACACCTGAATAAGATAATTGGATGTGGACCCGAGAAGAATCCTAGGAACGTGTTGAGTCAAAACGGATAAAAGGATAAGGTATGAGGGAAGGCTTACCCCTTAAGTTGTCCCACTCCTCGAGATCCTACAATCAGCATTATAGGCTCGAAATGGTCCACGATATCTGAGCCACAGTCAGCCCTTTCTCAATAACTGCCTGCGCACGCCTCACCTAACAGCATATGTCTAGAGTTCTTCGCGTGCCATGCCTGGCATCGCAAAGTAACGTTCAACTTGGTACGTTGCAATAAACCCGTCGCCTGCCGGGCGAGAATATAAGCAAGACCTTGTCTCTGGTAATGAGGATACAGGTTAGCAGCCATAATCTATGTCATAGTGGATAGCTTGCCTCTTGCTGGCTTCTCAATTTGATAGCGCGGTCAGCTGCATTGGGGATAGCTGGATCCACTAAAAGAAGAAGACAAAGGATAAGCTTAATAATCACGTCGTTGCCGCTGGGTTTGACGCACCCTTGCTTTCGTTTTCGACCACCGTAACAATCAGCATTTCATCGCCATCCCGGATCACAGTACCAATACCCCATTCAACTGCATACCGGCTCTCCTCACTCATGTCACTAGCAACGACATAGCGTTTCGGTTGTCGGCCGTCGAGCTTTGCTTCGGGATCGCCTTGGGTGATGGTTATGGTGCAACGATCCCTTTGAAAGACAGGACGTGACGTCTGGAGAGGAGGAGGCTCGTGTCTCACTGACTTTCTTCGCTTGGGATTCCGCCTGCCCTTAATAGTACCTCCAGTACTACGTGCATACGAGTTCAAGGTGCTGGGGAAGTACGGTTCAGGTGGTACAACGACGTTAACACCTTCTCCAAGAGGATCAGGGTCCACATCTATTTCGTCTCCACCGATGAGAGCTGTATCTCCTACAGCAGGCTCGATGAAGGCATTCCGCTCAGTGTTACGCTCAGTCACAGGATCAAACGTATCATCGTCACTCCAGTCATCGTCTTCAGTCTCGCCGTCATCAGCAACGGTGTCATCGCCCGAGTCATCGTTGTCATTCAGTACGAATGCATTGCGGGGATGGATACTCGAAGCCGAATCTGACAAGTCAACATCTGACTGTCCGAGAGGAAGGGGCTGCGGAGTTGGTGATATCTCTCGCTGGCGAAAACGACGGAAAGAGAACGGGGATTGAGAACGTGCACGAGATTGACTTCGGGACGGTGGTTCTGAGGCAGCAGGGATCTGAGAAGCGGAACGTACGTTCATCATCTTGGAAAGCGTCCGTCCTCTCTCCTTGTCCTCCTTCTTTTCTTTCTCCTTCTCTTCAGCCATACTGTTCAAACTCGAATTCGTGTTGGTTCGAGTGAGAGATAATGAGGACAGTCCTCCAATCATGGAGCTGAAGCTACGACCGAAAGAACCGGGCTTCAAAGAACTGTCGGTAGTCTTGGATGATGATGCATTCGCAGGTTGCTGCGCCGAATTTGTTCGTTCTAGGGCGTTGGCGATAAGCTGGGAGGCCTCATTGTCGAGATGCTGTGATTTGGAATGAGAAGTAAGTAAATGTGATGCAGACCATCGGCGTGGCGTAGAAGGACGAGAATGAGGTAGTGTCTCGATAGCAGCAAGCGTCTCAGGCGAAGGGCCGTCGCCACTGCAGAACGAATTCACGGACGATGCCATGGACGACAGTGGAGTCATAGAAAGCTCGACGCCTTCAGTGGGTACGGGTAGCCCAGCACTGCTGCCTGGGCGACTAGAATTCCCAGCACTACTGCCTGGGCGACTGGAATGCTCAGCATTGCTGCCCGGTCGGCTGCCCGGAGTGTACTTCGCATACCAGCTACGCCTTTTGCTTTCTGTAGTGGACATACTTTGTGCGGTGCCGGTGCCTCGAGTGAAACGAAATACTCAGCCAAGAGATCAGGAAATCAGCATACCTGTACAAACAACTTCTGGGTCTTGGCGGTATCCTATAGTATATTTGTGAGGTAAGACGATGGCTTGGCAGATGGTATACGTACACTAGTCATCGATAATCAGAATACCTGACGCTAATAATGTCGTCCAGGCTGAAGGTAACGGCGGCAAGAATGAGAAAAAAGGCGGGTTATCGCTGTCTCTGACAAGCCGAGCCTATTTAATTTAAATTCATTTTTCCCTTATCAGACACACAGCCACCGGTCCCGGAAAACGAAACCCAACGACGATCTGCCTTTGCACGGTTCAAATTGGCGCGAGTGAATGCACCATACTACAAAAGGAACCTCTAGTATCTGTACGATAAACATCCAAACTATGCTACTTTTATATCTCATCACCTTATCTGATGGTCTCCCTATTTATCTGCGATGATTGTGGCGGCAGATGAGGCCCAGAAGGAGACGAAGATTTAAATAAATCGGTTACGGATCCCCGTCTGTCGGCAGGTCGGTCTCTCTCTGAGGCGGGGCTGCTCCGGGTGCTGTTTCCGGATGCAGCCAGGCACTTGTTCCCAAGGACTCTCTTTGAGATGTCTCTTCACCTGAGCCTTCTGCAGAATCCTGAGAACCATCTATTTCCGCTGAAAGTGAGCTCTCTTCTGGTGCATATTCTGTAACAGCCTCGAGTACAGCCTCACCTGACAAGGAGTTCCTTGAGGGAGTTTCAACGCTGGAAAGTCTTTTTGCGGTAAACTCTTCATCGTCCATCGGACCACGGGTCTCCTCTGTCAACTTGGCCTGCTCTTCACCAGCAGCTTCAATATCAGCATCGATATCAGGGCCTCCATGCGCAACGGCCTCATCAAACCTTTCTCCAAGAACATAGATAGGCCGGTTCTTGTCGAGATCCTTCAACCGCTCTGTCTCAGCACGACCGTTCTTCGCTGCCTGTCGAAGCATAAGAATCATAGCATCCGGCTCTGTAAAGTTTTCCAGGAAAAACTCCGGAGACAAAGCCTCCGTAGGGTCGGGTGGTTGGCCATTGAAGTTCAGATTCGTCCAGAACTCTGCAATGTTCGCAAAGCTTACACCTTCAGGTAGACAGTGAGCGCGGAACTTGCGGGTAAGGGCCGCTCTGAATTGTGCTCGTATTTCGTGCTCCTGTTCATCCGGAGTCAAGCCAATGGTCCAGTGTGTCGTCCCTGGAAAAGAGACATTCAAGGCTATCCGCATTCTTCAATAACATGAAACTCACAGTTTTCAACATGCGAATTTTCAACGGCTTTGTAAGCGGATACCTTCCTTGGTGAATCTCCAAGGTAGTGTTTCAACCTGACTACCAGCTGCTTGATCGGAGATTTGTCTTCGGGAGATTCAGACTTCCAGTTTGCAGGCTGGACGAATACATTCAGGTCGGACGCTACAGTCTCAAAAGTGGCTTTAACCGACTGCGTTCAGTCAGCCAATATTAAAAGAAACCCGAACGGAAAAGTCGAACCTGTCCTGGGAAACAGTTAACAACTTCTTCTGAGATGGCTTCGAGTAGAGAAACACATTTGTCGAACACACGATCGCCGACGCCCTCAGTTTGTCCGTACAGACAACCGTCCATCTCTGCCAATGATACATATTGGAAACCGAACATGCGTTCCGTGTTGTGATATGCAACAAACACACCATCCATGTTTCCAATGCGTGCTTGGAAGCTAGATGGGGAAAGGTGAGCATGAATGATGCTGTAGGACGGAGCTATTGAAATGTTTACCTGTACTTGAGGAAGGCAGAACGGATGAGATCATAGTATTCTCTTTCAAAACTTTCCATGACGCCATAATGCTGCTTGATTATGTATCCAGAGTTTTCCTAGATGGTCGAATTAGCGAAATATTCCTGGTATAAGTTGTTTATGCCAACCTTGAAATTCAAAATGTCCATCCGTATAGGCAAACAGGCGCGTGTCTTGATATCGAAGACGCCTGTCCCAGGTAGACGAGGGTCCTGACAATCCAATTGAGACCTCATGACAAACGTTTTCGACTGCCATTTTGATAATAGTTAATACTTGTCTCATCGCATCGAACATGGCTCCCAACCTTTGCGAATCGGAAGGCGTCTCTAATACCCTCCTCCGTTGTCTCGGCCTCGAAATCGGGTGTTTCCGTACGCATAAAGGTAGGGAACTTAGGTAGCGGAGTGGTCAAGTACGTTTCAAGAAGGGTACCCTGCCAGAAACATAACTAAGTCATCGAGAAAATGTTCCTTGTGGTCTTACCATCCAAGTTAAGATATTCTTGTCCGATAATGTATCGGCATGGGAGTCTATGGCATAGGTACCATTCCGGTAGTTAAAGACGACAGTTGGAGGCATTCGTTGACCTGGCGTAAAATTGTTTGGCTAACAAGTGGATCAATTAGATTTTGATAGCTGTGAAAGGCGAGCTCACGCACCGCACGCTGGAAATTTTGGCTGAGCGTTTCTAAATTCACAGGCTTGTTTCCTGAGATAAGGAAGTATATTTGACACAGCATGCCCGACAAGGATGACGTTGATCCTGCGAATTTACGGTTTTCACGATTTGCCAGATTCCAGAGTTCCTAATTGGAGAGAAGTTCGCACCGACCGCAGGATTGACAGGCTAACGCCACGTACTTCGTCTCGCGAGCTCTTTGTGAAACCGGGAAGGCGTTCAAAAGCAAAATCGAATACACGAGGTATTTTCTCCACGCTAGGAGGGAAATTATACACGTGCGATCTAGGGTCGCGTAGCCAGTGAACACCAGGGCTGCCTATGCGTCAAAAGTTATTCAAAAACTGGAACAAGCAACGAACTTGAATAAAACGCGATCTAGCCCGTGAGAAAGCCTCGCAACTGGTCTTTGCGCCGCGACGGGTTTTACGTCTAAGAGGAAATACCATGAGAAGGGATCTAATTGGACTAGTAACCCATACCTTGGAGAACGTGTCCTGCTGTTGGATACAGCGTGCCCTCGGCCGTATGAGCGTAAGGAAGGACGAGTTTGAGCGGCTTTGGATCCGCTATCACACCGTCCGATGCCACTGGTGTATCGTCATCCTTTTTCTCAACCTTTGCTTTCTTCGTCTTTTTTTCCTTGGCCTTGGTAGCAGCCTTGATTTTGGGGGCCTTCACCTTCACTTTTGTACCCTTTGTCGTGCCTTTCACAGATACTTTGGTGGCCTTCGTGAGCGCTTTTGAAGCCTTCGCTTGCGACTTTTTACTCTCTACGCGTAGCTTGATGCCCTCCAGCCTCTTCCATTTCTCCGCGTCTGGAACGTACGATGCAGGCTTTGCTGATGACGGACCATCGGAGGGTATTTTATCGGCCACAAGTGGTGTTAGCTCTTGTAACTTCAGTTAGTGAATCGCAATGGTCTAGTAACGAACATACGTACTATTCTCTCCCCATCCTGTCACAAATTCTTTCTCTGAAAGTCCCGTTTCATGTGTACGACTTGGCCCAACCGCCATTTTCGAGATAGTCTCTAACACTCTGATCGTCGTTTTAGCATTTTCTGACAGTGCTTCCTGAGACTGAAGAGACATCTGGAAGAATTTTGTGTGAGTCAAGGGCTTGCGCCGGGCCATCGTTTTGAGTGAAGATCGACATATTGACGACGGTCCTGGCAGATTTGTGCGGCCCGTATGGAAGAAGGACATGGAACAGGCACGCTCAAAGCGAGCCAGAGTCGGTTGAAATTTGGCAGGCAAAACGTCAAATTAAGATACGTATTTCAGTGAGGAAAGGCGGCAGGTAGCGCCAATATCGGTTGCACAGCGCACGAGTGGAGAAGAACGCGAGGGTTCTCTTGAAAATTGGATCCTTCCAAAGTGGGAAATTTTGTGTCATGTGATGATAGGGTCACATAAGGCTTATATACGTCACGCGACATATGTCACGCTGTGCATCTGGCTCTAAGTCCCTTTCAAAGACTCCGTCTCACCTCGTTCCCTTATCTCGTATGCAATGGCGGGGTTCTTTGAATCTGTACTGCAATGGTTCATTGGGTGAGCGTTCAGCTTTTGATATTTTCTAGCTCTGAACCGCCTATCTCAGGATATTCTTCTCCAAGTCCGCTGAAATAGCCGTAATCGGCATCCAGGTCATAACTCTTGACAGCGTCAATAATTTCTCGCGTTAACAAGGCTTCTACGCTGCCCAGGCCTCCGGGAAAACATCATTTGTAAATGTTATTGGGTCGGGACAGGTGATTTCACAGTGAATTGACGTATACGTATCCTTCTAATCAGACTCTGCAGTGGAGTGAGGATGTCGTACCAACTGTCGCATTCAATTTTAGGAAAGTTAGAAAGGGAAATATAACCTTCAAGATATGGGACGTTGCTGGTACGCCTAATTGTCTATGTGGCCGCATCCTTTTTATTTAACGGTACCCAGGGCAACCCAAATTCCGCTCCATGTGGGTGAGTGGCACTGATACTTATTTTCCAGTTACTTCGGATAACGCTGCTTCAAGGAACGGTATTGTAACGGAGTTGATGCTATTGTGTACGCCCGGACTTTGGCCATTCACATTCTCTAATTGTCTTCTTTACAGCTTCGTTGTCGATACAGCGGACGTTAGTATTCGCTAACTGCCATCGTACTGATCTGATTATTCTCTGGAGCAGAAAGAGAAATTTAACAGTGCTCGTTTTGAGCTGCATCAGCTACTGGGTCAACCTTCACTTGCTGGAGTTCCCTTGCTAGTGGTCAGTCCTTCTGTGTCTCCACTGAGGCTGGCCGACTGATTCTTCAATCTAACCCACAGCTCGGCAACAAGAGTGATATCGAAGGGCATGCTTCTGTGAAAGAACTGATCAAGGAGCTGTGAGTCGGGTGTGTATTATACCATTCACATGGCTCTAATCGCTTTGTTCTCCCAGGCAACTGGACAAAATCACTGATAGGCCGGTCTCAGTACGTATCTTGCATTTTTGAGATCTTTATGTTGTGTTAATTGCTCTTCTAGTGTTACTCGGTACGTGTTCCATCTCCTTTCTTGCCGATCTAATGTTCGCATCAGTGCTCCATGAAAAGTCAGCACAACCTGTATGTTTCTGTTCGCCTTCCATAATGGACTTTTGCTAACGTCGCGTTCAAAAGCGGTGTTATTATGCAATGGCTGTCGGAACGAGGCCACTAGTCGTACTCTTTACGAGCTCTCTTCCCCATAGGCACTATTAATTAAATTATTGTATCCCGCGGTCATTCTTTGTGTTTAGTTTTTGTGCATCTTATCAGATTCTGTTACATTGTGCATCTTATCAGATTCTGTTACATTGCGGTCTGCCTTCTTAAGCAAGTTCTGGATTATGGAACCAATATCTATCTTCGTTTCGCCATCTGGACTGTCAAGTTGTCGATATACATTTGCAGCGTTTCATTCCCAGAAGTCAGCTTATCGACTTCCTTCTGGACAGTTTGCACCCTGTCATATAATGCTGAGATCCTAATCAGCCTGGATATCCTAAGAGAGATGAAGCTACACACTGCGAAGGTCGTCCTGCGACGCTGCAATTTCCCTGGAGAGGTAAACATCAGTCCTACAGCAAGATTACCATTATAAGAGTCCTTACTTGATGAGCTGTTCCTTCTGCAGGGCATCCTTGACAATGTCGCCGGTCTGAGGCGAAGGACCCCAAACGGGGGCGTCATCGTACATGGTGGTGAGCAGATAGATAATCGGAGTTTGAAACATTGGTGACGCGTCGCGTGTAGTGTCGCTAGCTTGTATCTGTACCACTACCATCACCACCACAATGGCTGATATTCTTCTCGCATTCAAAGCTGGCAAGGCCCTCAGAAGAGAAGGGACAAACATGGTCGACCCGGTCGCTACCAAGGGCGCCATTATGATTACCAACGGAGAGGATGGACTCTTACATTTTATCTGGAAAAACAGAGTCAGCAACGACGTCGAAGAGGTCTTTCCCATCTCATATGAGGTATATCCTTGTCTAACATGGAGACAGGACTTGATTCTCTTTCCCTCTGATGCAAGCTTCATCAAAGCAGCCGGGCGCACATATGTTTTGAAGTTCTCGTCATCGAATCAGAGGCACTTTGTGAGCTATCTTTTCTTCGATTGTAGAACGGAGTCTGATTTATTGCTAGTTCTGGATGCAGGTAATGGATACTTGCATAACTACTCGATTAATTCTCATCGCCCATAGGACGCTTCTCCAGACCGGGACGACGAATTTGTGCGCAATGTGAATGGCCTTTTGGAGGATCCTGAATTCATTCCAACGTGGGGATCACCGTCGACGTCGGCCCAAGCGTCAACATCCTCCCAAGTTGCCTCTTCGTCGTACGCCTTGCCCCCATTACCTACCGGTCCTTGTTTTTGACCTTATATTAGGTCTGCTGCCTCACAATTCCAAGCGACGCCCGAACAGTTGGAACAATTACAATCGATACTTACGTCAATGACGACAGGAGCAGGCGGCGCTCAATCTGGCATCCCAGGTACGTCTGGTAACTTGGCTATGAATCGACCTGATGAATGATCATTTGTCTGCAGAGATGTCTCTCTCTGACATCCTTACACCCGAGAACATCACCCCACTATTCATCACTTATCCTTCACTTATACCAGCACTTTTCCCTCACCTGCCGCCTGACCTCCCTACGCCTCCTACACCAGAAGCCGTTCAACGTGTGATCAGGTATGTTCATCTACTCAAAGTCAACCCCGTACAACTCAAGTGAACGCAACCGTTTTAGTTCACCACAATTTCGAGCTGCTGTCTCGAATTTTGATCAAGCATTGAGGACGGGTCTTTTGGGTGGGCTTGTGAGAGGACTAGGATTACCGGAAGAAGCTGGTACAGGACTCGGCCCGTTTTTGCGCGCCGTGCAAGAACAGGCCGATAGACAGAATCAAGCAGGAGAGGACGGGATGGATACAGATTGAAGTATACGAGGATAGCATCTTTTATACAATCTCTTCCACCCAGAGTTAATATCGATCGAACGAAAATCCCGGTGGTCATTCCATGCCCTGGGCAAGCACTGTCTGATGATCGCCATTCGCGTTGTTGTTTCATTATGGCTTCACCTCCAGGTTCGACAAAACCGCGTATTGCAACCCTTTTATCACATGCGAGATATCTGTCAATACACTATACTGGTCCCTACAGCGCTGCCCAAGGCTAGACTACAGAAAACAATCAGGGATTTCGAGATATGGGCGAGGTCTGCAATGTCTAGGTTTCATCAGTCCCGACTGAATGATCTCCCATCGAGCGTCTTGTAACAACAAAAATATATAACAAAGGGTTAGTATACTCCGTTCACATCCTGTTGATCGTCCGTAGCTAATAGTGACTCGATAGATGCCTCGATACGCTTCCTTTTCCCCAACACGATCTCTGTTGAGTTTGTATTCATCGTTGTTTCTAAACGTTAAACTAGCTGCTACCATAATTAAATTCTCAGCCCTTCCCAGAGTAATGATAGCGAGATCTTCTGGAGGAACACCAAGCGAGATTTTAACAATTTGTTTGCGCTGCGGTTTGCGGACTAATGACGCCATGAAACTTTGAAATAGCTATCACGTTCAGCTTTCTTTATGGTATATTTTTCTTCGATTCTCTGTCCTCGGCCAGCCATCCGGCTTCGGACGTGATAGGTTTTTTGCAGACAGGACA
The DNA here is from genome assembly GCA_030407005.1 of Desarmillaria ectypa. Taxonomy (NCBI): domain Eukaryota; kingdom Fungi; phylum Basidiomycota; class Agaricomycetes; order Agaricales; family Physalacriaceae; genus Desarmillaria; species Desarmillaria ectypa. The sequence continues at coordinate 1,043,206 of JAUDYN010000008.1, forward strand.
GACTGCTGTTTGTTCTCATAGCCGGCTCGATCGAGGTTACTTTTTAGATGTTACGACCCGAGGAGTTAGTGGACTGTGCTTCGGACATGAGCCTAGGCACATGAAAACGTGACCGGGCCGATAGCGAATCTCAATCGACGCAAAGGATTCCAGCGCCCGCCACTCACTGCCAATACCTGGGTCTAGTTACTCCACCTAAAACGAAGAAACGGTAGATAATAGTCACAGAGTAGTAGGATACCCGTCACCGGACCCAAGGTAGTACCCGGTAGCGGGTATTTCCATACCACAGCGACCTCGGTTTAAAATGAGCGGGCCACGCCAACACAAAATTCACTGTTCAAATGGCATTCATTCCTCAATCTCACTGGCAGAGGACTTCCGTGAGTGCTACCGTCCTTGATTTAATTCCATGGACTTATCGGTCTATAGACGCAGGAGCAGCTTGGCGTCAAGGAGACTCATGATCTCCGGACTGGTTCGATCTATGCAGTCAAGCAAGCGACACCCTATGAACGCTACAGCGCATCGCGTATGAGGGTGAGGATGAGACTTCAGTTATTCATTGTAAGTGCTTCGCATATCGACTCTTTTCACAGCTCTAATAATTAATTATTATTATAGACCACCTTGCTCTTAATGGTCACCGCTCCCTTCGCTCTGCCGATGCTTTTACTCCAGCTTCATCACCCGAATCAAATATCTGCATCCTTTGAGACCATCATCCCAGCCACGTTCATCGCTACCTTCGTGGCTGCGCTGACGATTGCTCATGCTCGCAGGCTGCTGGTGAAATCCAACGTAAGGCATCTCTGGGCTGGCAATAACATCTCCTGCTCACATGTACGCTACTCTAGGTGGATTTGCTCTATTCTGGAAAAGACGTGCGTATATATCACCTACGTGTATCTTAAGTTACCGATTCTTTCGCAGGTCTTCCAAAATGCAAAGCTCTGGTACATCTCCAGGGTGTCTAAGCACTCTAGCGCTATCAATTTCGGCTGTCTCTCAGCATACGGTACAGGCTGCGGCTCTCTGTTACTTGAATACTACCCTACGCCCACTATCGCGTTTGGAATTGCATTGTCCACCGTCGTCCTTGTCCACACCCTCCTCTCCATGATCCCCCAAATCAAATCCAACATCCTCTTCAAGCGAAACGTCTTCTCTGCCGTATCTAATCTTCGGGACACTGTTTCGGAAAAGAATATGGCTGCTCTTGTGCCGACGCTGTGATAGAATGGTCGCGTTACGTGGGATTCTATGGCTGCATACGTACTTTGTCAATGTAAAGCATTACGAGTCGTATCTTCTGTAGATATAGCGCTGATGTTTCACAAGCTTGAAGTATTGATACAATCGAATTTTTTTAATACACAATCAAGTATAGTAGATTGCCTTTTTGACGACATAACTAAATACAACTCATATTTAATTACTCGCTGTAAATGACAAAAATAGACGATCGATTGTCCACGGTCGTGGCTGTGAGACCGGCGAGTCTTGGTAAGTAGGGGTGTGAAGTATTCGAACATGCGGCTGGCACGAGACCTTACTATCTAGCATGGTGATGCAGCTGTGGGAATGCCTAGAATCCAAGGGCCGGTTCCTTCTTAAATCCGATGCAGACGGGGTAGGGTGACTTGAGGGTGACTCGACTTCAAGTTCTTCGCCCATCTCAAATGGCAGACACCAAGCGCTGGGTGAGCGGCTTTGTTTTCCCTCTCATGCGCAATAACTCTCTGCCAGAATGATATCGAAGCGGTAAGGTTGCCAGCAGTCAGAAAGGCATCGGTCTGCGATCGTCGTCGGTTAGGACGTTGGGGTACCAGGCTGGAAGTTCAGTTAATGCTTGTAAGATACTCATCTTCGGAAATTTCATTTGGCTGAAGAACAATCTTCTCATTAATTAGACTTTCTGTCTCTTGCTGATTATTACGCCGTTTGCAATTTACGCCTTGTGTCTTCGGTCTTCTCATGGCCCAGTACAAGTCAAGCATCGGTTCGATGCCTTCCTACCCGGGGCCTATGTTATGTCAATTGTTACAGTAATGATCCTTGTTCACTGCAGAGCGATGCTTGAGAAAGCTGATGTAAATGTTGTCATTTTCATCTTTCTTCGCCTAGTGCTAACAGCTGCGGCATATAGGCGGACTTGTTTTTCGCTGGGGAGTGTCCGCGAAGTTCCATTACCCAGAAACTCGTCCACGTAAGTCTCACGGGACTTGTGATCTACATGGTGATTAAATGTCATTTAGCTTCCTCAGCACATCAAATGCTCTTTCATCTCGTTCGTTGTCGGGGCTAGCGCCTACATGAATTTGGCGTGCTTCTCTATCTTTTTGATTGGCTGGACGGACCTGCTCTGGCAGCTCCATCGCACTGTGACTATTGCATTCATCATCGCCTCAGGCTCTGCAATCGTCTTCCATGCCTTGTTCACGCTGGCGTTTCCAAGCCACCATGTCGGACTTTTACCACAGCGGACAGTCTTCTCCTGCGCCTGGGATATCAGACTGCTCGTTGATAGGTTCTGGGTCCGCGAAGATCAGAAACAAATTGAGCAAGCGACAAGGAGCCTGAGATGGGAATTCCGTGATTGGATTTTCGATCGCAGTGAAGGGTATCATTGGAAGGGAGGGAGGAATGGCTGTGATGGTCTCAGAAAGATAGTCCTCAACAATCTCCGTCCGTCGCTGTAACGAAGTGCAATGACAGCATTTCAAAGGTATTGCTCGAGTATCAAAGTTTCCAAATTTCATGACACTTGTATCCATATAACATGAGTCTTCCTCGCAGTGTCTTTGTTCTCTTGTGTCCTAAAACCAATTCGTATCTGTAACATTAAACGCTCTTAAACAACCTCAATATGGGTCAGAATACTGTTCTACTTTGTTCTTTTGTTTATCTTCATCGTTAAGCACCTCACTCAATTACCTCACCCACCTCTATCGCTTCTTCCGCTTGCTTCTTCCTCCTCTCATAGGCCTTGATCTTTCTTGCTAGGTCCCTGTTCGGTACGCAGTCCGAGAGCCTGAACGAGGCTCTACATCCAGAAGCAGGGCACTTCTTCGCGCTGCGTTCGTTTCTGAACATCTCTTGAATGGCGGCCTTGGAAAAGGAATGCCTGCAAATGTTCCTATGGAGAGATTCGGTAAATGGGACATAGTAAAGAGGAAAAAGACGAACGATGTGTAAGGCTCTTCGATAACACGAAGAGTTATAGGGCACTTGTAGTCTTGCGTAACACCTCCAACTTCGATATCGTCGTCATCGTCACTTTCATCTCCGCTTTCTGCGCAAACAACTCAGCTAAACACAATGTTGAGGGGACAAAATGATGACCTCTGTCTATCAGTTCTGTAATTGGTGGCATGGGTTCATTGAGATGGTCCACTTCCTGTTAACAATGATATCTCGGGTTCGGCACCGAGGTGAAAACTACTTACATAGACAGCCTGCTTGAAAGTCTTATACCGTTCATTCTTAGCATATTTTTGACGCGTGGTCTTCGCAGAATACTCCTGCGAATGCTTCAAGACGCTAGCATGATAACGGGGTACAGCATCGCACTGTTGGGAAACATGAGAGACTTTAACGAGAGATACGTGAGAAGGCGCACAATGATCTCCCCTTTAGATAGCTTCTCATGTATGTCATCTAGGGCCCTTGAGTAAAATTGCATTTCTGCCTCGATATCAATGAACCCCTTCACCAATAGCTCAATTTCTTTAAGATCCTAACAATTTGCTTGCTCAGACTAGATAGAGATGCAGGCGAGGGGAAGTGTGTACCTTTTCTGCCACTTCCTTTCTCCCATGCTCAAGAATAGCTTCTGCAACATGGTCAATGGAACCACAATGCTCTTGGATTTTCGCTGTCATGAGCGTCCAATCCTTCGAGAGCCCATTCAACTTCTGGAGATCGCCCTCCCCAAGTGGTTGGTCAGCAAAGTTCTCCACATCGATAGGATCTTCCTCGTCTGTGTCTGGTTCCCGGGCCTCTTGTCGTCCTGTATGCTGTTTGCCATTGACTTGTGGTTTCTTCTCTGTCTTGCTTTTGGTCCTGCGACGAGGTTGTTCATCTTCATCGTCCATGTCGACATCATCACGATATGGTACTTGTGTAGTGCCTTCCTCAATGTCAGAAGAGTCTTGAGCTCTGGTACGACGACGCGACGACATGATAGTGGTGGGTGGAAAGGCAGACCTGAAAGCGCGATGTGTCACAAACGCGCCCACGCTATAACAGTCACGTCTTAGTCAGCTTAGTCAGCTCCTATTTACCAATCAGAGACTCAGAAGTCGTTGAAACGTTCACTATTCAGAACTTTCACCGCAACAAGCTACAAAATTTCACTGTAATCTAAGGTCAATTATTGATGAATATACAAAGTCAGTGGAAGTGATGTGCATATGAACCTATAATACTAATTGAGTTGGGATAGTTGATAATGAACCAAATTAAATGTCCTGGTCGGCCTACAGATACAAATGCGAAATCCTCCAATGCTTCACTGTGCAAGTCTCTCTGCTTGCACCTCCTTCTTTTTCTGTACCATGATATCATGTGACTCCTGCACATATCTTTCCGACTCATCTCTCTTGAACTCGATTTGCTTCCCCTTCACATGCATGTCTGGCTCACGCATCGCAAATGGATTCACGTCTGCCTTCGCGTTGAGGTTGGCTAGGCTGTGATTGACGAATCGATGGGTGGTCTCGTCAGATCGTACTGCGTATACGACGTCCAACATTTTGGCGTCCGACGGGAGACGCCAGTAGTCGATTGCAATCTGCGGAGCTGGCATGTCGGACCACTCCGGAATACGTCCTGCTTCCATCTCTTGGATACAGCGAGTACTATATAAAATGGTCAGTCAAGTAGTCAGCCAGTGTCTATGGAGCAAGCGACTCACTAGGTTACAACAGCCTCCTCCTCGAGATGGCCAACGAAACGATGACAAGTTTTTGGCGAAACCATATATGCGAAGACTAAGTCATTGTGAGTTGTAAGATACGAACACTCTGAAATTATAATGCTCACAGAACAGATTGTAGAAAACTCCCTGCGCGCCAAGAATCATGGCACGGAAAAAGAGAGATGGTTGACGAAGCGTCATAAATGTCCTGCAACATAGTGAGAACCAAGAAGAAAGGTGAGGACGATGATACTCGACTCACATGAGGTGCATCCGTTCATTCTCGGCTTCTTCTAGGCAGGTGTGAATCCTAAATTAAAGAACGCTATGGTTAGACATGTCAACCTTGATGATCAATGCATCACGGACCAGCCACTATCTCGTCTCATAAGCCGGAGACTCTGAAGATGCCTCAGCGTTGCCGCTACCATCCCTGGTACGCCGGCGATTGATTCTAGAAACAAGATACGCTAGTCGGAGACGTCATCAAATGAAGGAGACTACAATTGTGAGAAGGACTTACGTTCAACCATCCTTGCTCGTCTAACAAGTATCCTTCTTTTCTTAGTTGTTGGAGTGTCATTTTGGAATCTACTGGGATGGGTTTGTGTTTGTAGCCCGAGAGGAAGTCGTAGCCCCATCTGCAAAGTCCGACATTTAGTGGCAGAGTGTAGGGGATTAACACACATACCGAGCGAACTTGACAAGACTGTACGCCAGCTTATCCGAGACGGTCTTGGCGTCGCGGTGTAAGACCTAACGTCACAATCAGTATCCGCGAGTAAACGACGGGGAAGGGTCGGCTCACCTCGACGGCTTCGACCTCCTCACGAGTATACACAGGGTGGAACAGCACCCAGTCGCCTTGCATGGTCGGTACAGTGCTGACCGCATCGACCCGAGTCAGAGGGGACGAGGAGGTGGCAATGCCTCGACGGTCGCGATCCTCTAAACATGATGGTCAAAGTTAAGCCAAAGTGAATACAGGGTACGTTAACTTACGGATATGATGTGGTACTACATTAACCTCTGAAATGGTGCTTTGTATTGTAGCAGTATTATGTGTGGCGCTGGACGCGATGGCGCGAATACGTAGCGCACCGATCGCAACCTGGCGTACAGGGAGTCGAGTAATAGATGTTCTGAGCATAGTGGCGATTTTTTACGAGCGCTGTCATCCCCCTCCATTTTTATACCCCCCCTTGAATATTATTCTCTTACAATTCGGAGTCCCGAGTCCTCCCGAGTCCGAGTTCCGGTTTTGAGAACCAATAGGGAGCCATAGTATCTATGGTTCTAATACGAATAAGGAATTTTACGGAATCTAGTCGATAGATATACCTTTGTATTTAATTGAACAGTTTTAGATGCATCATGGATCCGGCAGTAGTATTCGACGGTTGCATGAAGCGCCAAACAGAGGAGCTCCGCCGTCTGAAGCGGAACATAAGTACAGGTTACTTTTATGGAAATGATAGCTCTATTGGTCGCACAGCAGGTACTACCACACTATAGGATGAAGATGAAATTTACCAGTGCATTTTTCTGCAAGACAATCCAGGAGGTTTGAGCCTCTGCGTATTCCGAAATACGATCGGCTGGACCTAGAATTTCTTGACCCGCCTAGAGAGGGGATGACTCAGAGCCGAGCTCCGGATTGGTTCGCTTAATATACCTTGGCTGTGCCCGTGATTGAGCGCTGTTTTCGACTCAGGATGGGCATTCGGAATGCACGTTTCTAGCCTGCGACGAGCTTCATGATGGCCACTCCAGGTTCGTGTCTCGAAAAATCGTTCGACCTCAATGCAAGTTCTCGCTACACAGGTCAGACCAGGTGAACTTGGCTGTGGCTGTGGTCAGGCCTCGCAACCAACATGATTGGTTGCTCGTTTTATGGACCAATCCGAAGCGAGGTACGCGCCATTACAGGCGCCACTTTTGATGCGGAAGGTCCCGACTTTCTTCATTTGCTGGACATCGGGTAGGCTAAGCTTCCGCCAAGGAAATTTTGATTGGTAGAAGGACATGCATAGAGTGTCGAGCTCAGTGAAAGTCTCAACAATAAATCCATCGGCTACTGATTCCTCAATCAATGAGGGGACGACTCCAATGTCAGTGAGAGTTCAAAGATACGTATGGTTGTTATTCTTCTTCACCGCCAATAGCTGCTTCACCTGAATGAAATGAAATGATAGAAACTGATAGGGCCACGTATCAAAAGTAGATTGTCCTAGTTCATTGATGGCAATCGTCTGGTGTAACAGCAGAGTAATGTTTGCTTGTTGTTGGTCTGAAATTCAAAGTCGAAGTAATGATATCCACGCAATTGGCATCGTTATCTTCACTTGCTTAGGATTGCCACACCAATCACTAAGATTCCTTTCGATTGCCCTGTTGCTTTTTGAGGCGATTTGTGGTCAGCAACAAACACCATGTTTCCGAGAAGGTGCCCAAGACGCCGATATGTCAGATCAACTTGGGAGCTGCTTGCGTACTTGAGTTGCAAGAACATGACTGCTGTTGTAGAAAAATCCACCGAGGATGTTCTGATTTAGAAACAAAATCTTGATATTGGATCTACAGGGAAGGATAGAAGACTCCGGACATGGAGAAATAGGGTTCCTGTCGAGCCGGACCTAGAGAATTTCGATGGGACCCACTGTTTGGACGAGTTATATGATTTTTGATAGTTCGTCGATACTCTGAGTCCGCCAAGCTGACGGTGAGCAACTACCTGTACTGGCTGTGTCATTAGCCTGGCAAACCATCGATTGAAACCAGAACCCTCTCGAACCACTGACTACAGCGGGCGGTAGGTCCTTGCGTCCAGCCAATCAACGTGTGCATCACTCCAGATTCTTTTCCGGCCCGATCGATGAAAGGCAAAATCTGCGCCCATACGGCCTATACACACCTTGAGGGTTCGATCTAATTTGGATCTACTCAAGAGCTGCTGATAGTGGTAGATTGGAGGAGGCAGATTTGTCTGGGGGTATTGTTGATTGGTGGCGCAATGTTCAAGAATGTTTCGCACTGAAGAAGGTAACACTTCGCCAATAAACTGGAATCGGGGTTTTATTGATCGCCCGGTATGCAAATATACGGAATGTGGCGTTGTATCGATTAAAGCGAGATCTACATAATGTGGGAAATGACTAGAAGGAATATCAGAAAGCTGATTCACGGTTGCGATCTGGCCGTCATGTGGACTTACTCACAGCAATCTGAATCTAGTAATAACAATATTGGCGCCACTGATCGAGAAAACATCGAACAGACAAATGCGGGGAATGCGTTTTTCGAGGAGGGTCCCGGCGGCTGGAAGGCCCTGAATTAACGTCGAGACGCTTCTTAATTAAAAGCGAATCGGATGAGAGGGGGATACGAGGCTAGCGGGAAGTGCGGGTCACGATGCTGAGGCGACGATGGAAGTCGACCGTCGGATAATTGGCGGGTCAAGAGGACGGTTGGCAAGCAAAGAACTTTAGATTTACGGAATTGGAGTGATTCTCGAGAGATTTTGGGTAGACCCTCTATCTCATAAGATCTGTGAGAGACCACACGATGAGGAGGAAGAAAGGACATAACTTACCTTCGGTGACGACTGAAGAATAAGCGGTTCGGCCGACCGAACGATAAGTACGTGTGCATTAGACAAGTTATCCATGTTGTCTGAGCACACCGTTACCGAGAGAAGCTCGTATAAACATAATTTGGCTGATTATGCAGACACTTTTCGTGCGCTCCTAAGCGTTTCTAGGTACTTCAGTCTGAGGAGTGGCGAAACCGATGACCTTACTACAAACATGACCTGATCAATACTTGTAGACATGAGGGTATGCCTCAAAGATGGTTTCATGTCACCGGACACGGTCGTGACCAACGAGACATGCCCTTGTTCCTCGAAGGTTGATAAGAGTAATCAAAATTTCTTGGATTCTCAGAAACCGAGTGTTAAACACGCGTTTCTGAATTTCATCTGCATTCTTTTTCAGCTTCTGCCGGATGAAAGAAGAGAATGGGGATTGACCTACTCGATACACCGCACCCCGATAGGACTCCGCGGTTAGGTAGTTTCCACGAGTCTTGAATTTGAAGGGAAAACCTCCCTTCTACCGCGAGGATAACCCTACGAAATGTTTGGGGTGGAGGTAGGGAGCATTAGAACAGGATCATGACTTCAGGAATAGCGGGGAGCGCTTCCGTGCTGCGCCCAAATGAACATGAGGAAGCGGGTCATCCAGTCACAAGACATAATGCATGTTGTTTGTGTGGTGCAAATATCTCTACCCTCGATTGACCGATCCTATGCTGCATTTGATTAATTTGTGAGCCGGGTATTTGCGATACATATGGTAAGTAAATACGACCTGGACTGTTGTTGGATCTCTTTGGCAGTACGCCGTGCGTTTAGGAGGTATCCTAAGTCTTGTCAGCTGTCAAGACGAAGTGGCCAGCCGTGGTTCATCCGTTTCCGGGACTGTAATCCGAGCGGCGTCAAGCTTTCTGGAACAAAGCACCAGGATACTGCTTGTTCTTCGCCTGCTAAACACTCAGCACTTATCGGACCAGTAGAAAGCGATTTATCCAAGAAAATCAAAATATGGATGGAGACTCAGGACTTAAGAATTTCAATGATCGAGTTTCCTGAATTGATGGCTGTCAGCCTGGGCGGAGCCTAACCCTGAGACCAATAAATTTTACTTTACCACAAGAGAATTCAACTTGAAGCCAGCAACGGTAGGCCATTATTTTCGCATTCATCCTCTGTGCACCTATCCGAGTCGGCAAGTGTGCGTTGATGCATGACGCATTCAACCGATCTAAATTTATGTATTTAATTATGTGAGCCAGGGTGGCATGAAGCCGGCTATCTCGTCTAGGGAAGACCTACGTCTGAAAAAAGCTGATAGACTGTCCATCGATTAGGATGAACATGATGAATTGACCTAGTGCTACGTAGTTACTCACGCGCCTACGACCATGTTCCTGGAGACTTCGGCAGCGAGTGAGAACCCAATAGGACGGACAAACGCCGCGAAAAGAACAAAATCGAAACTTCCGAAGATTCGGCAGTAATATTGCACTGATTTGTTTTTGGTGCTACGATCGTGAGTCGAGCTTTCCTTGCCCGTCAGGCGAACTCGGGCGATCGCAGAACTGTCAGGCACCTGGACCTGGTCCTCGCCTCGAGGTTTCATGTCCTCTCTGTCAGATGAGGGTAGACCCTTGATGGAAGCGCTAGCGCCTCATTGTTTGCGTTCGGCAGATGGAGAGAGTCCGGATTCAGAGGGTCTGGATAAAGGATATTAAGTCTGCTTGGAAACGACCATCAAGAACGTACATACGAAGGGGAACGGTGGGAGGGAGGAGCGTGGGGGCCCGAATAGCAACGCTAACACTGGAAGATGTAGAAAATGATGGAGATATCGAACTCGGAGGCAGGGAGAGTTTAGAAGCGCAAGGCGCCTACATTGGTAGACGCCACTGTAGTTGAATGCATAAGCGAGAGCCACATATTGCAAGCTGTATCACTAAGAATCAGCAGACATGGGATAGACCGAGATCGAAGAGACGGTTCTGAATCTTCGATGGATCCCGTAAGAGCATTACTGGGACTCGAATACATGCAAGAAACGGAAAAGAGGCGAAGACGCTGCGCCCCGGAGATGAATTTTCTCGAGATGTCATTGGCAATGGAAACGGGAAGAGCAGCGGTGGTGATATGTTATAGAATACGACCTCGTGTAGAAGGTATGTTTTCCCGGAATCGGAGACAATGTAAATGGCCTGGGAGGGGTTGTCCAGCGATAAGACGCGTGGCCGGAACCAAAGATGCTTAGCCCGTCGACAGTCCGAGAAAAATGGAAAACAGGAGCAGAGAATAACGTTGTATTCTAGATGTTGCACGATATACGCGCCGCGATAGACGAAAAATAAAATAAAATACAAGAGAACCCTGTTGTCGTCAAGGCTGGGCAAGGAGGACAAAGACATGGTCGCCGGAAGAGAAAGATGGGGGTTCCATAAAAGGTAATCGGGAATCGCGTCTCATCCATCAGTGATTCGGACTTGTTCTTTTCTTCGACGACGTCCTGTCAGAAGGCAGTGACGGTATCGCTATTCAGCTCTTTTCTCTTTTTCTTGCTCGTTATAAAGGCAACTAGCAATGTGCTAGCTCTGCTGTATTACCTTTTACTGCTAGCCCATGCAATCAGTGCTCTCACCATTACCTCTCACCATGGATTCTGCTGACCACGAATTCTCTCCGGCCCAATGGAATTCGCATCGCTTTACTCCATCGCCACCCTTTGAATCGACTCAGGACATGGAGTATCCTTCTCCAGTGGGCTCAGTCGCCCCATCTTTCCAGCAGCCAGCGCCGACGTCGACGTCGACGTCGCCTACAGACGACTTCAGCCAGGTCGAGTCATCTATTGGCCCAGATCGTGTGCTGACCCGGCGCCAAAAGGCTGCCCTCGAGAGCAGGCGCTCGTCGTTTCCTACTGCCCCACGCTCTCCAGTGCGTATGTCTTCTCGGGGTTATCAATTATTTGTCTGATTTATTTATTAATAGCAAACTATCCACTCCCATACGCCACCAGCCTCGCCTCACCGCGAGCGCCTGTCGATGAACGTGTCCTCGCTGGGCAATCTTCAGATGCCCCATACCTACCCATTGACTCCCGACTCTTCCTCTACTCCATACTCACCCGCCTACACTTTCCCTCAATCTCAGTCTCAATCTCAGTCTCAATCCCAGAACTCTCATTCTCAGTCCCCGTCTGACCCTCGTTCTGCATCTCCCGCTTTAAGCACTACCTCGTCGTCTGCGTCTGCTTCCTCAAATCATCCCCAGTTTGCACAGTTTCAACATACTCCGGGCCCTTCTGGTAAAACACAAAAACAGCGCAAGCAGCGTCTTTTTAATGTCGATCGCAAAGCCATCTGTCAGTATCATCGGCAGCATCCTGATGCTCGGCAGGAAGATATTGCTATGCGTTACGGTGTTGAGCGTAGCACCATCTCCAAGATCCTCAAACACAAAGTCAAATGGCTCAGCGTCCCCTCTGATGAAGATCTCCGGATCTCAAAGCACCGGTACGTACCTTCCACTTATCTGATAACATAACGCACTAACATTGTCCCGCTTCAGACCTTCAAAATTCCCTCTCATCGAGGAAAAGATGGTCCTGTGGCTATCTGATTCAGAGACTACCAAAACGGCGCTCTCTGACATGCGTTTACGTGAAAAAGCACGTCAAATTGCTCGGGATATCGGCATGTCTGAAGAGAGGTTCAAAGCTTCCTCAGGCTGGGTCGAAAACTTCAAGCATCGGCATGGCATCCGCGGAGGAATCTGGACTGGTGACGGGTTTAATACACGCGCAGCTAGGGCACTCGGAATGGCCACCATAGATACCTCACTCACTCCCGAAGAGGCGGAGGAGGCTATTCGAGGGTATGAGGCCAGAGACCGCGAAATCGAACGAAAGCGGGCCGCTGCACTGAGGCCTGCGTGCTGGCCGCAAGAACAGCCAACACAGCATCCGTCGTATAATCAGTATGGTCCTTCACAGTATGAAAACCCGTCGTCAGTAGCTCCCGCGACCGAACAATCGTCGATGTCGCAGCCCTCGCTCCAGCCAAGGTTCCAAAGCCCGGATCTATCGACAAGGTATGATGCTGCAACAAATGCTGTGGTGCCATACGATGGTGGCTCGTCTGTGAGATCGCCAGCGTATCCACCTCCAAGCTCTTACCCGGCCCCGGCTCCCACCTCGCCCACGGCCTATCCTCGCCCCCCTTCTCCCAGCTCTTCGTACCCTTCGGCACCTCCTCCCGACCCCTACCCTGTTATGGAAGCCTACGTTCCTATACCTAACATCCCCGACAATTCTGTGCCCACCTTAGCGGAGGCTGAAGAACACATGAACAAGGTCCTTCTTTTCTTCGACACTTCGGCGGGCATGGGGATTATTGGCCATGAAGATCGGGAAAACCTCAATCAAGTGAAACGTGCCCTGTTCCAAGCAGCGAGCGGCGTGCCTTACGTGAGGGAGTAGCTTACCGAATGACTTTTACGCTCGTGGTTCTCATATAGAGACAATGTCCGTATTCCCTTTCTTCCTTTCTCTCTGGCTCTACGACGGTTTCATTTTCTCTCTCTCTTTCTCACATGCATCGGTCACCCTCATTCTTCATCTCCATCCATCCATCAAAGCATCCTTGTATACAGTTCAATTCACTGTACATGTAACCAACCCCATTTGTTGTTGTTAGGTACTAACCAGCAGTTAAAGACGTTCCATCCGCATACTGAAAACACGTATATACCATACCATGCACTGTACGTACAGTTTGCGCTTTATATTGATATCCGCGCCTGTCCTGTACGGTTAGTGCACGGCGGGTAATGTTGCATTCGCCAAGAAATAAATATATTATCATCGACTACTACTTCGTACCTATTCTCTGAGTCGACTTACAAAGAGCAGTCTCCGCCGACTCCCCTGTCTGAGCACCCTCAGTAAGTCTAGTGCCGCCAAGACCTTGCCCGGGTAAATTGAAGCATCATGCAGCTAGTCCTAAATAGCTCATTTGTTAGCCGCGATCCACGCGACCCAGAAAGAGGGAACAAACATTCAATGTGGACCTCTTTATCCGCTTGGTTTTTTTCTTTTTGGTTGAGATGGCTCTCGAACCACCGCGGGGATTCTTATTGACGAATATGACGCTTTCCTAGATCGTCTGGGTCCGTTTCGAGAGGAAGCATTGAATGTGGACTCCAACATGGTATCGGCTTTGAGTTGACCGAAGACTTTGGCCGTTGACATACATTTCGCCAAGGGTCCCTTGTTGGAGAAGGCCTGTAAAGAAAGGTGAAGAAGAAGGATATATAAAATCCGACTCGGATGGGGTAAAGACGCGCCGTTGTATTCACGCTAATGTCGCATAAAGCGAAGCAACAATTTTTTATGAAGAGAAGATGGTTTGTCAAAGTTCATACACCGGCTGCGGATGAAGAGAGTCTCTGAAAATAAGAGTAAGGATCAGCTGGAACAAACTAAAGGAGACAGACAGTGGCCAGAGATCTTTGTATTTACCTTCCTCGAGACGCCTAAAGTATGGAGTTGCTTGATGCAAGAAACATGGTACGAGGTATTGCATTTCTGAGGTAGTAGAGCACCAGTGCAGCAAATAATCGTGCCCTACATAAGAACAAATCGACACAGCGGGGGGATAAAACCTGATAAAGTTCGCCTGCCATGGCGCAAGAATGGATTAGCATGAAAGAAAGGGAGAAAATGCAAATAAAAACACTCGCCTATTACGTTTAGGTTGAGGGAGGCCTAGGCGCATCAGGTGTACAATTAAGTCGCTCAGAATACTTCTCCTGCTCACAAATAGTCTCAAAGAGCGAGTAGGACCCATCGTAATAATACTGGCTGCTCTGATTAGCCTGCTCATCCCGGAGACGCAAGATGGGTCCTAGAAATATATAGTGCGGGTATCAATTGGTCTGATCATTGATCAGTGGTGAAAACCGTTTGATCGGTATTGAAACGATGTTGAATACGTCTCTCTGACTAGAATACTTATCGTCAACGGTACATTTATCTGATAGTCCAAAAAACTTACCGCGGAATTAGGTAGGTCCCGAAAAGCGACAGCCTTTTTCTGGGAAACGCCCATTCGAGTCTCGAGTCTATGGCGAGAGAACGATCAATTAAATGAGGGACCTGAACATCGCTGCGTGGTGACAAGCAGGTGGCAATGCACATTGGGTGCGCATTGGCATGTTATGAATGAGGCGAGCATTGAAAGCAGTTTCGGGGTACATCGGTAAACTGTCATATCCGCATGGATGTACGGCTTTGAAATAGCAAGCCCGCCGCATGCATATGCACGGCTGCCGTAAGCAGTTGCGATGGGTAAGACCAAGAACGATATAGAAACGCAGACGATTGAAAACAGCGAGCCCTGCATTTGGGGGGAAAATGACAGGAACTCTTGGCATATACCTATACCACAGACTGTTAGATGGGAGTAGATAACAAGCGACCGTGTACCACACTAGGATAAGTTTGGGTATATGGCCGGACAAGTCCCACAAAGACACTATTCTTCTTCAGTCCATCGTAGAAACTTGGTCTTTCTTTCAAGGTCTCGCCCGTGGTAGACCGCACATAGGATGAGCAAAAGGGTAGTAGAAACCAGATGAAGGGCCCTTAGCCCTCCAAGCAAACAACCAAGAAGGCTCATTTCGGAGCTAGTCTAACCGCAGCCTGACGGCGATGGGTCAATCAGACCTTAGACCTCAGAAGCGGATGGGTTGATCAAATGTCACCGACGTTATGGACTGTTTTCAGCCGCGATTACAAGTAACAAGTGCCGGTTATGGAGGCTACGGATGCATTAGAAAGACCGAAAACCGAAAATTTTTTACGGGCCTAGCCTTCAATGGACAGTATTCTCGGAACTAAGGGGACGTTTTGGGGGGTGTGGGGCCATGGCCCTCACATGCAAGAGGAAAAGGACATGCGTCCTAATTTCGGGCCGACTTTGCCGGGGACGGTGATTTCCTGTTTTGTCAAGTTGGAACACGACCATCATGGTCGCCCGCTTCGAACGCTTCGTCGCAATTTGTAGACTGTATTCAGCGTATCAAGTCTGTTTCGACCAGGATTCGTTCGACCATTTGCTATCAGGCTCTGAATGTTGACCATGCGACTGCCGGATTCAGTCCGGCTTAGGGCCCTTTTTTGCTCTTCATAACCCATTCTCTTACATTCGGTCTCTTTTTGTGCTTAGATTCTTTTTCTAAGGTGTAGCGTCCTCGGTGAGAAAGTGGCTACAAAATCACATTTTTCTGCCTCCGGGTACACTGTATTCCGCTGTTCAGTTCATATGGTCTTCAGCATTGAAATCTTACGATTCACAAGTCTTGAGTTTCAATGTGAGTAAAATGATATGTTAATAGCATTTCTGGGGTCAAATATCATTGGAATCAGGCTTTACCAATTGATTTACTCCCTATCGGGCTCGGGACTTCGTTGCTAAGCCAAACCGAAAAAAAACCCGAAGCATCTCACTGTGTTCATTGAAGATCTACAGAAGGGAAAGGCGACCATCTTTCCAGGTCACTTTCGCTGCTTTACTCTGCCTTGTAGCTCATACCGTGATCAAAAGGATTTTTACCTACTCTGCCGTTGTGCACATACCAGATCATGTACCTTGATTGCAGCTACAAGCTTATCAGCCTTCCTGTGTTCTACTCTCCTTCGACACCATCTAGTTTCCAACAGGTATGGGTGAACTGCTGGTCGCTACAGTGCAGCAATGCACGAGGTCTATTGACGTCGAATTTCGAATTCTGAAACGAGGTCGAGGCCCATCATACACAGATTCCGCTCTAGCACAGGAAAGGGAGTGCGTTCTTACGGGAAGTTACCATTTCTATGGCTGTCTCCCTGCCTGAAAAGGATCGCTTCCGAGTCCTGAAGACCAGTGGATGGAATTCCTCCGATGGCATTGCATTTGACTCGGCGATGTTCATGATATCTCATATCATGGCAAGTGCATAGCAAAAGGAATATGGATGGGCACTCAAACGTGCACAGGAACTTCAAGTGTGTCGAAGCCACGTGATCGCGCATCTTAGCGATTGACTCAGCCTTGATACGCCATGACTCAATCTCGGCATATATACATTCTAGCCGTTGTAATCGATACACGGCCTGAAAATCGATAATGGTTTCTTTGTTCTCTCTACCCAACGAAATTATACAAGAAACTGGCCATGTGGTAGGTCTATGTTACCCGTCCATCCCGTGTTGCTCAACCTTTCGAAGGCTGAAATGCTCGACCTCAAATCTCTTCGCGTAGTATGTCGGCGTACATGCATTTCCCTTGACCCGGTCTTGTTTCTCTCACTGAACGTCAATTTGAACCTGGCTGAATTCAAGTACCATCGCATCATCTTCCCCGTCCCACTGATTGAGGATCTCGCTGCTCACCGCACACCTATTGCACGATATGTACAACGTCTCTCTGTGGTTGTATCTACCCAACGTTCTCCATCGTTTCCGAAATTCGATCGCAAGCCCCAAGCATAATAACCCTGCTCTTGCAACTGACGAATGACTTGCGGCCGGCTTTGGCATCCTTGATTAACGTCGTGTCTGCTACTGTTCGGTAAAAGTACATATCTTGTGCTTCTACGCTGGTACTCATCGTCTTCTGGTCATAGATTCGACGCGCAGAGTATTCGGACCATTCCTGCTTGGGTCATTGACGAGATCTTCCGAGGTTTGAGATTTCTTCCTCTACTCGATGGCATCCACATATCACAGCCGGACCTTAATCTCCCATTCCTATCTTCGATCAAACATTTAAATGGACTACGGACATTTCATTGGGACGGATCAGGTCACTGTCACCGTACATTAGAGAAAGAGTTGTCACTTGCGATTGCGGCCTGCCCCGACCTCTCGCATTTGGAACTGGACGGTGATTCCATGTCTGAAAATTACCCTTCATTACATTTCATATACTCGCTCTCAACACGACTATCGTCTCTATCGTTTGTTCCGCTACGTATCTCTCGACAAGCCACTTCCCTCACCTATCTTGACATCCGTGAATGGAACGTCTCCTGATCGATTTGGCTCTACCCCAACCTTCGCTCCCTACAGACTTTGATCCTGCGTGATGGCTGCGACGTTTCCCCACACTTCTGGGACGGCCTTGTCAAGGAACACATCCAGATTCCGGACCTTACCTTGGTCGTGGGTACCGATCCAGCGCCGCTTCATTTTCTCCGATCAAGCAAGGAGATGACGAGGTTGGTTCTATGGACTGGGCTCAAGGACGTTAGGAGGGACTATGAACATGTAGAACGTATGGGAAAGGCGTTCTTCAAAGACGTGTTGCCTTCCCTTTCGGGTACATTGGAGTAGCTCCATATTAAGCCTAGGATGCGGGGGAGGAATGGGGATATTGAGACCATGCAACTGACTCGATCGCGCAATGCAAGCAACTGAAGATCTTGGGGATACATGTATCTGATTATGATTCTATGAGAAGGCCCTATTATTCAATTCTTTCATTTCAACAGCAATGCTCACATGTTAAGGGTAGACATCTTTATTAGACTTTGTCAAAGTGTTGCCCGCTTTGCGTACGCTGTATCTGTACAAAGCTCCCGCTCGCGAGCAACCCCATGCCCTACATTCCATTGATATAGATGCTCTGGAGAAGTTTCACATAGGGGACACCAAAGGCGAGGATGTGGCGCCCAATCTCAAAGCGATTCTTCCGCATGGGTTGGTATACAGACCAGAGTTGATGATCGATGGAGAGAAGCCATCCTGGTTCTTCAAGCGTCTCCAGCAAGTATAATAATTCGTCGTGAAATTTGTAGAGAACAACAATTCAAAAGAATTGTAGTGCGGTACGCTTCGATCTATAATATTTACTGTTACCAATGCCCTAAGGGGTTCTGAATCAATGGGTTTGTGCGCAAATTAGTTTAAGACCATGTCCTTGCGCTTCACATCAGTCCAATCCGTTCAGGGTATATGTTTCACCGTATCCTCGCGAGCATCGCGTTTCCCAGTTGGATTTGAGGGCCCTAATAACAACATAAGATTACATATCTCCAACCCATCGCCACTCCGCGCACCTGATCGCGGTGGCATCAGGCCGAGACGAGAATTCAGGCAGCCTGCAAAGCATTGCCCGAAATTTTGGCCCAGTCCATATCCCCATGACTCACTGTGTACGTAGAACGCCGTGAGACGGTGGTGGGTACGTCCAATTCAGGTGTTCACTCGGGTCTGAGCGAAGAAGCTGAGATAGTTTATGAAATGGAAGTTTTTATAGAACGACACCAACCATGCAAACTTCAGTTATAGTATCCACTAGAAGTTGATTATAAATGATTTCTGGTACGCTATGAATCCGCAAGTCAGCAGTCCGAAACAGACGCATGTGCCGAGAGCTGCCTGGATATCGAAGCTGAGCTCAAGTATGTGGAATGTAACACGAACGACGAACATTTGAGAACCTCTGTCTAACACTATTTAGCACTAGTGATCATCTCAAATTTCATATCAATGTCCACATACAGAAGGAATTGATGCAGTCGTCGCACCTCTTGCGGCGTAGCTGGAAACTCATGGCTATTCGAAGGGAATCAATACGCAGAAGATATCAGAAACTTGATCTAACACATTGTTGTATTCGAAACATCAATGCATCAAGATTCGGACTTGGATTTGGGGACAACTGTACTGTATTCATATGAATCTCGATGAAGTTCATATTGTTCACGAATACCGCGCAGTGGAACTTCCTTGCGGCAACGTCTGAAATGAACAGAGCACCAGGGGGCAAACAATAACAACTCGTTGACTCTTTCGTCCGAGTCGGATGATTGAGTACCCCAAGCGCATAAAGGCTTGTCGTCCGCCGTATCCACGCGCCTCAACACAACTCCTTCGTATCCGACAAAATGAAGAGATCTGCCGACGATTCTAGTCGGTGCTATGTGGAGTATATAGGAAGATAGCAAGATCCGTGGCGAGAAAGCGGAAACGAAACCTGGTAAATATCAGATAAACCACGTTGAAAAGAGAAAGGATCAGCACGAACCTCCATTCAAATGAGCAATGTGCGCAAGTTGGTGAGTCATGACTTCTTCGAACCAGACCTAACCGAGAATAAGTAAATGAAGTCCTCTCTAAGAGCGGGGAGATTTGGTCGTACGCTTCGGGACCGGCATTTTTCATGATGGTCAACTTCCCAGCAGAGGCGGCTGACACCATTTGCTGTTCTATCGACTTGTTGATCTTAGCCGAGAGATTCTTGACGAAGCGTCAGTAAATACTCTGGCGGGAAGCGGGACCTAATTCACCTTGTGCATTGCGGCCTGCTTGACAAGGACAGCTTTTTTGGGTGGAATATAACGCTTTCCTTTCTTCGTAGACGCAGCTGCCTTTGATGCCTGGCGAGCTGATGGACCAGATTTGGCCTGTAGTCCCTTCGTCTTTCCCTGCGCCATCACGGTCAGAGGAAGAGTGGTCGACGGTACTGACAGTAACAATAAGTCACGTACGTCACACATCACACGCCCACGTGGCGTCGTGATCCCCGCCATTCACCGACCCAACCACAATCTCAGCGTTATATCACTTCCAGGCGGGCATGTCTTCCTCCAGCATGTTGCGCCTGCATCGAGTAGCCCGTCGACAAGGAAATGTATGTATTTTTCTTGCCATATCTCGAGCATGTACTGATACAATATCGAACAGCGAACATACCACAGTCTTACTCCTTTGCCTAACAAGGTCGCCGTCGCCTCAGGTCTTCCGGGTTACAGCGCGGTATCAGGACATGTAGCTACAGTCTTTGGCTGCACTGGCTTTTTGGGAAGATATCTCGTCTCCAAGCTCGGTGCGCATCCCTCGTCATCACGATTGATGCTCAAGTTGACAATCTTACAGGGAAAAGCGGCACTCAGGTGGTCGTTCCGTACCGTGACGAGGACGAAAAGAGACGTCTGAAGCCCATGGGTGATCTCGGACAAATCGTACCTATGGTTCGTAGCACGACGCATTCATCCCCTCGGATTGTTCTGACACTTCCGTTGCCCACAGGAATGGGATATCCGTAATGAGTCTCAAATAGCCGAGTGTGTAAGGCATTCGACCATTGTATACAATCTTGTTGGACGTGACTATGAAACCAAGTGAGCCGCTCGTGTCATACCTCTGATGAAACTTTTTTTTCATTTTTGGAGCGTTCACAGAAACTTTGACTTCTCGTCAGTCCACGTCGAGGGCGCCGAACGAATCGCAAAGATCACAGCGGAGTCTGGCGTTCCACGCTTCGTCCACGTCTCGCATCTTAACGCCTCGGCTTCTTCACCGTCCAAGTTCTACCAGGCCAAGGCAGAAGGAGAGGAACGTGTGAAAGTGGCCTTCAAAGATGTTAGTATTGTTAGGCCTTCAGCTATGTATGGATATGAAGACAAGTTGCTGAATAACATCGCTAGTAAGTCTTGCATTTAACCGCTACCCATGTGCTGATGCAACCATCATTAGTCTGGCCGATCTGGTGGAAGTTGAATAATGCTGATACCAAAGTCCGGCCGGTACACGTACGTTGGCCCGCATTTCTATCGGCATTTTATCTCACGAAGATTACTCTTCAGGTCATCGATGTTGCACAAGCTCTCGCCAGCCTTATGGAGGTACCCCGATTACCTGGAGCTCTCAACCTTCCCGGTCCATCCACGCTCACATACGAATATTTATTGGATCTCGTGTCTTCAGTAACTCTCCAGCCACCATCTAAAGCACCCACAATTCCCAAAGTAGTGGCGACTCTTTTGGCTAAAGTTGCTTCGCAATCAGTGTGGTGGCCAACCCTCAGTCCGGATGAAGTGGTGAGAAGATACATTGATGATGCTGAATTACCGAGCAATTGGGATCTTGTCCGAGTTACTCCGTCAGAAATTGAACATCATGCCATCACATATCTAAGACGGTACCGTTCTGCGGATAATTTCACGCGTCCTATTGTATTTCCTTCTAGGCCGGACGTAAGTGTCTACTTGTGTCGTTCTGCCATTTCTTTTACTCATGCCTTCGGCAGATTGTCCTGGAAAACTGAGTGGTGGAACAGGGTGTAAACTTACCCACTATTTAGAAGAAATAAATAAATTCTGTCTTTCAATAATCCTTTCCGCTTTGAAGTTCTATGACGTGGAAGCGGCGTATACATATGGAGTGAGGTGGAGGAACCGATATAGACAGAAAACGGTGTAAGTAAGCACGAGCCGTAAGTCATTAGAGGTGTGCAATCCGGAGCGACAAATATAACCCCATCTATCCCTCGACGTCATCTGAACTCGATTGTGTCTAGAATCCTGGAGGAACCAATGGTTTTGGTTGGTTGGTTTGTGGATACATTGGAGATATCATCTGAAGCAAAGATAGAATAAGACACAGCAAGAATGACAAGGAAGAAACTGACCTGCTGAGCACCCTGTTGTTGCTCCAGCATTTCCTTCTCTTGCGCTACAATTTTTGCCTCGTCTTCCAAGCTCAGTGCCAAGGGAAGAGCGACGAGCAGCGCAGATGTCGTAACGACCCACACAATGTTTCCGAAGAATTTCCCACTCTTTTTAACAAAAGAAGCAGTTTTTGAGACACGCGAAGATATGCTATGGCGGGTAGTTGGGGGTACGATGTCTACAAGCGCAGCGATACGGTCGAAAATGGTCTCGTCTACCGACAATTCAGAAGAGACAGAAGAGAGCGACTCTGTCGATGAGGTGCGCGAGGATGAAGGGGAGGCATAAGGAGAGTTGGACTCCTTGTCATCAACAATTTCGACCTTGACCATGGCTGACGATATGTTGCTGAGAAAAAAATTCGGAGCCGGGTTGTGGTCAGGGTGGCTTGGCCTTATTTGGTCCCCTTCCTGAATTGGCGTTCATATAAAGTACCTTGCCCTCTAGATCTTGTTGTTCCATCCCCTTGCTCGCCCCTTACCGCGGTACCCATGCAAGCAGATACCCCAATGTCGTCGGAACCATCGACAAGCTCTATTCAGTCAGGTATCCGTCGTTCCCTGTTCTTCGTCATCCAGCACATAGCTGAGCTTACAGATTTTACTCTGTAACATCTAGGCATCGTGCTACCTTCTCCTTCGATGCAAAATCAGATTCACGAGCTTGCGAAGACTCTGCCTCCACCAAGGAAACAAAACACGGCCTGCGATGCCTGTAGAGCGAGGAAAGTTAAGTGTCATCGGCTGCCGGGCCAGGAGAAGGTGTGTCCTACGGCTTTTCCTTCTCCGTTCCATCATTGATCTTTTGGTTGTAGTGTCAAGTACGTTTGTTCTCTTTCTATACTACCTTTGTGTTCAAGCGATTGCCTCCAGCACTGTGTTTCCAAGAACTACCCGTGCACGTCAGTCCATCTGCCTCGTCGATTTGTTTGAAATATTATCCTCATTCCCGGTTTTTTTACCTAGTCATTTCGTCCAGCAAGCCACCAGCGAGAAGAAGCGAACATCCGCCCCCGGGCGACGGAAATTATCGTCTGCCAATTCCAGGTACGTTGCGCCGTTCATTGTACTAGTTGACGTGGACCCACGGCGATTCCGATTGCTACCACCCATGCTCTCTGTCTGCCTTCTATATGCAATTTCGCTGATCATGGTTGCTTAGTCCACCGTCTCCTAACCCTTTCAAGAAGTATGTCTTTGCTTCGTTATGTCCATATTCGGGCTTGGCTGATCGATTATCCGTCCAGTGGTTCCCCCTCCATAGAAAATGGTTCCCCCGGTCATATGCCAATGTCGAGCACTTACAGATACAGTTTCTATCCACCTGTGACTATGAACTCGTCTACGCGTGAGGTCCTTGCATATCTGTTCTCACCGCCGGAAATCGGAAAGTCAGTGGGTAACGCTATTCGCGTAACTTTTCATTTGGTAACCTCAATATCGTAAAATCAGTGATCCGACATCCTTTACGCAAATCAGAGTTTCGCCTTATTTCCTCTGGGGAGAACAAGCGTCAAAGCTCGAAGAAGAAGCCTTCAGAGTTGAGTGCGTAGTTTTCATGCGCCTGATCCCTTTGTATGCATGAGAAATATCTCTCTTTTTTGGTGCGTTCGTTTGTTTATTGTAATCCTGCTGTAATATGCTGACTACTATCCGCAGTCTTTCTCTCACTGTCTATTGCATCCCTAACTGCATGTCCTTGTAATTTGACAGGTTTGCTCTCGACCTCGTGGAAGTTTTTTTTCAGATCGTTCACACTCGGCTGCCCCTGCTTAATCCCGAGCAGTTTCGTAACAGTCTACGATTGCTTCCATCCCATGCGGCAAAGGCTACCAAACATCTGCATCCTGCCTTGGTGTCCACTGTCATTTCGTGGGGCGCCAAATTTTCAGAGCATCCCTTACTCGTCGCCGATCGCCGACGTAATAACAACCTCAGTGCCTTGGCGAAGACTCTCATACTACGGACTCGTGAGCTTGCTGAAGCTCTGAAGGTACATCGTATGCCGAAGGATGACCATGTAGTGATTGGACTGTTGATCGAACCGCTCCAAAGTCGTAAGTCTCTTTGCCAACCTTATTTCTCAAGCTTCTTTCTAATTTTTCTTTTCTCCAAGAAACTCCCGATGACCAAACAGGTAACTCATCCTGTCAGGCAGTGTGGCATAGTTTAATTGAACTCTCCAGGCTATCACGGGTTCTGGCTGGGCTCAGCGACGAGGCATCTTATGGATCTCGGAGTAAGTGCCAAACTCCATCCAGACTTCCGGTATTTCAATTTGCTTTAGATTAATCACAAATCAGTCATATCGTCCGCTAATCGCGACACGGAAGAACGAGGAACCATGATTTTTGCCTGGTGGATGGCATGTATATGTGATGCATACGCTTCGCTTTACTACCGTCACAAACCGATTCTCGATGATGACGATTACGACATTGACTTCTATACCGTTGATCCCATTAATCCTGACGGTCATGACGGAACAACTCCCTCGCCAAGAGAACAATTAGAGGTACGCGAATCACACACTGAATCCGACCTGCTAACTAAGTCAATTCTACGACAGTTTTTGGTTAGTGCCGTGACCCAACAACTCTCACCTTCTGACGTCATGCAACAGGGATACTACCGAGCAGCCCACGCTCTTGCACGAACAGCACGACAGATGTCCAGGCAACTCTGGAAGCCTGCGACCGAAGCCGATGGACTGCCCTTCGACATCCTATACACGTTTTTCAAAGCCCTTACTGAGTGGCGCGATGACTATCTGCGGGCGGTGGGCGTTCCCAGCAATGAGAACCAGACGTGGGATTTCGTTACCGTGAGTAGACAAATCATTGTGCTCTTTAAAATTGCTCATCCTTCGTGATCGTATTTTAGGCGGTATCTTCTTGTGCCAGCGATGCGCAGTACCATGTGATGTGGATCATTCTTTTTAATGCGCTAGATGAAGTTGGGGTAAAGGAGATAAACGAAACCGCACGGCTTGGTGTCGATCCGAAGTTCACGCCTGATTTCGCACAAATGGATTCAGTGATGCGGAAAATTGCGGACGAAGCTCTGCATGGAGCTTGCCGGATATCTGCACTGGTACGTCGTCTGCTCATGAGTCACTTATCAAACATTGTCACCCACTATATCTATAGGCGGCGGTGTTGACGAGTAACCAGTACCTGGTACGTAAATGGTCCTTATCCTTCTTCTGTCGTCTGACTCGAGTTTCATTGCTTAGCGACTTGACCCAGCCGTGATGCACGTCAGTTGTATCCAAGCTGGAACCCTTCTCGCACGTCTAGGACGGCCAGAGGCGATTAACTGCATCAATGGCTTAGAGCAGTACAGCCTGGCTTATGAAGAAGCTGGTGATCATGCTAGTGAGATCCGGCGCATATATCGAACTGGAGAAAGTGACTTCAACCATATGAGCTCGGTTGCTCCCAGGGTCGTTCTCGAAACTGGATCTCCGGGGTCACTCCGTGACGATATGCAGATTGACGAGCGATAAAAGGAGAAGGAAGAAAACACTCCCTGCTCAAGGTCCGGGGTTTTTCCATGTTTTTGTGTCCGTGTTTCGAATTCGCTGTTTATCTTGGAATCTTATATTGTACGATTACCTTCGCAGTGATTGTTTTTCTTTTTTTTTTTTGGTTGTACATTTCATATAAACAGGTTATGAAGGCACCAAGTAACGGGGCTAATGATAGTTTTGATAACTGGACATCTTATTTATCGTTCTATGCGTATCGGTAGTAGCAGTAAGTACTGTAAGGTAAGATCTTGTACTATATAGACAGTTGTACGCACTTGCTTCAATTTGCTCCCGCTCAGTATCCGCGGAAGCAAATCTAGTCCGGCAACTAAACTGATCAAGCGCCGATTAAGCTGGTCCAGATGATAAAGCATCTTGATTAGTTCAATTATAACAAGTATAAGCGAAACAAAATATGATAGCAAGTACAGTTAGCAGGCTTCCAGAACAATGATCAAAATACAGATAATAGATATCATCCCACAACAACCACATCAGAATCGCTTCCTTCATCCGAAGAAATCACAATCACCTCTATAGGTTTGCTTTTCCCCTTTCCTCGGGTTGGACTCTCCTCCCTCTGTCTACGACTAGGAGAGTCTAGTATATTCTTCCGCGGGCTCTTCTTCGCTATCTCTTCCTCGGAACCTCGACGACGGGCTTTGGCTTTCACAGGAGAGGGTGTTATAGGTGGCAGCGGAACAGGTGATGACTGCCCTAGAACAGGACGGTCACCATCCTCATCCCGGTCATAGAATAGATCTCGCGTTTTGCGAGGGGTACCGAACTTGTCCATCGGAAAGGTCGAAGGCTTCCTCGATGGTGTCTTGGCCAGACTAAACGACGGTAGCTGAGCAGACGACGAGCGCCCCGGTATAGGTAACTCTTCATCGTCATCCTCGTTATTGCTATTAGTATCATAACGTAAATATCGCTCCTTTCGAGGGCTACCGAACTCGTGCTCCAAGTTCATCGGGAACGGTACAGGCTTCCTCGAGGGTGTCTTAGTCGGGCTGGGCAATATTTTCGTTCTGGGAAGTTTATCGAGTGCCAGAAGAATTTTTGACGAAGACGAAGGTGTAGAACTGGGGAAGGTGAGTTTTTGCTTTGTGTTTGGTAGGTGTACGGGGTGTCGCAGAAGGAGTCGCCATCTTTTTCTTCCTCGGACTTGATAGTGGTTCGTCGTCACCGCTCATCTCCTCCGTCACCTTCTTCTTGCCTTTGGGTTTCTTCTTCTCTTTTCTGCGCCCGATAATGTCTTCGAACTCCTCGACCAAAGCGGGCCTGGTTTTCTGGACCATGACAGCCGGAAGCCAAACACGGAGGGGGCCACGCAGGTCAGGGCCACTTGCACGGTCTTCGAATTGCCAGAGATCGGCAGCGTCCGGACCGGCGCCAGTCGGTCTTCTCCAACCTTGCACACCAGCTTCCACCAACCGGACAGGGACAGAGACATCAACTTCGACACGATACTGCAGGGCGCGACCCGTCGATTGATGCTCCCGTGTACTGTGGATCCTCATCATCCACCTAACCTCACCCACATTCACTGCCTCGTCTCCAGAAAACTTGCGCCAAACGTGTTTCTCATCCTTGCCCTGTTCGCCCTCAATTATGTATCTTCTCAGAACTCGGAGAGCCAATCCAGGCCATATGAGTGTCCCGAAGCGCTTCACAACCGATTCTTTGTACCCCCATTCAAAATACATTTCGCACAGCGCAGCAATTGCGGGAATATTTGGCTCCTTCTTCATCCAGTCGATATCAACGTAGTTCTCGAGGGGTGAGGTGACCGGATCCATGTACTCCAATAGTATATTGCTATCCGGAAAGGTCTCTGGTACGGTGTTTGCTAGCTTGTTATGCTTGTGCCCCAGGCATCCAGAGCGATTGGTTTTAAGCTCCGTGATAACTTCTGCGCGTCACTTAGGGAGATATTCCGGTAACTCTGTTCTCGTCTGCATCGTTGCTGCGAGGTACAGTCTATCTGCGTGTCCTGCGCGAGCAAGCTCCTTGGCAGTATTAGAGCCACAACCAGGAAGTCCCTCAACGGAGTAGTCGCCGCCTGCACAGAGCGCAATCAATATGAGCTCTGCCCTGCTAAGTTTCACATCCTGAAACACCATTACAAAGTTCTTCTTCGCATCTGAAACTTTCGCATGCGTCGAACTTGGGTTCCGCCAGACAGTCTTAGCGCCGAACAAGAACGCGTCAACGTCGTCGCTGAGAACGCCGTCGATGATCCCTGAAGCGTTCAGATACGCCAGTTCCTCCTCTGCTTGTCCTGGGGCCATGCGCCATTCAAACCCAAACGCCTCGATAAAGGCTTTCAATCCGTCGGTCAGCGGGTTCTCGGCCGAGGTATTGATACGTTTTCCTCGCTTCCATGCTGGTCTCCCTGGGCCGTCGAAGATAAAGAGAGGCAGTATAGGATTGCGAAGAAGTTCTAGACGAAAGAAAAGGGTTCGCAGCTCGAGATTTTCGCCTTCCTGCCCATACTCGGCATGGAAGAACCAAAGGGAGACGTCGATATCGAGGCGAAAGGCATGTGGCGGCCGATTTGTAGAGGCAATCGTCAGCTCGTAGAGAGATTTCCTGGACGAGAATTCGTCGAGAAGTGGCCAGAGTTTCGCAACGCCCATCGTGGGTCGTCGGAGTGGCAGACGACCGCGAAATTTGACACCTGCTCACCACGTGACTGTGGCGCGCCTTTAATTACTCTCCCTTTCCGCGTCCACCCTCCTGTCCTGTATATCATGAATTAGTTATCCCGTGAATGCCTGGGAGGCATGCTCGAGAGATTTTATTTAGGCTGTCTGTCATTTTGCTACAAAGTACATAATTTTCATGCTAAGTACCTGCAGCGGCATATAAGGCACTACGGTCCGAGCTCTTATCTACAAGCCTACGAAACCACCCCTTCTCTGAATTGAGGAGCGCTCGCGGTGTATCGAATTCAACCTATTACGATTGCTCAGCATCAATGTCGTGAAAGAATAAATGAGAGCCTCACGATGCGTCCTTCATCAAGAACCATCTACGTATATTCATTTCAGACCCTGTGATACATATGGAAATCCAAGAAGACTCACGATCTTGTCGAAGTCCATAATAGTCTGGAGGCGATGAGCGACCGTGATTAGCGTGACATCCTTCAGCTCTTCTCTGAGTGTTTTCTGGATCACGGCGTCGGTCTTGTAGTCTACACGTGAAGGTGTGAAAACAGCAGCAACTACCAACATTTTAAGGTCAAGTTTACCTATAGCAGAAGTGGCTAGGACAGCAGATGTAAGCCTGATGAAGGTCGTGCTAGAATACATGTACCTTCGTCCAATATGAGCAACTTGCTCCTTCTAACAATGGCTCTCGCCAAAGCTAACACTTGGCGTTGGCCGACCGATAGGTTGCCTCCTCCACTAGATATATTAGTATCCAAATTGATCTTGTTTTCATCATTTTCTTCTTGCAGAGAAAAAAGACCAGCTGAGCGCAAAGCATCGTTCAAGGTTGAATCATCATGCTGAGAGAACGGGTCTAGATTGTAACGCAGCGTGCCGCCAAGCAGCTCGGGCTAAGAGAAGGAATGGAGTATCTTTTCTATCTGAAAAGCGATTGACGTACCATCTGAGGGATGATTGTGATGCTGGATCGTAATGCATCAAGATTCATTGTACTGGTGGGAAGATCATCGTAGTATACCTCCCCCATTATCGGAATACATCGCAGAAGAGAGAGGGTTAGTGAACTCTTTTGATAGAAAACACTTTCTCAGCGGGAGTGCCATAAGTAATATGGCAGCAAATTACTTACCTTTCCGGAACCTGTACGACCCACTGCGGCAGGATAAGTACACTTCCTACAAACCAGAATTTGTACGGACCTACTCCAACACGTTCACCTGATTTTATCTCGAACGACAAATTGTGTAAAACTTTGGGACCATCCTATGGTGATGCGGGGGTCAGATATGTAAATAGCAAATTTCCTAAAGCAGGACATCTCACAAGCGTATACATTGCACACAGATTCGCGACACGTAGGTTCCCACTGCTTGGCCAATACGCCGGAGGAATACCTATTGCAGAAGGTTTGGGCTCTTGTTCCGTTTTGATATAACGGAGAATCCGTTCCAGGCTGATGGATTGGCCATTGATTAGTGGATACATGTCGACATCAGTGGTTGACATACCTGTTTCCTGTGGGAAATATTGAACATACGGGAAAATAATACACGATTGTGCTTGCCATATAGTTCCACCGCATTGAATATCCTCACCCATACGAGAATCAGCGAGCTGAATGAGACTGCAGAACAAGTCAGGTATTGAATGGACCTTCAGCCCTCGAGGGTGCTTTACCAGCTGTGGCAAGGGAAAAGCCCGTGTTAGCTGCGCTCAAGCTAGACCCTCCTCCATACACCAGATAAATAGCTAGAGACGATGTGAACATCCCTGCCAAAGCATCTGTTCGTATAGCTATCCATCTAATGCAATTTGATTAAAACATGTGTATCAATAATGATGAAAGCGCGCCTATGGAGATCGTAGAAGATGGTCGTTGATCTAATGTAAGCATCAATGCGACGCATTGACTCCTGAAAATAAATTTCTTCAGCGTCATATGCCCTGATTGAGACTAGTGGAACGAATGTAAGAGTTCAGCCATCAGAAGGACACTATAGGCGCTCACTGAGTCCCGAAATAGCTGCCCCGAAGCTGCAGAATACGGTATCAGTGTCCTATTACTAGTAGGGGTTACGTTGTCAGAACGTACTGGCCAAGGAGTGGGGATTTCGCATTTGCATTGCATCGCTTAACCGGTAACTGGGCTTTCATGTACAACTGCCCGAACACGCCACCAAGACATGTCATTACAGCACCCGGAAAGAAAAAGGCAGGGCTGAAGAAAATGATAGATCCAAATTGGATGATGAGCTGTAAATTTAGCTCCGTTAAGCGGTAAATTGCGAAAGGGATACTGTTGTCGACTGTCTGCATTTAATGGTCTGTCTAACACGGAATGGTCGTCCTTGGGCTTACCAGCCTTTATGTCCACGGTTGTACGTGCAATTACCCGTGCCGTCGGTGTTATATCCAGCCATCTAGAAAGAGATCAATTGAAAAGATTCGGAAAATACAGACCCTTAAAACGCACCGCAACGTTGTACCAAGAACAGACTCAATTAGAGACTGATGGATGAGTCTTCCTGCTCTTAGAGAGCCGAAAGTAAAGATCGTATATCCGGCCGAGTAACAAAATATGCACAATAAGGAAAGGAGTGCGTATACGGTCAGGTAGCTAGCATCGAAGTTCATTAGCCTGTTTGTCACAATAAAAGTCTTCCACTGGAACACTCACGATGACGCTGGCACGTCAGATGGATCATGCAGCTGATATTGAGTGGACCAATAGCCTAAAAACCAGGATTGGAACGCTGCAACCGCTGCATTCAGCGCAATAGATCCGATCAATGTCAGCCAGAAAGCCACGATATGTCCGCTCAAGTTCCCCAGGAAAAGTTTGACTATATTTGAATCAGCCACAGTATGGATGAGATGTTAGCAAGTTGCTTACAAGCCGCCCATTGTACATGTCCTTCTTCGATTTCTTCGGTCGTGGTCAGCTTTCCTGAAGGTTCGGTATTATCGAGTAGGGTATCATCTGCATCTTGCTTCGATTTCTCTAGAGTCTCTTCTTCCTCCAATATTTCAGTATCCATCGTGTGATCCACACCCAGAACATCGGCCACTGATCCATGCAAAATAGATCCATCCAATTTGATCAGAGTGATCGAATGAGCCAGCGGACGTGTCAGAGCAAGGTTATGTGTCTGAAAACTTAACATCAGACAGTCGTATTTAATATTACTAGATTAGTGAATGCTCACAGCGAGGAGAACGGTCCTTCCCACAACTAAGTCGCCATTCAGGCATCGACTAACAATCAATTTCGCTGTATGAACATCTAGTGCTGCAAGTACGTCGTCTAAAAGTAAAATCTTAGCTCGAGAATAGACCGCCCTTGCGAGCGTAACCCGGGCCTGTACAAAATCAAGCTTTACCCAGGCTAATAGCAATAAGGAGCCAACCTTTTGTCCACCACTATCGCTCGAAGAATCAATATGAAGACCGACGATCCAAAAAATCATGGTCACCTTAATGTCAAACCTTTTTCTCCAACTTCCGTTCTGTCCCCTGCCTCAAATAGAGCAAGGTCAGGAAGTAATGCACATTGATCGAGAACTAACGGATATATTCAAAGCAATGCATTGTGACTGGAGTGTCAACGATACCTTTATTATAGCGGTCTTCCTCATAGGGTGACCCGAAAAGGATGTTATTCTATGAGAGATGGATTAGACGCCGAGGGGAACATATCGTTCGTTACTCACCCTGATGGAATCGCTTTGGATCCAGGATTCCTGAGCAGCATACGCCACGCCATTTTCGCGAGGTAAGTGGAACCATGAATCAGGACCCGGTGAAACGAAGTGCATTTCCCCTGTTGTATTTCAATGTCACATTTAGTGTCCAGACGAAAGCAAAATTCAGCGGGTGGATACCTAATAACGCGAGCAAAAGCGAAGTTTTCCCTGGAAGATCTATGAGTCACGAGTGCTCAGGATACAGGAATGCATACCAGTTCCTGTGGGACCAACGATGATATTAATGCCAGTGTCGAAGAACAAGTCGTCCTCTATTCGCAGCTTAAAGTCGCGTCTACTTTCACTCGACCAGACAAATTCAGCATTCCTAAAGCCTAGCTTGTCATGAGCGGCATGGACAGCGACGTTGTCCGCTGAGAATGTATCTAAAAGTTCGGTCTGCCAAGTCTCAGTATGATGCATAAGCCAATAGTGATACGTCCTTACGTGACGGAGAAAATCGTTCAATCGGTCCAAGGACACCTTGGCTAAACAGGGCGCACAGGTTCAGTTTTGCCGTGTAGTAATATTCAGGACAGAATACCTTGCACTATGGGCGGGATACTGTTGACGACTAGACGGAACTTTTGTCGCAGGATTTCGAACACCGTAATTGAGGAGAATACTATAGCAGCTGAAATGCCGATATTCAGTAAGCTGTCAAAGCAATCGTACTCATGGACGCACCTGTAAGTCGTCTGTGCATGATAAGCGTCTGCAGAAAACCAAATTAGCCATATAATGCATTATGAATAATGATCTGCTAGACGCACGAATGTTGCATATGTTGCGATCATTGTGAGAAGTGGGATTAGAAAGCTTTCAAAGACATGAGAAACACTGTCGAAAGTCTCAAGAGTGGCACGAGCTAACTTCACATGGGCAATCAGCAGGACCAGAATTTTGTTCCATCGAACATATGTTAACTCGTCGACCCTCCTTTCGTCAATCTGACCTTTCATTTTGGGTTCCCAGCCGAACAATTTGATCATCCTCAACATCGACATAGCTAAAACAGACGATTAAGATCGTCCACTCCGTGGGAAAGATGAGTGAACATACCTTCGGTGACTTTCTGTATGCGGGCATCCATCTTGACAATACGAACATCGCGGGAGGACGAATAAAATTGGGTAGATACCTTTTTCATTCTCTTCTTCTGAACACCTCGCATCATCCGTGACAGGTAACCTGGTATAGGAATACATATCTGTGATAAATAATCGTGAATGGCTGAAGGACAACCCAACTAAGAGGACTTTACGAGCATGATGGCAAGTCCCACCAGCGCACTATTTGTATGTGAGTTGATGAGCCGAGACAGTTATATGCATGCCCTACCTCCAATCCAAAATACTGTATAGGAACCCGATGGTCAGGAGCAGATTGAAGGGAGCCCACAAAACCTCGTATAAATACATGGGTAAAGACGGTTCAGTAGTACTCCCCACATCGGCTGTCACCAGTGTATTGATCCTGCCTACGATGTTTGACTTAGCCGTTTTCTGACTCTCCAAATCGAGTCGAATACGGAGAGCATGCTTGAATATAAGTTGCGTGAGAATTCCTTGTGTACAGGCCATTGTGCTGGTCTAGTCGGGGAACTCTCAGCACAAGGGCGATGTAAATCAAGAAAATTGCGTACAGCCTTGTGCATAAACCACTCTGTCATCATAGACCGGAGGAAAGTGCCTAAAAACAGCCACGAAATCCAAACCCACGGACGGATAACCGCACCATCTCCTCCAGTTTCCAAATAGCTACAACGTTTCATTCCGACTCGTTGCACATTTGAAGCAACAATAGAGCTTACTGTAGAAGGCGGTTAATACCAACGGGTGCCACAAAAGTGAGAAGCGTCTGGAGGGTTCTAAGAGAAGGTTTTTGGGGTGCAAATATTGAAGGATACCTTAACGACCTGAAGCAGGGTCAACTGAATAGCTGTCTTTCTATTGTATTTCAAGAGTCCCTGGAAGAGACTGTAAACTCGATCGCCCGAGAATGGGTCTAGGAATGGGAAGGCATCCCTAACCTGCACTTTGGACGAAAGTGCATAGGCCAATGGAGGCAGCTTTTCCGGAACAGATGCAGGGTCGCGGTAGGCCAGATACACCAGAGGATCCAAGTAGGCGAACAGGAGACGCAAGAACAAGGGGGCCATTTGTTCAGGGTTCAGGTGGAGCGCTGGATCCTATTGACAGGATATGTCAGCCAAGTGAGCCAAAATGTGACAAGGATTCGCACGTCATCATCTACTGGAATGTACTCTGGGGGTGTCGACAGCGGAACGACAAGCCCCACGATTGTGAGAAGTGCAATCTTTGCCCACAAAAGCCAACCTTCATGGAGGTCTTGGGGAACTCGGGTGAAGGTCGCTAGAGGGTATACATCACGGTAGCTGTAAGTTAACAATGATACAAGTAGAACCGCGTCAAGGTGCTGGGCTACCGTTCTGTGACGAGATAGACTAACAGCAGCTAGGGCGGTAGCATAAGCCTAACGGCCTTCATATTAGAGCACGCCAAATCAATTGAGAGATCGCTTTACGCTCGTTATACATGCCGCCAAGGCCCGGAAAATCTGGTCTTCGTGGCGCACATAGCTTCTGTTCAAGGAAGACGAGAAAATCGTCAATATCAGCAATGCCACACATCCAATTGTTCTCAGTATCATCCAGAAAGAAACCAGCGGTCGACGTGTAGCGACACGGTCCGTACGCTTCGCGTCATTCTTCTTGGCACCCAAGTATGCTGCCTGGACAACGAACACGGCCGCCGAAGCAACTGTGCCATAGAAAGGGGCTAGACTCGTGTCAGTCCAAACGCTAAAAACGTGATCAGCTTGAGCCAGAATTATCAAGTGCAGGACATACTTGTGGCTAGGCATCTACCTCGAAGTGCGAACCTTGAACAAGGAACGCAACCAAGGATGGTCAAGCCACGTACAGTATTTGTCGATGTGGATGTGTGGTAAAAGCTGAGCAGGTGATTAGTCTAGAAGCGCCGCTTGGAATTAGACGTGACAAACAAAACAGCGTGCTGATGTCGACAGAAGACTATGGCTAAGTACTACATAGGTGCGTACATATGCATTCAACTCAAACGCACTGATTTGACGACCTTCGAAATACCCGACCTCTCGCCTTCATACTGACCGGAACCACTACCTTTGTAGACAGCCTTTTGGGACGCAATTTTCTTTTTCGCCTTGTCGAACTTTTGCCGCTTCTTGACCCGTGGATTGCGTACACTCTTTGGACGATGAGGAGTAAGGCCCTTATTCTTAAGAATCGCGCGCGTGAGTGACCGCGGCCCAGTGACATCTTCATCTTCGTAATCGACGCTGAAGAGAGAGAAAA
Organism: Desarmillaria ectypa; assembly: GCA_030407005.1. Lineage (NCBI taxonomy): Eukaryota > Fungi > Basidiomycota > Agaricomycetes > Agaricales > Physalacriaceae > Desarmillaria > Desarmillaria ectypa. Next base: position 1,078,523 of record JAUDYN010000008.1, read on the forward strand.
TTAACGATATGGATTCGGCATAAATAACCACTACATACCGAGTTGTTCGGGCCTCGTGCTCAGCTTTCCTCTTCTCCTTTTTGTCTTGGGTTTTCTTCTTTACTAGTTCATAGTAACCGTCGGCATCCTCCGCTTCGACGTCAGCTTCCACATCTATAGCATGCTTAGGCTCTGGATCGATGCCATCCAGATCCTCCCCGCCTTGCTTCGAAAGCCTCGCTTGAGCCTCCTCAATGGTCCGCTTTCCTTTTTCTTTCTTACGCTCGCGATAAGGAATATCGTCGTCCCCTCCAACTGTACTGTTTCTCGCACCCTTCCTCCGCGAACTCGTGCTTTCAATCCTGGAGGTGTGGAACCGCAAACTCTTCCTGCGCGCGCTTTTGTCAGCGACGTCTACATGTTGCAGGGAAGTCACTTCGCCAAACGCATCAGTTACATCGACGTGTTGTTTGGAAGAAGAGGTCTGAGATGGAGTAAACTCAGGCTCGACGAGATCAAATACGGATTCGTCGTCCTGAAGGGGTGCAGATTTCGTCATTTTCCGCTTTTTCTTCGGACGAGATCCACTTTCTGATGGCAAGGCCGGCGCTTGCAGCGGCTTGACCTGTATAGTAGGATGGTTTATATCAGCGTCCCTCAAGAGCACTGCCAGCTCGGCTTGCAGCTGAGGTTGTCGGTTGCGCCCCCATAACTTTTCGGCATCTAGCATGATGTCGTCGTCTAGGCCGTCTAAATCGAAATCACTTTCGTTACTACCCGAGTCGGAGTTGCCGAAGTCAAGGTCTTCGAGCGTGATGAGGGATTGCTTTAGCGTCAATAGCCGTGACATAATTGGATGGGTCTTGAGTAATTCCGGGTGTCGGGCATATTTTTCCTTTGCTCGTAGGTGGATGTAGAACGCGAGTGTGCTGGCGTAAGTCAAAAGTGCCTCTGTTTTGCAGTCAGAAAAGTGGAGGCGACAGATGGATGTTCTTACGATAATAGAGATGCATCATCCCAAGACTCAACGCGTCGGGCGTCTCACTTTCGGTACTAGTTTTGAAATTAACATGCCGAACGCGTAGACACAAGGAACCTTCCTCACCGAGCAATCTTCTCTTTAGTTTTGACAAGGGTTTGCGCCGTATCTGTCCAGTCTCGGGCAAGCGCAAGACTTTCAGGGTCTGTGCGCTCAAAGTGCCGAATGAGTAAAGCATTGTCTGAGGGCAGTTGTTGTACCGCTGGGCGTCGTGGTTCAGCTAATACGCTAAAAGTCGCGTGAGCATGAGGATGACGGAGATAGAAAGATGACGCACTCATTACTTTCTGCATCTATCGTCAAGTTTATTGGGTCGTTCAGCCCAAAGTCATCGTCGGTCATGTCCTGGCGCATCTTGGCCTGTAGACGCCTGGCCTCCTGCTCTTCCAGTTCGTTCCCTTCTTCATCATCGGATTCCAGCTGGGCAGCATTAGAAGAGTAGTATGCAGATTTTGATCTTCCCCACGACTCTTCCTCTTCGGACTCAGAGGATTCTTCAGATTCAGAAGAGGCCACTTTGCTCTTGCCCTTGCCTTTGCCTTTCTTTTTCTTTGACTTGACGGCAGTTTTCGAGCTAGGTTTTTCCTCGTAGTCCATACCATCTTCATCCATGTCTTCGTCGACATCCATTCCATATTCGTCTTCGTCTGACACTCCGTCTAAAGCGAAAACTTCTTCATCGTAGCCATCCTCGTCCTCTCCCTCATCACCAGCAATAAGAATTTTATCTCTGGACGCATGAACTTGGCAAATCTGAGTATGCACAAAACAATAAACACCGAAAGACGCCTCACATTGGTCCTCTTCGTTCATGGGTATGTCCGAAAGTTTGTCCCATTTCTTCAATTTACCGTTTGCGCGGTTCAAGGCTTTGGGTTTCCGGGAAGATGATCCAGGTTTTGTTCCCCGTTTTTTAACCATCTTGAGACGCGAAGTACAGTTTACTGGATGACTGAAGGTGTGAAAGAAGAGAAGAAAACTCAAACTGAAATTGAAATTATCGACGAATTCGTGTTTCGACTGTTTGGTCTGGAAGCCAACACCAAATACTGCCGTCTTCCTGACCATGACTTCGTTATTGCGCGCATTTGCGCTCAATACCAGGCTATGTGCTACGGCACTTCCCAGGGCGATACTGCAACGACATATACAACCTAGTGCCCTCCTTCTTCTCCAACAATACCGCTTCTTTCACTCGTCACCACCAGCCGCCGTTACTATCAATCAAGCAATGAAGCGGAAAAAGCGACCTGTCCGACGTACTCAGCTTTCAAAATCCCCTCTTTTAGACATTTCCCCGCAGAAAAAGGGTGTCTGCACTCAGATTATCATTGCAAAGCCCAAGAAACCCAATTCTGCTAAGCGGAAGGTCGCTCGTGTGAAGCTGACAAACGGGAACTCACTGCAGGCGTACATCCAAGGGGAGGGGCATAACTTGCAGGAGCATAGTGTTGTTCTGGTTCGGGGCGGTCGTTCGAAGGATCTTCCCGGTGTCAAGTGAGTTTCTGTTTCGTTAGCGTTGCTTTCCTCATATTGGTCCTGCTCTCAGATACAAGGTTGTCCGTGGTGCGTTGGACTTTGCTGGTGTACCGGGTCGTATGACGGCGAGAAGTAGATACGGGTATGTCTGTCTGCTGTTCTGTTTAATGTCTTGCTCATGTTATCGTTCTTAGGGCCAAGAAACCCAAAAAGTAATCTCATCCCCGTCGAGATGACTCTGAAAAGTTGTAATGCATTTGTTACAATAATTGCTCAGAATGAATTACTTTCCGTAGCACTGCAGAGTGTAAATTCCATCCACCGCGATTTTACGGTTTCTTCGTACCCCGTGGCATGTTCGTTGTGCGTCAAGTTGTAGTTCATCTAGAGGAAGCCTCCGACACATACCTTAGTTTTTATTCTCATTGCTGAAGCTGAAGTCTTGATCGGCTGCATCGCTTGTCCTCAAATACAGACTGCAGTTTTGAACGGAACACATGGTCGAATCCTTTTCTCTCCCGCCTCCTGTTATTGGAAGGATTTCAGCTTTAACTCTCATCCTGTGCAGAAATAAAAGTCCATGAAGTGTTACGGAAATTATCTACTATCGGCCGCTCAGACATTTTAGGACACGTACTATCACGTTCATTGTCCACAGCAAACTGAAAATTGGATCCTCCGAACAGAAGTCATGATGCATTTATTACAATTATTGCCCAGGATTTTAGCTACAAGTACGTGGTATATCGTGATTCCGGTTTCCGCATGTCCATCAAGAAAAAGGTATCTGAAAAGCTATAAACATAATTTCGTCAATCGGCCAGTATCCCTCAGCTTCTCCTCTTTCTCATGCTGCGCCCTCGCAATCCTCTCGATTTCGGTGTTCAAAGCCCAACACCAGGTATCGCGCTCCAATTTGTTTCGTGTCCGCAAAACGACTAGTTTGTGTTTGGCTGACAATGAAGGAACCGCATTCGCGTCGCTCTGGGGACGATACCAGATCGTGAACAGCGTATCCTCTTCCGGGTCATCGGACTCCAAACCGTCCTGATAATGACGTGGAACACTGTTCGAGTCAGGATCGTATTGACCCTGAGGAAGTGCCTGTGCCGCAAAGTACCCCGAACATATGTACGCATCCGACAGAGGGATCTTCTTATGGTTAGCATTGTGTAGAGCTGAGTGCGGTTTGATACGAAATAAGCAGAGACTTCCGGAAACGAGGATCATTTGGGCAAGCCTATATCAATATAAGAATAGACAGGACCTAGATTGAAAGGAACAGCCAACTTGAATTGCCCACTTAGCCCTCGCCGCATATGTATTTTACCGCCCCTTATGATGGTCTTGCAGCCTTCCAGAACGCACCAGTTGTACAAGGAGGCCAGGGCTGGCAAAGGCGCTGCAGGATCCGGAGGCGCCGTCGGCGGTATGTCTTCTGCCTCATCAGAGATATGCAGTCTAGGCGTCAACCGCGGTCTGCGCGCTACAGAGACATCCATCTCGTCCTTGGCATCTGCTCTGTGTCGCAACTTCCAGTAAGAGATCAACGATCGTAATCTGTTTATCCACTCCAGCATGAATCTGCGAGAATAGCACTAATCAAGGTGAGCAACCGGAAATTTTTGAGGCTATCTAATACCCACTTCAAACCTGATGACATGGCCATTTTTTAGAAGTAGCTCAAATGAGCGCTTCATTCTTAGGTTAGCTTTGTCCGAGGCCTTGTTGACGGCGTCTTCTCCTCCCTCGTCCTCGGCATCACTGTGGCTACTTTCCTCTGCACTAGGCTGGGACCAGACATTCATCCATGAAGCATTCGCATCCCCATGCCTATCGGAAGCACCAGATGGATCGACCTCGACGTGGGTTTGTGGAGGAATAATCTGTAACGCCCGTCTTACAGCTATTATACTCCTCAAATCAGCGACCGCAATGGCGTCGATAACCTGCAACGTTCCTCGCTCGACCTCGCGCTTGTTCAATTTCTGAGCGTAATTTTCAGTCTCTCTGATGGGAAATGGTGATGGAGGATGCGCTTTCGAAGTAGGAAGAGTAAAGAGGTTCCCATCGTGCGTGGTCATGTATACCCGCTGTTTCAACTGCGTGTTTGTCTTGATGCGGGTGAGGTATCCTTCAATACTGGGAGGTTCATGGTAAAAAGGGTCTTCTGTTCCCATATCGCTACGATTCAGGGGTTTAGCAATACGAGTGGGATAGTGATCCCCAAGACGAAGTTCGAGATGGGCCTACGGGAAAGTGTTGATTTTGAGATTTTGACGAATGCGTTAAAATTACCTGCTTGAATGCCAACCCACAGAGAATCACCCACTCTCTTTGTTGCCCGTATACGTCGTCTTCGAGCCATACCCAATCTAGATTGGTATCCATTCGCCACGCGAGCTCTAGAACCTTACCCAAACTAATCTCTCGCTCAATGACCTCTTTCCAATCAGGAACTTTGCGGAGTGACTGCAAACAGAGGGCGATAACATTACTCCGCGTAAACGTCTTGCTATATCCTTCCACAGTGGTGATCGTTGGGACATCAATTTTGACTTTCGCGTCCAGAGTTGGATTGCGAACCTCGATCATAGATGGGACTTGACCTCCGACGTGGCGCCTATAACAAAGATATCAACGCGTTTGAATTGTATTCGTCCAGTTCGGAGACACGAGTTACCACAGCTGCCACATCCAGTCCTGGCCCCTTGATCTGTTTTTAGGTTTGAAGACGAAAATGTTGGTGCCCGACCTTGCTATGTGAAAAAACGCTCGTGACTTTGAAGTACCGTTGTATGTAGGGGTGGGTGGGCAAGTGATGCAAAAGGTTAAATCAACGAACGAATATAAGGATAGGTGCGTCCGTCCTGATTTGAGTGGGACGAGAAAAGCAAGGTGTTTGTGCCCTGTCAAACGCTCCTTCCCGGGAATGGTCTGGATAATAATCAGGACACGATATAAGTATGGAGCATGAATATACAAACATAATCTTCATAGACTTCAATAGAGTCTCGCCTCCAAACGACCATGAATTCAGCCCAGTCTTCATGGCGCAAGCCACTTGTCATCCGGTGCTGGCACTCATCAAATTGAGGCCCAAGAGATTCAGACTCTGTATAGCTGACTCGCACGAGCATCCTATCTCTTATAATAACGTCACCCCACTCAGCGTCTAAATGTGCATCCGTAGCTGCCGTGGCCATTACTCCAGCACTCGCCTCCTCTACCGCTTGCCCGGACCGTTGCAACACTTCTTCCGGAGCAACGGGATCCTGGTCTAGAACGACTGATGCGATTGGTATAGGAGTGAGTACAGGTTCGGCATAGTGGACCTTTTGCTTCCTCTTGCTCTTGCTACTGGTCAAAGTATCGCTTTTGACAAACGAAGGCATCTTGATGATAGATCTAGGAATTACACCTGTGTGGGCCTTGCTCGAGGATGTCCTATTCCAAGCAGCAGTGGGTCGTTCTAAGAGTGCAGTAACTGAAGATGCACTATGGTTATCACCATCAGACGAACCGGATGCGGCGCCATTCTCCAGCGGCGGTAGTAGTGAGGTGCTAGCTTTCACGAAAGTTTTGGAATCCTCGTAAGCTGCGAAAGGAGGCGGTCCGGAGGATGTACTAGCTTTAGGTTCGAAAGGTGCGGTGACAAAGGTTTCGTTGGCAGATGCCGTGGAATCCCCGACAGGTAACGCCGAGGATAGCAACTTTTCAGCATCGTCTTCCAGTATTAACGGTAGATGTACGTCGGACAAGCCTTTTCCACTAGAGTGGGCAGACGTGATAGCCTCCATGGATTCAAGAACGTTCACGCCAAGAAAGCTTCCTACTTCAAAGCTTGAGCCTACCCATTTTTGGTCCGGAACTGTGCTTGACGCCGCAAGTTTTCTATTCCAGACGGTGCCCCAGTCGCTCTCTCGCCATTTGCTGAGCATCTCCTCGCGTACACTGGACTCACTGCTTTCGCCCCATTCATCTGGATTTCCCCCGCCTAGAAGAAAGAATCTGTAGGCGGTATTTTTCACAAGTTGACTGAGATCTCGTTCTTCGTCTTGATCCATGGCAGCCTTACCGGAGACTAACTTCTCTGGCATGGCCCCGATGAAGACACGCCGATGTACGTGGACATCTTCCGACGTCTGTATCGCTTGGGAGGTAGAGGATCCTACTGCAGAGTGAGAGATGCTTCGCCTAAGCTCGAAATCCATGTCAGTGGACAGGAGAGATATAGAACGCAAATTCATCCGTACTTTTTCATTGATATATGATGTTCGACAACATTAGGAGCTGTGTATGCTAATGCAAGACAAAGACTACTGCACAATGGTAGTAAGCAGGTTGTCTTTGTATTTAGATGACAAGGGAACCTACCTAAGGCCTTTGTGTGAGAAAAAAGGTACCTTGGACAGCAATTGAAAAGAAGGCTTGGCTGACACTCAGACAGAGAACGTAGATGGCGACTGACTGACTAAATGCATGCAATGGTTGGATGACGTCATTTTCTCAGGGGACGGGCCGAAAATCCGACGGACCCCAAATTCGTAGTACTTCATACATGATAAAGACAAGATTGTTAGAATGAGCGGTAATTCTCCAGCACTCACCCGGATTTCAGCAGGGAACCCTCGCAAACAAGCGAGGGTTGTCACCGTTTAGCTAACTATTTATCGACACGCCGTGTACACTAATAGATGCAACAAAGAAAGTTTTTGCCTGACAACCGATGATCCCGACGTCAACTGTGCTGTGATGCGCGACACTTGATACTCAAACAAAGATTATACCTAGGGTAAGTAAAATATCGTCATAATAAAACTTACTGGCTATTCATGCATCTGTCGAATCCAGTCACGGTTCCTACCGGCAACATACTATCACACACTATCACACATTACCGATAGCTGACACGCTGACGGATTATTTGCCTCATTATTCGGAACAGGTTTTCGTCCGTTATGTGCTTGAGCTTGAACTTTAGTATGAGGAACGCGATCGGAGTCCCACATTCTGTATCAAAAACCTTTGATGATCATCGACCCCAATACTAATTGATGTACTAGAATGTTTTAGCATGGCTGTACGTAGGTCATAGCAGTCCGACACAAAATTAATACCCAGAAAGAGGCCTCTGCGGCAATGACTCTTGCGTATAAATACCACCACCAATCACAAAAGCAATGATTTCTGTTTTAAAAATGACATGATAGCAGACCTGTAGCAAGTAATCTCGGAGAATAGATATGCCGCCGTAAGGTAAACTATCCGTGTCCACTTAACTGGGGGTAAGCAAGGCAATTTACAAGCGGCATCAGCATCATTCCGATAGATTGACAAGCAAGCAAGACATAAGAACGAGATTTTATTCGAAACAAGGCTATACTACCACCTATATCATGATTCTCGGGCTGACGGAGTACGTGAGATGTTAGGGAATACAAATTTGAGTTTACGAAATATTTTCTCTTTGAGAAGCTGAAAAACTACACCACATTTGTTAGTGGCGCAACACATCACGTTCAACCCTAGCGCTTCTCCGCCAGACAAACCACAGGCACAGAGTAGCTCCGCACTGTCCCGTGTACTTATGATGGATAATAATATCTTTTTTTCACATACTGGAGCATCTACCAATGGCGTGAATCAGTTGATTTATGGGGAGGAACAACAGATCGTCAGGATCGTGATTCTATGTCATTGTAAGTTGGAGCTCACGTTCACGGCACTAGAAGTGATGGGCGAGCCAATACAGTTTATTGAGCAAGTGACTTGAACGCGCACCACGCTGGTAGGTGCGGGTTAAAGTGTCACCATTTCTGCCGCTTCTTGGCCTGTAATGTGTTCTTCCCTCGTGCACCCCGGACGCTCTGCAAGTCCTCAAACTTCCTTTTCGCATAACGCTTCGCCTCAGCGTCATCCACCAACTCATCCACCAACGTCCTTTTGCGGTTGGCCCTTGTGAGATTCTCCGAGCTGCCACCACCAAATGGCGTATTTGCAGCAACAATAGTACCAATCTGAAAAAGAGAAATTGAACGAATGCTGCTGTTACACATGAGAGGAATGTCCTCACGGCAAAATGCTTCGGCAGGCCTTTTATGCCCTTCCCTTCTCCTTCGTCTTTGCGATAGAATCGCTTGGGGTCTAGATAATTACGCAAACGCATCGCTTCTACTTCGCGGTAGAGTCGCGGAAGGTCCGCTTCGGCTGGAGCAGGCATGTCAAACCATCCTGGCCCTGCAGTCTGCTGTTTTAGCTGGCCCTAATGGTAAGTACAAAATATCAATAGAAAACAAAGATAGTGCTCACTGCTTTACGTTGCTTCTTTGTCAATAACTTCCCGTCTTTGGTCAATTGTAGGGGTGGTATCGGAGGTGCGGGAACGGAATATAATGATGAGGATTTCTCAGCCAGTTCGATGTCTGGGTCGTGTATGGACACTGGCCGGTTATGCCTTGATTCATCAAATTCGAAATAAGGCTTTGGAACGTTCCCGGGGTCAAGGGGAGGTAATGTCCTATAGAGCGATTAGAATTCGACACAAAAAAGGAACAAGTGGACACACTCGGGTTCGCCATCTAGCTGTACTACATCCCCTTCCAAGATATCCACAGGGCTTGTTGGCTCCTGGGACGCTGATAGAGCATTTTTTCTGGCCTTTTCAAGCAAAAAATCAAGGTATTCTTGTGTAACGGGTTCACTTTCCGAGCTGTGTGAACTAGACGTGTCTGAATCGGTGTCGGAGGTGGAAGCCGAGTCAGATGAAGAGTCATCCACAATTTCTGGGTACAGTTTGTTCAACCTGCAGCCTCTTCAGCGGTACTGACACATACCTGTAGTTTTTTCTTTCCTTTTCCCTTTCAACGACATGACCATTAAGGAAGACGACAATCACGTGGCAGGAAGTAAATTTCTTGGTCCGGCATTCCATTATTTCACCGATACGAAAGCGGACGATATTGGTCCAAAGGCACTCGTAAGTAGTACAGTTTTAAGTCTCTATAAAGTACATATAAATGAAAAGATTGACGGTCATAAAGAGCGTAGAAGTCCAAAAGACTTGATAATATAAAAACACCGGGAAGTTTGAGCGCTGATGATCGTGAGTTGTAACGACAGGATAATGCTATAGCGAACAGAACAGATAAGACGAAAGTGTCGACCAAGATAATCATACTACCCAAGATATAGAAAGCAAAACACGACAGCGTCGAAGGAGAATAGAAATGCATACAAATAGGAGCAAAAGAGTGTGAAAGCACAAGACGACCCGATAATGATTTAGTCCACAAAAAATGTCCAAAGGCAACATGAAAGGGCAAGTCGCGATCAAGAACATGTACGGAGAACGTGCCACTATTATTTTGCAATGAGGTAACTAACCGTCGCGTTCACTTGTCCCCGAGCCTTCGCGCGGCGACAAGACGATGCCTGGCCGACTATCTTCCCGACGAAGCGGTAGGGGTGGAGAGGACGCCCGCCGCTCGCGTTCAGACAACCGGGGACTCGATTGTTGCCGATGAAGTACTGGATGCCGGATCATCTTTCCCGACAGATGATGAGTGCTTTCACGGTGCGAGGTCGGAGGCGACTGAACATTAAGGCTACGAGGCTGAGAAGGACCGTCACCGCGCGGTATGGGATCTAGACGGCTAGCAGACACCGAAAGACGCCTGGAACCGAAAGGACCCGGGGAACTGCTTTCCGATTCTCGTCCGCTTTGACAATCCCTGTCTCTGTCGTGTGTCCACCCCGGAGACGATATCCGTCTGTCATGTTCAGACATCAAACGATCCCGGTCAGAGGGTGCAACTGGAGGAAACGTGTATGACTCTGGAGCCATGGGACCAGTAGGTACAATACCATTCCTGGCCATCTGTTTCTCCTTTGTCTTGTAGGTCCCGGCCATTTCAATGCTCGGACGGCGACCGCTATTGGGTGTCCTGAGAGCATCCTCCAATTCGTCTATTCGCCGCTGCATACCCGCCATCTCCGCTCTCATGCCGCTCATCCTCTTATCGACAAGGCTTTCCACGAGCTCATGGAGCCGATCTTGTTGCTGATTTAGATTCTGCACAAGGGCCTGCGATTTCTGAAGCTGCTCGCCCAGCCAAGCCTTCAGCTGCTTCGAATCGTTAAGAGCGTCATAGAACATCTCAAAGGGTGCTAAGAAAGCGGACTTTCCGCCTGAATAGCCAGGGTGGTGGAGAGAGCTGGGAGTAGGGGGGACAAGCGTGGAAGAAATTGCGACGGAAGCATTTGACGGCGATCTTCCTGAAATTCCGGGAATAGGATGGGCAACTTGGCCGGATCCTGACGGATTGCGCTGCAACGACAGTCGCGTTGGAGTGGGGGGAACATTACCAGTTACCACCCTTTTCACATTTTCACCACCGCCCAACACAGATGGCAACCGTGGCAATGTCATTGGAACTCTTCCAGAATAGAAGGAACCTTGTTGCCCGCCGGCATGTGGTACCGGTGGCGCACTTTGAATGGAAAGTGCTAATTGCTCTTTCGTATATGCCTCCCTGGGGCTGATGACAATATCAGCCGGTTTTTTCTTCCCCTGACCACCTAGTTGATTGGCTCGTCGTCGCGCGAAGCTGATAGGAGGTGGTGGTAATGAATGCGGATTAACGCTAGATGATGAAGCCTGAGTTGGTACAATTTGTTGAGGAGTGGGAATAACGATAGCACCAGGACTAGGGGGATGAGTACTCCCGCCTGCAGTGTTGGTAAGACGACGTGATCCCGTCCCTGAATTAGGGCTGAGACGAATGGGTCGGGAAGACGGCGGAGGTGCCTTGGATGGCGTCGGCCGGTCATCGGAGGCAGGAGGAGCGCCCCCCAGACCAGGCGAGACGATGCCGGCTACGCTGCCTCTGCGCTGTTCGATGAGGGCCTTCTGTTTTTGCTTGACAGAGATCATGGACCGGACTTGCTCAGCGGCATTTGGATTGTCGCGTTGGCTGGGCATACTGAAGCCAATGACGACGGGCGATATAGGGGTCGATCCAGCTGCCTCTGTTGGCGCACGAACGTCGGTATTGAGGGCACCAGGCTGAGGTGTACCGCTCACAGTGACCCGCCGTCGTTTTGAAGGATTAAGGTGGACAGACGACGGCGGCGGTGCACCAGAGATATCCAGGAGCCGCTCTGGCTGGGCTGGCTCTGGACTAGATTGGAGCATGTCCTGGTCGGGTTCCTCTTTGACCCGGGTCGTGCGAGCCGTCCTGGAAAGATATTAGCATCGTGTACTTGTATCTCCTTGTATTTCTGTAACGCACTCATTGTCCGACTCGTTTTCTCCCTGTGTCGGCGGCGACTCTTCGACCCGTGCGCGTTTCCTATTCACCCTCTGTGAAGACGACGCCTCTTCGCTTCCTAGACGTGAAACAGTCATCGTCGGCGTTTTGACGCGAAGATCGCTCGAATGGGGTCGTGTCTGGATGGGAGGCAGCGATATGTTTCCTTGGGATATATTTCCCAGAGACGTCGAGCTGAAGGCCTGGGCAAAGGAAGGAAGAGACTGTGGGATATGCGTCGCTACGCTGCTCGCATGGTTGAGAGACATGCCGTGCTGGCTACTGGACAGGTCGACTCTGCGAATACAGTGCGCTGGCCGCTGATAACGACGGCAAGCTGGTGTGGCGGCCGTCGAGAACGATGGCAATGATGGTTGGTGGTGATGGGAAAGGGTGGTTGGAAGAAACAAGGGAGGCCTACTTCGGTCGGATGGGATAATTAAAAGAAGTTCGGTATGGAATATGTGGTACCCTCTTTTTGCAGCCCGATCATTCACCTTGAAATTTGCCGCAAATACCTCCTCCTGCAATGAAAGGGGCCGTAGGAGCTTCGTAGTACTTTCATTTTCTGTATTTTTCTCTTATGTTTCAATCGTGTTGCATACAGAAATCATTCGCCAAATGTGTCAATCTCAAACACTTGCCCGGTAACAGGATATGAAACACAACAACGTATCTCTGTGCTACGGAGGAGCACAGAACAGGTGCGAAGTGCCCGGATCCGAGGTCATCCTTTGTTCAAGGTTGACACAGCAGTATTCTCATCACCCAAGTCTGATTCCGTCCTCTTCATTTCTCACCAGATAATATCCCCTTGCTTCCGTGATCCCATCGTTCTCTCGACACCAACCATATGCATCACCTGAGAGATCCCGAACTGCTGGGATTCTTCTTGTAGCTTACGCAATGGCGCATCGTGTTGCCTCGACAGCGAAGCAACTTTCCTTACTCCAGAAGGGATGGTCTTCCTCTGGTGCCAGATTCCTTTATCTTCGAGCCTGCATATGTCATATACATATCATGCTCCGTCCACGACCGCACCTCAGTTAGGACATTGTTAGATTTTGTCGTGATAATCGATGGCATCCTTCGGAGAAGGGGTCGAACAATTCTGGAGAGTTTGATAAGAAACAGGTCATCAGAATCAGTTTCCTATACACTGCTTTTGTCAGTTCGGCCAACCCTAGGCGTGTTCAATCATCGCAGTTAAAAACTGGCCGATGATACTTTTTTGCTCATACGGGCGTGCATTCCACATGCAAATCACTGCGCTTCAGTTGTGCCTTCCGACTTTGCGTTACCCAATTCAAAATAGGACTACAGCAAATTTAGTAAAGCATTTTCAAGCATCGGAACAAAAGGAACATTTACCTTTTGCACCCATTCTTGAACGACGAGTTTACTATTGGAAGCGAATATGGAAGTCGTCAATGTTCGGGGTCTGGGCCGCCATATTTGTACATCGCGGTCACTTGATCAGTCTTACCGCGTTTCCGAGTCGTCGGTGTCGGAGCCGCTGGTGCTTAGAAGATCCCCATAGCCATCGAATCCTAAAATATTGTCGAATTGTCTGCAAAGCCATTAGCCTCCGTACCACCAAAGAGATTAAGATTGTATGTATAACTCGTGCCGGCATTTCTTTGTTCTGAAAACAGAATGCAGCCGAACGCAATTTATTTTGCCCAGTATTCTACCGGCAATATTCCGCACATCTATTAGCAGAAAACATTGTTCAGCGCAGGAACTTGGGAACAGATGATCTTTTCCACATCTTTTCAGGGTTACTAGTGGAGACTCTTCTGTAATTCAAGTTCGTAGGACGAGGCGCGTCTAGATTGGTGCACCACCTTATATTCGTCTTGGTCCCTAGGGTCTGAACACGAGTTACCACAATTCCGACTTCTACTCCAAGATACATCCATGACGGTTGCTCTGCTGAGCTGGACCACTAGGCAATCAAGGCCACAACGCGGTTCTCGTCGGCGGCGGGCTTGGTAAGGCGTACGTTCGGGGATGATGCCTGTCTACGTCTTCAAGATGGACTTTGTCCCATACATGGCGCTATACCTAATGAAGTCATGAACGCCAAGCCAGTTGCGCAGGAATGCGTTTCTATAGAGGATAGTAAATTGAAAATCAATTATTGAGAGCAGGTCGTACCATCGAAAGTTCAGAGCTAAGAATTGAGCAGAGAACATCAGCACGCCAAGTCGTAAAAAGAACCATGTCGTTAGTGGCGTAGTAATGTGACCATCTTCTCAGATAACTTCATGCTACCAATACGTTGACTCATGGCAGTGGCTCGGGATCTGACTGTTATGGGGATACCATGCGCAAAGCTTACAGCAGCATATGTTATTACATTTAGCGAGAACATTTTTTCTGAGTACGCCGGCCAGCTACCAAATTACACATAAGTATAAGTCCATTGGCCTGAACAATCAAAAGAATGACACACAGTTATCCGTTATTCGGCCCGTTTCTTTTTCTTCCGCACCGTCAAAACCGTCACTTGTGGTGCATCGGCCAAATTTCCGGCACTTTGTTTGACACCCGCCGCGGTCTCTGCCTTCTTCGAAGGTCTATCTGGGTTGCTGACACAAACTGACCCGTAAATGTGTGAGTTGTACGTTTCGAGAGATGGCTCAGGCTCGGGAAAAGGATTCGGGGAGATATCTGGCACGATTCTTGTTCCATTTGCCATTCGAGGAGGCGGGGTGGATGGTAGAGGAGGCGCCAATAACGAATACGGCTCCGGGGTGCGTCTCTCGGACTTGGGAGGACGATCAGTTGCACGTATGGGACGAGGTGCTTGAATGATAGGCGTAGGAATAGAAGCGATGCCTTCGCACAGGCCCCGTATGGCACCCTCCAAAGATTCCGTGGCTCGGGTTGCAAAATCAGTCGATGAGAAGTCAACTGCACTATGCAACGACGTCATAATTCTTTTATTAATTTGTGATGAAACCTGCCCTGGTTGAGGAGCGAGTGGGGAGATGGAAGAGTGCATTGGAGAGTTTGACGATGCTAGATGGGGGAATGTTACTCCAAGAGTGAAGAACCCGGTGACGGCGCCGGCCACGCATTCTTGACGAAAAGACATGCGCTCCCAGAATTCGTCTGGTGATACAATTCCCAGCTCTCCCGATGGACGCTCGTCCTTTCTATCATCCTTTTTTGCCGACGTTTGGACGTCCTCCTCTGATTGCTTTTTTGCCAAGTCCAAACGAGAGTTGGTACGTGCACGTTTTCGTGCTGGGGATTTAACTCGCCCATTCTCCGTGGTATACGCAATCTCATCGATGAAACGGGACTTTGGATCATCATTGAACCATGGTATGTAGTGGCCCAAATTCAGAACTTCGCTCTTCGGACAAGGCAATGGAATGTCTTGTTGGGAATACGGATGACCATACGTCCAACGCAAAATATATGGCGGAGACGATGGGTAGGAAGATGACGACGTGGCTTTCAAGGAGTTCTCTGCCTCAAGTTCCGAGTACCCGGGAAGCACATAGTTCAATCTAATGACAGCTTTAGATTGGGAACGAGTGTCAAGTTCTGTGGTCACACCGGTAAAGATACCCTTCCACCAACTACACAGTCGCACGTCACTCAGCGGACGTTTTCCCACAAACTCTGAAGAGTTGGGAAAGAGGTACTGATTCTGGGCACGGGCAAAAAGATGAATCCAAAGATGCTGCGCCTCAATAGGCCTGGTGGCAGGGTCAGCGTAAAATAGAAGCAGTGAGCGGACTAGCGCAGATGTGGGAGACGGTGAACACGCCTGCCCAGTGGAATCCACCTTGGACACGTAGAAAATGGCGCATGATGTGGTAGGTATATTGTACACACAGGCCTCAATGCCAGAAACCGTAATTCGCTGCGAGTCCGGAGTTTTCTGCTCTGATAGAAGAATGAGAATGTCCTGCAAATACGACCGGGGTCTAGGGAGCGCATAAGGGTACAAGTCAGCGTGTTTCCTGGGCGAAGAAACTAGCACGTGGACATGGAATTCCCGAGTACCAGGAAGGTCCTTCAGCCCGTCAAGAAGGGCATTCCTGAGGAGATTGACCGACATGGTGGCAGTGGTGGAAGAAGTCGATTGGCTCGCAGGTCAAGATTGACGCGTTCAACTCAGGCGATATTTGATTCGGGTGCATTTGCCAAACATAGGCCAATGTGATGTCGTGCTCAATAAATTTCGTAAAAAAATACTTGAGAAATACAGCAAGAAATTGGCAGGAAACAACGGTAACGATACAAGGAGAGCGAATATGAAAAAGGATAATACTTTCCATGCCGACGTAAACTACACTGCAGAAAGTAACATCCGGTCCGAAGACGCGCTTTCGATCGGCTAAATATCTCACTAGAATCAACTACGATACAAGATTAAACAGTAACTCACAGACATAATACTGCTCTCTCTTTTTGTAATAGTGGACGTGTGAACGTTGATCATGAGTGGCGTGGCAGTCTGAGTTGTTGGTTGTTCAATCTGACCAAGTTGCGACATTTTAATAAACTTACTGGCGTCCTTACTCGTCTTGCGGCTATAATTGGAGCTGGCAAATGAACGGTCCCTGCGGAGGCAGCTTGAAAGTGTGAAAGATGCGTGAACGTTTTATCCGATGATTGCGCCGCCTTCTCCCGAAGTGAACAACGGCAATTCAACCTGAGGACTGGTGTCAGAACAGTTCGAGTGACGGGTACTAGAAACGATTCAACGATGCCAAGAAAGAGTTCACATAACCTAAAATGAAGCAAGATACTCAGAAAACGTCACTACCACGCATGGGCATAAACACATACATTTTCCGCCTACCCAACAAAAGGCCAGCCAAATGTAATTATTGGGCATGACAGCAAACTAAAAAACCGTAAGCCGATCCTACACTCAGATCATTTAAAAAAAACACATACCGTGATTACTATCACAATGCCGATCAAGCTACGCGGAGGTAAGCAAGGCGTCTTGAACCGATTGAGAGCCTCCGAAGTACCTTGACACTAGACCCGTCGTCACGCTGTAGACAATCAGGGTGCTGATAAGAGAGTCCGTTCTTGACGATGCTTCGTTATGGAGTAGTTCTTGATTGAGGATAAACAATGTACACACCTCGAATAGCCAGTCCGGCTTCTGTAAAGATAAAAACACAAGGAGGCGGCAATGAGAATATCCGCGGCCGCTGAGCTTCCATTTCCTGCACTGGTGACCCACTGGAAATCAATTCTGAGAATCGATGTCAGACTAGTGTTGGACCATATTCACAATCAACTGCTGGAATTCTCCCATGGATCCCAATCTGAAACTAGAATGTCCATTCGCATGTAGTCGTGTGATATCAAAAACCAGGACAGACGAACCTTTTCAGGGTAAAAACTACAGCATGTGCTGCGCATTTAATGAACGTAGAATTTCCAAACGCCAGAAAAGTACCTATGCCAAGACCTAGTACTATTATAACCACCGCTCAAAAACGAGGGCCAACCGAACTTACCAAAATGAAAGCACGAGAGGACCACCTAAGAAGCCGATTGAATGTCTACGCGTAGTAACAATCATTGAACACAGCAACGTACAATGGTTGTAGTAATAAAGATGTTCCTCGAAACTGGCAAACTGTGAGCATGGTGCTTGATTCTTCCGTTGAAAACCGCACGTATATAGACCCGTCGAGCGAAGACACTGTTTTTAACGTTCTATAAGTAGACAAAGCATATTAAAGTGCCTAAACGCACCATTCGACGATTAGAGCGATGAATCCCTACGATGGCAGAGGTTATATGAGCCAATCGCATTTAGTGCGATAACATACATTGAACCCGGTCTGCACCTAGCTCATCAGAACATAGTATATCAGAAGGTTAAATGTGAAATTTTGGTTGATGCCCCACGCACGTTCATGCTCCTGTTATTCTAGTGTCAGAAAGACGAATAAGCAAGAAGACAGAAGCATACCATGTCAGGTGGTCAAGGGAGGAGACGTTGGAGAAGTTGGTTATTAGGTGCCTATGCCGGGTCAGCTTTAAAACAGTGCAGTGGAGGACAGACTATCCACACTAACCAGTAAAGCGTCATTATACACAGGATAAGGTGGACAGTGTCCAAGATACTAACGTATGCTCGATAAACGAAAGAGCTTCCGTTTTTGAAAGGCATCCGACGAACCACAAAAGTGCTACCTGGCAAGCAATCAGATTGTGACCGGCTTCAATTGTAGCAAAGGCATTACCGCACTTCGGACATACACGGGATCTCTTGAATCATTTCTACTATAATAACATCGTCAGTAGATGGAAGGCGAATTGACCGCTTGCCCCCACTTGAAATAGATACATCTAAGACAGTGTTGTAAGACTTAGACAACTTCAAAGATCATTATTGCGTACGTTTGAATTAGCATTACACCGTACAGTCTGTTCAACAGTATTTGAGAACAGAAGACCGGGAGAGAAACAAGACAACACACATAGAGGCGGCGATTAGGCCAACGAAAGCGCTTCCGTATGTTGAATCAAGACCCATGGTAGACAGAAAAAGAGCGCCAAATTACACAAGGTTGCAAGTTCATATCGCTAGCTATCGTCCATATTTAAGGAGTTTCAACAGGCTGTAGAAATTTCTAAACGGAATGTGAAAAGGAGTTGAGCTGTATGGTTAACATCGACTGAGAAGATCAAGACAGATCCGACCGATATGCAAAGACACAATATGTTAATCGTTGCCAATAGGAAGAAAGCGTCTGCCTGAGGCGTCCAATTCAATCCGGTACGTAGACGCTCAACGCGCTGTTCTTAGTTATTCAGACCTGCTGTAAAGAGTTACAGCATTTATCTACGCATCGAAGCAATTATTCGACAGCAAATACAGCATGTGTGAGAAATATTACCTTGATCCCCAATACTTTGGCTGTTAGTGAGTCAGGAGTTACAGTCGAGAGCCTAACAAGATTGTGGAAATGTGCTATAAATAATACTATGATGATTGGTGACTGGATAGAGTATGCTACAAATATGGCTGCTAAACACACAAGACAGAGACGGAACAACTACAGCAAAAATTGGATATGAAAAAGAATGGTGGAAATCACGCAACGTAGGCAAAAGTGTCTCGAGTCCCATCTACTCGCTCGATGTACTCTTTCTCAAGTAGAGTATCAATGGCCTTTGTAAATGATTGGTTAGTATAGAAGGGATTTGAGACAAAAGGGAGACCGCCCGAACCTTCTTAATGTCCGGAATCTTCGGTGCAAAACGTTGAGAAATTTGCGAAATGACTTCCTGTATAAGCTGTTGATTTTTCATCGACTTCCTAGCCTTCATGATCCTGGAAGCAAGGAGGATTATAAGAAACCGAAACCAGATGTGTGCGATAGAAGACGGACCGAACAATAGTAGCTTGAATAACATACTTCCGATCCTCGTCGACGTTTTTCAGGACCTCAGTTGTTTCTGCCCTGACTTCGGCTTTAATCGGTTGATTCAGGTTCACTCGGATTTTTTTCGACTTGAAGCCTGCGAATCCAAACAGTCAGTCGCAATAACACGAATTCGTTTTTTATATAGTCGCACCAGGGTTGAGGTCATACTGCTCGCTCTCTTCATTGATGAGAATCTTCGCCTTTACAAGGATGGCCAAGACTTGACTAATGAGCTCTTTGGGAATCGAAGTCGCGGTGACGAGTTCAGAGAGAGAAAGTGTGTCATGGTTGTTATACTGTACCAGGACACTCATCTGGAACGAGCTGGTCATCAATATGTATCTCTGGTTGAGATAGTTGGTCCGGAGTTCGTTCTTCGAGTAATTCCATAGCCAAGTCAGCTTCCGCCCCGAATGTTTCGTTTGGTAGTACTTTTGGAACCGGTCAAACGTGGGGTAAATTTCCCTCGGGACGGTAAATTCGTGTGAAGGGGGATTCAAAGGCCAGAAGTTCGTACCGAGGACCATGACACTGAATGTGACATCCAAGTCGTCGTGGCTTTGTTGCATGCGCTCCTTGAACTGATCTGTCAGATCTTTACTCAAGCTCATGTCTAATGCGAGATATGAGTATTTAATTGCGTCGAGATGCCAAAAACCTGCCTGTAAACATCCGTTGCAACTTGTTTGTGTATTCGAATCCACAAGCCTCTTTGAGCTTAGAGATCATACTAGCTTCGGCCTCGTCAGATGCTGACACGCTATGAATCAGGCGTTTCGACAGCTTGGTGGAGTAGAATTGTTGGAATACGTCCTTATCCTCGAGGTATTTGAAGAGGATCATCTAATGAAAGACTAAGCACTCCAGAAAAACATATAGCTGACGCAGAAAAGCGCACCACACGGTTCAATGCCCCTTCTAAATCCTGTTCCTCCGCCATCTTATTGTTTTTTCGAAGTAGCAGATCCGCATGTTTCGCCAGTAATTCTGGCGATTTATTACTCGAGGTTCCTGTCGCGGCGTTCCGATTGACGAAGTCTCTACATGCCTTGTCGAGACTAGCGACGAATCCAGCTTCCCCTCTGAAACTACGCGTCACAATCGCCGAGTTCTTCGCGTGGACTTCCAAAAGCGCATCAACATACGCTTTAGGGTCCAGCGCCTCAGGCGTCGTACCATCCTCTCCTACAAGTCGTGAAACAGCGTCAAGGCCAGCCTTTTTGACGTGTTCCTCGAACCTCTTCCGTAGTGGCTCCAGACCCTCAGATATGCGGGATAAAAGCGCGTACATGCGTTGTAGGTCTTCGTCTCTGTCAAAATCGAGAAGACTTTGAAAGCTTTCCCACATGAGTTCGGAGTGTGATTTAATGAGGACGTCTTCGCATTTGGATATGAGGGTTTTACGTGTTTCAGTGTGTAAGTATCGCTCGACGCGATCTTCCTCCTCTCGTAGACGTTCTTCAGCCTTCTTGAGATAGTCTGGTATGCTGTTTTCTGCCAAGAATGCCTCAGATTCTTTCCTGTAATACATTTCTGTGGCGGCAAGGAAGGGAGCTTCGAAGTGATCTTTATAGACGTCGAGACATGGCTTGTTTGGATCCATATCATCCAGTCCAAGGGATACAAATGAATCGACGACCTTCTTTACAAGGCCCTGGTCAATGGTTTCTCCGTTCCGCTGTTGTTCAATCAGGTGTAGTAAAGCATTGGCCAAGGTGGCGTTCTTCTGTTGTATCGGAACGAAAAGATTGTTTTTCCATTGGACCAAAGCCAGCTGTATACGCATGTCAATGAAATGATACGGAGGGAAACAGAAGTGACGCACAGTATACACTGGGTACACCGTCTTTCTCCCTTCGTCTCTTTCCCGCTTGACCCAATGTCGATTGAGGTATGTGAACAGGCGGTTGATGTAGTTCGCTCCTGTTGTGTATCGCTGCCATTCGGCTGCATAATACCTGAGTAGATTGTCCTCTTGCAGACCCTCGGCTTTCTAAATCAAGGCTATCAACGATCGACGCGACCACGAAGCAATGCAAGCAACGAACGTCCCGAAGGGCTTTAAGGTGCACCACGAAATATCGGATAAGGTTATTGTACAAGTCCGACCCCATGAGATTTGCTCCAGCTACGCAGAGGATTCAGAACGGCTCGATTAGCTGGAAAAGGCATTCTTACTTCTGGTAGCCGTGCCAAGACCCATGCCTTCCGGACCTGTCTTTGGCGACGTGCAGTAGTTGTATGCAACCGTGTATAGCGACATATACTGCATGTTTAGCTGTCAATTGACGAAATCGAGCCAAGATCTGAGCTGACCTTGGAGTACGAGACGCCGGTCTGCAACTTGGTCATAATGTGGTCAACGCCTTCTTCCAGGAAGGCCCAAGTCGTTGTTAGGTCTGCGTTGGCGGGAGGAATGGGTGGGTTAGGATTGGGGGACGCCATGGTCGTAGATTGAGCTGGACGTCCACTGGAAGGACTCGTGTGGCGGTTTGGCGACCAAAGTAGAGACGTAAATAGATATCCCTTAGTGACATGTAGTCACAACATTCAAGTTTGCAATAAATTGTCACACAAGCACTGGGGGAGGAGCATTCAAATATTGCCCAAGTCAAACGCAATGTTCCTAAAGTAATAGAACTGAAGTGCCGCGACATAGTGGCCATGATTGCACCACCCCTCAATCCCTTCCCCTTGTCAGCTCCGTGTCCAGCATCAGTATACCATGAGGTAGCCATCTCTATTGTGAACAATTCATCAACGAGTTGTATGCGCAGAAAAAAGACTAGCAGACCAGTGTCACCACAACTCGCGTCTCTTCGCGCGAATAGCCTTGACCAATGTATGTCTTTCGCTCCATTTCGCTCTCTCCAGCTGGTGTCCGGCCTCCCGTTTCTTCAGCAAGGTTTTGCGTTTCGAGCTCTTAAGAGCAGCAACAAGGCCGACAAAGGTTTGGGTACAGCCAAACATCTTTGCGAGAGTGCCCCGACTATATTTTTCAGGATTTCCTCTCCTGAGCTTCTTGATTTTTTTTAAAACGGCCTCAGAGACACGTTCCGGCTGAGGCTTCTCATTTGGACGAGATAGTGGAGGTAGAGCTTTCTCTGTCGGCTTGGTTCTAGGCCACAGGAGAGGAGAGGTCGGATTTGTTGTCAACGAGAACGGTGAAGGCGACGTAGGTGGAGGACGACGGATGAAAGTGAGTTCTTCGTCGGGAAGGGTGGTCACGGCGGCATTGGGATTGTTTACCAAAGGATCTGGAGCGTAATATGGAGGCCTTTCCGATGTCCCTGGTTTCGGTCGGGGGTACCTAGTAGCATAGGAACGCGTGAACGATAGTGCCCGCACGCAAAGCTGCCGTTGCATATCGTGGACGTCGTTTGTGACGATGAGCTCAGGATCGGACTTCGAAAACTCATGCCGGCCCGGGCTTTAGGCTGACTAAGCGCGACCTAGACGCGTTCGACCCTCACCGCGAACGTCGAGCTCGTTTGTTCTTTCCACATTATGCTGTGCGTCTCCCACTGTGCGCGGCGACTATTCCGCCCATTGTCACTATTTAGTCCCGGAGCCAGATATGTCAGCTCTGAATCGTCTTCTTCCTCCCAGTCACCGCCTAAAACCACTTCATTTGGTTTCCGAACGGTCCCTGAGGAAAGCAAAGAGTCGCTCGTCAAGGAGGTTTTTGACTCTGTAGCCTCTTCATACGACCTCATGAATGATGCGAGCTCTCTGGGTGTCCATCGCCTCTGGAAAGATGATTTCGTGTCGAGACTCAGACCTGGAAGGAAAGGCCCTCTGAAATGCATTGACGTTGCCGGAGGAACGGGCGACATTGCATTACGAATTCTCGACTACGCCAGGGAGAAGCACTACGATAGAGAAACAACGGTGGAGGTCGTGGACATCAATGGAGAGATGCTGAAGGAAGGCTTCAGGCGGTTCAAGCAGACAATGTATCATAACAGTGCGTGTTTTTTGGGAAATTCCAGGATACTTTGCTAATATACCTGTAGCCCCACAGGTATCATTCCATGAAGCGAACGCCCAGGAACTCTCTCCTTCTCAGTTTCCTGATAATCATTATGACCTTTACACCATCGCGTTTGGTATTCGAAACTGCACGTCAATTCCGGCCGTTCTCCAGGAGGCCCACCGCGTATTGAAGCCAGGCGGAACGTTCGCGTGTCTCGAATTCAGCAAAGTCAACAATCCTATTCTTAGCATGTAAGATGAAGCTTGTTAAAAGCCTAAAACAAACTAAAACGATTACCAATAGGTTGTACGAACAATACTCGTTCTCTATCATTCCTTTATTGGGGACCATTCTTGCTGGAGACCACAATTCATACCAGTATCTGGTGGAGTCCATCCGACGATTTCCCCCACAGCCAGAGTTTGCGGACATGATCAGCGAGGCTGGTTTCAAGACCGGTGGAAATGTGGATGGAGGTGCATGGACAGATTTGTGGGGTGGTATCGCTTGCATACATACCGGAGTCAAAATCTGACGCGTCGAACAATGTCGACGCGAGTATCTTCGTAGTACTGAACAAGTTGCAACCTATTTCATCTGCTTCCATGCTTGGAACATGCCGTTTCTGCCAGGTCTTGCTAGGTTCTTCCGCAAAATAGCCACTAAAGACTCATATTGTAAGTAATATTTACATTCGGTCGCAGTATTTCCATTCTTGCTGTTAGGCTGCCGTCACCATTTAAGCATCGAAACAAGCCTTGAGGCTGGCTAGGCCATCACCGAACAATGTCAGAACCAGTCCACCGTCGACAACGAAACAGCAACGGACGCATCGTCGAC
Source organism: Desarmillaria ectypa (assembly GCA_030407005.1). Lineage (NCBI taxonomy): Eukaryota > Fungi > Basidiomycota > Agaricomycetes > Agaricales > Physalacriaceae > Desarmillaria > Desarmillaria ectypa. Next base: position 1,102,574 of record JAUDYN010000008.1, read on the forward strand.
GAGGAGCATGCATTGTCCGAACGGCGAAATTCCACATCCAGCAGCAGCTCAAGCTCTTCATCTTCTTCATCTTCCAGCTCAGACTCCTTGTCCGACATCTATGGAATGCGAGATTTCCATCTGTTCCCCCGCAAAGAGAGTCTTGTGCGCTTCAAAGACCGTTTCTTGAGGAAAGGAAAGAGGAAAATTGGAGTAGTGGAAAGCCTTAGAGCTATCGCGTTGTCGTCATGTGCGTCAGAATACGGCTTGCGTGCCTGAACGTTTCTTGACTCTGTTCTTCCTCGCAGGGCTTAACCTTTTCATTATCTTTATTCCTTTGGCATGGGTCGCTCACTTCGGAAATACGCACGACGAACACGAAAGCGGGGATGCACAGCGTGTATGGCCGTACGGAGTGACGTTCACCTGTGAGTGACAGTCAACGAGTTCGCTGCTCGATCATCTCTAACGTACGTTTCTACAGTCTGCTTTCTTGCCATTGTGCCACTAGAAAGACTGTTTGAATATGGTGGAGAACAGATGTCTTTCTACTGCGGATCAGACCTGGGGGATTTAATCACCATATCTCTGAATAAGTACGTGCTACTACTGAAATGAAGTAGCTTAGTCTCTTCAGTTGACCGCATACCTCTACAGCGCAGTAGAAGCAACCTTGGCCATTTTACTTATGACAAAATGCGAGTGAGTATTATTGAACTTATCTATACAGTAAAACGATCTAAAAGTCGACTTAGGCTGAAACTCCTCCAGTCGACTATCATTGGTAGGCTCCTTTCCTGCTACCTTGCATATTCCGTGAGGCTTACATCCGTACAGGTGTCGTCGTTCTTCATCTTCTCTTGATACCTGGCACTTCTTTCATCACGGGTGGGGCACGTGTATTGGAGCAGGACCTCCATCCTCACCTCACGCAGCTCAATCATACACTACTAGCCATTGGGTTAGTCTAAATTCCTCTCAACACCCACCGAAACGTGTTGACACGAAACAGGGTGCTATCACTTCTTCTTCCCACAGCATTCTTTGCGTCAATTGAGGGTGTGGACCCGGCGAACGTCGTCAATGATGAAACGCGCCATGCGTTCCTCCAAATGAGCCGCGGACTGGCGATTATCCTTCTTCTCGTGTACATTTGCTCTCGGATATTCTTGCACAATCCACCTGGGGCCAATAATGCCTTGAGGTTGCATCCAAACGCCCCCAAAGAGATGGAAGAACGAGAGGAAGAACTAGCAGAGAAGGAGCCTGAAATCAGTCAATGGGTCTGTATCATCATGCTGATTATCACAATCGCTCTGATGGCTGCCACTGCGGAATGGGTACGTTGAAAGCATTCAAGGATCGCGGTCGTTTGCTTATATGCTTGCAGCTGGTTGATAGTATCGAGTTTGTAAGGGAGGAATCAAATATTGAACAAGAGTGAGTCATGTAGGAGTATCCATCCCTTTACTCTAGACTGACAATGCGATTAGATGGTTCGGTCTTATTCTCCTTCCCATTGTATCCTTCTCTGCAGATGGTGCAGTCGCGATAATGTTCTTTGTTCGATACCTTTGCCGTCGTTACCTGGGAAGGCCCGTACCTCCGACCACAGTAGCCAAAGCTCGGGCCATCGATCTGTCCATCCAGTTTATTCTGTTCTGGATGCCGTTCGTCGTTCTTCTAGCATGGTGGACGGGTAGACCTTTCTCCCTTCTGTTCGGTGCGTTTTTACTTGCTGAGATGCCTCTATATTCTGAAGACTAAAATAACGGTGCAAAGATACATTTGAGGTCGCATTAACGATCGCAGCGTGTTTCTTGGTGAACTATGTGACTGCAGATGCCAAGACAAATTGGGCTGAGGGATTCGCAATGGTGTCGTTTTATGCAATGATAGTGAGTTCTTAGTCTGACGCCATATTGGCTGGTCTGATCCTTGTCTACAGGCATTGGTATCGTGGTTTTATACTGGACAGCCTGAAATTCGCGAGCTGCTGGCTTGCACGAGCGTAGCAGGCGCTGTTGCCGGTGGCGGCGCCGAATGATGAAACAGCATACACTCTACTTCACCCATCATCTAATGCTAAGTATATCATCCACCCGTCGTCTGACTTTATATAATTCAAATGTTCTTCTGAGAACGCATATTATCACCTGAAATCTAAGCTAACAAAGTCCATAACAAACAAAGCAGTGACCAAGTTCTAGCGTATAACTAGTTCCACATTTATTAATCATTGAAGGGAAAGTCAGCAAACCAGCAGACATACAATTTGTGCTCCCGAATTAGACAACTACCCTTCCTTCTCTTTCAAAGGGAATTTGACAGCCAATTTGATTGATTGGTTTGGTTGTTCAGATGTTCCCTCTGTTGTCTTGGAGGGAATCAAAGCGCACGTCACCCCCTTTTTGCCGCTGTCCTCCAAAGGCGGAGTCGGCGATGGCGGTCGACTCACCCGCTGTATAATAGAGCCAACAGCATACTTGATGATATGCAAGAATCCCTGCTGAACGCGTGCATCTGTGACCTTGCTGTTGGTTTCGACACCATTCCGGATAACGAATTTTCCGGGCAAACACCAAGGGCGTACACGATGATGAGTCCGTCGAGTGCACCATCGCATATCTCTAGTTACGACGGAGTTGTATGCATCGAAGAATACCACACAGCCATAACACGGTGGCGCAGAAGTGCCGAGGTAAGGATATGGTGTTAGGTCATTATTTTGATTATGGTGATGTAGAAGTAAGATTGACTCTGGGCAGTGTCCCTGCGAAGATGCGACGTCATCGTAACTCATTAGGGTGTCCAGGAGATTAGAAGTGGTCTCGTTCAACCGGCTCTCCACATCGCCTTTCTCTGTCTCCGTGTTCGTATGAACACTGTCATAGGCGCTGCAAAGACATCTAAATAAGGTCTCTCGGCTATGGCGCGTAGGTCCGATGAAGGGTGGTGGTTCGACAATGATTACTCGGAGTTTCTTTTTAAAAATGGCACATGTTCGAGGTGCGGCGGCGATGTCGAAGAGAACATCAATACGCAGTTGGAGTTCCATCAATGTGTTTATGTATTGTGTGAGGCTGAATGGCTGTTTATTCTTTCCTTAACATAGAGTGAGTAAGCAGTCAATAGATATTCGAGTATTCAGCGACGCGACGTACTTTCGTTCTGGTTGTGGTATGTCTCCGATTCTTCAAACCCGACAGCCAAAAATATTTTAAACGAGGAAGGAGAAGTGACAGTGTACAGGGACGTCATGAGTTTGGCAACCAGCAACCAGGTTTCGTCAGGTAGTGCCTTGTCTATCCTGCTCAGCTCGCGAAGCATGACAATGATCTCCTGGACCACCTCCAAGAAGTCAAGGTACTCCTTCTTTGGTGGTGGATCCATTGTACGAGCGTGCTTGGCCACTGCAAGGAAATCAGCATGAAATTTGCTGACGCGGTGGTAGATCCTCCTAAAGCAGCGTCCGTATACTAGCCCGCTGAGCTTCAGCAGAAGCGCGAGGCTTTCTGACAATTCCTTGACCTGCCGGGCACTCGCGAGAGTATCCCAAATAGAGCGGATATATTTCTCCAGTGCCTCCGGCGTAGAATTTCCATCCATTGAGTTCGTAGCCACCCAGACGTAGACCAAATCTGGATGGTGCGAATAGGATACGGCTACAGACTGTCCATGGGGCTTGTCAACACACATACACGCGACTGCGTCTAACGCCGCCTTGGAGAACAGCTCGGACCTTTCCTCAGAAACACGATGCCCAACTACTGCATTCCGACGAACGGATTGCTGAAGAATATCGTGAAGATCAGGTCGGGCGACACTGGAAGACAAAGCAGAAAGGATTGACATAGAGTCTTGTGGTGAAATCTCCATGAAGACGAGGTAATGAAGAGACGAAAACTCGGAGTATTCTTTTCGGGTATCGACCTTGAAGCTTGTACGTCAAGAAGAGAATAAGCGAGCCTGGCTCCTTGTGAGGACCCAACACGCGTCGTCCCTGCTGTGAAAAGTTTGTGAAGAATGTGACAGTGTGAAAGAAAGGAAAACCATCAAAAATGGACAAAATGCGGAATCGTCCATGGGTCGAATGCACGCAAATCCAAGATTTCGATTTCACTTTCGAATTTTTACTTCCGTGCGTCCCTGCCGTTCCGTTGTTAAGGAGATTCTCTCGGTAAATGCCGCCATGTCAATCATTGATCGCCGGGACGGTAAACTCTTTTCAGAGCATCCATGTCACCGCCAGTCGTTTTGGTCTGGGCCGACAATTGACGAGTCTGTTATACTCAGAGTGTACGTGGAGAAGCAAAACCAAGACTTTGTCTCATCTTTCCCTTCTCCAGATTTTCGACCAAACAAACAGCCGAAATCGATCCGAAGTTCAAATTGTCATCATGGGCCGAAGCGCAAAAGTCACTAAACGCGTGGTAAGTAGACCTGCAGTGTCTATAGCGCAACATTTGTCAACTTCTTCCGTCTCGTAGCCGAAGAAACTGAAGTCCTCCGCACTGGTCACTGGTTCTTCGGCGAACAATACGTCTCAAGCGCAACGGGTTCAAAATGCTAAAAAAAGAGCCGGCCTGAAAAACAAAGCAGCGAATAAGGGTGGAAGCAATGAGTCGTTGCTTGGAGGTGCAGATTATGTATCATTAATGATGGGGGGACGAAAGAAAGCACGCCAGGAGGCTCAGAAGCTACCCAAGGATAGTTAATTACCTGAGGATAGGCACACTTCGTATACTATCCACTAGTTGTTCAATTTACATCAGTGGGGATGATTGACAGATAGATACTACTACGGGTAACATTTTTTGAGTTGTTTAATAATGGTCACTTCAGCGATGCCCTAATTCGGATGAACAAAAAGTACATGATTGTTGTTAATGAAATAAAAAAAAGTTAGCTTCAAGCCGACCATGATTGGCTAATGACCCATGGGATTGGAAGTTAACTACGGCGCCTGGTACATAAATACGCCCTATCGATGTGGCGTCATATATGTATTCACACAATAGTAAAGTGGGAATTTGACGCACTTGACATAGCAGTCATTTACCCAACCCAGCAACATTTCCCCAGCTTGAAATAGTATCCCGATTATAAGTTAATGGAATTCCCGGCAATCTACTGTCGTCGCTCGAGGGTAGTTGTTGGATCGGAGCTCTGTTTCGAGGAGATGAAGGGAGGCCAACAACGACTTGCGGAGGAGACTTGATCACAGAGTCGGAGGAGGCATGCTCGATATGGGTGGAGACGGTGGAGCTCCGCGTGCTCTCAGATGCAAAGGGTGGGATAGCAGCAGATACAGGATTTCCTGAGGTTTCTGGCCGCAAGTAAGCTGGCGCAGGTAAGAAGAAGCGAGGACTTCCGAGGTCGCCGAATGATGATTGCGATCGCGCTCCAGGGCTGGCAGGTCGGGCATTGTTTTGGGTTGCAACCATATTCAGCATTCCCTCGATATCCAGAGGGTTCATACTCGCAGACCTGCTCGTGGGGATGATTCTGTCAGACACACGTCTTGTCTGACCAGGACTGACAATGTCCCATGACTGACCACTGCCACGGGAAAAACTGGAAACAGACGGAGAGTAATGGGCAAGGGCATAAGGGGGGTCCACAACAACACCGTCTGAGTACTGGAGTTCCGGGGGTCGAAAAGGAGTGTAATTTTCTTTCTCTGTGCAGTCAAACGAACTTCGTCGTTTGTAGGGGGAATCTGGAACGAAGGGGATGCGATTCAATCGCTGTTTGCGTTGCCGCCTCTCGCGGATGATGAAGATGATGATGAGAATCGGTATCAAAACCACCAATCCTGACCCTATACCAACGCCAATAGCTACATTCCTTTCGAAGTCTTCAGAATAGGATAAAAGGGTTCCAGTCTGGAGTCGACTTACCTTGGAACTGCCGACTGGGTAGTCGTACCGTTGTTGCCATTTGCATTATTCTTAAATAGGCAGTCTCTTGACGTTGTCGTGTCGCCAGAAACTAAAAAAACCCAATGTCAGATCGGACAAATGAGGCAATGATAAGTTAGGAACTTGCCTGTTATCAAAGATGAAGTGTTCTGCTGATGGGGCCCACTGTCAAGCAACAACACGACATCGTTTTGACGCGAAAAATTCATGTTGTAAATGGCTTGTTTAGAGCCTGTATTGTCGTCCGTCTGCTGTAACAAAAATGATGAGCCCTTTGGCTTCAGTAGACGGACAGACGGGGCCTCTGTCGTAGTATAGTGTACAGTAAAATTACCGCATTGTTCTGCAAAATCATCGAAGGTGAACAGGTTTTCCCCATCAGGATCGGGAGGAAGGCAGGTCGTGTTGTCTGAATCTAGGATCCTGAACAAGTCGGATACCTGGGCGCTGTTCTTTCCGTCCTGATCGTCGAGAGAAGCGATGAATGCTGTGCCAGCCTTCAGAGGGAAAAAGGTGATATAGACCCCGGAGGAGTTCATCGCTGCATTGGGTATGGGTATAGCGACAGGTGGTGCATTGAGGGGAAAGAGAGTGAGATTAACAGGGATAGAATCGGCCGGAATGTCGCTCCCCAGGAATGATATGGAAACGGGAGCGCATTGGGTAATGTTATCATTATCGAACTTGAATGTAAATGTTTTTGCGAGGACGACCTGCGATCCCAGGGCCGCTACGCCTAGCAGAAAAGCGAAGGTGACGACCAGCATGAGAGAGGATAAAGAGAGCTAGTTCATGGGGGCCGGCCGGCCGAGTCGTGGACTAGCCACAGAGACACCAGTAGGAGTGGTGAGAAACAAACAGAGAAATGATTCCGCCAACCGGTTACAATTTAGGTACGGTAACACATGACATGCATCGCAACCACTTCGGCACATCAGAAAGTACCTGGAGCAGAGCTACAACATTCATCAATGCATTCTCAAAACCATGATTGGCAGACGCAGTTGAGGTGGAGGAATTGGTTGCGACGAAATTACAGGAAATTCCAAGGAAACTTTGTGATACTTGCTAGGTAAGGAGAACCCTTGATTCGGCACAACCGGACCGAGTTTGATGACGAATGCGGAGAACCAAACTTGGCAGGGAACAACCTGCTATGTTCCGGTCGATCACCACAGGAAGACTTTCCGCGCTCAAGCAGTCTAATTTTCTTCCTTTCAGAAGTTACAGCCAACAGCGGGAACGCTTGCCTCACTCTCAGTCACCAATTGTTTCTCGACCCGAGTTCTTCAACACTGTAACGACCAATGGGCAGCAAATTCCGACCTATCGTGTCCTGGACAGTGCTGGCAAGCTTTTGGACGCGACATCTACTATAGAGGTACGCTAATCCTACCATTACCCGTGAATATGATGCATAATTTGTGTTTTGTCGCCTAGATTGATGAGCAGCTGGCACGAAGACTGTGAGTGCCACATGCTACTCCTTGCATCATCAACCGATGTTTCAGTAGTTACGAAAACATGCAACTACTACCGGTTCTTGACAATATTTTGTATAATGTGCAGCGTCAGGGAAAGATATCATTCTATGTTGGTGTTAGACATTCCTCACGACAAGATTGTGGATCTGATGCATCCCTTCCAGATGACTACGGTCAGTTCATAGATCCGGGTATCACAGTTGCCATCATGTTTATTTTGAACTAGTATGGTGAGGAGGCTACGATAACTGGTGCGGCAGCTGGTCTAGCTATGGATGATGAGTAAGTCCCCCTTCCACAAGAACACTTTTCCTCGTATTCTGGTGCCCCTTCATAGAGTTCTAGGTTAGCCATATGCATTAGGTTGCTCTTCTTCTGCATGTTGATATCCAGAGTATAGGGCAGTATCGCGAAATGGGCGTCCTGTTGTGGCGTAATTTTGGGATTCGACAAGTCTTTGCTCAGTGTTTCGGGAATCATGAAGACATGTCAGGGAAAGGCAGGCAAATGCCAGTCGTGAGTACAAGACAGATATATCATGCAGCGCTACCTCATCTACTTGTAGCATTTCGGATCTCCCGAACATCACTTTCACACTATTTCCTCGCCCCTTGCTACACAAATTCCACAAGCAGCAGGCGTCGCGTATGCTCTCCGTCGTATGCATTCGGGTACAGTCGCCGCTTGCTTCTTTGGCGAGGGAGCCGCGTCTGAGGGTGGTGAGTTGTAACTATATACATAGCTTCTTGGTCTGCTAATTCTTGCGATACAGATTTTCACGCTGGACTTATGTTAGCATCCACGATTCCGTCTCCGGTCATATTCATTGTCCGGAATAATGGATTTGCCATCAGTACGCCCAGCACGGAACAGTATAACGGCGATGGTATTGCCAGTCGAGGACCAGGATATGGCATTGACACCATCCGTGTGGATGGTAACGATGTGCTTGCCGTAATGACCGCTGTAAAGGAAGCTAGGCGTCGCTGTGTAGAGCAAGGGCGTCCCGCCTTGGTTGAGGCGATGACTTACAGGTGTGCCTTAGAGCCAAGGTCGTTGATTGACAGTTAAATTGTTTCCAGAGTAGGTCATCACTCGACTTCGGACGACTCATTCGCATATCGGGCGAGATCTGAAGTCGAAGACCGTAAACGCATCGACAATCCCATCGCCAGGTTCCGGCTCTTTATGGAATCTCACGGATGGTGGAATGCGGAAGCCGAAGATGCTCTGAAGGCGAGGTTGAAAGCAGACGTCATGAAGGAATTCAAGAGGGCGGAGTCTACTAGTCTCTGCGAAGTTGGAGAATTGTTTACTGATGTCTACGGTGGTAAAATGCCATGGAATATTGTAAGATTTTATACATGTGCTAACGCCTCGTTTCTCTAAATTACTTTGGCAGAGAGAGCAGCGCAAGGAATTGGGGAGTCTGTTAAAGAAGTATAGCAAGTCATGGGAGCCATGGCGAAGTCAGCTAGCGAAGTACAAGAACCAAGGTCAGGATATAATGAAGGAATGATAGCCGATGCAACTCGTATGGAAACTGGTAGAACCTGTAGCACTGTTGTAACCCTTATTCACATACCCACAGTATAGCAACCACATCTTGAACATTGCTCGTCGCGCGGTAAAATTTTGAGTACATTTACAACGAATACCCAAAATGCCCGCGACTTAATGGCCATGGCCTAACAGAGAACTGAGAGTAAATGGCACCAACATGCCAAATATTACAAGAATAACCCGCATGGTCTTGTGAATTTCTGATGCATTCTCGGAACCGGAGTGATCTGACACTGGTTGAAGAACAGTGGCGACATATAAGAAAGTACCACCCTGAAGTAGTTGAATCGTGAGCCCAATAGGAGTCCATAAATGGTGCGCAACGTACAGAGATAAGCAACGCGAGGCCTATCCAGTCTGCGTGATCTCCGGCACCGAAGAAAGACAAGAACACGTAAGTAGCAAATGTGGCCACCGGCGTCGTAGCGCTGAAAACGGCAAGGTGCTTCTTACACTCAGGGAGAGGAAGCGATGTGGCTAGCAACGAGGTCGTCAAAGCCAAAGAGGTAGGCGCTAAAAGTACAAGTTAGATGGATGACGCGTGCCATGATCAAGGCCAACATCGAGACGTCACCTTTGTGAACCATGACGGCAAGAAAAACGATGAGCGAAAGACGGGAAGAGCCGTCTCCATCGCTATGGAATAGAGAGACACCTAACGCAAGCCCATCTGCTATACTGTGGATTACGAGTCCAAACGTAAGAGGATAGGCCCGTGCTTTTGCCCCATTGGCGATAACATTTCGAGGATTGCTATCAACTTGGACATAGCCAGGTCGAGAAAGGACCTCTCGGTTCCCTAGTTCCCCTAGTTCAGCGTCGAATTCAACGCTCGAAGTTTCGTGATTATTCAGAGGTATAGCTGGAGCGTCCGACGAAGAATGTGAATGTGGAGAGACAAACTGTTCCAACACAAGCATAGACGTGAACCCGAAGAGTAATGAAAGGGCCACACGGGACGATAGCAACTCAGGATCAATCTGGGCCTCTACAAGAGCATCTATTCCTCTATAGCCATCAATAAATGACTACCATGGCGGAAAAGTAGACGTACTCTGGTATGATCACTCCTAAAGCAGTTCCAAGGAGTAGGCCGGTTCCAACCAGTGTAAGACGAAGTGAATGACTCTCTATAATAAAGTGAGTCGCAGTCTGTGAAGAACGGATGGCCTGTGGGTGTAACAGACATACTTGTAAATGTAAAGGACAGTGGTAAAACACCACACGCAAAGGATGATACACCCAGGAGGGCGGTCATTACGAATAATGCAAGCATAGCTGCGACTACTGTCGGTTGACGCACGGCGATAGTCTGTTCGACTTGTCAACGTGGATCTTTGGCTGCGGTATGCGTCCCGGGACCTATATGTTAGTCACGTGCCTGATGTGACGATATTTGCTGTTGTCCGAGTCGCGTCTCCACTCAAAGTTTCTTGTCGCCACTGCCATCTCTACTCTCTAATCTCCATCCAATGGCGAAACGACCTGTCACCGTTGACAGTGACAGTGAAGAATCTGCTGGAAGTACTCCTGCTCCTAAGCGGTCCCGCACCAACGAGTACAGCGAAGCACCTTCCTCCCAGACGCGTGAAAAGACGCGTCTCAATGGCACGGGTAAAGGAAAAGAAAGGGCGTGTCGAAATGACGGCGATGAAGAATCTGACGCTGAAGCTGATATGCAACAAACCGGTATCGATGATGAGCAGTTTGAGGAGATGCATCAAGAGCAGATCAGAGCTGCCGTGGAATCCAAACGGAAAGTCGCTGGTGTACGTCTGCAGTTTTCCATTTTATCTCTCCAGTTAAGTGTCTTTATAGGGCATTGCTGAACATGGAATTATCGAAGCCATAGAGATGCATCAGTTCATGTGCCACAAGTACTTGACTTTCAGTTTCGGTCCACAGATCAACTTTATTATTGGTATGTTCAAGAAGTATATATCCATTCTGTACTGAACTCGCGTCTTAGGTCACAATGGCAGTACGCGTGCCCATTTTTTGTTGGACACCTCTATCTCACTTTCTTTTTAGGTGGGAAGAGCGCCGTTCTTTCGGCCATAACAGTTGCGCTTGGTGGTAAAGCCAATTCCACAGGTCGAGGAAGTGGTCTGAAAGCTTTCATCAGAGAAGGCCAACCGTGAGTTCCTTATCTTATACATGTCTGACTGTCCTGACATTGTCCAGCGCCTCCGAAGTAACAATTCAGATAAAAAATCAAGGTGAAGAAGCGTACAAGCCTAAGGAGTATGGGAAATCCATTGTCATCACTCGCAAATTCACCAAGGAAGGCAATTCTTCCTGGAAGATCAAAAGTAGAGACGGTAAAGTCATCAGCACGAAGAAGGAAGAGCTTGCGGCCATTTGCGATCATATGAACATCCAAGTTGACAATCCTATGAATGTCCTGACGCAAGGTCTGAATTTTCAATGAACTTGACTTGTTCTTTTTTTTGACGTTGTATCCAGATGCGGCGAGGCAGTTCCTGAGTGCTTCCCATCCCACTGACAAGTACAAGGTATGCTCCCACGGGCCATATGAGTTGTTTTACTGACGCCAGGTAGTTTTTCCTTCGCGGCACTCAGCTCTCCCGGTTGTCGGACGAGTACACCACATGTCTTGAGAACATCGAGCATACATCAAAGGTCCTCAACTCCAAGAAAGCAGTGCTTCCAGATTTGCGTGCAGCCTGCAAAGAAGCTACGGCCCGATTCCAAGAGGCGACCAAAGCTCGTGATCAACAAAAGAAGGTCGTCGAGCTCAAGAAAGAGTTAGCCTGGTCTTTTGTTCACGACAAGGAGGCTGAAATGACGAAAGCTGTTGAATACGCAGCCAAGATGGGTCGCAGGATCCCCAAAATTGAAGGGAATCTAAAGGAAGCTCAAGTACGTAGTCGCTTGGTTTGACTCGTGGTTTGACACTGAACATTTTTCTCTCGTCAAGGCTAGGTTCGAGCTTGAAACGGCCGCTGTCGCTCAGTGTGACGAGGAATTCCATGCGTTGGGCAATATGAATCATCTTGCAGACCGAAAGAAAGAATTGACCGAGAACATGCGGAACAACAGAAGTCTTCTTAACGAATTATCAGTAAGTCCGTCGTAAAGACTCCAGACTTGTGTGCTCACTTTCGCAGAGCGAACGAAAGCAAATGGAAACCACCTTTAAGGCAGCCAAGGAGTCAATCGCTCTCATCCAAAAGCAGATCGACGACGAAGCACGTAGGATGGAAGCAGACACACAGAGCAAACGAGAAGAATCTAGCCGTCAGTTAGAGCATGCGCGTATATCTCTTCAGGAAGCTGAGGCCGCTTTGCCGGCCTTGGTTGAAGCCAAAGATCAGATTGACGCTGAGAACCGGACGACCAAGAATCAGGGTGAAAGAGCAAATGACGACGTCCAGAAATTGCGAGATGACATCATGCGCTGTGACAACATGGTCCGCAATTGCGAAATGCAAGAAAAGAACCAGTATGCTGCGTATGGCCGAGATATCCCCCAAGTACTTGACAGGATCAAGCGAGCGAGATGGGTCGGCGAACAACCTGTTGGCCCTCTGGGGGTGCATGTCAAGGTTCGGGACCCGGAGTCGTGGGCAGACTTGTTACGCAGACAGCTTGGCGGAATGTTAACAGCTTTCGCGGTTACTGATGCGCAGGACCTCAAGCCGCTCAAGCGAATTCTTGTCGAGTCGGGGAAGTCAGTGCATTCATTTCTCCGATTACCATTGTTTCTAATACTTCCATGCGTAGCCCTCATCTACTTATCTTCGTAGCACCGAGGGACATATTCGATTACAGCACTGGAGAGCCGCCGGCACATATGCTTACTGTGCTTCGCGCGCTTGATGTATGCAACGTCTCTTTTTAACGCTTCGCTTCGCTGACAGAAATATTAACACAGATTTCTGATCCATATGTGCTTCGTATCATGATTAACCAAAGGGGTATTGAGCGGTATGCTTTCTTTTTGTCTCACCGTGCGATCGCTGAGATGTCAATGGTTTGTAGTATGTTTCTGGCGAAGACTCGGCGCGAAGGGGAACAGGTATTACGGGCAGTGATCGGTGGCGGCCAGGCATGGACCGCAGATGGCTATCTCCTCAAACGCTACCCGTATGCAACATTTGTATCTCTTGCTTAATCATGAAAACGTTCTTATTAACTTTTATAGGGAAGGCGGTGAATCGACCTCTCCACTGCCGAAACAAAGGAACGATGCCACCAATTTGTTGTTGAGTGGTCGTAATTCTGCTGCACAGAAAGAGTTGGTGACCAGATGCATAACCTCACACAATGTTACTAACGTCTTCATTCGAACCAGGTACTACACACACGAAAGGAAACGATATGAGGATGAGATCAAGGTCCACACTCAGCGCGTCAAAGACTTGAAGCAGAAGTATCTGATGGGCAAACGCGCATATGACGTCAAGCTGGCGAGCTATACTCTTTTATGTATGTATTGATTTGGCTGACCTTGCTCCTCCGCAGGGAGAAGAGATACAAGCCCGCCAGGCCATATCAATCGCCAAGGATAGGCTATGCCAGTTGCAAGACGCAGCACAGGAGGACATGCCTGCCAATATTGCTGGTCTAGAGGCCTCAAAGAAGGTGCATTCATTATCGTCTCTGGTTTTGCTGATATCTGACGATGTCCTGTAGGAATCTGAAGAAGAAAAGGAGAACCTCGAAGCACAATTCAAAGATCACCTTGCTCGTAAAGCTGAGATTGATGAAGCGCAGAAGGGCTTTTTGGAGCGGTTAAACGCCGTGAAGAAGAACATGGAAGAATTCGAGGCGAGACAGAAAGCGGTTCAGGTAGGAGCCCGTGCACGTTCTGACATTGATCAGTCAGATACTCATGAATTCATGTTCAGGCCAAGGTCGAGAAGGCTGCTGAGAAGCGGATGGAAGCGCAGAACAGCATCAAGCATTATGAAGCTAAGCTTACTGAAGAGCAGGCTAAGGTCAACGAGGCCAACGAAGCAGCCAACGTTCTGGAAGAGGAGTTTGAGGCAAGTTCACATCAATACAGTAAGGCAGTCATGTTAACTTGTATTTCCCCAGGCTTGGACTGCGAAGGCAACTGACTATTGCGACCGTGTTGAGACTACTCGTCGGTCAGACGAGATTCAGAAGAATCTGGACTCCGTTCAACAAGCCTTAAAGCAGAGAGAGAAAAGGTAAATTTATGTATGACTAGACCTTTGGGCGGCGTCTCATTCACCATTGCAGGCATGGTGCAACGGTCGACGAAATGACGATAGAGGTCAACAAGACTAGGGCAAATCTCGAAGCTGCGGAGAGTCAATTGAAGCAAATGGTCTCCTTGAACAAGGTAGTATGAGCGCGTGTCGTATTCAAGTGTTACCACTGATCAGTAATTTCCAGAGATTGAAGGCTTCTCTAGTCGCTCGTTTGAACAGATGGCAAGAGTTCCGCCTGCACATTGCATGTCGGTGCAAGCTGATATTCCAATACAATCTCTCTCATCGAGGCTACTTCGGGAAGGTTTTGTTTGACCATGATAAAGGAACGTTGCAGCTCAAGGTATGCAAATAGCACTGTCCCCAGTGCAGCGGGCTCATCCCCTTCCAGGTTCAGACGGACGATGTTGCGGCCACACAAGGATCCAGGGACAAGGATCCGCGTTCTCTGAGCGGCGGCGAAAAGTCATTCTCTACTATCTGTCTGCTTTTGTCGTTGTGGGAGGCTATAGGATGCCCACTTCGTTGCCTTGGTTTGTATATTGCTCGTATCGTGCCGTATTTGTTGCTCATGGGCCCCTTAGACGAGTTTGATGTGTTTATGGATGCTGTCAATCGTCGGATATCTATGAAGATGATGGCGGGTTCTTCACCTTTCCTTCTAAATGCCGCCACTGATGAGCTTTTCAGATTGAAACCGCTAATCAGTCAGACAAGAAGCAGTATATTCTGATCACGCCGCAAGACATGACGAGTATTACGGTGGGTCATACTGTGCGCGTCCACCGTATGACAGATCCGGAGAGAAATCAAGGAATGCTGGCGTTCAGCTAAGTAGAAAGACCTGCATATGTGTAGGACGGTTAAATAACGTCATCCTTTAAATGCTTAATGCTCCCTATTGGATACCGATAAATTCTGCTACATATATTATCGTACAGCAACTTGTATCAATACCTTACTGTCTGTTATTTTACTATCCCATACTATCTATCCAGAACCGTCAATTCAAAGTCCAGCTAGGCGACCTGAGAAGTAGACTTGGTATACCAACGACTGTGGAAACACGATGTGTGCTTGGTATTGATGGTAACCATCCGATTTATTTGGGACTTTGAATATTTTTTTTTGGCGCACTTTCGACTATTCCGACATGTGAAATAGCGCGTACGCGTAGAGCGGCATGCCGTGCCGTCCGTATAGCTTCGTCACATCCGTCATTGGTAGCGCGCCTATTTTTTTTTCCTACTCCCGTTCACGGACTGCGATATAATCATTCTGCAAGCAGCCCCGTTTGTCTTTCTCCAAAATGGGCAAAGGCGATATGTTGCGTATCATTTCAATGCCCCTTCGCCGACCCCCACCCTCCATTACCCCAATTACACTACGACCGCGACCGCATATCATGACCTATTACCAGTTTCAGCTCAATCCGCCACGGCCGCAGGAGTCGAGCGTTGGGCGGTCTAGATGGATCCCGGAAGGGGGATTTTTACTTTGGGCCCAAAACAAGGCTGCCGACACTTGGGCGGGTTTCGGGAAGGCAAAGGAGGGCAGCTGGAAGGTGCTTGCTACCAGCCTGAATCCCTGTCTACTTCCCTTACGTTGACGTCTCATAGCTGAAAGTTTTCCAGTACGGGGAGTGCGTCGTGGACAGGATAGACTTTGAAGAACTGGCATTGAAGGGCGTCGACCCTTCCATAGGGCCGACTGTCTTGCATCCTGATTTTTCGGGCAAAGTGGGAAAGCAAGAGTCGTCCCTAGTCAAGGTGCAGGTACATCGCTTTTCCGTCTCCTGACAACTGTTTCCTTAACAAACCGTTCAGATATCCCTACTGTATCCTCCTTCAATAATCTCCGGAGAGGCTTCCCTCGCTCATCTGTTGGATCTTCTTGAGCATCGGGAACCACGGCATAAAAAAGGATTCTGGATCTGGATGATTGCTGCTCCGTTTACCGCACCCTTCATGATCATCCGTGCGTCGCTCCGAACCCTGGATTGCTCTGAAACTCATCGGGTCTCCGTTAGCCGTCATACCTAATCTACCTTTTTTCTTCTGTGTGTGGCGATCATGGTCCCATTACAGAGGTGTGTACCCATTGGCTATTATGTCCTTCACGCGGTCTGATGCATATTTTGAATTGTGATGCAGCATACCGAGCTTCCCAGTACCTGAAAGCTCTCCTTGGTGATGGAACTATAGTACCTCAGTCCAGCAAGATTCTTGACCAAATATATCACGACTATCTCCCCAAAGCTCTACCATCACCGCCGAACGCAGGATCGTCGGATTCAAAGAAATTACCATCAAAACCCCCAATTCCAGAAGAACAACTGCTCTTATCTCGAGAAGCAATTCCCAAAATCATATCCTCATTCAAGCTTAGATCGAGCGCGGCGGCAGACATGTACAGGGCTGTCGAACAAGCAAGAGTACGGGTTAAAACATAGTAAAGAGCAATGGTGGGAAGTGAGAACGTTCGATGGAACTGTTCAAATTATATCTCAGGACGTTGTTGCTGGGTCCCTGGTGCCCCGTGGAATACCAATGAGGAGAGCCCGCATCTTGCACCTACCCAACTTCCCCGAAGATCATATTGACTGTGGGATGGCTCGTCAGGACGAAGGAGTCCTTCTGCGACGCCCATAATGGGAGGGGATTCGGGCTGATACAGACAATGTAACATGAAGACCGTCTAGTACTGTCTACCAACCCTTAATTGAAAGCACCTTCCCCGGCGTGATCCTGAGCGTCGACGGACATAGTCTGGTCAAATATGAACCTGAGGGTGCTTCTGTCAACATATTGGAGCTGCATCCTTTGAATATCCTTTCGGTTGGGCACTAGAGTAAAAATTGCTTTATCACAGCCTGGTTCCAAATTTCATCTGTCGACTTAGATAGCACTGTTGTTTTCTGAGATAAGCCTACAGTAAGATCGGAAAGTTGGATAAACTAATAAAACCCTTGCTTAAAGACCAAATCAGTCTGGGGCCAGCTTTTGAAGCGACTTTACACCGTCTGATATCTCCTTCCACCAAGTACCTACCTTCTACTGTGCTTCACAAACGCCGAATCGGAGTGGCATTCCTTCCATCTTTGTGGTTATCGGACGCTCAAGAGTTGCGCCAGCCGCGGTGAATACTACGGAATTTCCTGTCCTAATGGAATACTTCGATATCGATATCCTTGTAGACCTCATGAGCCATCCGTGACCCGATACGGCGTCCAACTTCCTACTGACCTCCAAAAGCAACGGCCTTTATGCCTACCTCTTCCGGAGAGTTTTCTCCGTCTAACATCGTGGTTAGAAACCAAACGACAATGAAAGTAGATCCCCAAGTTGAACCTGGAACAGGACCGCATCAGCGTTGAGTTCGATCTAGCTCCGAGAGATATTGACCCGGCATCAGTCCGATTTTGTTCCTGACCAAACTTGAACTGAGTCCAGTTGACTTTCGTCACTAATCTCAGTCGCACATTCCGGGGACAACGACAAGAGAACGAGAGAAATCGCAAAATCAAGGAACGATTGTGCTCGATTGAACAGATGCCAAATACCAAACTTGATGCACAGAAGTGCATAAACTTGGTTTGCATTTCATTTCCTTGTGACTCCGACCGCCCATACTGACGAACTTTTGGAGACGGGGGAAGCAGCGTGCAGTGATATATACAACATCGTCTGATTGGCATTCTATGAGAATCTACATGGGGCAATCGAAATTGTGCTGATGTGGCCTGAAGAAGTTGCAGCTGCTTAATACGCTTTTACAACCTTTCTCCGAATTTATCTCAAAGATTCGTTCAGATCAGTAGCGATCCGTGGACTATGTCCCTAGCGACGGGACCATAATACCTCAGTCTAGCCAGATTTCCGGCCGCATATATCATGATTTTCTCCCCAACTTTCGGCCATCGCCGTGGAAAGCAGCACTTCTAGAGGCTTGTGCTCGTCGGATTCAAGAACATCGCCACCAATTCCTCCTATTCTAAATGAGCACTTGCTCACTTGCTCTTATCTTGAGGGGATGTTACTATTCCCATTTCCATTTCAGCTACTTCGCCACTAAGATATAGGTTGATGACTGGATAAACATTGTCAGCCTTGAAAGGTGAAGTTCGTATTTAGTCTTCTGTTTTGCCAACGGTAGTTTATACAGCGGCTAATACACAATATTTTTTCAAGCGGCAACAACGGACCGTGATCTTATGCAGCTCAGGCTCGGACGGCCCTTCAATCTGCGTGGAGTTGGGTTTCATTTGTAAATAAAGACATCGGAACCGTGTCGCACACATAGCACCAGGGTAGTAAATGCATTTTAGTCGCGTTGGGGAACCTGCTACAGGGAAGGCATATCCGAGCGAACCGGGCTCCAAGAGAACATCGCCTTGGATGGCAATCACTGACAAGCCATTGAAACCCGACAGACCTTGGACATGCCGCTGCTGAATTCGTACGCATCGCTTGCTAATTAAGAAATGATTTCGTACTGAATTAGATCCACGCGGCGCATGAGATATGTGCGCGGGGCCAACGTAAGTTACCGCTGCCAGCTTAGTACCAAACTCACCGTCTTGATCTAAATTTGGATTCGATCGAAGTGATACAAGTTGCGAAATGGTAGGGATATTCGCATTGTGTCTGGACTGTACTAGTCCTGATGCCCGGAAGAGCTTTGCAGGCCAACAAAACCGTTCCTGTTGTAGTGCTCAGTCACATCAATCGCATTGAATGCATCACCGCGGTCCTTCAATGCAAATTTACCCGTATACAATCCACCGAGCCTGCCCCAAAATTTTACATCTATCCCGAGCAATGACAGGACCTAAGGGTTGGCGTTTGTTCAGGGAGGCTAACTTTCCTTTATAAACGGAGGATAAAGCTTGTACTCCTCGATAAGCCCCTCGCAAGTGGACATAACTTTCAACATCCTCAGACAGTACTAGTACCACCCTCCGCCATGTCTTCTATCGAAAAGCGTAGAATCTTAATGCTTCATGGGTAGGTTGTCCTCAGCCGTCTCGATTCTCTGTACTGACAACGCTGGCCTCATAGCTATGGCCAAAGCGCATACCTCATGAATCGTCTGGTGAACATCACCATGCCGCATCTCTGATGAGCGTTTTCTGATTATAGATCTAGCTGGGATCTACGATCACGGAGTGCGCGAACGACAACATCGAATTCTGTCTGTATCACTTCATCTTTCAAGACAGCGGTTATCGCTGACTCATGATACTGATTAGTGTTCTTGGATGCACCGTGGGTGATGACACCCGCAGACCCCAACGGTGCTGTCGCTGCCGCAAACTCAGAGGTTTCTGCTCCAGTCTGTTTGACTCCAACGGCTTTCCCCCAAGGACCAGGTGTCCCCCGCCGTTGGTTTACGATTCATAACTTCGGAGGGAACACTATGCCAGGCATAGAAGCTTCACTTGATCTGATCCGTGAGACTCTCCAAAACAATAGATTCGAGGTCGGTTTCTTATCTATTTCATTATGTACGCATACTCAAACGTGTCCGTAGGCTATATTTGGGTTTAGGTATGCGCACATTAGACCAATATCATCGCAGGTCGCTGAGCCAGACTTCTTTCTATAGCCAGGGAGCAGCGATGGCCGAGCTGATCGCAGCTATGGTTTGTGTTGTTCTTACAGTTCGCTGCATATTAGCTGATTCTATCTCCTGCAACAGTTGGAACGACCGCATCTCTATCCGACATTCTGCCCCAACGGTGTTGCGCCTCACCCACCTATGTGGGTTCCTGACCCTTGATCTATATTAATAGTTTCTCATGGTCATTCTAGGAAATATTTGGTCACGATTGCAGGATTCCTACTTAGAGGCCCTTTGGCTTCATGGGGAAGCCGTTCGAAGGATGCGTTCCACCAGGAGACAGGCGCTTTCTGTCTGAGGACCCCCATCCTCCATGTTTTGGGCAAGGCTGACCTTGTCGTTCCTCGCGAGAGAGCTAACATTTTCATGGGTTTCCACGAATCGAAGAGAGTGGAGGAGCACGTTGGTGGTCGGTGTCCCATTATCTTTCTGGTGGAAGTTTTCTGAATAAGGCTTTGCATCATAGGCCACTTTATACCAACGCGACCCAAGTGGCGAAAGTTCTTCGCTGAGTTCCTCCGTGATCCATTTGGCGAAATCGTATCCCCTACACTCGTCAAGGAAACTGTTATCGTTACACCGCCACCTTCGGCTCAGCTACCGGAGACGAGGTATCGTATGGGGCAAACCCTTCCTCAAGGATATGTATCGGAGGAGGAAGAACGAAGATCCGGCGCGTCTACTCCCGATTCCGAGCCGCCTCAAACACCTACCTTCGAGCCGACCCTGTTACCCCTGCCCTCCGCTAAAGAGGATGCGCGCATGTGGGATGTGTATACTGGACTGGTATACCAAGGATAGGCGACACTGAATGTACCGGTAGTCCGTAGTTTTAAGTTATGGGTAGGATAGCTCGATAGAGGGATAGAACGCATAAATTCTTGTATATCATCATTACACATTTTCGTTACAATAATTGAGCATTGCGCTATCGCGCGAAAAACCCTGGATGGCATTGGGTAAGAATTACATGCTACCAGCGATGTCACGGTTAGACAACCCTAGCTGGGATTTAAGGGTTTAAGTTCAATACATGTCTGGTCCTCTCTTCCAGCGCGAGAGACTCGAGTATCAGGGCCACGCTTTGCTCCCAGTGTTATGTGGATCATACACCATGAACGTGAAAGAGAAGATCTGCAGGCAGAATGCTTAGGTATCTAGCCGAGCCCCGGGGACACATGGCTAGGGACATCTGCTACTGCGTGTAAATCCTCTTGGCCTTCAGCTGCCTTCAGTGCATGTACGGGTGCGCGGTCCGATCGTCCCGACGGTGGCGCATCAGAGCTTGGTAATAGCGGTCTGATTCCGAATCTTTCCGAAGAATGAGGAAACGACAGAGGGTTATAGCGAGGCGTAGCTGTCTGGACAGGGGCTATACTCGGGGCCGGCTGATGTAATATGGAGTGATTGGCGAGCAGGCGGCTTCACGGCAGTATCGATGCCGCCTGTGGCTGAGCATACTTCAATCCCGATGTCTCCCTATTGGTCGGCACAGACCGTATGACACGTAGTAGGTAATGTTTTCTTGTTTGAGATCTAATGCACATATGCAGGGACAAGCAGCTGCGGAGTGAGATTTTTGCATGGCTAAGTACTTTTCCACATCTGATCAAGGTGTATCTTATTTAATTCTTCTTGAATGAGCAGTTACCCAAAGCCACCGAGTCTACAAAACAGAGTGGGTACTCTCAGCAAGCATCTGATTCTTGAACACCGCCGGTATTGTTCTTCGACTGAGAGACCCCTAAGCTCCTTTATAATTATCTCATGGCGGAGTAGTCTCTCCAAATACAATAGCAGGGATCCCTCGAGGAGGGAGTGCTAGGTACCTTGTCTTTTCGATCTGGGATCAGAAGGGTCCAGAGAGCAAAAGCCCGTTCTTCTACCAGAGATACACTGTTCTTTAGTGTTGGACAACTTTACTACTCCAGATAATAAAATATTAGCCGTCCGTGTTGCGTTCAGACCTGACGCAGGGTGCATTCTTGGGTCATGCGCGGAGTTCTCGAATTAGTGACCCAGCACGAAATTCCCTTTGTATTTGGTCGGGGACCTGTTTGTATTTAAGCTTTTTCACTTCGACTTGAATCATCCTTAACGGAGCTAACACCTGTCTTTAATCCCCTGCGAAAGGCACTATATACAACATGGTAATCATTGCCTGATATCCTTCTCTCCGGTCAGGACATAGATTCCATTCCATACGAGGTGAGGAACACAAAAATTTCCCCTCTTTGCATGTGAAACTTTTGATTCTGGGAAAGTAATACACATGAGGGCTCCACAGTAAGGCCAGACCAAGGCGAACAACGGCCTTTTCAGCGCGGAAGGCAAGTATCCTAAAGTATCCACTCTAACCTCGCACGTCACGCTCCTCATCAAATCGCAATTAGGAAGGTTCAGCCCGCTAAAGAAACTCAATCGTGAAGGAGCCCAAACTGTCACCTTAGTGTTGTCAATGTCTGCTTGCAAAGAGAGAAAGTGTAACAGGCGGACAGAGAGCTTTGGCGCAAAGATAGGAACTTGATTGCCATTCGAAATTTGCCTCGGCCGGTGGTAATAACGTACTGAATCTTGGATCATTCGGCGTACATTTAAAGTTGCCTTGCCATCGCTCGCCATCAAACGTGTCCTTGTAGAAAAGTCAGCATATAAATGGCGAATAGGAGGGTGTGGGTAGTTTCGACAAAAGGGGGATGGTAAGAGGTGATAGAAGCATTCTCCTTGATATTGAAACTTTTGAAGACCAGATGGAGCTTGTGTGGGTAGTAAGAACCGGCAAAACGTGCTGTAGGGAAGAACATTCTGCCCCGCAAAACGATGGTAGTACTTGAGCTTGTGAAATAATATAAACAAGTTCTAACCCTTGAATAGGTGCCGGGCCAGAGGAGATCCAGAATCTGAAGGCTGGAGGCTTGTGGACAGCCGGCTGGCCAGTTGAACCGAAAACAAGGATGATGCGAGTGATAGAAGGTGTACAAGTGGTATACCAAGTACACAAGACCCACTCGAATCCGGCAAGGCATGATTGTTCAGGGCAACAAGAAAAAAATGAAATTTCTCCACAGCGACGGCAAGGAAAGGTCCACCGCGAGTACAAAAACGGTTACCCATTATTTCCTGGTGAAAAAAGAGGGATTTCGTAATGGTAACATGTGGGATAGAGACAGTTCCGATGGTTATCGAGAAGCGGGACACTAAGTTCATGGGAAAGAACTAGATCAGGAAGGGTCCCGTTGGAATCAGGGCGGCAACGGTGTGGGTATAGAGGTTCCTTTTTGAGAGACTTTGGAGCAAATATCTCAAAAAAAACCCAAAATAGGACTAAATTTAAATACAAATTCAACACAATTGAACTCAGCGAAGGATCTCTGGATAGAGAAGCATACATCATTCAGGGTAGCCTGCTCTGGCAAGCTCGTGCACTTTCTTCATGCCCACCACCATCCAGTCGCTGCCTGTCGAGCTCATCACTCGTATTATCGTCCTTGGCTCCAACTACGAATATCCATACACTGATTCTCCGTTCCTTTTCAAGCCAGTACAGAATACCTTCTACAATTCCCCTTCCTGCGCCTTCCAGGTCGCTGTTTCCCATGTATGCCATACCTGGCGGGAGATCGCACTGCGCACCGCCTGCCTCTGGACCACCCTGCATTTCCATGAGCCCACCCATATCCAGCGTGCCCGTGTATTTCTCTCCCGTTCTAGGCCCCAATCGTCCAGCACACTAGACATTCTCATCTCAACGGTCTCTGAACCCGAATACATACGCAATGTCAATCTCTATCTCACAGAACTTCGCGAGATCTTCGACCTTGTCGTTGGTCACGTCAAGCGCTGGAGATCCTTCCATCTCAAAATTCGAGATAATCAGTGTAAACTGGTTGCTCGTCAGTACCTATCTTCCTGCGGCCCTGGACCGAACCTCGAAACTCTCCAGCTTTATCATTTCGAGGACTTTGAAAACTCAGCAGATTTGTACCTTGCGACGTACAGGCCCCCCGTCATAATATTCAACAATGAGGTCCCTAAAATCAAGAATATATCGTTAATTGGCGTCAACCTCCCTTGGGATCAGTCACCTTACCTCGACAATCTCCGTTCCCTTGAGCTTGCCCTGCACGCCGACAACATTCGTCCTCTATACGTAGACTGGGAGCACATGCTTCGTTCCCCCGATCTTGAGCGCCTGTCACTTCATTACAGCGGTCCGAGGTCGAGCGCGGGCGATGCTATCACCGCCTGGCCCACTTCTCTCACCTGGCCAGTTGCCAACCGCAAAGGTCCCGTGGTATTGGAGAAGTTAACAGAGCTAGGGCTGATGGATCTGGAAGCGGAGTACTTGGGCAAGGTGATGCAGGGAGTAGTCATGACAGGCGTCACCAAACTCTCTCTAAACCTCTCAGAGCAAGATTACACCCCTTTTGTGGGCTCTCTAATTCGACGGGAAGGAAACAAGGGCTCTCGACTGGGACCTCCAGTTCACTACGCTTTACCGAACATTCATTTACTGACTGACCTGACAGTCACCGCATTAGAATGTTCGGTTTCTAGTTTCCGCGCCCTGTTGCGCTTACTCGTCAATCTGCGCTTCTTAGACGTGGATTTTGCTGGTTTATGTAGTGGAGAGGGGTGGAAAGTTTTCGTCGAGGATGATGATCCGCAGTCAGAACACGATCTAGAAGGGGGCGGAAGTGAGGCGGCACGTTCTTCACGACGACCTACCCCAGAGCAGCAGGAGTTGATTGTGGACCAGAAGAACGATCTCGAATGGAACCTTCCTCAAGGCCCCCTGCCTCGCCCACTTTCCACGTATGCTGCGATGAGGGCTTCGGGATCGTCTTTGGTTGCCAGTACTTCGGCGGCGGAGGGTCGTCCGGCAATCATGCCAAGTCTCTTACCCAACCTCGACACCTTTCGGGCACTCAGTCTGGACGGATCGACACTGCTTAACGTTATCGCTTCGAGGGGAACAATGGCGGGGAAGGTCAAATGGACCATACGTATCGGCATCCGATACCGGGATATGGAAACTTCCACAGGTGACAGCATCTTGGATGGCATCATCCGGAATGGCAAGTGTCTGCTTGAGGAAATCGGAATTCAAGTTCCTGTCCACGTGGACTGGGTCCAGGACGACGAGGAGGAAGAAGAGGAAGAGGAAGAGGAAGAGGAGGAAGATGGCAATGATGACTTACAGTAATGAACCATCTAGTAAGGATCATCTAATTCCAAGGCCGCTTTGATCTGATTGTCATCGCAGTGCGTCCGCAGATTGCGTGCGAGCGGTTTTGACAGCCCTTCAAATACAGTGCAATTCATTCTGACATATATGCTCTGCTCATTTATCTCTTCCTTTAGGCTAGCATATTTTTTCAGTGTATACCATTCCTTCCGGAAATCAGGACGCTATTTTCCCTTTTCCACAAAATGTCTGATTGATTACCTTCTAGTCTACTTTTGGGGGTTCATGTATATTGTATCTTTAGGCTTTGCTTCATTGTATAAAAATTTCATGCTGAATAGTCTCCACTTGCGTGACTTGGGGGGTGAGCTCTCAGCAGAAATCGAGAAAGAGATGTCGTGCAAACAATGGTACACAAAGCTTCGTCGCACTGCTTACATCAGCCACCCAAAGACTTTCCTGTCCTCCACCAAGTTCAGGCAGGGATGAGTTATCCTCCCCCTCCTCCAGGCTTTATGCCTCCTCCACCAGGTATGAATCCTGCGAATAAAGCTTCCGGAGCGAGGATGCCTCCAGAAGGTACAATTCTCGCGCTGTGGGTTTGTCTCTGTTTCGTTGACATTTTTTCCAACAGTCATCGCTCAAAAGTCCATGAAGTGGAAACAAATGCAGAGGAAGAGATATGGTGAAAAGCGGCGGGGCGGTTATGTGGATATGGGCAAAGTGGTCCGCTTATTCTGTTTTGCTCGTTAAATCGCGTCGTTCACACTTACATTTCTAGGATTTACCCCCAGAGCACGTTCGCAAAATTATCAAGGACCACGGTGACATGAGCAACCGCAAGTTCCGAAATGACAAGCGCGTTCACCTTGGTGCTCTTAAGTATGTTCCTCACGCAGTCATGAAACTACTGGAGAATATTCCATATCCGTGGGAGCAAGTCCGTGAAGTTCCAGTGCTATACCACATTACTGGAGCGATCACATTTGTTAACGAAATCCCTCGAGTTATCGAGCCCATCTATCATGCTCAATGGAGTACTATGTGGCTGGCTATGCGAAGGGAGAAGCGGGACCGACGACATTTCAAGCGGATGCGTTTCCCTCCATTTGACGACGAAGAACCTCCTCTGGACTATGGAGATAATGTTCTGGATGTGGAACCGCTCGAGGCTATACAGCTTGAGCTTGACTCAGAAGAAGATTCTGCCATTATTGACTGGTTTTATGATGCCAAACCCCTCGTCGACACGCCTGTTGTCAATGGCTCGTCTTACAAATACTGGTCATTGACGCTTCCCGTAATGGCAAACTTGTATCGGCTGGGTCGAACGCTTCTCTCAGATCAGCCCGACCAGAACTCCAACTACCTTTTCGACAAAAAATCCTTCTTCTCTGCGAAAGCCTTGAACATGGCTATTCCAGGAGGGCCTAAGTTCGAGCCGTTGTATCGTGATATGGACTCGTTTGATGAAGATTGGAACGAGTTCAATGACATAAACAAGGTCATTATTCGGCAGCCCATAAGGACGGAGTACAAAGTCGCCTTTCCTCATCTATACAACTCCCTCCCGCGCTCTGTGCACATTTCTCCATACCATGCCGCCAAAAATGTCTACATCCGCACTGATGACCCCGACCTCCCTGCTTTCTACTTTGACCCCCTCATTAATCCTATTTCCCTCCGTGGTCATACCGCCAAAAATGCACCTTTAGTGTCCCATGAAGACAGCATTTTTGGACCCAATGGCGCCGACGATGACACCTTTGTCCTTCCCGACGAGGTGGAGCCCTTCCTCGAGGAGAAAGATATCGAGAACGACTTAACGGCCGACGGTATTGCATTGTGGTGGGCGCCTGAACCATACAACCGCCGCTCTGGACGCATGCGTCGTGCTCAAGATCTTCCTTTGGTAAAGAATTGGTACCTTGAGCATTGTCCACCTAATCAGCCGGTCAAAGTTCGGGTGTCGTACCAGAAACTCCTGAAGTGTTATGTCCTGAACGAGCTCCATACGAGGCCTGAGAAGGCCATGACGAAGAAGAATCTTTTCCGCCAGTTAAAGGCAACGAAGTTTTTCCAGACAACGAAATTAGATTGGGTTGAGGCTGGACTGCAAGTTTGTCGGCAGGGATATAATATGCTCAACCTCCTGATTCATCGCAAGGTAGGCATACTTATTTCTTATGGTCGTCAAACTGAAGACCTGGCGTACAGAATCTCAACTATCTTCATTTGGACTATAACATGAACTTGAAGCCCGTCAAGTACGTCGCCTTGTTCAATATAGACACTAAAAGTGACATTTTCTTCCAGAACACTGACTACGAAAGAACGCAAGAAATCTCGCTTTGGAAATGCCTTCCATCTGTGTCGAGAGATTCTTCGTTTGACCAAGTTGGTTGTTGATGCACATGTTCAATTCCGTTTGGGCAACGTGGACGCCTTCCAGCTTGCGGACGCACTGCAGTATATCTTCGCTCACATTGGAGCTCTCACCGGCATGTATCGATACAAGTACAAGGTTTGTTAGTACCCCTCTCAGATTACGCATATCCTTATGATTATCTCAGCTTATGAGGCAAGTCCGTATGACCAAGGATTTGAAGCATT
Source organism: Desarmillaria ectypa (assembly GCA_030407005.1). Taxonomy (NCBI): domain Eukaryota; kingdom Fungi; phylum Basidiomycota; class Agaricomycetes; order Agaricales; family Physalacriaceae; genus Desarmillaria; species Desarmillaria ectypa. The sequence continues at coordinate 1,130,151 of JAUDYN010000008.1, forward strand.
TGATATACTACCGTTTCAACACGGGTCCCGTAGGGAAAGGTCCAGGATGTGGATTCTGGGCTCCTGGTTGGCGAGTTTGGCTTTTCTTCATGCGCGGCATTGTACCGCTCTTGGAACGATGGTAGGCTCCCATTCTAGTTATACTATACATTATCTCATCCATCCACAGGCTCGGTAACCTTCTCGCACGTCAATTCGAAGGCCGTAACAGCAAAGGTATCGCCAAAACTGTAACCAAGCAGCGTGTCGAGTCGCACTATGATCTAGAGTTGCGCGCGGCTGTTATGCATGATATTCTCGACATGATGCCTGAATCAATCAAGCAGAACAAGTCCAAGACCATCTTACAGCACTTGTCGGAAGCTTGGAGATGTTGGAAGGCGAACAGTACGCGATCTTATTCTTAGCTGCGTGAGATGATCAAACTAAGTTTTTTTTTTTTTTTTTTTCAGTCCCTTGGAAAGTTCCTGGAATGCCTACGGCAATCGAAAACATCATCTTACGGTACATCAAGAGCAAGGCTGATTGGTGGTGCTCGTAGGTCTATTTACTGAAGTACCCTTTCTGATCGTTCTAACACCTTCTCTAGTGTTGCACACTATAATCGTGAGCGCATCAGACGTGGTGCTACTGTGGACAAGGCCGTTGTAAAGAAAAACCTTGGTCGCCTGACGCGTATGTTTAGAACTTTTCGCCTTTCTTCATTTTCTGAGCAGGGTACAGGTCTCTACCTTAAGGCGGAGCAGGAACGTCAGCATGGATATCTCAAAGATGGCCCTTACATCACCGCCGAAGAAGCTGTGGCCATTTATACGGCCACTGTCCATTGGCTGGAAAGCCGAAAGTTTGCACCGATTCCCTTCCCGTAAGTTCTCTTGATTCATCGCATTCTCTGTTCTGTTAACGAAGCCATCTTATAGTCCGTTGTCGTACAAGCACGATACCAAGCTACTTGTCCTAGCGCTCGAGAAGCTCAAGGAGGCGTATTCGGTGAAGGGTGAGATCTTTGGTCCTTGTAGCCCTATTCTGTTCTGATGTCATTCGTCAAGGACGACTCAATCAGTCTCAGCGTGAAGAACTCGCATTGATCGAACAAGCATATGACAATCCTCATGAGTGTATATATTACTGTCCATCGTTCAGTTTTATCAGAAGGTGCTTATGTTTGTCGCGATCTAGGTCTGTCACGGATCAAACGCCTACTCCTCACCCAACGGGCGTTCAAGGAGTCTGGCATAGAGTTCTTCGACACGTATGACAAGCTTATCCCCTGCTACGACATTGAACCTGTCGAGAAGATTACTGATGCTGTATGTCTGTCCGTCGATTACAATGAGTTTCGTTACTAATCGCTTTCTTCGACAGTATCTCGACCAATTCCTTTTCTTCGAGTGAGTTTTTCTACCTTGTGGGCGTCATCTGTTCATGCATCTCTTTCAGGGCGGACAAGCGTGGCCTGTTCCCTGCATGGATCAAACCTGCTGACACCGAGCCTCCTCCGCTACTTGTTTACAAGGTATTAACCACCCCTTTGGCTGTTGATGCTGAGATGCTGACTTGTATCCAAGTGGTGTCAAGGCATAAATAATCTGACTGATATCTGGGAGACTAGCGAAGGAGAATGCAATGTTCTGATGGAGACCGTGCTGTCGAAGGTCTATGAGAAGATAGACCTGACATTGCTCAATCGTCTCCTTCGTTTGATTCTGGATCACAACCTTGCTGATTATATAACGGCTAAGAATAACACTGGTGAGTTCAGGTACGTTATGAAAATAGGCGCGCATTAATATCTCCTTCCTAGTGTTGACGTACAAGGGTAAGCAGTAAATTTTCGCATAAGCAGTTTTTGCGACTCAACCGTTTGCCACAGATATGGCGCACACCAACGCTTTTGGTCTTATACGGGGACTGCAGTTCTCCGCTTTCGTTTTCCAGTACTATGGGCTAGTCTTGGACTTGCTGATCTTGGGTCTCCAGCGGGCTAGTGAAATGGCCGGGCCTCCTCAGATGCCGAACAACTTCCTGCAATATCGGGACTCAAGCACGGAAACCCGACACCCTATCCGACTATACTCCCGTTACGTCGACAGGCTTCACATTTTATTCCGGTTCACGGCAGACGAGTCCCGAGATCTTATTCAGAGGTATCTTTCGGCCAATCCTGACCCGACTAATAACAATGTCATCGGGTACAACAACAAGAGATGCTGGCCAAGGGACTGCAGGATGAGGCTAATTAAACACGACGTAAACTTGGGTCGCGCAGTCTTCTGGAACGTCAAGCAGTCTCTTCCTAGGTCCTTGACAACGATTGAATGGGAGGATACATTCGTCAGCGTTTACTCACAGAACAACCCGCAGCTCTTGTTTTCAATGTGCGGCTTTGAAATTCGCATCTTGCCGAAGATCAGGACCATGAGCGGGGAGCAATTCTCATTGAAGGATGCTGTCTGGAACTTGACGAACGAGCAAACGAAGGAGCGTACTGCTCAGGCATTCCTCAGGGTGTCTGATGAGGGTTAGTCATAAGAGAGTCATTGCATTTGTGTATAACTAATCAACTTTCTAACAGGCGTCCAACAGTTCAACAATAGAATCCGACAGGTGCTTATGAGCTCTGGTTCTACAACGTTCTCCAAGATCGTGAACAAATGGAATACGGCTCTTATCGGTCTTATGACCTACTATCGTGAAGCCGTTATCCATACTAATGAATTGCTGGACTCCCTTGTCAAGGCGGAGAACAAGATTCAGACTCGAGTCAAGATCGGTCTCAACAGTAAGATGCCTTCCCGTTTTCCTCCGGTCGTCTTCTATACACCCAAGGTATGCAACAGTGTATCACGTTTATGTAAAACAATGTCTCATTGGCTTCACAGGAGCTGGGTGGTTTAGGAATGTTATCTATGGGACATGTGCTGATACCACAGAGTGATCTTCGTTGGTCCAAGCAAACGGACGTTGCAGGTGAAGTGTTTTTGGTTGCTGCATCAGCTTATCATATTGACATATCTTGTCTTAGTTACTCATTTCCGTGCTGGTATGAGCCATGAGGAGGACCAGTTGATCCCTAATCTGTACCGTTACCTTCAGCCATGGGAGGCCGAATTCCTTGATTCAGCGCGTGTCTGGTCTGAATACTCCATGAAGCGGAAGGAGGCCAATGCGCAGAACAGACGCTTGACGCTAGAGGACCTCGAGGATAGCTGGGATCGTGGCATTCCTCGCATCAACACCCTGTTCCAGAAGGATCGCCACACGTGAGTTTTTTTGGTTGTGTTCTCGTAACATTCTTAATCTAACAATATGGCTAGGCTTGCCTATGATCGCGGCTGGCGTGTAAGGACTGATTGGAAGCAGTACCAGCTTCTCAAACAGTAAGTTCAGCCTACCTCGTTTTTGCAGAGAACTTATAGTACTGCGACTAGCAATCCTTTCTGGTGGACTTCGCAGCGGCACGACGGTAAACTTTGGCAGCTCAACAACTATCGTGTGGACGTCATCGCGGCCTTAGGTGGTGTTGAAGGTATCTTAGAACACACACTATTCAAGGGCACTTATTTCCCTACTTGGGAAGGTAAATATATCTATTATCAGCTTTTTCGCCTGCTTATACTGTTTCTAGGTCTCTTCTGGGAAAAGGCTTCTGGATTTGAAGAGTCGATGAGATACAAGAAACTCACCAATGCCCAGCGTTCAGGTCTTAATCAGATACCTAATCGACGATTCACTCTTTGGTGGAGTCCAACAATCAATCGCGCGAACGTCTATGTCGGTTTCCAGGTGCAACTTGATCTTACAGGCATTTTCATGCAAGTCCATGTTTACCTGTGAATGCTCCCATAACTTAACGTTTCATAGGCACGGAAAAATCCCGACCCTCAAAATCAGTTTGATCCAAATCTTCCGAGCTCATCTGTGGCAAAAGAGTACGTTGATGTTAGACTTCAGATTGAACTCAGCTAACAATGATTTGTTCAGTCCATGAGAGTGTCGTTATGGACCTGGTAAGCGATATCCTCTATGGTAACGGCGCAGTGACTCAAACGTCTACGTATTTAGTGTCAAGTGTTTGATCAGGAGTTGGAGCCTTTGCAAATCGAGACTGTCCAGAAAGAGACAATTCATCCTCGTAAGAGTTACAAGATGAACAGCTCTTGCGCAGATATCCTACTTTTTTCGGCTTACAAGGTAATTGCTAAATCCACTGTCTTAACCTGACTCAATGTCTATTTTTTAGTGGAACATCTCGCGACCATCCCTTGTGACAGACGTTAGTCCTGCCCGCGGCCTTGTTCGTGACTCTCCCGTACTAATGTATATTTTCTGCAAATAGGTCAAGGATGTACTAGACGGTACTACCAGCAACAAATATTGGATTGATGTCCAGTTAAGATGGGGTGATTTCGATACACACGACATTGAACGTTACACTCGCGCCAAGTTCCTGGACTACGTGGGCCGCCTCCCTATCCCCTGTGATACATCGTACTGACTTACGTTGAAGGTTTCCGATTCCATGAGTATCTACCCGTCGCCAACAGGAGTGATGATCGGCATGGATCTGGCTTACAATCTGTGGTCGGCGTATGGTAACTGGTTCCCTGGCATGAAGCCTCTTATCCAGCAAGCAATGGCCAAAATCATGAAAGCCAACCCTGCCTGCCACGTGCTACGGGAACGTATACGTAAAGGCTTACAACTGTATTCGTCTGAGCCAACAGAGCCATACCTGAACAGTCAAGTCAGTAACATCTCATCGGCAATTCTGTGTCAATGCTGAAAGGTTTTCCAGAATTATTCGGAGTTGTTCTCCAACCAGATCATCTGGTTCGTGGATGATACCAACGTCTATCGTGTCACCATGTAAGCAGCTCCGTTACATATCTCTGTCTGTACCTTTTCTCACTTTTTGCTAGACATAAGACTTTCGAAGGGAACTTGACAACCAAACCCATCAGTGAGTCACGCCTTATCACGTTATGTGTGGTGCCACTGACTATGCAACAGACGGTGCTATTTTCATTTTCAACCCTCGATCCGGTCAACTGTTCTTGAAGATCATTCACACTAGCGTTTGGGCTGGTCAGAAGCGTCTTGGTCAGCTGGCGAAATGGAAAACTGCTGAGGAAGTTGCTGCTCTGGTTCGCTCCCTACCTGTTGAAGAACAGCCTAAGCAGGTCATCGTTACCCGTAAGGGCATGCTAGGTATGATCATATGTCGTACTTCTTTCATCTCACCCATTAACATCCTTGTAGATCCTCTTGAGGTTCATCTGCTAGATTTCCCCAACATCGTCATCAAGGGTAGTGAATTGCAGTTGCCCTTCCAAGCGTGCATGAAGATGGAGAAGTTTGGTGATCTCATTCTGGTACGCCGATTCACGACCATGTTATAATTTTCTGACGGTGTTCTTGCAGAGAGCTACGCAACCTCAGATGGTCTTGTTCAGTCTCTATGGTGCGTACATCTAACTCTTCCAAGTTCTCCAGAAACGCTCATGGTTCATATCTAGATGACTGGCTGAAGTCTATCTCGAGTTACACTGCCTTCTCTAGGCTAATCCTCCTGCTGCGTGGTTTGCACGTCAATAATGAGAAGGCCAAGATCATTCTCCACCCTGACAAAACAACGATAACTGAGCCTCACTTCGTATGGCCATCACTCAGCGACGAGGAGTGGATCAAGGTTGAGGTTGCAATGAAGGAATTGATCTTGGCGGTATGTTTCGTCCTTTTTGGCATGTATTGATCCCTCATCTGGTTTCTCAGGACTTCGGCAAAAGGAACAGCGTCAACATTGCATCCTTAACGGTCAGTGAAGTCCGGGATATTATCTTGGGTCAAGAGATCGCGGCGCCGTCGGTTCAGCGCCAACAGATGGCGGAGTTGGAGAAGACTTCTGAAGCGCAGAGCCAGGTGACGGCGGTGCAAACGTAAATTTCTTTCATGGCTCTTGCAGTACCCATAAGCTAATTATAGAATCTAGACAAACTACAAACGTACACGGTGATACGATTCAAACGGTGACGAGTAAGTTAGATAACGAGGCTTTTCTCGACATGTCTAATCAGTATCTTCATAGCGACCAACTACGAGCAGCAAGTGTTCAGCAGCAAGTCTGACTGGCGTGTTCGAGCTATATCGTCCACACATCTTTCACTTCGTCTCCAACACATATACGTTTCCAACGATGATGTCAAGGACGATGCAGCCTCATACACTTACGTCTTGCCAAAGAACATCCTTCGTGCATTTATCACTTCCGCTGATCTCCGTACTCAAGTGGCTGCATATCTATACGGTGTCTCTCCTCCCGATAACAAGCAGGTCAAGGAGATCAAGGTATGAAGGCTACTTCCAGCTCTTTAGCTGTTATTAATAACTCTTACAGGCGGTCGTATGGGTTCCTCAACGCGGAAGTAATAACAGTGTCGAGTTGCCGTCTCGGATGCCGAAAGATGATTTCCTGCTGAAAGACCTTGAGTTCCTAGGATGGATAAAGACACAGGCTTTGGAAATCAACCACATGTCTCCCACAGATGTCACGACGCAAGCCAAGTTAATGGCCGACCATCCGGAACTCGGATCGTCTTGCATCTGTATCACCGCTTCATTCACTCCTGGATCTGTTTCCTTGTCAGGACATACACTCACACCCGGTGGATTTGAATGGGGCAGAAAGAATGCCGATAATTCTTCAAATCCTCCCGTAAGATACTGTTCCTGTGTTTTAGGCAATTTTATAGCTGACGTTCCTGCCTATAGGGCTTCAACCCCAACATGTCAGAGAGAGTTCAATTGCTCTTATCTGATCGTATCCTAGGCATGACGTTAGTTCCGGAAGGCAGAGTGTGGAATTATGGTATCGGTCTTACCCAACTATGGTCCTCCAACCTCCCGTATGCCATGACGCTAGATACTCCTCTGTTGTTCTGGGCTGAGGAGCATCGACCGGCGGCATTCTTGACAGTAAGCAGTTTCATGTTGGCGTATTCCTCAAGTGCTGACTTTCCATCTTTCAGTTTGCCAATCTCGAGCAAGGGGAAGATAGTGCTGACGTTGAAAATAGCTTTGCTTAATTTTGCTGTGAGATTCATTCCCTACGTAGTACTAATTATTGGCACATTTATATTTTTATGTAATTGTATTGCACAAACTGTATATCTAAGATGTTACAACCGATCCGTGAGTGTAAGCAAGTGTGGTACATGCAATGAGAAAGCGATGAGACAACAAATGGGGAGAAAGAATCCACCAGTATAAAAACTGACCTTATTACTCTACATGGTTAGAATGCCCAGTGAGACAACAGAACCGTGGCGTGAATGAGGTAGTGGAATGTTCTCCGGTAAGACAGGGACATTGCGATCCTGAGGAACGGCTATAGGCTCCTTTTCTGGGACTGCAACTTGCTTCGAAATACGGCGAGGAGGGGGTGACAGAGATCTCAGTTGTGGCTCGTCATCGATCGTGATGGGAACATGGACCTTTGGCGTAGGCATTTTGGGAACGGACATTGAGGGCGTGATAGGCGTGTACAATTGCAGATAGCTGTGGTCATTCTGCATATAAGTGATTTTCTCGCTGATAGGTGTTGATGGTGAAGACGTAGATATGTGTGACAAGGGCGTATGCGGTGGGGACATGGTAGAATGGCGTGATCGTGGTGACGGCGTATGGAAACCGTTACTGATATGTAGAGGCGAAGGTGCGCTCAGAATGCGAAGACGTTGTTTAAATGAAGTGGTACGTGAAGCGGGAGGTGCAGAAGCAGGTAATTGATTCACGGGCGGCTCGGGGAGCGGACGAACCGGTGGGGGAAGGGGGGCGCTTGTGGGATTCGGCGAAGATGGAATAGTATACAAATCACTTTTCATGGACACGCCGACGCTAGCTCGACGTGACCGGCGTTCTACCTCGTCCGGACGAGGTGGGAGCTGACCCACGGGCGGTGGTTTGGGCGCTATTAATGACAGCCTGAACCCTCGACTGGTCGAGTCACGTTGATGCCTCTGATCCGGGGCGGGAGGAAGTGCCGTAGTAGGTGCCGGTCGTGGAGGTGGCATAGAGGCGCGGTGAGATGAAGCAGGTCGTGTGTGAGATATTGATCCGCTGTTATATGAATATGATGTGCTGGTAGTATTGACGCTCAATGCAGAGCCTCCAGACGCGCGCTTTGAAAAAGTAGGGAGGGTGGATACAAGGCTCCTGCCGCTCCTCGCAGAATACGACGAGTTCCGGCTGGTCGGCCGGTCAACTACACCAGCATATGGATGTGGTCGCGAAGGCGACTGGCTCGAGGGTATAGCCGGCGGCGGTCCACTAGGAGGAGTCAGACGTTTTGGTAGTTGTCGTGACCATCGCTTGACGCTCGAGCTCCTCTTGGTACTCGTGCTCGATGAATGCTCCCCCGATGCGATTGTGGAGACAGACAAAATAGATGGCTCCCGGGCTTTTTGCTCGGGTGTTCCAAATAAATTGCCGTTGGCAAGCGGACTGGGAAGAGGTTCTGTACCCGAACGGTCATGGTAAGAGGAAGTATCCAGCTCATTTGTACCATTAAATTGACTGAAGGACCCCATATCTAACGAGGGAGCACCTGAGGTAGTCCAGCGCTTTCGAGGAGGTGGTTGTAAAGGAACAGCACCCATTGAAAGCGCACGGGTAGCCCTATCTTTGTTTACTGGGGGTGTGAGCGGAATCCATGAGCTCGTTAGTACATCGTTGTCCACGATCTTTCGCTCTAGATCCTGAGGTAATACAATTGGCGTGCCGAGCGTCGTAGGTGTTGTTGGGTAATGAGAAGACATACTGAGAAGGTTACTTCCCATAGAGCCGAATGAATCTTCCGTTGGATTATTACTATCTCTCTCAGAGTCAATGGAAGTCGAGCGTGATCCAGAGCGCGGCCGGGTCGTACTGGAGAAAAGACCCTTGAGAGTTGACACAGCACCGGCAGGAGCAGGTTTCGCGGCAGGCGACTGCGAACAGGTAGACTGTGATGAAGATGTTGAAGAATAGGTTTGGTCTACACGTCCCAAGGATAAGCCGGAGCGGTGGAACTCCTGCACATTAAATTTGCTTTGTGTGGATGAATTGACGATCCCTTGGGCGCGCATTGAGAGCATGACATCCATGTCACCCTTTGGTTCCACGATTCCATAGGTACTGCCTGGAGACCCTAGGCCCGCACGTACAGCCCTGTAAATGACATGTAAATACCAAGTTTCGGATTGCATAGCTGAACAAAGACGCACCGCTGACCGAATATCAGCTGCTTGATATTCGTAATCCATCGTTGAGACTCAGCTTGATTGACGATTTGCAGAAACCACATTGTTCGACCGCTCTCTTCAGGATTCAAGTCCTTTTTCAAAGCACCTACGTCAACGCCTCCAATTTTGATGACGTGTTTCCGTCCACCAACATCTTCTTCCGCCATAAAGACCACACTATCCTCATTGATCTCGAGTCGCTCCAGCTCCTTATCCTCGCCATTTGATGTTTTGAAGAGATGTAGATATGATACAGTGGGGCTTGAATTAGTTGTTACGTGCGTCGTGGGAGAAGACAATACTAGGTAGCGGCTCCTCCATTGTTTCGACAGGGCAAATATTCGAAGAGAAGGAGGCGCGTAATACTTCGGCAGGGAGGCCGAGGCTTGTACGAATTGGGACAAGGCGGCAGGAGAAGAAGGGAATGGCGGAATGGATATAGGAGCAATGGAATTTGAGCGACTATGGGTGAGCATGGACGCCGCCTGAGCACGAAATGGCGCAGAAACAGGTAGAGAGAACGAAGACTGTTGTGGAGATCTGGGCGCCACGGCACTTTCCGCAGTCCGGGCCTCGGACTGCTGTATGAGATATTCTTGATGCTCTGTTTGCTCTGGCTCTTCTTCCAGGGGCGGTGGTGGCGGATCTGGCTGTAATAAAGACGACGTTAGGCCTATTGCTTGAGCAGCGGCGTCCCTCAACTGCTGACGCTCCTCGAGCTCAGCGTCTGGGCGCGGCGCACTGATTTCTATGACTCCTGGAAGTACGATGGGCATAGGAGGTTGGCGAATAGACTTTCGACGACGACCAAATTTGAGGCCCAAGGCATCCGACGCAACGATGAGCAAGCTGCCTCTGGAGCGTCGCGAAGGCGAAGTAGGAGGAGAACGTGACCCAGGCAATTCAGAAGAAAATGATAGTGGCGCCTGGTTACGAAAATCTGGTGTGGTGCCCAACTTGGGGTCGATATCTGGTTGCAATCTTAACTAAATTTCATCGGATACCACTGCTACTCACTGCGCATGGAAGAAACATCGTCCAGTGTATCACTCAGTGCTTTCTCCTTCCCCTTTCCTTTTGATTTGGGCGAGAGAAAGCTACCGCTCCGACCTTCGTAAGCGTCAAGTTCCGGCGACATTGTCCTCAATGGCTGCAATGGCGAGACAAGCTGGAGGTCGGAGAAGGAGTCTACTGAAGTCGGCGACGGCGCCTTGAAATATGGCGACTTCTGAGGGAAACCCAAGTAAGTACTGGCCGTCAGGTCGGCATTGCTGGGGGGGCACGAACCTTGAAGGATGTCGAGTTGTCGACCCAGACGTGGTCAAGGACCGTTGCAGTCGACATGAGGGAAGGTGATAGAAAAGTAGACAGGGGAGGGAGGCTGACAAGCTTGGCGGAGGCAAATACGGCTTACCAGGCGGTATTTGAAAATGGAAATATACCCACTCGGCCGTCAGTCAAAAGTCAAAAGACGAGGTGGCAAAAGGCAGCCGTATACAAACAGCAGTATTTATTTTCTATCATAACATTCCGGACCAACCGCAACAGATTATTCTCGCCCTCCCGGTTCTCCAGCCGACCGGTGTATCGTGCGGTGCACAGCTAATAAGTACCCTTGGACGTCTACATTCTCGACGGCAAACAAAGTAACAATCAATTTGGGGACCACGAGTCTCACATTTGCCTTGTACAATATCGAATTGGAACATTCATTTGTTCGGCGCCACGTCATGCAAAAAAAAAGAGGAGCCGACTCCAAGATCCGACTCTGGATCTAACTAATTCTTTCTCCTGTACAGAGAAAGATGCAATCATCGAGGGAATGATGAACAGGTTCAGGTCCCATGTGCAGCGGAAAGAAGATGTTACATTTCGGATGCCTCCAGAGCCTTGCAGATCAGTTTGTAGTTTGCAAAAGAAATGTCGGAATCAGGATTGCATCATGATCCTAGGGCTTCCTAGGGACGTGCTTCGGACGAGAAGGTGGCGGCTGCTATTTTCATGTCGAATATATTGTCGAGATACTGCCGCTTTTTGAAAGGTCGAGGCCTAGGAGCTTGAGGGAGAAATCTTGACGAACAAAAAAGGTCAAAGAAAACTGGTATTTCGGTCATCTTCATCAATTCCTATTCTCTTTGAAGTCAAGTGTCAAAATCAATGTTTTGACAGCAACAGACCTGCCAGTATAGAGTTTTGAACTTGCGCATGAAACTCCGGTTTACCACAGTCGAAGGGTACTGTAATGGAAAGCCCGAGACTCGCAAAGAAGGATAATAGCCAAGTAATACGGAGCAACTTCACATTCATATGTACCCCAAGCAGTGAGATACAACATCTTAGAATGGACAAGTCCAAATCGCGATACAATTCTCCGCGACTTTGAACAGTGGCGCCCTGCATATTTTTCTGGTTTTGCCGTACACTGCGCCTCTCATTCAAGGCGGCCGAGATTCGGGATATATTTCATCAAGCAAAAACGATGCGAATTTTGCTTCCGTGAATTTTACCGTCCTTGCTGCAAACATGAGGCGGCGACTTCGCTCAGCACAAGTCCGCATTCATTGCGATGTCTCGTGGTCAAGCAGTTGCCGAACTTGCATTGAAATGGGACCCCCGGAGGCTTGCATCGTAACGATGACCATACAATTCAAGAGCCTAATGAGCAGGAAAATCAAAATCAAAATGCTGATGTCGATATACGAATCATTTATAGTTACGGAAGCGAAAAACAGCTCACGTAGCACTGTATAAGTCTTGCTTGCGAAATGACCGAAAAGTCAAGCATTCCTCAATTGAACACCAAGGTCGACATCTTTTTAGACGAACAACCAGGTTAGACGAGCAGGAGGCAATACTCACCTACTAGAACAGTAATATATCACACCCAAACGATCGTGTACGCCAGACATCGATTCGCGACAGCAAGAAAGACCGGCAGCACAGCTGTACGGCCAGAAAAATAAATAGCATACATTAAACACCAGTCCATTATCCTCATTAATGATAACCAAAAACGAAGCGCTTGCCTGCTAAACCACTGGACGATTACGCTTGAACGTGCCAAAAGGACCAACAGATGAACCACTGGACGCAATACCAACGGGACGCGACTTCCCCGGCTCGAAGAGCGCCCTCGAATCATACCCCTCCCTCCTCGCCTGCAGTGACGGCAGGAGCCCCATCATTCTCTTCAGCTCCTCATTCTCCTTCTCCAAGCGCGCAAGCTCAATCTCTCTTTCCAAGGACGCCTCTGCCTGTTCCGTCGAAGGATGTTCCACATCTTCGCCCCCAAGAGAACGGAGTACCCGGCGCATTATCGTGGAGAGACGTGTGATAGCTCCTGATGTAGCAGTACTGGTCGATAAATCCCGAGCGGCGTTGTCTTCTTCCAGTGCTAAAAGCCTTGTCTCGTATTCGCGTATCAAAGACAGCTCCTGTTCTTGGACGTCTTTCTTCGGGGGCGAGGTGCATTAGGAGAGGCCAAGATTATGTAGAAAGACATACAGCGCGATTACGAAAATTGCTCATCACCGTCTCCAAAGTTTGCTCGTATTCTTTGACAAGGGTATTCAGCTGCTTGTTGTCGTACTGCAGACTTTGATTTTCGGAGCTCATCAGCGTGTTCATTCGTTCCAACTCGGCATCATATTCCTCTATCACAGAGAATGAGTTATATAACGACGAAACGATGAACTACACACCTTGGCTCTTATCGAGGTTGAACCTATAACCTTCCAGTTACTTTTCATGTAGAGGCGGGCGACGTCTCACCTGCGCAGCACAAATCCTGTTTGTGTGTGAACGGCCTGGCTCTGTAACCAATTCAGACCTTGTCATCGCTCCAAAAAAATCAGTCAACATACCTTGACGTTCCCTGCCTGCGCATACAACGACACTGAAAGACTCCGATTTTGGTTCAACTGCTCGCTCAGTTCCGTAATAATCTGCCAAAGTTGCATGAGATCTTGGTCATTATTTTCCAATATTGTCATGATGGGTTGTCCAGCAGGCGGGAGTCTCAAAAGAGGCGCGGCGGGGCACCCTGCTACGTTAGTAGGAGGTTGACTGCCGACACAATGGTAGACCTGCCTTTTGCGGTAAAGGGTCCTTTGACTCGAATGCTTCCATGATGACACTTTTGTCGACCAGATATTTACCTTTACATCAACAGTCTCAGCGTTTTTACCACTGTACAGACGTCGTTCCCTAATGCTTATTTTTATTCCGATGTGGAGACTTGGATGTGGAAATCATCATTTGAAGTCTGACAGTCTTTTCATGTTGCGTTGAAACAACGATCAGCATTCCAGAGTCGGAACGTTTTACATCGCTGTCTGGGTGCGTTTCTTTTACATGCTTGACTGTACATATTCCTTCGCAAGGACGGCTCAGAAACTGACAGAGCAGAGCTACAAGTCAAACATCAAAAATATGTTTTGCCCAACGGTTAATGACTTTTAAACAGCAATCTTGTCGACTCCTACATCATCCGGATAGCCTATCTGTATGTACCAACAGTTTGCGAGCCAGATCATCATCATGACCGTTAATTCTTGACGCTGCTCTTTCCCCTCCTTCACATATTCATTATTAAGCTCAGGTTCAACACTTGTACGCGGCTCGTCAAATTCACTGTCTTTTGGGCTTGGATGATATTCGGCATTCGGACCTTGGGAATGGAGCCAAAGTTGTCCTGGTCTGGTGATTCTTTCTCATTCACCAACAGATCTGTAAACCGTAAGGATCAATTGCAAGCTGTTCACACGACCGAAGTAGTCATGCACCTCCGACCAAGATGGTTCAGCAGAAGGAACAATATTTTCTATCATCTTCGATTACTGCTAAGAATAAAAATACAGTCGAATATTGGCAGTTTATTGCGAAAGTATCAGCAAGCCTGTCCGTTATTGGAGCAACCCAACAGCTGCATCCACACCTCAGCAACTCCCTCTTCTTCACACCCAACCTGCATGCCATTGTCCCTCAGAATGAAGTACTCCCGACCGGGCGTCTGCACCACTGCCAACGCAGGATGAAGCGGCTCACCCTTCGACGTCTTGAGATGAACGCTTTCCACATGATGATGTCTGAAATCTCAATCGAAGGATACTCACTCCATAAAATGCGACCATGCTTACGGTGGCAGAAAAAGATTCACGTGCTGATTCTTTAGCTTTGCACTCAACGAAGTCGCCGACGTCGATGACAAGCCCGAAAAATCCTGGGCCATCTCTGTCGAGGATTTCCACCGACCACTGACACTGTCGAACGCAATCAGAAAATCACAACCAGGCGACACAGACCGCACGAACCTGTTACCGACGACACAGGCGAGGATATACCTCCTCGCAATGACCTCTAGCACAGTGCCAATCTTGCCCTCACGTCGCATCCTCTTTAACCAATGCCGACTGATTCCCTGCTCGTACTCCTCATGGTTAGTCCAGCAGATATGCTCCATCATCATTGGGGAAGATGTCTCATGCACCGAAGGCGGTAGAATCCTATGCTCTATATAAGCTGACCAATCCGCACGAACTGGGAGCGAGTCAAGTTGGCTCTTCTCAGCCGCGGGAGGATGGCCAACGACTTCGCAGGTCGGTTCCAGGACGTAGAAGAATTCTTTGGCGTTGCGATGTTGCATGGTGATACACCAGATCTCGCCTTTGATGACTTCTTGAGCGTCGACCACCGTTCCAGACATCCATTTATGAGCATCCTTGCTGTCATCGCCTACAGACACACTGAAGAAAAGCCGCGTCAACAGGAACCTTTGGTAGTGTTGTCAACAATCCTCGTCAACAGAACAGCATAAGAGCGTACCGAACGGCTATCATAGCCTGATGTTCGTGGTCAGGACTAGTCCAAAGTTGGGGTGATATGATTGCTTTGTTACGCTTGAACACGTGAGAGAGAAAGGACGCGTGATACATCTCCCGTCGCTGAGCTAACTCTTGGCTTCGCTGCTGTAGGTACGGCCACATGTTAGTCATGTTCTGAGGATAAGCTTGAAGAAGAAGTGCGAATCGGCGTCCAGAGAAGTTTCGTAAGATTTTTTGGTTTGCAGAAAGATAAACTACAAGTCAAAGCATCAGATTAGCCGCCGTAAATATACCCAAAACCATACCAGCATATCGGAACATTCGTGAAACAAAAACACATTGCTTGAGATCCTCCTCGTAAATTTGACTCAGTATGATAGCGATGCGAGTTACAAGTCTACGCTGAGCCATAGAAGGTGGAAAAGTGATGCTGTTCAGTGAGATGGGCGGAAAATCAGGAAAATCGAGGTATGAGGGTGACAGTACGGTAGAAGTAGTTGCAAGGCCGTTCGAGTGTATCGATGGAGCAGGAGCCGCAGCGACAGGGTTCTTGACGACGAGAGGAGTGAAACGTTTCCCAGTACCCGTCAGGGTTACAATTTTTCGACCGGAGTCTGGTTCCGGTATAAGGTTTCGGACGTTCTCCTTGGAGACCGCTGAAGTCGGCGTTGCTATCGGTGTTTTGGAAGGGAGCAAGAAGGATATCGGTTTTGGAGGTAGCTTCTGTTTCTTATTCTTCTGCTCAGCGTCTTTCGGAGCAGGACGTTTTTTGGTCGAGGGTCCAGCTGGAGCTGCAGAAGAAGCCAAGGTGATAGAGTCAGAATGAGAATGGAAAACATTTGCGCCACAAGAGAGCAAAGAGGAAGGTATTGCCGATGAGAAGGTCTTTGCTGCTGGTGCTTTGGGAGGAAGGGACAAAACTGTCGATTTGTCGAGAACTTCAGGTGAAGTATGTGCCACTTTAGACTTTTTGATATGTGTATCAGACGATTTGGGCACCGACATATTTTTAAATGAGTTGGAGGGCGGAAGTGGACGAGGAAGAGCAGGAGCGTTGAATGAATTGGACTGAGAAGCAGAGCTAAGAAGTCGTCGAGGGAGTTCGGCCTTTGGAGGCTGCTTTTGAGATTGACGGGAGGCCTGAGAAGGAGCAGAAGACTGAGATTCGTTGATGGTGAATGAAGGGTTTAAAGACGAAGGCAGTGACGGCTGAGTCAAGATGGAAGGACCAGAAAGCACAGAGACATCTCGAGATAAGATGGAGGGAACTTTGGACTGAGGCTGTTCGGGTTGTGGTACATCCTGGGCAGCCGCGAAGGCAGGAGCAGTTTCGGACGCGTCGGACGTCGAGACATCAGCAGCAGGAGAGGTCTTTTGTCCAGATTGTTTTCCTTGATGTTCAAGAATTTTCTGTATCAGTAGTGCTTTAGTTAGCTTGGAGATGCCTGTGAGGCGTCGCTCTTTGCATATGGTCTTGAGTTGAGGGACGAAGAGTTTCTTGAGGGCATCTTCCGTGAAAATGACTTCCATAGCGTGTACAACTGGCATAAGAAGATAAATATGGTAGAAAAGGAAACCGGAATAACCCACAGGAAGGTATATAGCAGGCAGGGCAAGTCTGACACGTTCTGTATGCGACGCGTCACGGTTGTTGATTGGGGAGCAATTCCGGCCTGGGAAGGAAGCACGATTAAAACTCCGCTTCAAACTACGGAACACCGGCCCGGGCGCTTCCCTTTAGCTCAATCTAGTTTTCTAGTTTTGCCTCCACCAGTGCCCCACGCAAATCTTAGGCCAAGGCTGTTACGACAGAGATATCAAGATGCCTTTGGCCTCGGAAAAACCTGTCTGCATGCACTGTAAGGGTACACATACCCGCTACAATGCCTATCTCATGACATGTTCGCAATGCAAGACGTCCTTCCACCATAGCAAGTCCACATTTCGTGTATTGAATATCAGTGTCCTTAACATCTACTCCTTCTAGCATGCCACCAACCTCCTCTCACCCAAGATCGCCTGACCAGCATACTCAGTGCTACATTTCACGAAGTGCCAGACCTCGAAAATAGCCTACTGTCTTGGAAATGCGGTCGCTGCTCAGGGACGAAGGCAGCGACTTCCAGGGTATCTACCAGCCTGGGGAAACGGCCAGCAACTGCGGCAGACCAGAGACCAGCTAAACGAGTGGCATCTGTAGAAGCGTCGCCGTCAGTCGAGGTCATCGCGATATCCAGTGACAGCGAGCCTGAGGACGCCCCCGTCCTCCCGAATTCATCTCGACGTGTCAGTCGTTGGTCATCTCCCATTGAAATAATTGATTCTCTGGCTCCATCCCCCCGAACGCATCCACATGCCGTCCTGCCTTTTACTGATTCAATATCGGCTGTCAGAACGCGTTCACCTGTCGATGACCCTATGGATATCGACGAGGGGGCCCAAAGCGCGCCAGTTCCAGATGTGAAGCACGACATTGCGACCACCTGGTTGAGGGACATCTTCTATAAAGACCTGAATGGCGATCCTTGGGAACGAAGGAAAGATAGGCTGAGTCGCAGGTCTCGGAAAATTAGAGTAGTAGCCAAGTGTCAGAGACCCGTCGATTCTTTTTACCTCTGTACGAAGGAATGGAAGCCAAAGATTCCTTGACGTTGTTTATAATAAATAGCAATACCTGAAGGTAGAACGGATAATACAAGTCTCGCTGCGCCACCCATTTTTGGCAAGTCACGTCTTCTCTCCGACCATGGACTCAAAAGAACGAATCGATGCTGCTTGCAGCTTCCTCCTACAATCCCCACCAGGAGAAATCAACGACGTCCTCAACGGTTCTCTCCCTCCCTTCTAACCAACAGCTCTCCGCTAATACCCTCAAAGATGTCCGAAATATCATATCCGACGACGTCAGCCTTCAAGAAGGCGTCCTCCCTGCACTGCGCGAATACAACCTCGCCCAATTCATGACCGTGGACGTCCCTGGAACAGATCATCAAGTATGTGTCGCACTGCACGTCAATTGTTGCCTGATGCTGATATCCAACTAGTCCATCGTGAGCGAGGCTGCGAGAGTGCCGTCGTCCGAGAACGGGAAAGAAAGGTTTCTGGATCCTCGGTCCCAGACCAGCTTCGAGTTTGATCATCTCATTCTGGTACGTTTCCTTCCTGTTATACGGGGATTAGTCCTCAGTTGTATACACAGGAAGCATCAGAGTCGCAGCCGGTGGTCCCAAATGAAGACTCAGAACCCTTCCGGTACGCTGTATACAGCCTCACAAGGACGGCTCTCTTAAATTTTCTCGCAGTTCTGCACTAGAAAATGCGACACTTCGGTATCTCTCTGCCCACTTTCACGACGGCGTCTCCTCAGTGTTCTCGAGCACCAAATCCCCAAACCAGTTCGTCGTACAAATCGTCGCGAACAGGTACAATCCATCAAACTACTGGTGCGTGTCCGTCTTTATTCCTTGGGCTCTGGATCTTAACCATCGCACAGGTCAGGACGATGGCGGTCAGAGTACGTCGTCGATCTCAACGAACACAAGGTCGATGGAAAGGTGATGGTCAACGTGCATTATTACGAGCAGGGAAACGTCAGTGGATGCCTCCGTCTCATGCCATGTCATTTTCATCTGTCTATAGGTGCAACTCGCTACGACACACGACATTTCAATAACTCTCCCCTCTGCCATTGTCACCTCCTCTCCGGGCATTTCCACGACCAAAATTCTGGCCCTCATTGAGTCAGAAGAAAGCAAGTTCCAGTCAATATTGAACAACACCTATCAAGATATGGGCGAGAAGACATTCAAAGGCCTGAGACGCGCCTTGCCTCTTACCAGGCAGAAGCTGGATTGGGATAAGGCATTCTCTCACTTTCTTTTCGTTACTCATAACACTTATATCCCCGTTCTCAGGTTCTTGGCTACAAGCTTGGTGCAGAGCTGTCCTCGAGTAAAGGTGTTTTTGGCAGTTCTTAGACCGGCAAGTATACGACAAATCCAATTGTAGTCTTTTACACCTTGCGGTGTTGTAATTCAGGTGCTCAACATTCTGTTAGTCGTGTGTATGCAGGTTCAATTTTTGTACATCCGATGGATCATATACATGTGTGTGCGAAGGTGCGTTATTATATCAAGTAATATCGTCCGGGACTACGTCGTCTAAATCTATTAGAGCTTCGAAGTGAACTGCGACTCCGTGACACCAGCACCCATGGCAGAAGTAGAGGAGACACCTCCAGTGACGGTTTTGATCAGGTTGTCTGCGTAATCAGCACCACTCCACTATTTGCTCGTCAGCGATCATGTCTCGAGCTTTGATACCAAAGAATTGTACCTTTTGGTGAGTGAGGACGTCGGTACCGAGTTCTCTCTCCTTGCGTTGCACGATCTCAACGTAGGCCTTCATACCGGTCTTGGCAAAGTTCTGCGCGAACAAGTCGGATATATACGCGTTGGAATGCAAGCCACCGAGCTGCAAATCGTACATGAGTCACATACCAAAACACTCGGACCGTGCGACTTACAGTGATGAATTGCCAGACAAAGCCGAGTTTTCCCAACTGCCATACGAAGGACTCCATGTCCTTCTCACCCAAACCAGCAGCATCCCAGTTGAATGACGGACTCAAATTGTATGCTAACCAGTGTCCTGGTCGGGCAGCATGGACGCCAGCAGCAAACTCCTTTGCTTGTGAGAGAATAGGCTTCTTGGTCTCCATCCACAACAAATCGGCGTAGGGAGCAAAGGCGACGGCGCGGTTAATGGCACATTGAGTGCCGCCCTGGTATCGGTAGTAACCTTCACGCGTCCTCGGTGAGTCCCAATCCCAATAAGGCACTGTCTTCAAGCCATACTGCTTCTGGGCAATTTCAACTGCTGATGGCCATGACGCATGGGCGACGGTCGAAAGGAATTTGCTGACTGTTGCCGAGCTAACACCTTGCTTGCTCAAGGCATCACCAAGAGTCTTGGCGAATAATTGAAGGTTAGCGGAGGCTATCCACTGGTCTTCAATTGCTTGAAGCTGGTCGCCGTTCTTGCCTGCACGCTCGGCTTCCACCATGACGGAGTTTAGAGGAGGGAGTGAAGGGTTAGTGGAGCCAAGAATGAACGCGTGATCGCGATCATCAATGTTGGAGGTGATAAGGGTGGCTGCTTCGGAGTCGGTTCTGGCGACAGCAAGGTTTTCGACACCCATAATATCATATTGGAGACGGATGGCGACAAGTCGGTTGATATGTTCGGAGATGGGCACCAAGACTTTACCAGCCATGTGTCCACACTTCTTCGTTCCGGGCGCCTGATCCTCGACGTGAATTCCAGCAGCACCCTTCTCGACGAACATCTTCGTGAGCTTTATAATCGCAGTCAAGCCTCCGTGACCGGTGTCGGCATCAGCAACGATGGGGCGGAGGTAGTCGATAATAGGAGTTTTAGCGAGCTGAGCATCAGTCATATTGGAGCGAGCTTCGTGCTGCTTGCGGTCATGGAAGAGCTGGGCCATGAACAGTTGTTCAACCTTGTTGGGCACCGTGTTTGAAGGGTAGTCTGTAGTTGTGATTCGTGAGTCATGATGAGTCGGAGTTATCCTGGAGGCGCACCTGCAAGGTCCGGTCCGGGTTCATTGGTGCTGGACGCGGTACTCGACGATTGCCAGCCAGAAACATAGACAGTCTCAAGGTACTTGGCCATCTGCGTAACCTGGACAGTGTCAAGACTGTATAAAAGTTGTTAACAATTTTTAAAAAAAATGACGACAGGGCGACTTACGCTCCATAGGTGTGTGATGGTGTCCCCCTCTTGGCATGTTCGCTGAGCAGTGACCAGAGCTTCTTGCCTTGAATATTGGAAGGGTGTTCAATGGGTATCGTGCCGCGCTTGGCAACGACCTGTGCGGCGGTATATGGGCGCGTTACTCGTGCAAAACGAGGACTCTACACGATGCAGCACGTTAGTATGGGGGACAAACAAAGCAAGCGGAGACGAGTACCTTCCACCATTCCTCTACTTTCCTGACCTCCTCAGCAAACGCGGCTCTCTCGCTGGACATTTTATGGGATATGGTTGGTATGGATAAGATGGTAGTAGTAGGAGGACAAGATGTATTTAGCGGCTTCCCCGCATTTTCAGTCTTAAGCCGGTACCCCTTTTTTCCCGGTACAGACGGAACATGTGATTCCGTCCTTCCCTAAATGATAAACACCGATTTACTCCGACGGGGTTCCTACGTTTCACCCCAGTTTCCTCGTGCATTTGGGATCAGGTGTGTGTCTCGTTCTCAACAGAAATCGTTCGTGTACGAGTAAATATATTTTATTACATACAATATCAGTGCTGTGGGATGTTAGATGGGTAAGCGGAGGAAACCCTCCGAAGTTAGTAGCTTTTTGCACGGGGGCCCGTAACCTTCCGACCTCCCGCATCCCCCGTTTCGCATCGCTGTGGTGCAATCTTCTACAGTGGTTATCACGGAGTGGCGCTACCGCTACCGTCTATCACCATCATATATCAATCCCGCGAGCCCATATCGAACAACAAAGCCTAAAATACTTCCGGCAACCTTGGAAAACACGGGGAACATCAATAATCCACCACTGTACGAATGGTTTTGACATCACCTGGGAGCACATCAGAACCTTCACAAGGCTCTTCTCGCCCATCGGACCGAGATGGAGCAAGAAGAAGTTTAGAATGGTCAAATTCGTCGTTTCTAGTATCACTCCAGAAATCGGGTGTATGGTAATCTCCGTCAGCCTGAGCGTGGACATAAGCTTTAATACCGTGGTTGTTAATTCAGATGGGGGACGTAGAAACACGGCCTTAGACGGATGGAGGAGGTTTGTCTCCGCGTCGAACCTGATCACTTGTCCATCAAAAGCCTCAAGAAAAGCATTGTCTAGACTTACCTAGGAACCCTGTGCCGAGGACACGGCACCAAGCCGAACAATTGAGGACATGAGAGTAGAAAGTTGAACACCTGCGGAATAAAAAAGAGCAGCAGGGTCTTGGAAAAATGCGCTTGAATGCCCACGACGGCAAAGGCCATTCCCGTGACATAGCACAGCGTATCTCCGGGAAACACTCTGGCAGGGTACCTAAATCCTCATTAGCATATTTTCACTTCCAAGGCAAAGAAACTACTACCAGTTATGATATAAGAAGCCTAAGCAAACAGCCACGAGCGGCATCATGAAGTACAGGCTAAGCAGGTGTCTTTCCACGAGCACCTTGCTTCCATAGGCCATCCCAGCGCTCCAAACGCCGCCGAATTCAAGCTCGGTATTATTCCCCAGCAGGTGAAGTGGTAAACGGAATCCCATTCGCCACGGAAGATAGAGAAGGTCGTTCAAGATGACGGATGCCGCGATGATCAGTGCTTGGCTGACTTCGGATCCATTGATTCCAGCAATGATGTTGATACTATTGGTCGCAAAAGTGGAGAGTAGAGACATGTAAACGTAATATAGAGGCCCTACAGTGCGAGGTAAGAGACCAGCTGACACTGAATATATTACAAGAAATTACCGAGGTTCACCAAGGTCCCAAAGGCCCATCGGAGAGGAAGGGGGACAACGACATGTGTGTTGCCCCGCGCAGCAAAGTACACAATCAGAAGGGGTATGGAAGCGATTATCGGGACGGGAAGCTTGTGACGCCATCGTATGTCGAAAACATCATCCAGAAAACCGAGTAGAGTGGCGATAAGGAGGGAAAGAATAGATGAAAGGTAAACGGACAGCTATAATAACGTTGGAAGTCGACTCAAAACACCAAATTGGAACCGTACTTGATGGAGAGGGAACTCGGCAACAGATATGCCTTCGTGCGTGGTCGTTTTTTGAGACAGAGAGTCCGAGAATGCGAATGGTATAAAGAGGAGCAGAGTCAGGATGTAAACCGATGCACAAACAAGTCCAAGGCTCTCTGGGCTGCAATGACTTGAGAACAAAGCTAGAGCATACAGAATAGAGCATACATTGGCGTGTGGTATACTTTCAACAAGTCCTTTCCCTTAAAATTCGCCTTGACAAAGGTGGGCCCGAGTGCAGGAACCAAATACAATGTTGCCAAGAACGCGAATATCGAGAATCCAAAGCAGGTGTATAGAGCAGGAAGGGGAGGTACTGGGTCGAGCAATGGCCTGATGACGAACCATGCTGCAACAGGCAGCAGCCCAAGTAACAATATCGACGGCAGTGGTCGGGGCGCCAGTTCCACCATGGGCGTTTAGAGAAGCATGAGGTCAAGCGCAGTCGTGTCAAGACGTGTCGTGGTCACGCGTTTGGCAATGTCCTCTCCTTCGGCACCCGAGCACCTGAATACTACAGGATGTCGCATACAATACTCGGAAGGCAAAGGTCGTGGCGTATACGGTAGGCAATGCATTTTCGTTCCTTCTCGATACCCTCATATTTCTTTCTCAGCTTCTCGGTTCATTGCAAAGCGGACGCTTATTGAAATCAGTCCCATTCTCTTGTTATCAAAGGAGGAATACGAATCGCACGGCAGACACACTGTTCTCGACCATTACACATTCAAGTGCAAGGATGGGCGGATGGCTCTAGCTTTGGGGCTTGGTGCGTTGTTTTATTTTTATTTTCTTTCTCTGTTCGTGCTAACAAGCCCAAGGATAGGCTCTCTGTTCAACCATTCTGATCCTCCTAATGTCACCTACGAAGTCGACCTTACAACAGATTCCATACGATATACCACCGTTCGTGATATCGAGCCTGGCGAAGAGCTATGCATCTTCTACGGTCACAAACTCTGGTTTCAGCCTGTCGAATTTGACAGCCAGGCCACCGAGGGATCTGAGGCAGAAGAGGCCCTTCCTATGTCTGCTAATATCCAAAACTACGACGCTGAAGATAATCTTCCCTTCTTCAAAATCAAGCCGCCTCCAGATGAAGAAGACCTAGCAAGCATAAGAACCAGTAAGATATTTCCCCCACCTTAGCTAGGCACGCTAATTAACGACTCTACTACCTAGTTCAAGCCTGGGCGGTAGATATCCCGGAACCAAGACACACAACTTCAATGCTCAAGTAATGCCAGTGAACTTTTCGACAATATTTCTTGCTGAATAGACTTCTGGTAGATGGCTCAAGCAAGCTGGTCTCGATACCAACGATCTAGGTCATCTTAAACGCGTTCAAAAGCAGGATGGCAGAACGCGACTCTTGTTGACGGCATTACCCACATGCCCTTCGCCTCCGGCAGACTTCAACCTGCCTGAACCCATCCAGCTCCCAGTACCAACGTCCGCTGCTCTTACGCCTACCTCCCTTGCACTCAAATCAAGTTACTGGCCTACCATATACGCTCCACGTCGGAAAGGCGAAACTGAGCCTTGGTCACAAGGCAAAGTGGCCTGGGCACGAAATGCGATGAGCCTGGCCGTCGCCACAGCGCTGAGAGCTCAAGAAAACGGAGAAGTTGTTCATTTTCTGCGTTGTAATTCTTTCGACTGAGTGTCCTTCAGCTACCCATCGCAGCACATGTACCCATTCCCTATGAGATCGATAACGAAGATGCTATTCCGGTAACCGCCACAGCTTCAGATACGCGGACATCGACGCGCCATCCTTTGCGCCACTGTGTGCCCAATCTCGTAAGGGACATCGTGGATCGATACCACGAGGCGAGAAGACGATCGTCGCCTCCCCTTGATTCTGTGAAGAATGGAACCAATTATCTCCTTACTTCTCTCTCGCTTTTCATTACGCATGAACCTTGTGTGATGTGTAGCATGGCATTGCTGCACTCCCGTGTTAAAGAGGTGTTTTATCTCATACCAATGGAGAAGACAGGCGGGTGCGGCGGGTTGACCTGTTTACCCACTCTGCCCGGAGTAAACCATAGATTCACTATCTGGAGATGGCGAGATGGGGACCTTGACATAGATCGTATTCGAATACACGAAAACAGTGATGCATAACCATCGATCTAAGAAACATTATAAACTCTGTTACGTTTGAATCTAATGCAGAATAGTAAGAAATGATAACGTATCAGCACCCAAGCATGTACGGTAAAGTAATACAAGTATTGTAAAAGTTGACCCGTCAAAGTAATGGACGCGATATAATGATATAATGATGATGCAAGGTGACGAAAAGAACAAAATACAGTGTGGATGATGAAAATAGAGATTAGGACGGGATATTACCATTTAGCCTTGCGTTTGCCTCCTTTGCCGCCGCCGCGGGCTTTGCCCTTAGCCTGTCCTACCACCGCAGGAGCAGGCGTCGTCTCAACTTCGACGATATCCACTTCACTATCGGACGACTCGATCATCGTTATGTCGTCCCTCTCCTTCTCTTTTTCTTTCTCCTTACCCTTCCATACGCGCCATTCCTTTGACAGCTCCAACAGCTGGTCTCTAAGACTTTCCCTCATGCCACCAATATCCTCAGCCTTCCACACCACCTTACGATCCTTTTGCATGTTACTGCCCCCCTTAGGCTGCGAAGTGCGTTAGCGACTTGGATACTGCATAAAGAGACAAGCTAAGCAATACGAACAGCTGTAATGATACTGCAGTATCGTGCAGGATCGGACATGAAAGTTTGTGCGAAGTGTATAAGATAGATACCGCAGTCGCAAAAATTGGGTTGTACGGGTACCTATATCACTGTCAGCCACTGGTTGAACATCGTTCATTCCACTTACTAATGCCTGCCTCCCAATCGGTTTGCTCGAAATTTCGATCCCCTTCTTGTCTATCGCTTCTAGTCGGAGGTAATTCCCTAGCACACTGATTACCCTAGGATGTCGAGAACCGAGAGAGTCCATTGTGAAGATATACGTCCTGGAAAAATGTCAGTGCAAGACGAGTAGGTCATTACTATGAGACGTACGAAGGGCGGCCGACAGATACCACCACTTCATCATCATTTACTTCTGCGCGCGTATCAGCATCGTCCTCGGCCTTGCGCTTTCGCGAAGAATAGGTCTTCAGTTTCCCTCTCTGATCCTCAGCAATGATGACAGGATCTGACTGTGGTTCCGCCTTCCGTTTGCCCTTTTTGTCAGACGACGCGTAGAACCGTGATGGTGATATCCCCCCAGGGCAGGAGACAGACTCTTCGATACGGGCAGAGGCAGAGTCAACATTCTCATCACCGTCGAATAAAGAATAGGCAGTGTCAACATCGATTACATATGACCGTTCTCCTTCAAACCGGGGTGACAAGGTTTGATATTCACTCCTGAAGGCTGTTAGTTGTGCCTCATCGGATCGGGTGTTTTCGTCCTCGGGTACGAAATTACTAGACTGTGCCTGCGGAGGGTCGTCAGCTGTGAGTGAAAGAGATCTACGCCGAAAGTCTGCGGGTATTTCTTCGTCAATATCCATGTTGGTGTCATCATCTGGCGGTTCATGCATGCCCACATCATGTACTTCAGTGATTGACCTTTCAATGGGATCTTCCCCAATGGTGCATGATTCAGATAAACGCAGGAGTTCTTCCACATCATGGGTCTCTTGTGCTTCGCTAGAGAAAACGTGGGCAGAGGTAGGACTGTCATCAAGAGTAGCTTCGGGAGAGATCTCTCGAGGTGGGTCCGCTAGAGGAGAGTCTGAAGTCGCATTTGATTGTCGTGTTCGACCACGCGTTGCTGGAAACTTTGTTTCAAGAGGAGGCAAAAGAATGTGTTCGGGTTGATAGATAATCGCAAGGTACCAGTGAAAACTATGAGGCAAGTTGTGTCACTGGTCATAAATTAAGGAAAGGCGACATACTTCTCGTTAATGGGCACGATTATATACTTCTTCGCGAAGATATCAGTCTTGGAAGTCCAGCGACGCACGGCATTATAACCCTCGTCGCTACTGGAAATGACAGTCAATCATAAACCACGAGGGTCTGACAGAAGCCTACTTCTTCACGCTTAACTTCTTATAGAAGAAAGAACTAAATACGTAGGTGTCGTTGGCGAGTTCTGGGTTTTCTCTCTCCAATCTCGAGTGCCACATCCTGAGGAAGGGTGAGAAACGAATGGCGGAGAGGAAATATTTATACTTCAGTCCAAGTTCTATCAGGTTATCGTTGAGGTACTCGCTTGGCCCCAATCGGTTGAGATCACTTTTGCTGAGATTAACTCCCCCCGTTGTCCCCCACGGATACACCAGGATTCTTGACTACAATTAGCCACTGAATAGCAAGCAAATAAAGAATACAGACAGCTCATCAGGCTCCTCTTCCGGAGGTTTGGTTCGCGCGTCGGAGTGACGAGTCGAACGGCGCGGCACGGATATCCTGATCATATCATATAGATAAGTGAACATCTAAAAAAATGACGATCTCACGATTCTTGAGTTGGTTCATTGACTACTGTGCTGCTGGACTTGGCCTTTCCATTCGTATGAGGTTGGCGTATATTCTGTTGACCTGACTCTAACCTGTAGATGATATTCAACTAGTAGTCCCACAAGGAAGGAGACGAAACAGACATGTGCGACGTTGATGTTGAAGAGACGAATTCTATCGGGGGTGGTGACCAGCTATCTCGTGCAGCGTCAACATCGACTGGGCCTGTTTCAGGTGCACAGGCAGCATTCCATAGAGCATTCTCATGCCTGGATACACAAGATTCAAT
Source organism: Desarmillaria ectypa (assembly GCA_030407005.1). NCBI lineage: Eukaryota > Fungi > Basidiomycota > Agaricomycetes > Agaricales > Physalacriaceae > Desarmillaria > Desarmillaria ectypa. The sequence continues at coordinate 1,157,857 of JAUDYN010000008.1, forward strand.
ACCTCCCTATTGGAGAAAGAGGTGCACCGGATCGCACCTAACAATACTACTGTCTTTGATATTTGCCTGAAACCACGCCAACGTGGCATCGAACGCGGACCCATGCCATTTAGGATGTCCCTTGTCAAACCTTACACAGATTTGGCCCCTTTGCCCTTTATCGCCTGGGTTTCTGGATAAGAACAATCCAGAAGCGAAAGGAGAAGACAGACCAGGGACAAATGTCGCCTTTTTATTGACGCGCGCCCCTTCATCATACGTTGACCGCAGGGTAAAAACGGGATGCTCCCTTTCCCGTTCCATACCCTGTCAACTATCAGCATAGGTCGTACAAAGCTGAAGATAACCGACCTGAAATTGATTAACATCACGGTCAATTTTGAAAATCCTTGGCTTTGACAATGAGCGCCCATTTTTAAGCTCGAAAGTGCCCCTTTTCTTGTTACAGTGGATAGTGCATTTCTCTTCTACATGCTCCGTACCAAGCATATAGTCCTTCAAAGGCAACATCCATTCGCCCTCAATTCTTTCCCCGGCCCGATGTGTAGAATTGAGCGGGGCATCTGATGTCCTTTGAGGTGGGACTCGTCCTTTAGTTTTATTATCCTGCAGAAATTAGATGAACATAGAAACTGATGGCTGTCGAGAAAGAACGAGCCTTCGATTTCATCCTCCACTTTGCCTGTAGATCGATATGAGGGACCTTATCCAAGGGCAGGATTTGCCCATTCCTCTTCTCAATCCTACTGACCATGCCTTTCACTATCCCTGGCTTTCTAGACGCAGGCACAGGAGAATCAAATGATTCAATGGGACTCGTGGATCGACCGTGCTTGTTCTTCAGGAATCCTGTCCCAGAATTTGGCGTCGGACTATCTTCATCAAAAGCATGCCTTTCTGGCTGCTCCACACTTGGCATTCGCGGTAGAAGATTCAGCACGTCACTGGAAGGCTGAGCTATTCGTTGACCAATGTCTTCAGGACCGTCATGCTCCAATACGATGACCTCAGCATCATCCTCTGGAGCTAGGGGAGGTATATTTGACCTTGGATTGCCTGGACAGGCTAGACTTGGTATTAGTATTTGAATGATTGACAGAGAACACACGAGGCTCGAGAGGATTTGGATCAGTAATCCTCCGTCGTTTCATTGGTCTGTGGGTGCTGTTGCTATTCGACGCTGTTCCTACCCTTGCAGTGGATCGATTATGTTGCCTATTGCTGCCATGAAGATTATCCTGCAAGCGGCTGCCCGAAAATGGATTGAAGCCACGCTTGAAGTCATTGTCAAAAGGCAGTGGATAGAGAGGTAACATAAGGACACACAGAAGCTGAAGAACTTGGAACAGAAATTGGGGTGGGATTTTTATGCCATGACCTACTGGAAGAATTCCTTGAGAAAATACAGCTGCAAGATTGAGACATACTTTGGAGCCGATATTGACGCGTCTCTGCGATTAGGAACCGAAGGCCCGATGCCGTGCAATTCTTCCAGATTATGCCTTGATCCAAGGCTCATCATTGGTGCTTACAGGGAGGGAAAACACGAGAGTGCATGCACGCCGCCAATGGTGCGGTGAGTTCAGAGTGAAGCTTGTCATCCTCCCAAAAAGGTAATATTACTGCATAACAATTATCGGTTGAAAATTATATTTAATTTCTGGCTAAGACCCACAGCCTCTAGAAAAAGTACATATAAGTCTGCTATGTATCTCTAGGAATTTACATCCTTCAAGAGCCGGTAAAAATCAGCTACAAGATACAAACTCCCGGCCAAAACTATCAGATCACTGCCACTCAACTCGCTCGCCCATTTCAGTGCATCAAGTAGGTCATGTTCTTCTTCGCATATCACTGCATCTGGACACAGTGTCCGCACAGTCTCTTTCATCACCAGAGTATCCTCCATCTTTACCCAAGGCATGCCTTCTGGTGGTGAGAATGGCACAACGGCTACCCGAAAGAGAGACGGACCGGCAACCTTGAACAAAGGTGCCAGAGTTTCTCGAGGTGTTTTGGGGGGAGAATGAGATAGGGCCAATATGTAGGTGATGGTAATGGGTTGCTCCGTGGACTTCAACGAAGAGACAAGATGTGTCAAGTATCTAGCCAGACATTCAGAAGATGCAGGATTGTGCGCCCCGTCTACCAGTACTGGTAGCTCTTGCCGATCAAGATTGACAGAGTGGAAAGAGAGCCTCCCCGGCCATTCTGTCTGTTTGATGCCTCGGATGATGGCTGCCGGGGTGAGACGATCTCGGACAGTTGGATACTGAGAGATAAGAGCATCCATGACTCCCAGGGCCAATCCTAGATTTTGGAGTTGATGGTCACCGTGAAGAGGTAGACAAGCAAAAATGTCTTGCAATAAGGCAGGAATATAAGCCTGAATAGGTGAGGGAGGAGGCGGATGCCACACCGGCGAAATTGAAAAGGAAGGTGGTTCTGGTCCATCGACAGAGGCACTCCATGGACGAGCAGATACTGGGAGTGCATTGAAGAAATTTCCTTGAACAGAAGCCACCATCTCCCTAGCTACCCCTTCAACTTGATCATGTACCTGGTACCCCAAAACAAAAGGTTTCCCCTTCCTGGCAATGGCCGCTTTCTCCTTGGCAATAGCAGCAACGGTCGTTCCCAGAAAAGCCTGATGGTCCAAATCAACGGCAGTCAAGGCCGATAGAAGTATGCACTCGTCAGGGATGATATTGGTAGCATCGAGACGGCCACCCATTCCCACCTCTAGTACCACAAAATCGACTTTCGCCTGCTCAAAAATGATGAACGCCGTTAAAGTGAGCTTTTCAAAGCTGCTGATGGGCAAATTAAGCTCCTTGGAGGTGGTCTCCACTAGTGTGCTTGCGCCAGAATATACCTCTGGGGTAACTGCCCTGCCATCTATGATGATAGAATCATACACAGAGAGTAAATGGGGACTATTGAAACGGCCAATGGATGAAGGGGAAATAGAAGCGCTCAAAATCGAGGAAATGAAGGCCGCCACGCTACCCTTTCCATTTGTTCCTGCAACATGGATTGTGGGCCGAGTATAAGATGGCAGGTGATAAGAAAGGTCTCTTATCCGGTCATGAGTCAAGTCAATAGACATGAAGGTGATCAGAGGAAAATCATTCGAGTCGTCAGTCGGACCGGTATCCGATCAACAAAAAAATTCGAAGTCGCGGCAAGCCTGAGAGCTTTCAATCCCTCACGATGAACCAACAGTTATACTCCATGGTTGAAGTCGAATTTTTTGTTATTATCACATCAGATAAAGATTCAGAGGAAGGTAATGAGCTCAGGTGATCATAGCTAGCTAATAAGTAGGAGAAAACGGTTGGAGCGGAATGAAAATCAGAAGATGCGGCGAGACCTTAATGTCTGCTTGATCAACGCAAAGGCCTTATGGTAAAAAAAACTCACAGGTTGTCAATTATGATTCACAGCATCGCTTATGCGGTCTCTGTAGAGAAAAAGCCTTCAATCATAGCCGTGATGAAACTGTGCCCGAGCGATGGGCCGCAAAAGAGGGAGAACCTTCCCCTGGAATTGTGGCCCATGAGTGGACCAACCCCGCATTAGGTGGTGTTACCCCGGGGGAAGCAGCAGTTCCCTGGCAAACACCTTTCATTAAACACCAATCAGGTACACGACAGGATTCATGCGGTAGCGGCCGTATTCACATAGGACGACAGTGACTCCAATTCAACGTTACCGTGAGAGCTAGTGCGAAACTGCGTGGAATCCAGCGCTCGATACATGAGTAATACTGTCAACAGCCGCCATACGCGCTCAGAGAAAGCAAACTTTACTTTTAACATATGTAAATGAGCCCACCTGATCGTTCTTGTGAAGCGCTACGCAACCAAAAACAGGCAGGCAGGCAGGCTCAGAATCACGCACAACTTAACCGGCAATCCCATTGTAGAAGACTCGGATGTCCAGCCATTGAAGACACTCGCAAGGCCCAGGCCAACCTTGTTCGGAAAACTCATTTACAAGTCCACTGCTATATGCCGGCACCCGAAGAAACCGGGTTACGAGAGGGGGGTTTGGGAACAAGGGGGATGTAGGGCGTTTGAAGTCTAGGACGATTCAGACTATCACGCCTTAGTAGAGACCTGTTGCGGTCAACCAAATCCAGAATCCAGAAAGGGTGTAGAAGAAACAACTCCCGGGGTGTTAGAGCGTCTGTGGGCAACAGAAGAACTGGTGACCATACAACTCTTGTTTGGTCCTTAAAGAGTCGTAGTAGCGGCGCTTGTAAGGGAGACGACTGTAGGTACACACTCAAAAGATATGTGGAGTGCCGTTCCAGACGATACGTATCAACCTGCAACGCTGCCGAAAATCAATCACAAGCCTTGCATTAATAACAAGCCCAGGTAGTGCTTAGCACAAAGATTTGATAGAATTCAGCTAAAAGACAGACTCGAACCAGTCCCTTTGAAATTCGGTGATAGTCAATCGAAGCCTCTGCACAGTACATTTGATCCACTGTCAAATTGCGGAGGGAGTGGTTCGAGTCTACGTCAAGGACGAGAAACAATTTAACCTACGACGTCGGTGTCGAATTTAGGCAAGGACAGGAGGCTGATGACATACCTCGACGTGAACCGGATCCCAAAAAATTGTGTTTTTCAGTCTGTAAAATTTGATGACCCGAGCACATCAGCACTGCCTATAAATCAGACCTCTAAAAAGTCCAAAGGAGTGTATGTATAATGCCAAAGTGTCCGAAAGCTTATAACTTTACTAAAGATAATCAAACATGGGAAATAAATATGTAGGTCCTTAACCTGTGGTGCTAAGTACAGCGTAGGCGTCATGAAGCCCGGCATCGCGTGGGTTGTTGGATCGTGAATAGCTATGTAGTATAACAAGTCATTATGCAAAGTCTGTCTTGTGCTTCGGCCGAAACGTTGCGGTATAGAGATAGTGTTGGGGGTGGTAATGCTAATGTGGCATCGATGACGAAAGGGCGTCGGGTTTTTAACAGCCATCATATTTAGAGTTTCTGGGGAAGTCGAATCCAGCCGCTGACCATGTTGTCCAGTTGGGATTTGTGTAGGCCTCGATATGACTTGAAGACGATAAGTAGAGGATTCTAGAGCTTTGACAAACACGTACTTGTTAATGTAATCTTGTGTAGGTCGTGTTGGAGGATTGCACGTCACAGCATTCTTCGTCCCTGCACGTTGATATACCCGCACATAATCGATATACATCTTTGCTGGGAAGACCAGGTGCTGGTAGTCCGCTGCCTGGAAATTTGGTGACATTCCCAAATTGAGAAGCAAGTACTTTCAAAGAATATCAGTTTCGCTGGCTATGGGGGGTAGCATGGAACGCTTACCATCGGCTCCTCAGGTATGAGGCGTTGACTAACTTCTACGGTCGAATCGGGCCCAATGGCAGCAGAGGTGACCTTCCACGACTCTACGCCTCCACTATACCATTGTATGTAGCCATCATCCCGCTTATCGGGATCCGACCACCACTCATAACCGTATGTCCCGTACGCTACATCATTGTAATGCGTAGGGTCAATAAGGGTCAAAGCGGAAACAGCCTGTTGGAACGTTCCACCTTTATACGAGTTAAAAGTGGTGATCGTATCATCAGTGACGATGGTAGCCGGCGTGGTGTTAACGAAGCTATACTGATAGCTGAACGGCGCAATCTGGAAACTTTGTGACACCTCTCCTTGCCATACGTCGACGTTAATTTGATGCTCGATGATATCGATTTCAGGGACCCCGCGACCAACATTTACGCTTGGACCTGGATGGTCACCTCCACTACACGTGCAAGCAGACACTCGTTGACCGGGCAGATAGCTAAGAGTTTCCCCATAAGGAGAACCCGTAAGGGCAGCAGCGGGGTCGCCACCTGCAGATGTCTGGTTCGGGAAGGTTCCGACGTCGCATGAATCGTAACTGTAAGGCCACATGCCCTCTGTCGTGGCGCCATAGCCTGCTCGGCCCTGGTATATATTATTAACATGAGACATAAGTTGGTCAGGAGCCGCACCAAATTGCCCATGGTCCATGCACCTGGCCAAAAGCCGGGAACTGTCGAGCTTCCAGGCATACTAACGGAAACCTCGACATAGCCTGTCATGAAACAAAACTTGTTCCACGAGGTAATCATGCCTGAAAAGATGTCGGTAATATGTTCAGATTCTCGGGTGCACGACTAGCCACTCACCACTTTTGAAGTTGAGATCGTGGACATCCTCCATGGTGATCGTCAATACAAGCTTGCCATTTTCGGTAATGGCGGCCTGCGTAGAACACTATCAGTCGTCAAATATTTTGGTATGTGGGGAAACTCACACTGGGGTCATACCACTCAAGGTCTCCCGTAGGCCAGTAGTGCAAGTCAGCTGCTTCCCAGTACGGATCATCGCCGGGGTAAAATGTTCGTCCATCCGTATTAAACTCGTCACTAAAGACAAGATTGTATTTCTTGCCATCCTGGCCTGTGCGCGTATAGGCATCTGAAGGAGTGTCACTGTCGATGAGGGAAGGGAGGCCGGGGAGGTCGGGTATCTGCCCTGAACCATTGATGCCACCAAGATTGAACCCTGAGGTTGTGACAGTGTCTCTGGTGTAGAAAACGATGATGGGGTATCCAGCAAAGAGCATCATGAGTCCAACCACGAGGATGACAAGAGCACCTGCGTTCAGCCAACCTCTCGCAGAGAAGAAAGTAAATGAGCGGTCCATTTGAGCGTCACGGACAGGATCCGGGTTGTGGAGGGCATCGTCGAGATCAGGATCCTTATCCCAGAGATACTGAGGGACGGTCGATGTGTTGGAAGAAAAAGCCTTTTCTCCATTGCTTCCCGTGAGTGATGAGACTTCAGAAGGCGCTGCACTAAATCGTGAGCCGTTATACAGTCCAGCATCGCGGTTCAAGGGATTGTACTACAAAACATGAGAGGTGGAAAGAAGATGAAGCATGATACATACAGAATAAGGCCCATATCCTGCGCCGATTGCGCCGCTGGCGACGCCTTGTGCAATGGAACCCCTGCCTTGCTGTAAGCTGGAGGTCGAGGCAGGTGGCCGTGGACCCGGTGAAGAAGGTGAAGCGACAGGCATGCCTGTACGAGGACTTTGAGGAACGGCTGCGTAATCTTGAGGGCTTGTTTGAGGTGCTCGTCGAGCAGAATTCTGAGCCATGGCAGTGAGTGACAGAAATTAGCGCTCTGGGTTTTTTCTCACACTGCTCCTTTCACAGCCACAGCCGGTGACACAACTAAATTGACAGGCCGAGCATGGGCCGCGCCGTCAAGCACTGACTTGTTGCCTCGACGACATGATGAATCAAAATATTTTGATGAGCTGTCTATACACCTTTATGGGTTCACTGCAAGATATCCTCCATCGATGACTATTTCTTGCCCAGTGGCGTAACACCCAGATGGTGACGCCAGATATACTGCTATCCCTGCCATTTCCTCCCCGCTTTGCTCGGCAGTCAGTTCTCTGCAGATGCTCGAGTACACATACACTTACGTTCCTGCCCTCCGAGCAGGCACCGGAAGGACACCTCTACCCGTCGCATCGACATCTTCCGGCCCAATGACAGTCTTGGTCATCTCGGACTCGTATACACCAGGTGCAATCGCGTTAACACGAACCGGTATACCTTTCAAAGCAAACTCTGTAGCCAACATCTTGGTTAAATGTGAAGCTGCAGCTTTTGAGGTGTTGTATGCAAACTGTCCACATGTGAGTACGAACTTCATGTTGTTCGGCACAAGGACTGACATGTTGCTGAGCCAGCTTTGTGATAGCACTTATACTCGTTATGTTTATGACACTTGATGTGTACCCAGTTTGATCCTTTGTTCCCTTCTCCAACAATCCAAGGAAGACCATCGTCACAAAGTAGATTGAATACACATTGATAGCGAAAACGTCGGCCCACTCTTCTTCAGATTCGGCGAATAATGCTTGACCCAATGTTTCCGCGTCCTTGTGCTGTGGTGAGGTCAGATCGTTAAACCAGAGAGACATGGGCCCGGCCTGTCCTGCACTGCATGCCGACGTCATTCCTGTCTTCTGCATGTCATAGAGCATCACATACTTATTGACCAAAATATGCAGTTTACCCTCCTTCTCTTCTATGACCTTCTTTGCTTCCAGGATACTCGCTTTGACAGTCACATCCATCGGAAGCCTGCGTCCAAGGAGGTCAGTAATCGGTCACTGAAGAGAGTAAGGTCCCCTACGCAACAACTTCGCCCTTGATGGTGCCACTGTTGATGACCCCCTCGAGTACATCTTTCCGTCGTCCAGTGAGGTATACTTTTGCACCGTTTTCAGCGAGCGCGCGCGCAATCATCAGTCCGATTCCTGTTCCGCCACCAGTAACCACAGCTACCAGCTCGCTGAGATTGTATAGATTCTTGTGGTGATAAGACGATTCGGACATGATTCAGTGAAAGCTACAGTGCAGAATATGTTTCGTTGTGCGGGTGGCCGCTTCATTGCATCATAAGACCGATAATAGCGCGAAGATTGTGTGCTTTACTTGGCAGGCCTTATCAGAGTTATGTTATTTCATTAACCCGGAACAACCTCTTCGATCAACGGCCGATCAGACAGTTCATGCTACTGATCCACCGGGAGTTGTTGCCATTGAAGTTTAACGTTTATAGTCCGTTCAATACATGAAAACACTGCATTTACATTATTCGTAGTTAACAGCCCGGCGGCAGTGTATAGAATGAAGACTCACAAATTACGAATATGTAGGGTTGCGCCAACCATTGTCGCAGTATATTTCTTGCAGACTCGTTGGCACAGTATATAACCGACGAAATAGAGGAATGGTAGCGTAAGGTTTCTGTCGATAGTTTGCATCACATAGATAGAGGTATCTAAGATTTGGCGTGTGAAATTTAGCTGCCAAGTACGAGAGTTCCAGCGGAATATCTCCGCCTTCAACCCGCAGATGTAAAATGGCTAAAGAGAGTAGAGAGATCCGACGGCCATGGGAAGGACTGTACAGTGCCGGCTGGATGAAACGGTGCGCTTTCTTAGGAAAGATGATGTGCAATTCCACCAACCGGCATGAAACCCGTAACATGGAAGTGATTTCCCTAACAGCTTGGGGCCCCGACGTGAAGCCATGGTGTGTGTAGTGCAGGGATGTAAGGTTCTGAAACAACGAAGGAAGCCATGTCAGACGAATACCATTGACTGTTACTCGACGAAGACGGGGTGCAACGCCGGAAAAGAGAGTAAACTCTTTGGTATCGTCATTCATGGGATACACAAGCGTCAGCTCTTCCAAAGACATCGCCTGGACCCCGCTAGCAGAGCAGCACTCTGACAAGGCAGCATTCCACAAAAAGGGGGAATAATGGTCGAAAAACATCTCCAGAGTCCGCCACTGATGGATATAAGGCAAAATCAGATACATCCTCCACTGCACCGAGTCGGAATCCATGAACATGGATCCTGTTGCAGGGACTAGGCGCAATGTGATATCGAGCGAACAAGCTCTCGCCCTTCTCATTCTTTCCCGCCACATCGTTTCGCGAAAGTCGATGTCGATACATCTCCACATGCGAGGTGTGCGCAGGGCGATTAACCGCCATGCAGAGCACACATGCGATACCACCACGGGTAACATAGTGTCGGTTCGAGAGCCCAGGGTGAAGATGCGAGCTAGAACCTCTGCAGGAAGGCGGAATATGGGATGGTAGACGGCACATGGCGGAGTTGGAGACGATCGCCGCCTTGCCTGCATACGGGATGATCTGGGTAAACCATTCCTCAAATATCCCAGAGCATATAGATACCGAACAACTCACGACGATGAGAGAATTGATTTGACGGAATCAAATATTGATACAGAGTTCCGCTCCTTTGCGCGCGTTCTAAATATTGGTAGGCCCATGGCTGATCAGAGGGCGCACGGTGAGAGAATTTAAGATGTGGGCTGCATTTTATGTGGGTCGGGTATATGAAACAGACATAATAACGTTCCTCGGCGAAGATTCGTTGCGGCAACAAAGAGAGAACCATCGTTTCAGTTGGTCTGGACAACATGACTGTCAGGTCCCCGGGATGTCGAAAAACTGGACTATACAATTCTGGAAAGGAGGGCTGAGAAGGGGCCTCACATGGCCTCGCATGAGAGAATTAGGAGATAACGCGACAACAAAAACAGGCTAACAATTAATCTGTGACGGTATTGCGCCGTACTAGCAATGGCGTTACCGGTCAGGCGCATGTTGCATATATTTCATCCCCGGCGAGGGATTCTGCACTTGGAGAAGTGCTCAATCCAACAGATAGAAGGCTTTCATGCGAACCGAGGAGAGAATGAACGAAAATTTGACAAAAGATAGATACATCAAGGTGGCAGTAGCAGATAAATGGGAGCTCTTGGCCACGTGCTCGCCTATTGGCCTCAACATCGTCTACCATGGACGAGGCTCAGACCTTGGATGCGCTCGCCAACGTTCTCAACGACATATCTGAAAATCCTTATGATTTCTCTCTTCATGTTAAGCATATCAATATCGCCCGCTCTCTGCAGGGCATGGAATCCGAATTCCAGTCGGCAATCGAGATGATGTCCAATTTCTACTCAGTCGGAGGTGACCTATGGCTGGAACTTATCGAATACAAGAAGGCCTCTTTGGATTTGGGTACCGTGGATGGTGTAGCAGAGCTCTTGGTGGTGTATGAGCGTGCAGAGTCCGACTATACATGTGCGCGCTGTTCATCTTCTCCGCTTCTTGTGATTCACGTTGTACAGCAATACCTCTCCTGAAAAGCCACATCGAATTCGTCTTGGAACAATACGCACGATACTGTGGCAGTGAGGCCACAGAATCAAAGCCTGATGCATTCGGCGAACTCTTCTCGGAAGACTGGACCCGCACAACACTGTTCGACATCGTGAAGAAGGGCCAGGGCCACTTAACACAGGTGCGCACTATGACGGGCTGAGTGATTGTATGCGCTCATGCATATGTCAGAGCTATGTACTATGGGATATGCAGCGCGACTGGGAGCTTGAAGTATTGGAGGCTAAGTCAGGCTCAGACAGGTAATCGAACAAGCCCGATGCCTCATCTTGTGGCTGAATCGTACGAAATAGAATCGAAGCTGCTGAGCGAGTGCAACGCTTCCTCCTTGAACGCCTGCGGCAACCTCATTCAAGCGAGTTAATGCTTCCACTTTCCTCTGTATATCTAACGTTCATTGTAGACTCTGATGATACTTTTCAAACATACTCCTCGTTCACCACAAATTACAAGTCATCGCAGGAGTACGAACCGCTTCTCATTGCTGCTACCAAAATCCGCTCCCAAGCCGTCAAGTCCTTTCAACGACGGGAAGCCACGGAAACCGCATTGGTATGTCCCAGCTTTAGTCAATATTGAAGCTAACATGCTCCAGGTCCAGTCCCGTTTCTCTCTGGAGAGCTATGCGAGTTATGTTGCTTATGAAAACAGAGCCAGATATCCAGAGCTGCTGGTAATGAGTGGCCTTTATGAGCGGGCCATCGCAGAAGCTGCAAAGCGGAAGTTTGCTGGTGAGGCAGGCGCCGAAGAAGCTTTGAGGTCTTTTTGGGTTGGTTATTGTGATGCGGTGGTATGCAAGTCGCGTTGATACTTCATTTATTCTCTAATCTTTCACTAGAGAACGCTTGGCGACGAATCAAGTGAATTACAGGTTTTGCGGAGGGCTATCAGAAGTACGCCAGCCTCTGGAGACGTGTGGGCTCGAAATATCCGGTACTTGGTCAGTAATAGCATTCGATCATAGCGCTGTCCACACATGTAACTTACAAGACTGTTGATAGGAACGTACATCTGACTCAGCGGACAGTCCAAACACAGCGGAGTCCGTGTCTGGTATATCTTTATCTTTGAAATGCTTCCACGGTAGTGCTTAAAACAGCTCCAGAAACTTACAATTTGGCGCTAGGCACGAATCTGCTCCAGTCTGAAGTCGAACAAATCATTCCGGTTGTGATGGCTCGGGCAGGCTTCGAAAAACGCAGGTTCGAAGCTGGTGATGGCGGTTAGTGATAACTCACTCGTCTTAGGTCAGATCTTTAATAACCCGTAGATGATGAATCATTTGCCTCTCTAATAGCAATCTTGGAGAGTGGAATTGATATGGTACGGAAAGGTAAAGCGAAGTACAGGACTGTTTCATCTTATTTTCTGATTAATTTTCCAGCGAATAGTAACGGTGACCAGTGGTTACGGCTTGAAAAATACCTTTCCGAGATTGTATGCGCCTGTCTACCTCTGTTTTTTTAAGAACTGAATGTTCATTTTTCCTTGCAGTATCGTGTCGCGGGGTTGGTGGATAGCTTGATAAAACTTTGGCAGACGACTGCGAAGCACTATAAAATCAGTTATATGGCATGCACATTGTACACTGACGCACTCATGTGGGTTTATCTCAGATTGTCTTTTATTGACGATCGTGATATGCATTTCAACAGAAAAACCGATCGCGCGGATGACGCTCGCAAGGTGTTTCAGGAGGTGCACAGGAAGCGTTTTGACTGGCCAGAAGCCATATGGGACGCTTGGGTAACATTTGAACACTTTCACGGAACCGTGGAAGAGATCAATTCTGCAATGGACAACATTGAAAAAATCCGGCTCCAGGTAAACGCCCGGCGGGCCAAAGTCAGCAATCCTTTGTCATATGCGTGTATGTGATGCTGACTGGTGTGCAAGGAAGCCGAAAAAGCTTCGCGGCAATATGCAGAGATGGCCACAGAGCAGTTTATGACTGAAGTTGCGGCTGTGCAGCAGCAGCATGACGCTAGTGGGAATGTCGTGGAGGTAGATTCTACGCCGCAAGCCAATAACGTCGAGAGGGGCACTAAGAGACGGTTGGAAGATGATGGCGCCGCTGCAGCACCCAAGAGGGCGAAGACAGGTACTGTTACTGTTCATATGAGTCAACACATTGAAGGAGCTGATAATGGTTGCAAAGAGCAAAATACAGCTCCACTAAAAAGGTAAGCGCACTCGTGGATACTGACAGCTTGTCACTAATAGGCTTCCAGGGACAGGGAAAACTGCACTGTTTTCGTTGCAGATCTCCCTTCAAATGTAAAGGAGGACGATTTGCGTGCGCTTTTCCAAGATGTGCTTTTATTTTCTTATGTCTCATGACGAGTACCGCTGATTGAGTGATTAGTGCGGGACTATCAGGGCTATCAAAGTCTCATCAATGTCAGAGGAACATGTTGCTACTGTCGAATTTGCAGATAGGGTAAGAGATGCTGATGCTTGAGGCTGGGCATATTTGAATGTTTGATCCAGGATTGCATAGCGGCAGCATTGACCAAGGACAAGAGACGAATCCACGAGCAGGAAATTGCTGTGCACCTTGCATGGCAGTCCACCCTGTACATTGCCAACTTCCCCGAGAGCGCGGACGACGCGTACATCCGGAATATTTTTGGCGAGGTGAGTAGGGCGGCTTGGCGGTAAATGCGTAATTCTAAAACTGTGCAGTTTGGGGTCATCTTCGATGTTCGCTGGCCGAGTAAAAAGTTCAAAAATACCCGGCGCTTCTGTTACGTTCAATATACCTCGCCGGTAGTTGCCTGTCGTTTCCGTATTCGTCCCCGATGCGCTAACACCCTTCTTAGACCGCCGCCCAGGCCGCCCTTTCGCTTCATGGAAAAGAGCTTGAACCGCATCAGTCGCTCAGCGTACTCATTTCAAATCCTGAAAGGAAGAAAGACAGGACGGACCATGACGCCGATAACAAGGAGATATATGTTGCAGGATTGAACAAGATCACGTCTTCCGATGATCTTCGCCAACTCTTTAAACAGGCAAGTCTTGGCGTTTCTTATTACAATGTTCATCAGCCTGAGCTTTTATTAAGCATGGTGAAGTGAAGGATGTTCGAATGGCCACCGACCAAAATGGACAATGTAAAGGTTATGCTTTCATTGAATACAAAGTCGCTGTAAGTTCACACATGTTGATCCTTGGAGTTATTCCTGATGTTGTTAAAGGAACACGCAACGGCGGCTTTACAATTGAACAACTTCGAACTCAAAAAACGACACATCGCGGTAACCATGTCTGACCCCCGCGCCAAGGCTCGTCAACGGTAAATCTTCAGTGATAAGGGACATTATAGAGCCATTTAAAATAGCTAACAATCTCATCTAGAAACAAGCCCGATGCGGACACGGAATCGGGCTTAGGAAGGCGCGCTGACGTGCGAAGCCGGTCCGTACGCATCCACAACCTTCCGCAGAATACGGAAACGCAAGAAGGGCTACTCCAACAAACAATTGAAAAGATCGTTGCGGTTGTTCGCGTCGAAGTCCTTGGTGACACGCGGGAGGCTGTTGTCGAGCTCGCCACTGCTGCGGTGCCTAATCTCATTTTCTACGCCACCCACTGATTCTGATGGTCCCTTTTCGCAATACAGGACGCAGGGAAACTTCTCCTGAGACCCGAGCCACTAGAATTCGGTGGAAATGTGTTGAAGATTACTGAAGAAGCAGTAGGCAGAAAGTCCTCGGCGCGCAATGCCGCTTCTACATCGGTTGGGATGTTCGTACCTCGGACGGCGACTTCGGGACCTAGAGCGGGTCTAGGGTACGCTAAAAAGCAGCCGGCCAAGGTGGCGTCGAGCTTTATTACAGCAAAGCCCTCTGCTGCACCCGCCACAGGCAAAGGGCAAGATGATTTTAGATCCATGCTCGGAAACTAACGGTCCCAAGATGAATGCAAACTTTTGGTTGATACTGACGAACCCATTATATCCTCATTTCTCTGGAAGAAACCAGTATCTCGTTCACTCCCATGCACAACTCCTATCGCATAAATGAAGCATAAATTTGGACTCTCGAGCTACGCTACAACATAGTACAGACTTTCAAAATAATTCCACCGAATCGAAGACGACATTGGGGCTCAAGTAATCATCACCCGAGCTACCACTGATGATAGATATAGTGATGGTGTTAGTCGACGCAGTCAGTGTTCCATCAGGGATGGTATAGTCGTCTGCATCTTGTCGTTAGCAAGTTCGATATCGAATTCTCAAGTAATGCACGCACAAACTTGATTAAGTCCGCGCCAGGTCCCACGGGTGACACTGCAGATGATGAGTCGGCATTTTTAAGGCTCTGAGAAACTTTCGCCTTACCCTCTCGAGTTCACGGCTGCTGGGGCTATAGGCAGTCATCAATGTCGTGCCTGGAGTGCACATGATTTGAATAAAAGAGAATCTTACCTGAAGGGGCACTTGAGGTCCAACTATTCACCGTAATTTGCGGTCTTCCACCTGCGAAGGCTTCTGTCGTGCGTATGCGCAAAGTTCGCTCCCCTAATGTGGAAAAATTCAGCTTCCAATATTAATCAGATGTGGATGCCTTTCTCACCAATCTCGGATGACGACGCAGTCCATATGATAGTAGTGGGATTGTTTACCTGTCAATAAACTTTAATCAGCTTCAGACGACGATATCACCGCGTCGCATACATCTTTGAACTGGGCCATTGGGAAATCAGAGTCCGAGCTCGAACCAATGGTGAATGTCACTGGGCCCCAGTCGCTCATTCTCGAATCAGACCTAGAAAATTTGTGACCTGGGAATATAGGGTTCACTGGAAATGATCGGCTATGTACTCACGGATGCATTCTTTCAATGAGGTCAGCATTCAAGAACTAGGTGAACCGTTAGATTTCTTCATGGACTTCAGGAAGACACACGTACACCGGAAGGAGTGCCATCAACGGTACCAATGCTCCAAATGGTATCGAGGACATCAAGGGAGGATGTCAATTCCAAGGTAGTAGTTGATCCAGCTGTCACAGTGACAGTGCCAGTTCCCGCGGCAAGCTCTCCTTGGTAGAGCGTCACCGTGTATGTTCCAGGTTTCATAGAGTCCCGTGAGAAAGATCCACTAGAAACGTCCTATTGACTGAAACACTGTGAAGTGACGGCCAACGCACCTGGATGCTGATGTCCAGTATTGTGCATCGCCATTCTATAGCACATTAGGTCATAGTTGGGAACCTGTTCTTTGATACGTACACTGAATCCAATGGTCACGTCGACTCCAGACAAGGTTCCCGAGTGGGTGCCAGATACGGTGCCACGGTCCGAAGACGCTACGTAGCCCTCAAGACCGAGATCCTCCATGAAGCTCATGTCGAGGTCACCTGAAGGAGCTGACCCGCTTGTAATTATAAGGGCATATCTGGTAAGATGACCCTAGTAAGTGCGAATACCTCCGAAATGAGTGCTAAGCCCTACGGCCCGAAAAATCCGGTACGATAGCTTTCCGTCTGTTCGTGGTTGGAATTCATGTAAAAATAGACTTCCTGTTGGGCGGACCCCTGGTTGTCGATATCTGAAGGACGTTAAATGACGATGATGACTTCATGGGAAGAGGAAAACGGACCCCGGAAGAATGGACCACCAGATGACGTTTCATAGCCAACGCCTGGAATACCTACATACGCCCCGACACTATCTCCGGTTACACCATGAACTTGATCCTCAATGAAGCGGACCTGCCACAACTATGACGTGAACCGAGTAAATTCATTCCAAGTACACGTACGCTCGAATAAAACTTGGATCGAGTCTCTCCGTCCAACAAAAAAACGTCAGAGTCCTCGATGGCCGTGCCCCTATTTACCTCAGATTCCGGGGTTCCATTCGGGAGCTCATCTTTCGATAAACGAGCAATGAACCGCAGTTCACCAACTGAAGGCTCCGCAGAGGCATACGTTCCTATATATAGAGTATTTCACCTGACCGGACAATGTAATAATGTTTCTGTAGCAAGCTTTAGCGTAGAAAACTAATACGGAATTAAGGCGGCCTACGATGGTGTCAGTCTCGATTGTCACTACTGCGATGTCGTTGTCGACAGTTGAAGTGACGGTCGCAGACCCCAGGCCAGAACTAAGCTGGGTGAATTTTGAAGAATCCTGCAATTCCTTTCCGTTGTAGTCAAGGGAGATGATATCCCCGTTTGAAGTGTTGACTGTCAACAGGTGAATTCTGTTCTGAAGAATATAGAAAGGACCTCTTACTTGTTGTAACCAGGCCTCCTCCCGAATCGACCAGCATCTTGGAGCCTGATGTCGTGACTCCGAAAGATGCAAAAGCGGATGAAATGCATCCCAACAAAATGAACGCTAGGAGTTTCATTTCTTCAAAAATGGTATGGGAAACGTATGAAACAAGGGAATGTCAGCCTTATACATGTGAACGGCGATGAGATACTTTGAGGACATAAATAAACGGAAAAAGTTTGGTCGGACTATTTCGCCGGTGTTCAAAATCGTTTCCAGAAAACCCGACCAAACGATGCGAGGGAGCGACATCGATCGCCATACATATGTGTGCGGTATGTGGCCATTGGCCCCGCCCATATCATGAACGCTTGGGCGCATGAGAAAGGTAGAAGAATAAGGACGCCCAAGGTAGGAGCGGTCCGCCTGTTGCCACATTATATCAAGGATTGCCTGAAGTGGATTTTCGAAGACTTGTTGCACACGATACAGCGATCACGATACCGCATTTTCCTGCGTCGCAAGCATCCGATAATTAGGCGGACTAGCACTCGTTCAGAACGGTCCTCTGAGCCCATAATGCTTATTTTATACTAGTCAGCTGTCCTTGAAAATGCACACACAACCCAAAGAAAAATTAATTTAATCGACACTGGTGAGACTTCCCTGTGATGTCGTCCCTGTATCTGCAATATTGTCTCCCTCATCGTGAGAATTCTCATCTGCGCTGGATTCATATCCAGCTTTTGTGGGCGTCCTGTTAAGATTATTGTTCGGATTTATCATTGGGGCAGGCGATCTTGAATGAGAGGCGAAAGTTTGAGGTGCTACTCCAGAACCTTTTCTCGTAGATGATTTGAGCTCCAAGGCAACATCATGATTTGATGGTGAATCACCATTAATTAAGTCTCCAAAAGACGGCCCTGATACCTCATGCCTTACATGGCTGGGAGAAGTCGAAACTTGTGTAGATGGCGAAGACAAGGTTGGGGCCGAGTGCTCGTGGGGCATATCAGAGGGAAATTCGGGACTGGATTCCTCTAATATAGTCGGGATCATTTTAGGAATATGGTCTTGCGAAGATTGAGTCGGGAACAGATCCTGACGCCACTGAGCCTGCCGTGGCTCTCCCCAGCCCATATGCTGATTGGACACATAAGTCGTATCCGACTGTATATCTGCAGGAACGAACAGACTTTGATCTTCGTAGTCTTGTTGGATTTCAGGAGGTGTTGTTGCCACATGTCCGGAAGAATGCGGTGGTATTCGATGCAGAAGGCCGTAACTAGAGGCATGTTAGTCTCCAAAAATGAAAGCAACACGGCTCGAAGCGAACTGACCCGAACACACAACCCAAGAGACCGTCACCGCCCCAATGGCGGTTGGGAACAAGAACGACTTCCCTGAGAGCACTGAATTCACGTCATATCGGGTCGAAGAACGCTAGGATAGTCACGTACTCAAAGTCGTGAGAGTATACATAGACCCGCAAAGGCTTGTCAACATGCTGCGGAAAAGGAAAGCGTTATTATCCTGATTGCGCACAGAAGCATAAACGAAAGCTCACGGCTTCGACCAAATCATAAAAATCATTTTCGGCACCAAGAACGCCTCCGGACCAGCCTGTGATATAATCGCCGTACGGTACTAGGCCGGCGCTCTCCGCGGGACTGCCTTCAAGGACATCGAGGACGTGCCAGACGTTGTCAAGAGCGAATTCGGGCTCGCATATTCGCATGCTGAGGCCGAGCAAAGAAGGTTGAATATGGGAGCCTTCTGGTTGTGACTGTTGCTGGGACCATGCACGAGATGGAACAATAGGAACCACTACAAGCACAAGATAAAATATTAACTCGAAGATCAGAATATCCAGCATACAGCTTCACGTGCCTCGCGTCTCCTGGCTTTTGCTGTTCCAGACCAACAAGTTGAGCGTCCTGCCCTCATGGCTCTCCACTATTTTCTCAAGCTCTGCGACATCGATATTTTGTGCTGACAGCGAGTCGCCTTGAAAACCAACAACAAAGTCAAAGAATGGCTCAATGGTCGTGTGTGAAGCCGGCGAAGACGGGGTGACACGAAGAACGTGGAGAGCACGAGATGGGGCGTGGCTCTGGGAAGTCGACTGTCCTGCTCCCATGTCGTTGCAGGCTCCCAATCAGAATCCGGCGGCAAGGATGAGAATAATGGCGATATAAAGAGATTGACCGAAATTAATGTGTGCATTGTGGTATACATAAGCGTGACAAAAAGCACATGACGTCACTGTCACATCACTAAAAAATTTCCAGTGCTGGACGTCGACGTTCCCGGTGTACAAGTCGAGATTACTGGCATTGCTGAAGCAGGAATACCGTGCCTTTTCGTGCCTTTTGCGCCTGATTTGACTGGGGTTGCGGCATGCAGTGAGTTGCCGTCTTATTCCTACATAATGAGTCAACTCGAACAGTATTAGGTGACTTATGTTCCTGTGTCGTCGACAATTGAGCCGTATCTTCTTTCGCAACCTTCTTTCGTATACGTGGCAGGCATCGTGTAGAAAATACACACAAAATGCAGGTATCGCCGCTGCACAGGCGGTACCTAGCGTGCAATCTTCGTCTCTCACATCTACCGAATCTCCTACGACGCCCTCTCCAAATATATACCGACGGACGCATCGAGAATCCACCTATCTCACCTTGGATAAATATTTTCAGATGCGCACTGAGGATCCGCAGTCCATTGCCTATTTGCCAGCTACTGCCTACCAGGACATCGTCGCGAATACGTCGCTGTCTCTGAACCAGTTCAAAGTAATTGTGTCAGACGTCCTTCAAATTTACAAGTGCCCGGAAAAAAGTCAAATAATCGTGATACGGTCTATCATAGCTTCGGGTTATTTCTTTCGTTTATCTCCCGAGGACGTGCTGGCGCTGGTGCAGAGGCTTGATCAGTTGTTTGGCGGTCTGGAAAACGCAGACCGCGGCCTTATTGAGCGATTTTTAGGCAATCTGCATCCTTCTCCTACGGTCGCGCACCTAGAACTTCTCGACATGCTGCACCCCGTCTTGATGTACCACCTTGAACGGCATCCACTTCCGCCCAAGAAGGCATCCGTGTGGTACCGCCCAAGTCAGCTTATCCGTAAATCGGGATTGCACATTCGGGCTCTCTTGATTGCAGATAAACGTGACAAGGTTTTGGAGGTGTTCCAGGTACTGATGGGGAAGCAATTTGTACAACCGGTCCCAGAGCTCTCCGCGTCGCAAGAATTTGGGGTCATCGTTCTCTTGACCCTGACGAAAGCATGGTTTCATTGGGACTGGCGAGACATTGGTATGCTGCTCTTGATCGACGGGGTCCGCCAGCCGAATGCTTTCGACGCGGCGATTGCATCTACCACACATCGCCTCATCGCAGATTCTGTTCACCAGTGTGTCCAGCATGCCAGGCACCGCGAACTGGGCGAGTGTCTAGGACTTCTCTTTCAGCTCCATTCTATCTCGCCTCTTCCCGATAATATCATTCATGCGTTATATATTGCCGTCAAAACGCAGGGATTTTTTCCCCTAGGCTTGAAGCTGTACGGTTTCGTCAGCGATCCCTCAGTCATCAAGTATCACGCATATCCGCCTCCACCGAGCGAAGTTCTACTATGGCTACTGCAATCAATTGACAATCAATCGTCAGGGTCCCATTTGGCCCGATCTCTCGCTGGAGCGGTCGTACATCAAAACGTTCACCTTCCCGTACAGGACCGCGCCCATTTTATTGCGATACTGGCAAAAAATGGTTTTGGAAATCTCGCAAGGACACTGTGGCTCCGTTATTCCACCGGGCCAGATAAGGCTTATGTTACCGGCAACGCGACTTGTATGATTCGCATGGTTTCCATTTTCACACATCTCCGAAAACGGCTCCAAGCCCCAGAAAGTCGACCATCGTCGAGAATTCCAGACCCTGCACTGGCTCGGGAGCGCGATGCTGAATTTGTGACTTTCGTAAACCATGTGTTGACAGAGTGGTCCCTGGTTCATACGCCTTTGACATCCACTAGCCACGAGAATTTGACATCGTTTGCACGAGCCAATTTCATAGCGGGACGGCAATCTGACGTGTTTAACGTCTATGAGATACTTCTCGAACGCAGAGAAATCCCAGATCTATATGACGTGAACATCGTGTTGGGGGCTCTGGCGGAGCGACATCCTCGCGCTGCGGCGAGGATGATCGAGAGAATGGTCGAGAAAGGATTGTATCCCGACGGAGTCACTTTTGCCACCGTGCTGCACCAATCCCTTGTACACAACGATCTATCACTTTTCCAGGATCTCATTCTCCGACTTGGCGAAATGCAAGTGGCGCTGACGGAGAAAGCGTTGGTATCTTTCCTGCGCGCCAACGCGACGCTGAGCCTAACGACGGCCCCCGACGTTCAGCGAAAGAAATTCCTTGGCATTTTGTCGGTCGTCACAACCATGAAACATACGGGGATCACGTCGTCGCCACATCTAGGCAAGTTTCTCGCGTATGCGGCGTTGAAAGCGGGATTGGCGGTATTTGCCTACAGATTCTGGAAACTGCTACTGTCAGAGTCGGCTCAATGGGACGATAATGAACAAGGGCAGCTGCGAAGTACATTGATCTCCAATATCAGGTCTCGCTGGCACAAAGGTATAATAGCGGAAGGGCGGGCTAGACTCATGCTCAGGCATCTCGCGGGTAGGAATGGTAATAGCACATAATAGAAAATTTTGGGTAACTAAGAAACGGGGGAAATGTTACGACTGACAAAATGGAGCACGTGGAATTAGGTACCAGCCGCAACTCGGATCGGAGGCAATGAACTTGTGGTGATCTGAGCAATGTTGAGCAAGTCTGAGGAATCCAAAACGGTACATCGCCAAACTTCAATCTGGCCGGTTGCGAGAGATTAACCGGAGATAGGCCGGGGCAATGACCGCGGTCTATTGTGAGAACGGAGCTATAGACCCGTGATACAATATTCACTGAATGATATTCTGGAAACCATATGTGTAAAAGTGCTCGATTGGGACGGAGGTCATTGATTTTTAGGTTTCCATTGCCCTTACGAGCCTGATCCCTGTTTGATATATAACATTGACAAGAAGAGCTCTAGAAAAAGAGCCCGAGTAGCAAACAAAGCGCTACACGCATGCTTCAAAACGGCCAGACATACCGTCCCATTTACTTCCAAGGCCCCATCTGCCCTCTCTGCTTGCTGTAATTTCCTGCCGCCTATGCCTGTCGCCCGTCCAAAGAAGGAGTCGAGCTCGGCCACCCCGCCTTCCGACGATGGCCTCCTCAAGGAACCACACTCCGAAATCAGCAAAAGCAAGAGAAAGTATGTCTAATTTCTGCCCATTTCACCGACCTTTCTCCGTGCCCCACCCCCGCATTTCTTCCTATTCCCCCCTTGCTCTATCCTCTTTACTTCTACAGGTCGTTTTCATGTTGTGGTTCTCTTATTTTTTTTTGTCTGTGCTCGTTGCTGACGTCTTTTGTGTTGTTTAGGCGGCAGTCTCAGAGTACGTATTCTGTCACGTCTATTTGATTTGCCCTTTATTGATGCGATATCGAAGGCTGTGATGCTTGCAGAGCGCGCAAGGTTCGATGCGCTCGAGAGAACCCCGATGATCAGAAGCAGTCATGCAAACATTGCATATCGCTCGGAATTCCCTGCACTTACGAATACCAGCCCAAAAAGAGAGGTCCGCCTAATCTGTGGGTGTCGTCATTCCACGCTGTTCGGCTCTGCCATACTTAGCAACATCTGTATACATAGATATCTTCGCAGGCTACATGAAGCCCAAGCAGCGGCAGCGGCAGCTGAAAGCCAGGTCGATGCAGATAGCTCCGCATCACCGTCATCGACGACTATGACTAGCCCCCAATCACTAATGTCTCCGTCGTTTGGTCCAAAGAGCCCGTCTTCGTTTATGGATTCCCCGATACCAGCACTACCCACCGTTCCTTCTATTCCTATACCCCCTTCACGCTACCCTATCGCGGCAGATACTTATCATTCCCACTATTCCAGCTCATTGTCCTCGTCGTACCCTGGTCCCCACTCTGACGCATCTAATATCCAGGACGAATCCAAGGGGTACTCTCCTCAGCCCGATTCTTTCAATACTTATCCTTTATATAATTGGTCGTACAAGCAGCACCAGATCCTTCCAGTGCAGCCACCAGCCCAAATACCCCCTCTCTCGTTTTATTACCGACCGCATAGATTGGAAGAAATCGTTCCGAGAGACACGATATCTCTCATTATAGCGCTCTTCTTCGACTTCGTGTATCCGTTGACTCCTTGCGTTCACAAACCGTCCTTCATGGCAGACCTTCATGCCCGCCGGGAAGAACGCGATCCGCTCTTTTTCGCCCTTGTTATGTCCACTGTGGCTTCAACGCTCGTTCAAGTTCCCCGTTCCTATCTCCCAATGGACCGTCCGGTCGTTCGGAAGCTCGCCCAGGTACGTGCATTACTATCGGTCCTGGTTGCTCTCCAACTGAAAGGCAATCAGACTTGTCACGAAGCTAGCCGGCAGGTTTCTATAGCATCCTACGATCCACCAACCTCTATGCATGTCATTATTCGATATTTGTTCGTACCTTTTTTTTTTTTTGGTGTGATTTTGGTATTCAGATCTTCTCACAGCGATTGCGTATACCACTTCTGTGAGGGCCATGACGCCACGCAGCATGCAGCATTTGGTGAAGCTGCGCATATTGCCGTTACTCTGCGTATGCACGAAGAAGCTTCGTATGAAGGCCTCGACCCAATCGAGAGCGAGATTAGACGGAGAACTTTTTGGCTACTCTTTGGAGGTGAGCGCGGGTTGCTTTGTCAGAATGTGAGAGCGCTAGAAAATTTTGTAATTTTTAGCCGACAAGTCAATGTCGGTCCTCCTTGGACGGCCGATCTGTCTTCGTGACGAAGATTGTACTGTTCATTTCCCCAAGGAACTAGATGACGAATAGTAAGTTTTTGAGTCTGGTTAAGCGACAATGATCCACTTAACCACCTCGGTTTTTTTCCCCTGTAGCATCACCCCTAGCGCTTACCTTCCTCAACCACATGGCAAGACTGCCATTGTCTCGGGTCTTAACTATACCTCCCGGATTTTCGCACTTCTCGGAGAGATCCTGGTTCGTATCCGAGTGGACAAGCGCTCTCCGCCCCAAGGGCAATTTGCGACTGCCAGACTTGAAGAGGTTCAGTCACTTCATGGCCGTATCCTTTCGGCGTTAAGCCACGCGCCTGAACCCTTACGACTAAAACAAACACATGCCCCTTCCCACATCCCTCCAGAATATGGAGGTGCAGGTTTCCGACAAGCAACCTTTGCCGAGGTGAAAGATTTCTTTGACAATCCTCATGCTTCGCGAGCGAATGCGTTGAACCCATTCCTGGTCATGCAAGCGAATTTATATGTGACTCAGGTAACCGCTAAAACTATTTGCGTCGTCTGCAATACTGACTATTGTCCCAAGCAACTGGTTCGATTTGTGATTGAACAATACCGTGACGAGCTGGTTGTCTCCTTACAAGGAAATATTGACGATCACCAAGTCGCCGAGGACCGAGAGGCTGTTGCTAGTGTACTGCTGAGCATCCTTCACAGGCAAGGGTTGTCCAATTGAAACGCGCTTTGTTACTTAACGTTACGAATGACATTTACAGCATCCCGATTCAGTCCATCGCCACCAATGGACCTAGTTTGGTAAGTTAGATCTTATGGGTCTTTGTGTTTTCAAGCCTTTGAGCTATTCTATAGGTCCATAAGGTGCGCTTTGTCGCATCTACGCTGCTGGACGCAGTGAGAAAAGCTGAAATAGCGCCGGCGTCCGCCGCGCGCGCCCACGCATATCTTTGTGAGTTATTGGTTGCCCATCAATCTTTTCAAAGATGTGCTGACCCTTGGGTATCTAGGGGATTTCCTTAGCATCTTATCTGAGATCGAGAGGAACTACTTGTGAGTCTAAAATCTCATGCTCGTTGCGACGTGGGTTTACTAACGCGCGTACCTTGTAGACTTGACGACGACCGGGATGGCACGTCCAGTGGCGACGGAATGGCCATGATGAGCTAAAGGAACTCTGGCAGTTTTTCAGCAAAAACAATAATAGCAACTGTATCTATCGCTTCGGCTTTCTCTTTGTGGTATACCCGCGCCCTTCGCATATTGCTCTAGCTGCATAGCAGCGTCTACTGTGTATTATTAATTTACTCATCCTGTCGCATTGTTATCGAATAGTACCCAACATTTACTTGTGTAGCCCAGCTGACCTACCCTTTAGTCAACAAAATAAAAGCTCGCTTGGTTAGCATTTTTGAATACAGATGGGATCGTATGGTCTTGGAAAGCAACGAAACAACTCGAATTCCAGTGGTGATCGTTGGTGATCATCATTAATCGCAATTTGCCTTCGGATTCGAGGCCGAAGTGACCGGTGCCTGACTCAAAAAGGGAATTTCTGTGACTGAGTTTTGTGACGAACGCGACTCATTATTTTCTGCCGTGTCCCTGTTTTCCGTCCGCTCAGCATCTAGCATCCCGAAGAGTTCTGCTATAATTTCTCTTTTTGCCGCAGATTTTTCAACTAAAATACAAGAATTTGGTCAATCATGTCGGCCACGGAATTCACAGAAGAAGAACAGAGTCGCTACGACCGGCAGATCCGTCTGTGGGGAATCGAAGCTCAACAAAGGTGCATTTCTGCGATTTTGTTACCCCGCAGGGTCCTTCAGAGAGCTTCTTTTAATTGAGAATTGTGGTCGGACTTTCTGAGACTGATTGGCGCGATAGGATGCGTAATGCAACAATTCTCGTTGCACGATTGCGAGGCACTGCAACTGAAGTTATCAAAAACATCGTCTTAGCTGGCATAGGCAAGCTCATCATGATTGATGATGCCGACGTTACTGAGGAAGACCTCGGGGCCGGTTTCTTTTTCCGAGACGAAGATGTCGGTCAGAAGGTACGCTTCGCAGTTTCGCGTCTTTCGACGGAAATTTGATGGCTATTCTCCGGCGACTGTATGGTGTAGAGGGTAATTGCTGCGAAATCAAGAGTCGAGAGTCTCAATCCCCTCGTGACGGTGGAGGCTATCACAACTTTGACCCTGCTTGATGAGGCAGCACTTGAACAGGTGCTCGGATCCGTAGATCTGGTGTGTGTGACAGATTGGGATCGAGATAGTCTTGTGAGTCCTTCACTTTGAATACTTACTCTGCTATTCTGAGTCGACTCTTCAAGATCCGTGTAAACGGCGTGTGTCGGCGGCTCCACATCCCATTTTATTGCGGTGGTACCTATGGCGTTGCGGGTTACATATTCTGCGACCTACTCAATCACGAGTACATTGCTCCGTGAGTCCAGTCTCTTTTAGCTTGATCTCTCTACCGGTAGGTTTACCCCTCTCGCCGGTACATTTACAGCGACCGTTCTGCTCCCAACACTGCCCAGAAAAACATCAAGGTCACAGCCGCGTATTCCCCTCTTCGAGATGCTCTACGTCACAAGTGGTCCGCGTTGACAAAAAGGCAAACTAAAGAACTGAATCCTTCGGTCCTTTTCATGATTCTTGGTAGGTTGCTTGATCGTGACATCATGCGATATTCATGGAAAATACTCGGCTCTAGCACTCTGGGAATTCCAGTCAACGCACGACGGAGTCCTTCCCGACAGTGTCGCTCAAACGGAAGAATTAGAAACCATAGCGAACGCAATGATAGCTGTGGCGGACGTAAACAGGCAGGTTTTGACGGCAATTCCCAGAGACCTTGCCGAGCAAGTTACCTTTGCTCTACTCTTGGTTTATCTTCTTCTGAAGGCCTTTCAGGTCAATATCGACCACTGCAGGTCATGAGTTCTCTCCAGTTTGCGCGATAGTCGGCGGTATGCTGGCGCAGGACATACTAAAATCTCTCGCGGCTCGAGAACCCCCAATCGCTAACTTCCTAACTTTCGATGGTAACATAGGAGGGGCCACCGTGGCTCGGATGAATATGGCTTGATTGTTGATAGCTTGACTAGTTGGGTCTATTGTATTTGTTCTTACTTCGTTAGGTGTCTCATTTCTCATCTGTAGTACAGGCAGTTTCGCCGATGTTGAATGTTCTATATCTCCGATAAACTCAATGAGGTCATCAAACCTACAGTATTAACTGTCGAGATTGCCGATCCGGAGTGGTATTTCGTCGCCGACCTTATTCTCAGATGGTTAGGCCCCTTCTATGTACCTGAACGATATATGGAGGATTTCACCGCCTTAGAGTAAATCACATCTGATTTTAAGTGCATCATGCAAGCGCCTCAGCTGACCGTTGTCCATGCTCGAGTGGACCGGAAGGCGATATCGAAGTGATTTTTGCTAGCCAAGATCATCATGACAGTTTGCTGACCGGCAAGGAATGTTGTTCATAGCCGTCACCGTGCCGCCTATCCATCAAGCTCACTGGTTATGACGCACTTTAGCTCTTGATTTCTACGATTGTGTGGCTCAGCAGATGAGGGAATCGTCTGCATACAGGTCATGCATGCGCGGACGGTCTTTCTTCGTTTTCGGGACCTTTCACGAACGAGACATGAGACAACGTGATATGCCGTCTGTCGGTTCTGATGTGCATCCGATCCCCTTCTTTTGCAAAGTTGTATCTCCAACGACAGACGTGCTCATGACTTACTTTGATTGCATTGTTGTTGGCTCAGGTCATGCGGGGAGTTGTGCCGCACTTTCATCACTGCAAGCGGGGTGTCAGAAAGGTCAGGCCGATCTGATGTTTTGGATAAACATCTCATTTCGCTTGATAGTTTTGGTAGTCGATAAGTGTCCTCCAGGTTGGGCTGGTGGGAATGGGTACTTCACTGCTGGGGCCCATAGGACTGTGCATGGTGGACTGCAAGACTTGTTGCCTATCGTAAGCAACCTATCTTCAGAGATGGTCGATCATATAGACATGGAACCATACACTCGCGGCCAATTCTTTGAGGATATCATGCGGCTCGGGAACGGAAAAGCAGATCCCGCACTAGTTAGTGCAGTAGTTGACAATTCACGGGACGTGATACAATGGCTCGCTCAATCCGTCAAGGTTCCTTTTGTGTTCTCCTTCCATCGCCAAGCATATGAAGTTGATGGACGACAAAAGTTTTGGGGAGGAATGGTCCTGAGTGTAGAGGCCGGGGGAAAGGGGCTCATAGCGGCACATCAAGATGCCCTAGGCAAGGCAGGTGTCGAACTTTGGTTTGATACCCCTTGCGTGGAACTTCTGAGGGAGGGCAATGCGATTGCGGGAATTGTCGTTCGGAGGTATGGAGTTAATGTTCCTCTGAAGACCTCTGCAGTTATCCTCGCCACTGGTGGCTTTGAGGCGAATTCTGAGCTAAGAACCAGGTACTTGGGACCTGAGTGGGAAAGGGCTAAGGTTCGTCGTATGGCCTGTTCACGGATTTACGGTTATAATGACGTTTTTGGTTAACCAGGTTCGGGGAACACCATATAACACGGGTGATGGATTTCATCTCGCCCGGGCCGTAGGTGCTAAGACCACAGGTGACTGGGCGGGGTGCCACAATACTGCCTGGGATGCTGATGCTCCAGATGAGGCTGGGGCACGGGACGTAACTAACCAATACACGAAATCCGGTTACCCACTAGGAATTATGGTAAATTCCGACGGAGCAAGGTTTGTTGACGAAGGTGAAGACTTCCGAAATTATACTTACGCGAAGTTTGGACGGGCAATATTAGCACAGCCTGGTGGAATTGCTTTCCAGATCTGGGATGCGAAAGTCATTGGTTCGTTAAGGAAGGAAGAATATGGCGATGGGATTGTTAAAAAGACGATGACGAATAGCATTGAAGAGCTGGCGCGTGAGCTCTCTGCCAAAGGGTTGAAAAATCCGGACGTGCTTATTCGAACACTGAACGAGTTCAATGCGGCAGTTGAACGGCATCAGAGAGACTTTCCCAACCAGAAGTGGGATCCCGCGGTCAAAGACGAGCTCTCTACTCAGTCGAACGGTTGCCGACTTCACATACCCAAATCAAACTGGGCTTTACCGATTAATCAACCTCCTTTGTAAGTCGGATTTTATTGACTACTTGCCGTTAATAAATTTCATCCAGTATGGCGGTTAAAGTTTGCTGTGGAATCACCTTTACGTTTGGAGGACTGTCTATCGATCCAGACACTGCTGGAGTCATCTCTGAAGAGTCTGGACAACCCATTCCAGGTCTCTTTTGCACTGGAGAAATGGTTGGAGGGCTTTTCTACAATAATTATCCTGGTGGAAGTGGCTTGACTGCGGGCGCGGTATTTGGGCGCAAGGCTGGTGCTAGTGCTGCAAAGTTGCGTGGATCCCAAAAGTAGTATGCATACGTAGTTTGCCTAAGGAAGCTCCATTGATATGACGTCAACATCAAACAAGGATTTGGCACAACACCATTCATTATACTTTGACACGATACCACCGCCTCTCCTTGGCTTACTCCGTTACCATCACCATCTTTCCGTCCACACTCAGCCTGTCGTATAATCTCACTATTTATCGCCTTTACCGACCATCTTATTTGCACGCCTTGTAGGTGTCAAGGTGTCAGTGCTCGGTCATGTCGCGTATTGCAGAGGGGGTTGGGCAAATCATTGAAACTGGCCAGCGACATGTGGCACTTCCTGGAGAGGGAGACCATCCATGGTCTGCCCTTTCGAGTCCTTCGCACGCAACACCAAGAGTATCAAGTCAAGAACAACGTGTCGCACATTTCCGTACCCCGCCTAGCACTCCGTCCATGAGGACTGGCCCACCACGGTCTCTATCGTACAGTTATTCGACTCCAAACTCGCCCGCGACCTCTAGGAATAATTCAAAGCACGAAAACGGCGATTTGAAAGCGGATTCTGCCGTGGAAGAGCAAGGAGATTTCCCTTTCGTGTCTCCCAGCACCAACTTTCGCGACGCGTTAGAGGTCAGGAACACTTCTGCTGATAAGAAAGGGAAGAAGAGGGAGAGTAAACTTCTTGACGAGAGTTGGAATCCTCTAAAATGGTTTCACGAGTCTCCAAGGGAAGAGAAGAGTGGCTTTGATTTCGATGGTGTCAGTGTAGAAGGGCACCCTAAGGAACCGGTGACCGATGGTGAAGAAAGCACGAAGCTTCCTCCTTCTGGTCTTCGGCGCACAGCATCAGGACCATCCGCTCCTCCAGAACGGAAGACGGGAGCAAAATGGGGCCGGTTGCGTTCTTTAATTCCCAACGTTGTTAATCAGCCCTCTCATAGCCCCATAACACCAGGACCATCGGTTGTCACGTCTAATGCTGTGAACATTACCGACGAGCTTATCACCGGAGGGCTTTCGACTCTCATGTTACGCTTATGGTTTGAGCGTGACGAAAATAATCAGCGACGCGTTCCCGTACTCTTCCATCGACTTCGTATCCGTGTTAGCGACAGCCTGCATCCTCTACATGGTCATAAATCTGTGTTCAGAATCGAATGTGAATACGCGAATGGTGCTGCGCGCTGGGTAGTTTACCGGCAACTCCGCGACTTCATTTCTCTGCATTATCATTATAGCTTATCTAATGCCCTACAACGAAATGTCGAAAAGCTACCCGAATTTCCTAAGACTAGTACGCCGATGTTCCCTCTGTTCACAAATCCAGGTACTAATCTACAGTCAGGTTTACCTTATCTTAAATTTTTACAGAAGGAAGGCCGAGAGAAAGGCAATCAAGTTGGACACGCCGACTTTGCTCGCTTACAGCGCGAAGCCCTGGAAAATTATCTTTTAGATCTTATTCGTGCTGTCGTACGTCCTTTGCAGATTCCGTTACAGTATTTTGACTTCTTCTCAGATGTTTCATCCCGCAGCCAACCGCCTGGCTAGTTTTCTTGAGATCAGTGCCCTTTCTATGTACCTTTCCCAGTCTGGAGGTGCCCAGTATAAAGCTGGCTATATGCGGATAGAAGCCGAAGAAGGAGAATTTGGGCGCAAAGGTTCAAGCTGGAGGGCCAAGCGAGAGTCAAGGTGGTGCGCTGTCCGAGAAAATTACTTGGTAGCACTTGTTGAGCCGGGAGAGGTACGCGTTTTGCGAGCTTCATATATTAGTTCTGATGGCATGTAGTTGACCGTTTGGGACGCCTTTCTACTGGATTCCGATTTCAAGATTGAGCGTCCTAAGCGATATTATCGACAAGGGCTGAGCCTTCTTCATCCTGACACCACACACAACGAGGATGCGTCAGACACCAAAAGGAAGGAACGCAAGTCGGAAGCAAGTGCAGAAACTGAGCATATGTCCCTGATGGGATCCATCAAGGGCCGATTTTCACGAGCTTTTCGTCTCAACCACAGCACGCATTTTCATCCCGGTCACGGTGAAGAAGAGGCACAAGATGGCACCTCCTCATCTTCCTCTTCTGTGGCATCGCATGCTCCGACTCCCATGCTTGACCCGTCTACCAACACCAATCCTCTTTCGGGTGGTGTCGACCATCAGGACATGGTTGACGGTGAGCCTTGGCAAGCCGAGAAAAAGAAGAAGAAGAAAATTCAAACTGACGTCTCGAAACATACTTTCTATATATCGAACTCGCAAATGCGGCTGAGATTGTATGCTCGGAATGAGGTCTGTTTGGTTTTTTCTTGTCGCAAGCAGATGTTAATAGTTTCGGTACGTAAAGAGACAGATGCTTCAGTGGATAACGGCCTTCGAGCGGGTGGCTGCTGCATCGCATTATACGGGGACCAACAGGTTTGGTAGTTTTGCTCCGATACGGCTCAACGTTGCGGCACAATGGCTTGTTGATGGGGTGAGTTGCCTCTGTCTTATTTGTGGCACCAGCATAATTAAATACACAAGCGTGACTACTTCTGGAATCTATCCCGCGCTATCCTGCTTGCAAGAGAAACAATTTACATTCACGATTGGTGGTTGTCCCCAGGTAGGGAAGTATGACACGATAATGCTACATCTAACATCGTTCTAGAGCTTCAGCTTCGTCGGCCTAACAAAGATCGTTATCGACTAGATCGTTTGTTGGAGAGGAAGGCCAAGGAGGGTGTCAAGATTTGTATTATTGTATAGTGAGTTTTGAGGTTTCTACTCATGGCTTTCAGAATATTAATCGGATGTAAACAGCAAAGAAGTTTCGAATCGGACAACCCCGACAGATAGCAAGTAAGATTCATTCTCTGTTCCTTGCCGTCGTTCTCATCACAGTGGATCAGTTATACAAAGCAACGTCTGGCGTCCCTACATCCTAACATCATGGTTCAGCGCTCCCCGTCCCATTTCCAGACAGGTACTTTCTATTGGGCGCATGTAAGCTTCGAAGATCCTCTCGCTTTTGTTTTATTTGATGCTTCTGGTAACAGCATGAGAAACTTTGCGTCATAGATCAAGCCATCGCTTTCATGGGAGGACTCGATGCCTGCTTTGGAAGGTACGATTTGTCGTATTATGACTACAAATTTTCCGCTGATATGTGGAGCTCAGATGGGATACTCCCCAACACGTAGTTATCGACGACTTTGAAGACGAGTCATCTCAAGTATGGCCTGGTAAGCAAGAATTCCTATTTCTTTGAGGTTTTTAAAACCATTTGGCATTTGGTCAGGCAAAGATTATAGCAATGCTCGGATCTCAGACTTCCATACGCTCAATAAGCCTGAAGAGGATATGTATGATCGTACGAAGATACCTCGTATGCCTTGGTGAGCTAATTTCTATAACGCTTTGCAGGTGCTGATGCCATTTACAGGCATGACGTTGGTATGCAGGTCGTGGGGCAACCCGCTCGTGATCTGGCTCGGCATTTTGTGCAAAGGTGTGTTGTCATCTAGTAGGTGTTTACTTGGTATTGATGGGCCTATCTTTAGGTGGAATTATCTTCTGAGAATCAAGGTACGCATCAAAACCCCTTTACTTGTGTATACGCTGTAGGCATTATCTTAGAACCATTCCCGAGCTATGCCATTCCTCTTGCCACCTCCGGAATTCAGACCTGGCGAGCTGACCCAGATGGGTTTGACCGGTACATGTGAGATGCAGATCTGCCGTTCAGCAGGACCCTGGTCTTTAGGTACCGCAAGCCGTACTGAACATTCCATTCAAAATGCGTATCTCAAGGGTCTGTCCAATGTTGTCGAAAACGTTCATACCGCTGAACTTTTTTCAAATAGCAATTCAAATGTCAGAACATTTCGTGTATATCGAGAATCAATTCTTCATCACTTCGTAGGGTTGTTTATGTGCCTTCTACGCTTGATTGACTCGCGATGCCAGTACCACCGTTAACGACGTTAGGATTGAAAACAAGATCGGCGATGCCTTGGTCCACAGGATAATCAAAGCCCATCGTGATGGAACCCCCTGGAAGTGCTGCGTGGTAATCCCTCTACTCCCGGGCTTCGCATTCGCTCTAGATCATAGTGATGGCAGTTCTGTTAGATATGATATCTATGTCTACTTTCGCCCTTTCTGACATCTGACTTCAGATCCGAATCATCCTCGAGTGTCAAAATCGTACCATATCCAGAGGCCCCAATTCAATATTCGGGAGGCTTAGGAAAGAAGGCATCGACGTGAGTGTCTTCATCTTCATTGCTACTTTCTATTACCTATTACACGCAGCCGGATGATTATATCACTGTATTCTCCCTTCGTAATTGGGGCAAGCTCAAAGACGTGTTGACGACCGAGCAGGTTGGAAGAGTCGCAATTTGAGCGTCAATTGTACTCATTGCACTTAGGTTTACATCCATGGGAAGGTTTGCATCGTAGACGACCGGCTTGCCATTATCGGAAGCGCGAATATCAACGAACGATCTCAGAGAGGGGACAGGGACTCCGAAATCGCGGCCGTAATTCGAGATACTGATATGATCAATTGGTTTGTGGGAAAATATTTCGTCCGGGCGATTCTGACATTTACTTTAGTACTATGGCTGGGAAGCCTTACAAAGTCGGACGTTTTGCCCACACCCTTCGGGTCCGGCTGATGAGGGAGCACATCGGTGTTGATGTTGATGCTTTGTATGAAGAAGACTTAATGGCTTCTGATCCTGTAAAACCTGAGCATGAGCCAGTACCTTCGAACTCTAGTGGCGAACAGCACCATCGGCAGGGGAATGGTGCTGCTGAATCCCCGGTGGCTGGTAGTTCATCAGAAGCAACTGTACACACTACAACCCAGGACTTGGCGGAAATTGACGATGGCTTGGACACGGCATATTCGAAAAACACCCGCACAGGAAAAAATGTACCGAATGCCACGCTCGAAGAGAAAGTTGTACAAGATCATCTCAACGAAGACAGGCCACCCGCCAATGGCCATGCCCCAAATGGCAGGGTCCAGGACATAAAGCGGAAGTCCGAGGACAGGCTATTTCCAAATGGTGCTTCACATCAGGCTCTCACATCGAACGGGAATTTTCACGGGACACCTGTCGATGCCTATAGATCTCCCGAAGTAGATGACCAGTCCCCGCATGTTCGTACGGGAACAGATAGCGGGGATGATGAAGAACATGCGGTACCAAGAGCACGTTCGACACTTCGTAAAAACTTGGGGAGCAAGCTAGGCCAAAACAACAAGTGGACTGTCCCAACACCCCGACCTCATGTTGATCCCAACGGTTTTGAGGATCCTGTGTCGGACGCGTTTTGGAAAGATGTTTGGGTTGCATGTGCTGTCTATAATGTATGTCGATAAAACCTTTCCCTCCTTGTGGCGGCCCACTCAACTAATACCCACACTAGACGGAGATATATCGGAAAGTGTTTCATGCTGTTCCGGATGACCTCGTCACTACTTGGAAGCAGTACAAGGAATTCGTGTTGCATCACGAGCGCTTGAACAAACCAGTAAGAATAACCTTCTCTTCGGGAATTCAATCAAACATACTATTAACCATATCCAGGCAGCGGATTCGACTACGTTTGAGCCAGTCGGAGGAATACCGTCCGAGACTGGGGACGACACCGTTCCTTCAAACGAGGTTCCCACAACTCCTGCCGAACATGTAACAGAGCACTGCGATGGGCATGTGCATCTGAACGAAGAGCCGGATCTGAACAACTCTCCTGGTGTAGCGGACAAAGAGCCTACCCGTGCTCGCTCCCGGTCTGCTCGAAGCACGGAGCCTTTTACGAAGGCTGAGCGAGACGAGATGGAAAGGTTGCTGGGCGAATTGTGTGGACATTTGGGTAAGGCTACCGTTCTGGCTACAAATGTAATACTGAGCACTGTCCATAGTGATGTATCCCAACCGCTTTTTAGAGGGCGAGGACGTTGCGAATAATTTCTTATTCAATGCCGATCGGTATGTGGAACCCTGCTATTATGCCCCTCCAGAAGCCCATTAATCTTTTGTCCAGGCTGTTGCCCCTACCTATTTACGACTGATCATTCTGCTTTCTGTACAATGTTGAATGGTGCCTAGGGCTTGTTTAATTTTACACGATAACACAGATGTTCCATCGCATTGACCACTTCAAATTTAATGTCTTCACCTGACGGAAAAGGCAATCACCGCTTTGAAGGATTTGGAATGATTTACCCACCCTGTGGCGGTGGCAATCCATTTCTTCGCCCATCCCTGGATTTAGAAAGCTTTCTAGAGTTCAATGACTACGTCAAACGGCCGTTTATCCTTCCATCTGGACCATTCCTTGACCGAGAATTTCGATACGGCGCTTTGAATCGCCTCGAAGCCTTGGCGTGCGGCGAAAAGTGGGCGTGATGGTTGACGGAGGATGGTTGACGGAGGTTGTATCCAAAAATAACATTGACTATGAATATCAAATGGAAAAAAATCACCGTCATCAAAACTTTATGTTTTAAAGTGGCTGAGTACTTGAAGGGGCGGCGCCTTGGAGTGAAGACGGCCAACGTTGGCCTTGAAGTTGTCAAAGCCTGTACAACTTTTTTTCTTGAAAAAAACCGAAACGATTGGTCAGCGGGAAGGCCCGGACTCCTGGCGAAGACCCTTTGCCAATTCGTGTTCCTCGTTCTTTACTTGTCCAGACTCGTTCACTTCGTTCTTTTCTCTTCACGCTTGTTCGCTATGCTTCATTCACTGGCGCCAGCCCTGTCACTCTTTCTTTTCCTTCCTCGCGCTTTTTCAGCCTCTGCTAATGAATGGAAGTCGCGTTCCATATATCAAGTAAGCTCACCCCGCCTACACTGTACCCGTAGTCGGTAATCGCGACTCCCTTAGATCATTACCGACCGTTTTGCCCTCTCGAATGACTCTTCTGCGACTTGTAATACTGAAGACCGCATCTACTGTGGTGGCTCCTGGGATGGGATCGTCAACCATCTGGACTACATCCAGAATATGGGCTTTGATGCCATTTGGATCTCGCCTGTTGTCAAAAATATCGAGGCGAAGACGGCATACGGATATGCTTACCATGGGTGAGTGTTACGCATTTGTTTTTCCCCAGTTGCAGACTTAATTCGGATCCCGAATAGCTACTGGACACAGGATATCAACGCTCTCAACTCGCACTACGGTTCCGAAGATGACCTGAAGAGTCTCTCAACTGCGCTGCATGCACGGGGGATGTATCTCATGGTCGACATTGTGGTCAACCAGTGAGTAGCATATATTCCATCGGGACTGTTCAGGAGTCAACTCGTTATCAGCTTCGTACAGAATCCTTCAAGCAATTCTTCGACGCTCCCGCAAACATTCGACTACTCTGGTCTGTCGCCCTTCTCTACCGAGACGGATTTCCACTCGGAATGTTTCATCACCGACTACACCAATCAGACGAATGTCGAACAGTGCTGGCTGGGAGACTCAAAGTGCGCGCACTATTCTTCTCAGTGACAGATTATCAATTTCGATTCTCTCAGCCTTCCACTCATGGATATTGACACGGAGAACAACACGGTCGTTCAAGAATGGAACTCATGGGTTACCAGTTTCGTTAACACATACAGTATTGATGGTCTCCGAATTGACACTGTCAAGCACGTTCGCAAAGACTTTTGGCCTGCCTTTGCCTCGGCGGCTGGTGTCTTCACTATTGGAGAAGTGCGTTGCCAAACTTCAAGGCTTGTCCTCTGACTGAATCTTCTGCAGGTACTGAGTGACAATGTCACTTATACCAGTGACTATACCCGTAAATTTACCCAGTATCTTGTTGGATCACATTCTCACACATCTTTCTTCAGAGGTTTTGGACAGTGTTCTAGACTACCCTACCTGGTACCCCGTAGTCCAAGCATTTAACACCACATCTGGAAATCTCTCGGCCATTCAAAGCGCTGTCACTCAAGCGCAGTCATCATACAAGAACGGCTTGTTCGGCACTGGCGCCTTCTTAGAGAATCATGACCAGCCACGGTTCCAGTCGCACACCACTGACACGGGCTTGGTTAAGAATGCCATCAGCTTCCCATTCATCCATGATGGTATTCCCATTCTCTACCAGGGCCAGGAGCAGGGTTATACAGGAGCCTCGGATCCTTCTAACCGCGAAGCGTGCGCTTCAATATTTCTTTGAACGTGTCTGTATGCTAATTGATTTCCCATAGTCTCTGGTTTAGCGGATACCAAGAAGACAAGGACCTCACCATGCACATCAAAGCTATTAACACTGCCCGGCAGTTGGCCGTCAATGCCAGCTCTAGCTTCTTGACCACCAAGGTAACGGGCCCCTCTCCGCTTCTTTTAATACCTCATTTTCTCCTAGATGTCCTTCGTCTCTCAACGCGACGTCGGCGCGATTGCCATTTCCAAGCCCCCCATACTCGCTCTACTGACGAACGTCGGTTCTTCTGGCTCTGCGTCTTGGAGCGTCTCTGGGGTCTATAATAAGGGGGAAACCGTAGTCGATGTGTTGACCTGCAAAACATATACCGTTGACTCGAGCAGTGGTACACTGAGCGCTTCTGCTGAAAGTGGTGCACCAAGGGTGAGTCCTTTAGACATCATCGTACGTGTAAAATGACTGATGAGATGATAGATTATCCTTCCAACGTCAGCGCTGAAGTCCGATGGTACGCTGTGCACGAGCGTCGTAGGCACAAGCGGGGCGATGTCGGTAAACGGCGTTAGTCGGGGCGCGCTGGGTATCTCGTTGGTTGTTGGTTTAATCTTGACCTTCTTGTAAAAGACATTTACTGATACATACACTGGTGCTGAGAACATTCCTTGTGACAGACTAGTGGACTGCTTTATATAATATCCTTACACCGTAGACTTCAAAAGATTGTCCTGACACATCGGAATCCTACATGTATAATAAGGGTGGAATCTTCAGTTCAGATACTTTAGGAACCACTCACTCAATTTGTACATAACTAACCTTGTTCTTTCCGTTGCTTACAGGTGACGAGGCCACATGAATCTACTGCTGGCGCGTTAGCCAACCCACTTGAACATCGTTTCAGCATGATGGAACGCTATGTCAATCAACAAATCCTACAGTGGCTTATCAGGTGGAAGGGGGTACTACACGTGCAAAAAAATGGAGCGTACGCCTGGGGAAGCCGAGAGGCCAAATGACAAAACCATTGGGTATTTTCACTGTGGATGTAAGTATGATCCTTTCTATCATCGGCAAACTGCAAACTGATACATGTATAGGTTACAGTATGAAGAATGGGTAACCTTTAACTCTTTTCAAGGCCGCCCAACTTCTGCACGAAGATGAAACCTAACCAATGGCTCTTGGGCAAGGCAGGGCCTGCTGGGGCAATGATGCGCGACTTTTCATTGGCAGGAACTGTTTTCCAAATGTCACTGGGGGAGGATAGAAGCTGGATGCCAGGAAAGTTGATGCCAAAGGCCTATCGAAGAACTCGAGGAAAGCTCGGGACTCAAGCTCAGCAAGTATATGGATTGATTTTGAATGTACATTGAGCCGACAATTAGCACTAGGATGAGAACTTAAGCTTGCGGGTCATCCATATTCACCTATTCACTGAACAATATTCTTGAAGATTATTAATATTTAGTCCAAATGATTAGTAAGACTCAGCTAGCATTATCATGGTGGCGTCTCTTGACTCTCGACGTAGTAGTCATACAGGTGATGATCAATCAGTTTTTGTTGGGATAACTGTCCTACACGTGGAGCAGCTGAACACTATAGCAATCCCGAGCAAGTACTAGAATGTGCTCGAAGGATTGGCTTACTCAGCAGGATTAACTTTGGACCATAAAAAGTGGACATACATGGTATTTCATAGTAAGTTCTAGAAGTAGTACAACATGTATTTAAGTAGGATGCCTCTTGCTTGAGAGGTAGTATTTTACCATCTTTTCTACATTCTCCTCACTCTCATTACAACAGGTTATGGGCCCTGGTGTAAGGCTGGCAAACTCTCTAGTGAGAGAATTACAGTTTGCTTTTGCAAGATCTTTTGTATACAGTAAGTATACAAGGAGGTGCAAGAACCACCCACTTCAGATCAGTATGGATCTGCTTCTGATAGTGGAGGAGAGTGAAAGAGTGGGACTCAGCATCCTTTCAAGGGTTTGAGCTTTAAGAGCAAGTTCTGAGCAACAGCAATGAGCTTCCATGCTGTCTGCTAGCAATACTAGGTGTGAGGCTGCTAAAGTATGCTAAGCTGGATGTTAGGTGCCGACTTGGACACGTGACTTGGGGCAGTCAGCTGATCCCTCTGGGCCATTATGCGTTCGAACGATCACCCAAATGAGAGATAGAAGCTAAGGAGCCTTCAGTCTTGTGTAGACAAGAAGTGTATGATTGTAATTTAAACAAGAGATAGAGTACAACTGTCTAGTTTACTCTGTTTATATAGTATTTCTATGGCATTATAATTAGATGAAACGCTATGGTCCATGCACAAACGGTGTTGAAGTTGGACGATCCGGGAGGATCATAAAACCAATAGAAAGTGTCTGGGGTGACAGACGGTGAGAACGAGGGTAGTAGCTGGTGAATAGCTAGATACGAGTCAGTTTCTGGGCTAGATTAGATGGATGAGTCATGGATATGACTTGGATAAGATAAGATAACGGAAAAATTGTAACACTGGAGGCTTGAATGAGGAGTTTTATTCCTTTAGTGTGCTATGAACTTTATTTTTTTTTCTCTAGTTATATTTTGTGCTTTTATACTTCTTAGAACCAAGCCAACTTCCTACCCCTATACCTATCTGCTCTGATAAATCCTGCCAAGTAGTGACCTGCTCTGTCTTGTCCACCCCTTTTTACACTCCTAAATGATTCTCCTAGAGAGAAACCATATAGGATCACCATTATTGGTGATATTAAGGCAGAGGCATAGGCTTCCACTGGTGGATGGCCATCCATTATGTCTGACATGGTCCCTAGTCTAGTGGAAAAGTGGGTTACTGATAGTGGATGGTAGTGCAGATGGCAGTCCATTGGCCCCTGGTCTCTGGTCTGACAGAAAAGTGGGTTACTGACAAATGGATAGCAGTGCAGATGGCAGCCTATTGTCCCCTAACCTTCATTTCTAGTGGATCCTAGTCCTGTATTCCTATTAACTGAGTAAGTGGGTGTTGTTAGTCCTGTGACAAGTACTAGCTTAGCAGAAGCCAAAATTTGATGCACACATATATATAGTGCAGCATACAGCTCTAACTGAACTACTTATATCATCACCAACTTCACACTCTTGTACTTTACATACACATATAGAACCAAATAGATAGCCAGTCTATATATAGGATTGAACCCCTTAAGGGCCTAAAAAGCTATCCAACATGGAAAGTCAAGATGATTGATATCCTAACCAATTTAGGTCTAATTGACTATGCTAATGAAAGCTCTGTAGCCCCAGCAGAAGTGACACTGGTGGCAGATTGGAAGAAGAGTGATAGGAAGGCTCTTTTAATAATAAGGCTGCAGATTTTGGATAGCCTGCTGGTGTATATTGCTGGTTCTAAGACTTTGGCAGAAGCCTGACAAGCTCTGAAGAACATGTATGAGTCAAGGTGTTATAATTTTTCCATTTTTTGCCTTATTTTATCTTATCATCACTCTTATCTTATTCCATATCTCTCATCTCATTGATTGACACCTGATACTCATTGATATTCTTCATATCTATGATAGCATCACATAATAACCTCACCATACTTGCACAATAAGCATGCCATCTCCTTATTCTTGCATGGACACCTTGTTGTTATGGTTATATATTTAGATCATCATTTTAGTATATAAGTCATGTAGTTTATGCTGTATATTCTCCATCTTTCAACTAAAGTTTATTTCTATATCACATATTCTCCACAACTGATCAGAAGACTATAGCCATACCTAAGGGTGACTGTCTGAATGCAAGATAGCCCAAAGGACCATGTGAGTCTGCAGATCACATAGACCATGAGTCTAACAATTAGTTGAAAGATTCACCCCTGTTTCTTCACTACCAGCCATGAAGAAACAACCTTACATGACCAACAAATCACAATCAACTTGAATCATCACTCTCAGTACTGCCATCAGTGGTGCTTTCCTGCTTGTCTTCTTTACTATATTCATATTTCTAATGTGGGGAGAGGAAATTCACAACTATTTATATAGATGATGAGTTCTATGACCACAGAGATCCCCACCATTTCTCCTACACTATGTTCTTTCTAGGAGACCAACCTCTACCAGAGTGGATCCCACAAATCTGGCACTCTCTCAGGAAGAGGATCTCCCTCACCACAGGATCACCTTCATTCTACAGTCTTCTGATGAATTCATAATGCATCAAGAGACTAGCCAACACTCCCAGCACAGGCTGGAATGACTCTTCACCATGGAGGAATATGCACAGAACCTACAGGTTAGATTCTGAACCTCCAGTGAGCCTCCCTCCTCCTATGTGCCTGTATGCCCAGCTAGTGCAAGGATTTGACACACAAACAACCCTAAGATGGGTATACCCTATTCCAACCACTCATATGGCCTCTGGGCCACCATCCAGAAATGAGGATCTTAGCCAACTAAGAGAAGCAATTTCATATCCTCCCTCCCCCTCATTGATATCACTAGTGACTCTGTGCCTCTGACCACTATCAGAGAGGCCAATGATCCCCTCAATGCTAAGGGT